>CM066327.1:39448794-40066294 GCA_033807775.1 Saussurea involucrata
AACTGAAGAAGGGGAAGGCGGTGTGCCAAAGAATATGATCAAGAAAAAAGCCAAGAGTAAAAGTTGACAGGAATTGGAATTAGAATAGTAGGAAAAAAGAAAATGAACATAATTAATGTTTTATTTTAAAATTTTATTATTCTATTTTTGAATAAAAAAAGACAGGTTAAATCTTTTTTAAGAAGTGTATGTGTAGAAAATTAAATAAATGTGTTAAATGACTAAAATGACCGTTGATTAAACATAAATTTTTTAACGAAGTTGGTTCTCGAAAAAGAAAAAAAAAGAAATGTAAGCACTCATAATTCATAAATATCTAAAGAATTCATAAATTTATGCACAAAACCATATTGTTGGAAATATGATAACTACCATGTTGCTCTTGGTGTGGTTCCCACTTGAGGGAAGATACAAGCACGTATGCATAGAATAAAGCTACAAGTATCACAACCATAAACTTTGATTTTTATAGGATAACATTACACTACATTCGGATGCTAGTAATGTACGAAAAAACATTTATGGAAAAATCTAACATATATTTGAGCAAAACATTGATTACCGGCAATCCCGACCGGTCCACATGGAACCAGCCCCCTAGTAACCACATATTTCAAAGTTGACTCAGCGGTTGAGGCTAGTAGATTGATTCAAGCCCGCCTCCACACAAGATTTGAACTTGAACCCGTTGCACATTTGAGCAAAATCGATCCGCCCCTTATACGCCCAAGTGCAAAATCTAACATATATTGGGTACAAGTATATGAACTGCCCACAAGTTTAAAATTGGAAAACATCTGCCATCAGAAAAACTCAGTCTTGCTTCCTAAGTTGAGAGGTTTTTGCTCAAAAAGTACAATCCATATCAAAATCCGGACTTTAGTAAAGTATGCTATCAGTTAATCTATACAACGCATTCGGACATTTATGCTGCGTTTGGTACACTGGGCAGGACAAAACAGAACAGGGTCCACTATCCCACGTTTGACATGACTTTTATGTGGAACAGACTGGAACAAGGTGGAACAAACTGGAACAAGCTTGTTCCACCTCCCCATGGAACAAGCTAGAACAGACTTACGTTTTACCAATATAACCTCAAAATAAAATCTAATTTTCTTCTAAAACATCAAATAAACCTTCTATTTCTTATTTTATTCATTCTTTAAATCTAGTAAGGGTAAATTGGTCAATGTTATCTGTTCTGTTATGTCCAGTTCTGTCTTACCAAACGTGAAACAACTGTTCTGTCCTGTCCTGTCTTGTCCCACCTTGTCCTGTCATATCCTATCTGCGTACCAAACGCACCCTTAAGAATTAAGATGCGTATTTGAACAATTAAACTGAAGCATAATAATCTGAAAACAGTCAAATGAAGAAAGCATATCTTGATTGGTGGAAATAAAGTAAACCAAAGTTGAAACAATCTGAATTGATTAATTCCTTCAAATGAAATATACTGAAATTTGAAAGCCCCACCTGAGAAGAGAGGAGAGCGAGTGAGGCAGAGCATAGAACCGCTCTGCGGCGGAGGGGAGAGGCCGGAGTGGTTATCAGATTAATTCTATGAAGCCTGATAGGATTAAATTGTTATTTGTTATTGGAAAAGATAAAGTGATGATTTTTATTATAATAATAAGATTAAAATGTTGTATAAGAACATCAAGACGCCGACCGTTTTAGTAAATATGCTCATTTCATCTGCCTCAAGCACTCCTTTGACACTCAACCAGTAGCCGACGTTTTTGTTAAGGAAATCATCAGGTTACATGGAATCCTTAATCTATAGTTTCTGACCGAGATAAGGTATTTATGACCGGGTTTTGGAAGGAGCTATTTAAGTTGCAAGGCTCTAAGCTGAGTTTTAGCACTGCTTACCACCCACAGTCGGACGGTCAAACTGAAGTGGTCAACAAATGCTTGGAACAGTACCTACGGTGTTGGGTGTCGGAAAGGACAAAACTGCGGAGTAAGTGGTTGGCATGGGCCAAATTATCCTATAATACGTCCTATCATACGTCTCTCAAATGCTCTCCTTTTAAGGTGCTGCGTTTGGTACACTAGACAGGACAGAACAGAACAGAACATGGTCCACTGTCCCACGTTTGGTCCACTATCCTCAGACTGACAGCCAGAGTGAGCGGACGATCCAAACGTTAGAAGATATGTTAAGGGCTTGTGCCTTGGACTTTCAAGGCTCTTGGGAGAAACAATTACCGCTTGTTGAGTTCGCCTACAACAACAGTTATCACTAGAGCATCAAGACAGCGACGTATGAGGCACTCTATGGTAGGAAATGTCGAACACCTTTGTGTTGGAATGAGGTGGGAGAAACGCAGTTGACTGGGCCAGAAATCGTGCAAATGACCTCAGACAAACTAGTTCAGGTGTGGGAACGGTTGAAGGTGGCCCGTGACCGACAAAAGAGCTATGCGGATAAGAGACGGAAGGACATAGAATTCCAGGTCGGGGATAATGTGTTGTTAAGAGTATCTCCATAGAAGGGAGTTATACATTTCAGAAAGAGAGGAAAACTGAGTCCACATTACATCGGGCCGTTTGAAATCACGGAGCGAATCAAGGAAGTGGTGTATAGGTTGGACCTACCCGAAAAGATACGAGGCATTCACAATGCGTTTCATGTGTCTAACTTGAGAAAGTGACTAGCAGACGTGGTTAAAGCCGTGCCGCTAAAGGACGTAAGGGTGGACGAAAAACTAAATTTCAGGGAAGAGCCCGAAGCCATTTCGGATTTTAAGACGAAGAAATTGAGAAACAAGGAAATCTACCTGGTAAAGGTTCGGTGGCTCTATCACAAAGATCAAGAAGCAACTTGGGAGCTAGAGTCGAAGATGAGGGCTAAGTACCCGCATCTTTTCGACCAAGGAATTCCGGGGACGAAATTCTTTTAAGGGGGAGTGTTGTAACAACTGGGTATTTATGTGACTAAAGGGAATGTTGTGGCCACAATGTAATAAGGGAAAAGTATGAGGGACCAAAGGGAAATTTAGAAGAAGTATAAAAGGGAGCAAATCTCTAGGTCACCTCATAATATTCCATCTGATTTTGTGAAATTGCGGCTGAAACGAGAAAGGAAGGGAGTAAAGTAAACGGCAAGCAAATCACCATCAAAAATCGTCAATTGGTAAGCTTAAATCCTTCCTTATTCTTCATTCGTTAGATTGATGCCCTTGTATGCAAAAATGGTGAGTGTTTTGGTGGGTGAACATTGTATTCTTCTGTTGAGTAAGTTTTTGTGGGTTTCGAGTGGATTTGATCTATAAAAGAGGTTAAGGACTGCCTAATTACTGTTTTAAGTCGGGAAATTACTCATATATCGATATCTATGAAAGGATGAGACTAAATCGCACTCTCAAATTGATTTTGGAACTTTGGGAAATCTGACAGTGCGATAACCCGGAAATTGCCAAGTCCCGGAGTATATGCCGGATTTCTGGAATTGGATCCCTGATTGGGGTTTTCCGGAGTGAGGGGTTCCGGAGTGGAGGACCTGGACGGGGTACCGGATCCCGGTTGGGATTCCGGATTTAGTTACCGGATCCGGAATTTAGCGATTCGGAAATGGAAGCCGGATCCCGGAATTTGGATTTCCGAAAGTGAATACCGTACTTCGGGAAGACTTCCGGATTTGGAGTGAGTTCCTGGGCCAGTTTCAGATGTCCGTAATCCTTCTTTTCGGGTATGTCATTGACCGAAATGTATGGTTTACCCTAGGTGTTGGAGTTGACTCGGGTGTTCGTGAGAGGAGCGCGTGTCTAGAGAAAATCGCTGCAAGGTAGCTTTTGGTACGCAGACTGGATGGGACGAGACTGGACTGGATGGGACGGGACGGGACGAGACTGGACTGGAGGAGATAATTTTAATCTAGGTTACGTTGGAAAAATGGGTAATTTAGTAATCTTATGTTTTAGTCCCATGTTGTTCTACCTATTTTGGTGGAACAAAAAATTATAAGTTTTGTCCCATGAAAACTTGTTTTTGTCCCATGTTGTCCCATCTGATTTTTGTCCCATGACATACCAAACATGAGACTGCTACGCTATATGGAAATAAGTTGTGTCTTTTCCATCAACAATTGCTTTTGGCGTAGTAGTAAACGCTTGGATCCTAACACATCAGCTAACTTATCATTTACCAGCTAGCTTATAACTTACCAACTAGCTTATCAGCTAGTTTGCCAAACATAGGCTTAAACAAAAAGCAAACACCGTATGATCAAAGAACGACCTTCAAGCATCTTTTTTGTGTCTATGTACATCACACAATTATCATCATCAATAACGTGTGACTTTGACCAGAAGTCGATGAATGTAAGGGGTGGTCTTTCTACCTTGTTTATATAATGGAGCTTGTTATTAAAGCTTGATGATTTTTCATTTTTGTATTAGTTGACCTTCTAAATCGCAATAACCAATTTTCAACTGTAACCTCAAATATTATCTAACTAACCACAAAGTTTATCTAAGGAATGAACTTGCAAAATAATAGCAACCACATCAATCTTGCAAGAGATTTTGCTAAGATGACATGCCAAGTAGATAATACATCAAATTTTTTATTTAATTTAATTCATTTATTAGTTTGTCTAAATATTATTTATTAACTTTACTTCATATATTAATTTGTTTAAACATTAATTGTAGATTATAATTTACTATAATATAATTAATTTGTTATTTATAATAAAATTTACTGTATTATCAATTTATTATTTATTATTTATAGTATAAATAAATCATGTGTAGTATTTTTTATGAGTTATTAAGATGTATAAATATAAATTACAAAGTAGTTGGTGATGTAGCAATGTGAATTACTTTTAAAAAACTTATATAATTTTATTGATGCAAGATGTTATTGTAAAACACTTTTTAAAAAAAGTTAGACGAATGGTCTTTTTTTTAAAAAGTTAGACGGATGGTGAGTTCCTTTAACCTTTTTACGTGGAATGACCGTTAATTCTTTTAACTGATCATGGTATGTTTATGAGTACAATTATTCACAAGATTGATAAATCTTTTATGAAAGTATGTTTCTTGCAAAGGCTTATTTAATCTTATGAAATTGTTTATCGAGATTACACGCTTGTGTTTTATTGCTGGTTGTGTGTATATGCTATGTGGAGTCGGGTTGCACGATGGGATCGGTGTACCTCGGGATCTGATGATCCCTTGGGAGCTTATTGGAAAACGGTAGAGTGGAATTCGTTTTCTCCCTACGCGAGTAATGGGGAGTCTGCTTGGGCTCTGATATGAGGCGAGAGGGGAGTCTGCTTGGCCCCCGATCGTGGTGTGGTGAGTACGATCCTTGAACCCCGTGCAAGTACCCCTATGTGATGTTACATGGTGACATGTATGATTTAGTAATGAATTGAACTATATTTCGAAATTTAAGTTTGTTTTCGGAGGGAATTCACTAGACCGTTTGGTCTAACCCTCGGTTTCCAAAATTAAACCATTTTCAGGGAAGTGCTTCAATCAAGGGTAAGTAGACGACTTGTGTGAGATCCCACATCGGCTAGGAGGGGGAACAAAGTCCTCCTTATAAGGGTGGATGGATACCTTCCTTGCATGAGGCCTTTTGCCTGTCACTGGGTGCGGTCTGGGTGCGTCCCGCGTATGCCTGTGCGGGCAGGAACAAAACCGTGAGCGGTGCCGACATGCTGTTATGCAGGGGGTATCCGCAAAGCGGAAAATATCGTGTACGGTGGACTGGGGATGTTACAGAATGGTATCAGAGCCGGTCACCGGGACGATGTATCAGCGAGGACGCTGATCCCACTTAGGTGGGTGGATTGTGAGATCCCACATCGGCTAGGAGGGGGAACAAAGTCCTCCTTATAAGGGTGGATGGATACCTTCCTTGCATGAGGCTTTTTGCGGTGCGGTCTGGGTGCGTCCCACGTATGCCTGTGCGGGCAGGAACAAAACCGTGAGTGGTGCCGGCATGCTGTTATGCAGAGGGTATCCGCAAAGCGGACAATATCGTGTACGGTGGACTGGGGATGTTACAACTTGAGCTAGGAGTCGGAAGCCTTAACGTGGAGCCTTATAGTTTTGTTGGATCGCGTAGATAGAAAGTCTCGGCTGTGGATAGAATGTCTTCCGCTGTCAAATTTTGAATAGTTCAGACTTTAATTATTCAGTTAATGACAATTTAGGTTATGTAATTGGGACCCGTTTTGGGATTATTCTCTATATTATGTCTGTTGAATGTCTGGGTTGTTACAGAAGATGTTTATATAAAGGGATTGCTTGATGTTGAAAATGTGAAATGGTGTTTGGCTTAATATAGCAAAACCCAAGGATGATTAACTTATATTTATATTATTTTTTTGGTTTATTTTAAAATAATTTCAACCTAAGTTTATTGGCTTTAACATCAATATATACACTAAACAATTAAATAATCAATATATAAATCTTATTCCTTTTTTTGTACACTAACAATCAATCAACATTCAACATATCAATATATATATATGAAAACAAAAACCACCAAGAATGAGGTGGCACAATGACATTTGAGTATTCATCAAATCTTGCAATTTGGTGCATTTTGGTTATCCCACATTGGTTAGGAGATGATAGAATGAAAGAATGATGTGGTTATTTATTAAGAGGAGAGAAAGTCTTTGTGAAAACTCATGGGTTAGTTTGATTATAAAAACATGAGATGAGTATAAAAAATGAGGGATGAATGTTTTTGTGTGGTTGAGTTTTACCGTCCCACATTGGTGAAAACATGAAAGTTTTGAAGTAGAAAGTGGCTATAATTAAAAAGGGATGGATGTTTTTGCGTCAATTCATGTGGTTGCTTAATTTAGCTTACCCTATTTTTGCATCATCCTACATTGATGAGAAGATGCAAGTTTGAATTATGAGATGAGTATAAAAAGAAGGGATTAATGTTTTTGTATGGTTGAGTTTCATCATCCCATATCGGTGAAAAGATAAAAGTTTTGAAGTAGGAATGACTATAAGAAAAAGAGAATGAATGCTTTTGTGTTAATTCGTGTGGTCAATTCAATTTGGCTTACCTTATTTTTGCATCATCCCACGTTGGTGAGAAGATGCAAGTTTTGAAGTATGAAGTGCGTATAAGAAAGGAGGGATGAATGTTTTGTGTCAACTCCTACGATTGACTCAATTTAGCCTACCGTATTTTGGCAATATATATATATATATATATATATATATATATATATATATATATTTATACAAAAAATAAAGTTAACTCATTTTACAATGCCCAATCAATCAATATATCAATATCGACATCAATATATATAACCATGGTTGGATCAAAACTAACCTAATAGTAAAAATAATTAGGCAAAATTTAAGGAGAACCCAAGGAGAAACCACCAAGAATGACTTGACATCATGAGAGTTGAGTATTCCACAAACATTGAAATGTGATTGAGTTTTATCATCCCACATTGGTGAAAACACGAAAATTTTGAAGTAGGAAGTGATTATAAGAAATGAGGGATGAATGTATTTGTGTCAATTTATGTGGTTGACTTAATTTAGTTCACCCTGTTTTTGCATCATCCCACATTGGTGAGAAGATGCAAGTTTGAAGTATGAGATGAGTATAAAAAAAGAGGTATGAATGTTTTTGTGTGGTTGAGTTCCATCATCCCACATTGGTGAAAAGTTAAAAGTTTTGAATTAGGAATGGCTATAAGAAAAAAGAAGATGTATGTTTTCGTGTTAATTCATGTGGTCAACTCAATTTAGCTTACCTTACTTTTGCATCATCCCACTGGTGTGAAGATTCAAGTTTTAAAGTATGAAGTGAGTATAAGAAATGAGGGATGAATGTTTTTGTGTCAACTCCCACGGTTGACTCAATTTAGCCTACTTTTTTGGCAAAAAAAATCTTTATTTATATAACAAATAAAGTTGACTCATTTTACAATATCCAATCAATCAATATATCAATACCATTCAGTATCGACATCAATATATATAACTATGGTTGGATCAAAACTAACCAAATGGTAAAATTTATTAGGCAAAATTAAAAGAGAAACCAAGGATGATGACATTGAACCATTAGGTTTGAGTATTGCTCAAATTTTGAAATAAAATTGAGTTTCGTCATCCCACATTGGTGGTGATATATTAGTTTGAAAAAATATGATAGGTATTAAAAGGGGGATGGTTGGCTTGAAATCGATAACCATGGTTGTAATCAAAACCAACCAAATAGTAAAAATTAAAGAAAAACCAATGATGATTACTTGGGACCATGAGGTTTGAGTAATCCTCAAATCTTAAAATAAGGTTAAGTTTCATCATCTCAAATTGGTGGTAATATGATAGTTTGAAAGAAAATTATGGGTATAAAAAGATGGATGAAAGGTTGTGAAATCTATAACATTGGTTGAAATAAAATACAACTAAACAGTAAAAATTAGAGTGCGGGATTAGAGGAAAACCAATGATGATGATTTCACAACATGAGATTTGAGTATCCCTCAAATCTAGAAATAAGGTTGATTTTTATCATCTCATACTGGTGGGAATATGATAGTTTGGAAGAAGATGATGAATATAAAAAGGAGGAATGAAGGGTTTTGAAATTTATAAACATGGTAGGAATCAAAATCAACCAAATAGTAAAAAATGTGGCGCAAATTTAAAAGAGAAACAAAAGATGATGACTTCAAACCAGAGGTTTAAGCATTTCTCAATCTTGAAATAAGGTTATGTTTAATTATCCCACATTTGCAGTAATATGATAATTTGGAAGAAAAAATAATGGGTCTAAAAAAGAGGGATGAATGATTATCTATAACCATGGTTGGAAATTGGAATCAAAACCAACTAAATGGTAAATATTATAGTGCAAAATAAAATAGTAATCAATGATGACGATTTGGTTTATTTTTTGATATATATATATACATATATATTGATGAATTACGTTTCATTTTAATTCAACTCATTACAAAAAAATATAAAAAGTTAAATAAAAATAAATCCATTTAATAAAAGTATATATATCTTATTGATTAAATAAAAATAATAATAAGTTTATAGATTTAAATAAAAAATGTTGAATTCATTGTATAATTAAAAATGCAAGGTAAATAATATTATATATAATAATAAATATATATTGGTTAATGGTTTTTAATTTAAATTAAAAAAGAAAATGAAAAATTTAAGCATTTAATGTGTTGAAATCAATTAAAAATAAATCAAAACTATAACAAAAAAGATAAAAGGTCATGGAGGCCTGAAATATATATATATATATATATATATATATATATATATATATATATATATATATATTGATTGATTGTTTTTGGAAAGGGTATCCCAGGCACATCCCGGACTAATCCCTGACAATTTTGAAACTTAAAGTTGTCTTATCAATGTTGAGGACTCCTGAAATCGAACCCTGGAAAGATGGGATATTCCACTACATCACCCAGGGAGATCGATCACTGTGCTACAACCTGAATGACTATTGATTGATTGTTAGCTTACAAAGAAATATAAAAAGTTAAATAAAAATAAATTCATTTAATAAAAGTATATATACTTTATTGATTAAATAAAAATAATAATAAGTTTATAAATTAAAATAAAAAATATTGGATTCAATTGCATTCAAGTAAGAAATTTAAGGAACACAAAGAAAAACATAAAAATAATGAAAATCGACTAAATAACCTCAAAACATTTGACACGAAAACTTGAAATAATCAATTACTTAGACTTTATCTTTGGGAGTAGATATGTTTCAGGTTAGGGTGAAAGATGGCTTAAGGCGGAGGAAGGGCGGCAACCACAAGCAATAAGCGTGGATGGAGAATGAATACGTAGTGAACCCTAACCATATACATAACACAGGAATCGGAATTTGAATCGTTGAATTGATGAGAGACTGAATTTGTCACTTTGGGTTGAGTGGTTGAGTGATGAGCGTGAGTATTGGGAAGATAATATCTTGAGAGAAGAGTGTGAGTATTGGGAAGATATGACGATACGATCTCTTGGGAGAGTGTTAGGGCATGAAGAGAGATTTTGAAGTTTGAGTTCAGATTAGGAACGGGCCGACTTGGGAAAAGAAAGAGACGGGATGGGCTTGTACTTAATAGCTCAAGTTTCTCACTCTAAAATTTTAAGTAATCATGCTTTAAATGGTTGTACACAAAGCTTAAAGGGTTGTTTTTAAGAGTTTGGGAGTTGTTTGCTTTATAAGATAGTATAGATATTGATTGATGTTAGCTTATAAAGAAATATAAAAAGTTAAATAAAAATAAATTCATTTAATAAAAGTATATATATTTTATTGATTAAATAAAAATAATAATAAGTTTATAAATTTAAATAAAAATGTTGGATTCATTGTATAATAAAAAATGCAAGGTAAATAATGTTATATATAATAATAAATATATATTGGTTAATGGTTTTTAATTTAAATTAAAAAAGAAAATGAAAAGTTTAAGCATTTAATGTGTTGAAATCAATTAAAAATAAATCAAAATTATAACAAAAAAGATAAAAGGCCATGGAGGCCTCTCCTTAACCCTCTCTCCTACATTATCCTTTATATATATACTAGTTGGATTCCCGCGCAATGCGGCGGGATGCATTTCGATTGTGAAGACAAAAACTTAAAACATATGAAAATTTATAAGAATTTCAAATAACGTCATCATGGAAAAAGGTAAGAAAGATTTAGAATAATGGCTAGTAAAATGGAGACGTCACAACATTTCTTTGATCCAAGCCCTCGAATCACAACTTTCTTTTACATGCATTCCGTTGGATTTCTTATACAAGTAGTGGTTCATTTCACCAATGCATTCCAATAAGTTTTTGGACACTAAATTTGCTAAATTTGAGCCACTTCCTGAAGCAAAGCTACTACTGTTGTAGTTGTGCCTCATAATCATCACAACAAACTTTTGAACATACATATTCAAATAAAAAAGCTTCTTACGATGATATATAGATTCATTTTTGTGTGGCCTCATAAAGCTTCATGTCCTTAACAACAACATGTCATGCATGCTGATATGATACATCTTCCACTAATAGTATTTGCTTCTAGAACCGAACCGATTGAAGCAAATGGTTTTTTATTGTTTAGCCAAAGAACTGTAGGATTCGAATTTGTATCATACAAAATCAAACGAATCATTCATGGAGTTAACAAATCACATTCTAATACAACCGATCACGTATCTTGAATCTAACAAAAACATAGTACAGATCGAACGTATTTCGAACAAGAAAACACACCTGAAATTTGAACAAATTTCCCATGTAGGTGTGTTTACAACAGTCGATCTAGTGGATAGAGCAGGGGGGTGTGCGTTTTCCAGTAGTCAATCAATAGGAGATAGCACAAGGCTATGCACTTACAACAGTCGATCGAGAGGAGAGAGCAGGGGTCTGTCCGTTTCAAATAGTCAATCGACATGTAAGATCCCACATTGGTTGGGGAGGGGAACAAAGGTTGCCTTTTAAGGGACTTGATACCTCCTCCACAGATGCGTTTTAAAACCGTGAGTCCAGGTGTGTGGACAAAGCGGACAATATCTGGTACGGGTGGTCTGGGATGCTACAGATGGTATCAGAGCCGGGAACCGGACTGGTGTGCCAGCGAGGACGCTGGGCTCCCTATGGGGGTGGATTGTAAGATCCCACATTGGTTGGGGAGGGGAACAAAGGTTGCCTTATAAGGGACTTGATACCTCCTCTATCAGACGCGTTTTAAAACCGTGAGTCCAGGTGTGTGGACAAAGCGGACAATATCTGGTACGGTTGGCCTGGGTTGTTACACGACAGGAGTGGAGAGTGTAGTCATTATAAACATATACAAACACATATAAACATATGTGAGTTTACGTTTAAAGGACTGCATGGAGCATGATGCTTGTTTTGGTTCCGAGAAGTCATTGATTTCTAAAATCATTTCATTTTATCAATCTTTGCAGAACCAAAACCACATGTTCGACTTTCCTTTGCAAGGCTCTTTAGTTGATAAGCCCTTTCGTTTCTACGTTTTCAACTCATATTCGTAATTTGTGGATGACTTCTATATGCGAGAGTGCAAGTTAGAGTTCCATGGTTCATGAAATGCAACTAACCATTATGTTTCTTCACGTTATTACTTATATACATTGCGCGATGACAATAGTTTTTTCTAGATAATATTATACTACCATTAGTCACACAATTCTTTATATAATTTTCAAATACAAAATTTGTTCTTTTAATATACTATTACCTACCGTCATTTTTCAGTCTATCATCCCTCCTTTAATATGCACACCACCATTTGTCATTCAAGTATTTCTTCTCTGAAGTGGAATAACCAATCCCAACATTATAATTTAAGACTTTTTGTCGTACAAAAAATTTATGGTATCACCTCATCTGCTTGAATTTTTATGTTAGATATATAAAGATATATTGTTTTTGAAAAATTGGGTCAGACAAATAAAAATCAACTCTCGAAGTTACACAAATTATTTTAATTCTATAAGACATTCCTACTAATTTGACATGTTTATCTCCTTCTCTCAAGTTATCATCTCCACACCATAACCAAACCAACATCACAATTCAAAATTTTAGAATACTAAAAATTTATGGTTTCGCCTCATTATTCTTAGTTTGTTTCTTTTACATATATAAAGATAAAAGGATAAAGTTTAATTTCTAAACGGATATAGTTTTTGCTAAAAGTGAGTCGGCAAAAAAAAAGTGAACTATTTATGTTGACATTAACCCTTTCAATTTTGTAAGACATCTCTACTCTTTCGTCCTTACTTATTCAGGGGGGAGAGTGGAGCCTCGAAAAGCACTGTTGAGAGGAAGATCTTTGGCCCCTCATATACTTACCGCCATTTACACACTACAAAACAAATGACTTTTACCCACAAAAAATTTACCTAGGAAAATTTTCGTCGGTATTACCCAGGGATCACCCAGGAAATATCAATGGTTCGGTAAAATTCGATGTTTTTCGGGAAAATACTCGTGGATCACCTAGTGAATCCCTAGGTAATCTGTCACTAATTTGCATTACCCACCAAAAAATTACCCACCAACTTTTGTGACGGTTTTGTGACGAATAACCCTTTAGCGACAGATTTGACAGGGAAAATGTCGTAGGTAAAAGTCTTTCGTTTAGTAGTGACAAAGTTATCATTTTCGCACCTCAAACCAATACCACGATTAAATATTTTAGAATACTAAAGAATTATGGAGTCATCTCATTCTTCTTGGTTTTTTTCTTTTAAACGTAAAAAAATGTTTAACAAATATTATATCATTAATCATGAAGATATTTTATATAAATTAAAAATAACTATTTAAGCCAAAATGTATTAAAGTAGTTTAAAATCATATAAAAAGTTGACATTCTTCTACTTTTAATTTCATGTTTCAACATATAATCTTTATATCAATGTCGGATACCGAAAGATAAGTACAATTCAATATTTTAGAAATCTTAATCCACATTTTGACATGTCATTTCTCTTGGGTCTTACTTTTATGTATATAAAGAGGAAATATATAAAAATAAACAACATTAAATGAAATAAATGTATCTTTTTAATTGTAATACAGAATGTAATATCTATTCAACATGAATACATTTGTAACTAAAATTAACTCTTTCATTCAAAATCGTAAATCGTGTAAAAAAAGTTGGTATCTTTCTCTTTGTATAATCAACTTCATGTTCCAACATTTCATCTTTTTATCATTGTGAGATGGTCAAAGTTAATCACAATTCAACATTCTAGAATTCTCAATCCACACCGTGTCATGTCATTTCTCTTGGGTATTTCTTTTATATATATATTTATTATATATATATATATAAAGATATAGATATAGATAGATATATTGATTATCAAAGAAAATGTTTTATTGAAATAATGATATGTTTCTTCAATTAATAAGAGAAATACTCTAAAATGTGTTTCAACACAATATTAGTAGTTTTGGTTACATATTTGTCACTGAAATAAAAGATAATAAAAATGATCTTTTTATTGTTATCTAATAAAAAATGAAAAATGAAAGCTTTAGAAATTAATGTGTTCAATTTACATTAAAAATAAGTTAAATTCACAAAAAAAATATAAATGTAATTGAACATTCTCATTATTTTATTTTATTTTGTATATTGAAATGTATGAAATTGTCATAAGTATTTCATATATTAAAAGATGTATATGAAAAGTTAGGTCAATTAATGAGGTTTATTGACATACAATGATTACAAAAAATACATAAATATTTAACCAATTAATGAGATATAAATGTATAGGCTTAAAAAACTAAAAAAATGGATAAATAACAAAAACAAAAATTTAAACACTCTCAAAATTTCAACATACATTCATTTAGCTTTTTTTGTAACAATCTATTTCTTATTGTTTAAATAAAACATGAATAGTAAAAATATCATATTGAAATGTAATAAGTTTTTATAACTATTTCATTTATATATATTGGTTGATAATAATTAAGAGAAGAATATAAAACATTAGATCAATTAATGAGGTACATTAATATATAATAATTTTCTTATATTGCATTCAATTTAGTAAATATTTCATTTATGTATATTGATTGCAATAAGAATTTTTTACATGCAAACTAAAAGAAATTTTATTGACCTGAATAAATGTTATCTTCCTTTTTTTATATTCATTATATCCGTTTATTATTACGTGTATATATACATTATATTAAGTATCACGTAAATCAAAATTTACATATTGATCGTAATTTTATTTATGTAATGAGTTTTTAAATAAGTTGGTTATATATATCATTAATTGTTATGTAAATAAAAAGTAGTCATGTTAAATAAAAGAAATAAATAAATTTGGGTGTAATGAAGAATATGAATGATCTAATTACTTAAATGTTTGATAATGATAAAATTGAGAAAATAGAAATTTGGGATTTAGATATTTAGAAAAGACAACATCATTGTTGGTGGTTCATCCTTTAATATACATACAAAATTGCAATTAACCTTCTCATTTTCCACCATCCAATAATTATCAACTCCCCTTCCTCCAAAGAATAGACAAAACCAAAGTCATGAAATTTGGTGATTATATCTAAAAATATACAAAGATATACAAAAGTAACTAAGAATAACAACATCAAATACCATTCTTCTCTAGCAAATATCTTTGGCTTCGACTTTGTAATTCGAATCCATTTAATTTCAACATGCATCCCAGAGATAACTACACGTTAATATATAAGGGGATAACGTCAACATGCACCCAAAAGATAATTACCATAGACAATGATAATTACAATTCAATAGTAGGATAATTCTATAATAGCAATTGAAAAACTCAATTTATCATAATTCTACAACTCCAATAATCAAATCATAACTCCATAATAGAAAGTAAATACGTATTGAACTTATTATTATAGAGTAAGTAAATCAAATTACGATGACATTTTAAAGGACATGTAGAGTTATAAAAACATATTGGTAAACAACATAAAATGATGAAAATGGAAAAAATACTGTAGATTGAGAAAAAAGAAAGGGGTGATTATCATGTTTAGATAGGGGTGAGCATTCGGGCGGGTCGGGCGGTTCGGGCCGAAAAAGATCAAACCCGGTCGGGTTCGGGTGGGGGATTCAGGCCCCGAAACCCGCCCATAGTATATTTCGGGTTTTCGGGTTCGGGTTGGGCGGTCGGGTTGGTCGGGTTGGGAAAAATGGCAGAACCCACAAACCAAATCCATCTGAAGTCTGAACCCACAAACCCTGAAATCTCAAACTTGTTGCAAGATTTTGCAGAAAATCTATATATAAAGTTATAAACCCCCTGCTTCTTTGATAAATAAGATTTCTACATTGAACTATTGAACAAACATGATTTAACTCAAATCAAACATGATTTAACTCAAATCAAAGAGGAAACATGAAACAACAAAGAATCGAAGAACAAACAACAAATTAAACCTGATTCGACCTTCGTGGATGGCTTCGAGCCTTCGACCCCCACCAATGACCAGACGAGAATCGTTGATAACTTGATTGGCTTCGATTCGACCCTAAATAACACTATAACAGAGACGAGAATCGTGGATGGGATGAGAAATTTCGACCTTCGGCTTCGAGTTCGACAATCGACAGAGATGAGATGAGAATCGTGGATACTGGATGGGACGAGAATCGTAATTGAGAATGAGAGAGTGAGACCTAAAAATCTAAAATATAAAAAAATATTTAAAAAAAATATATTTTTATACGTAATTCGGGTTTCGGGCGGGTTCGGCCTGGAATTTTAGCCACCCGCCCCGAACCGGTTTACCCCATCGGACCATTCGGGTTCGGACTATTTTCGGGTTCGGACCATTCGGGTCGGTCGGGTTGTTTGGGTTGGGCGGGTTTTGCTCACCCCTATGTTTAGAGCTTCCACCTCATTCGTTGTGGTGGTGGTTTATATAGATATATGGATTGGGGGACAAAAAGGAGATAGAGAAAATGAAGAGAATAATGTTAAATGCAAACATAATGTATAATCAATGTTCATGTAAAATTAATGTGAGAAGTTAAGGGAAAAATGATTAATAGGTGGATGAAGGAGAAAAAAGAAAAAAGAGATTGTTGGTGTAATAACCGGGATCAATTTAGTAAAGATTAAAGTTTTGTGAGGAAGGTGTAAAGTCGAAAGTTCAGGGGCTAATTTTGTAAGTTTTGGGGCAGGTATAAAAAGCCCCAAATAGGGCTCAAACCCCTAGAAATCATTTTAGTGATGGTGGCTTAGAGAAATAGAGAGAGAAGAGAAAGAGATCGTTCAAGTGCAAATGGGAGCTCCATCAATTTCAAGTTGGAAGAGAAGGTGGAATTGGGGTCTGATCCTACTCTATCAGGTAATCCCTAATCCCAAACCTTATGTTGTTTTTATGCTGGATTATTGGGTATTGAGAGAGTTTTGATTAAAAAGGAGAAATGATGCTTAAAGGGAGAAATTAGACCACAAATCGTGTTTTTAGCTAAGAGTTTAGAAAGGTAATGAGCTAAATATGTTATGTTGTTGTTTTGCTAAAAAATCGATAGATTACGAGCATCTAGTAGGTTTCTGTCTCAAGAAGAGTATCGCAGTCATCGTCCAGAAAGGGAGTTGTGCAAGTATCCGGGTAAGTTTCCTGTTACCAGTAGTTTCCGGATAAATGTCCGTTTAAAAGGAGTTACCGGGTAGAGAAGTTCCCAAATAGCTAACCAGATAGAGTGATTGTCCGGATAGTGCGGGCGATCCGGTAAGCTAGTTCGTCCGGTAAGCCTAGTCACCCGGATAGAGTGATTGCCCGGATAGTTCGGACGTTCGGATTGTAGTTTCGTCTGGAAAGCCAGTAAGTTCCGATAAGTTAGTATCCGGTAAGTTGTCCAGAAAATAGTGATTCACCGGTAAGTTATGTACCCGGTAAGTTGAGTCTGGATAGTGTCCGGAAAGTTGGTTTTAGGGTCTGAGCAGTTTGTAATTCATACATTTCTTAGGTAACCCGATTGTAAGTCAGAAGCAAAGTAGAGCAAGATGTTAAACGCACCAGGTGAGTTTTTCTAACTAAAATACGTGACTTTACAACGTGTTTTCTAAAGTAAGTACATGATGAGAAATGCCATGCTTTATTTATATGCTTTTAACTGCATGAAAGTTGTTTAAAGTTTTATGTGAGATGTATGCATACATTGTGTTAGACGTAAATTGGCTAAGACGGGAGGTAGACCCGCCAGTGCTCATGCCGGGAAGGTGACCCGTTTATGCCATGGAAGGGAGTATCCAGTAAGGCAGTGTGAGACTGACTCGTTGTCACTTTCGGGTGACTTCAGGGTGCCATTTACGAGTGCGGATTTACCCGTGAGAGAGTTTTACGAAGAGATATGTGAAAGTTGTGTTTATATATGAAAGTTTATGAAAAGTTATGTAAAAGTTTATGCAAAGATATTTGAAAGTTATAAATTGTTTGAAATGATTTTGAGAACTGTCAGGAGTGAGCTCACTAGACCTCATGGTCTAACCCTCGCATTTTCCAAACTAAACCTTTTCAGGTAAGCAGATAATAGGAGGCTCCGGTAAGCGAGCAAGAGCAGGATAGAGTACAGATGAAGTTAGAGACACTGCCACTCATACTTTTAGTGGTAGTTATTCTCAGTTGTGTATAGGTTGTTTCCGCCAACCAAATTTTGAGACAGATGAAATGAATTTTGGGGACCCATCTTTGGGATATCCTGATATATATGAAATGCATGCTTATTTTAGACTGGGTTGTTACAATTGGTATCAGAGCTATAGTTTAAGGGATTTAGGTGACCGGACGGGCCTAAACTTAAACTTTGGAGTATAAATCACAACTGAGAATCAGGAAATGCGTTAGGAGGGCACTATAGTAGATATAGGACTAATAGGGTATCGAGGACAGTCATGTAAGGTAAGTTTGGGATTACACCTGGCCAGTGTAATTGCGAACTTACAGGTACATGTATGTGCTTAATCTGCCTTATTATTCCGAAGTTGTAGTCTTATGCTAGTTTATATGTCGTATTCCAGTAATCTAGAATGTCAGCAAGATCCCTGAGGGGTAGACTAAGACCCCTTGTTGGGAAAGTATCATGAGAGATCATCTATGATGTGATGTATGTATACATCGTAGAGAAGGAAATATTGTCTGGAGTGTTATGCGTCGTCTAGAGGTAGATCTTCGTGGGTTCGGAGAGGATAAGTGATTGCTTTTGAGTAAGACTCCTTGTTCGGGAGAGTCCCAGTTCTAGGAATCGTGGGGTAGATCCGTTGGGATGTAAAGGAAGGACAGTGTCGAGATCTTGAAGGTGTCATTTCAAGAGCGAGTAGAGGATTAGAGCCCTGACTCTTTAGTCGAGCTTTTCAGCGGCGGAGTGAAAACGTGTAGAGGTAGAATGTGAGGTGATTTAGTCAAGACGAAAATAGTATGAAATGGTTAAGAAAGTGGACCGTTGAATGTATGTATAGCAAGTTGCTGCAACGCCGAGAGGGCGACCTCTGGTCGAAAGTAGAGTGTCAAAGATAAGTTGCGTGGGTAAAGCGATTGACCTTGTGTGAGTGAGTAGCCTTCGATTGCAAGTAGAGTTTCATGCATTGAGTTCGTATATGTGTACATGAGATTTTTCATAAGTAAAGTAAATGTGTAAATATCAAATCTGGTCGGATATGAGTCGACGGGTGCAAGCGTATGTTTAAAGAAAAATGCAAATCCATATACATCGCACCATGAAGTCTTGAGGTTTACGATTTGCAAAATATTCCACTCTTTTCATGATAAGTTAAAATGTTGCAAAAAGTCAAGAAAACGTTTGAATGCAAAACTTTTATAACCAAAATAAGTATTGATGTTGAAGTTATATAAACGAGTGTGAGAACCGACTGGTTTACTTCGTGTCGGTAATTCCTTTCAGAATTTTGTCGTATGAAAAGATTTTCATCCAATATATTCCTGATTGAGTAAGATTAAGTTTTACGGAAAGTTGTATGCAAACGATTCTCGAGATCGTTATGCAGGGCATTGAAGTTATGAGAATATTGGGATCGTGTGTACCCAAGTTGTTTCCAAGTATTGTTTCTTTAAAATGATAAAAGTGCGAAATGAATTATTTATCGCGTTGTCATGCATGAAGGCTATGAACTCACTAGGTCGTAGAGTACTACATTTTAAGCTAAGGAATAACTCCTAGAGTGGAGAGGTGTTGGACAAATCGAGGGAGAATGTTTGTAGTTTTGGTATTTGTGTTCAAGAGGAGAGGTGAGCAGTGGAAGAGTCGGAAGTGGACTTTAGTGTCGGTGGTATGAGGGTATGTACCCTTGTGCGGTGACTGGAATTACAGTTGCTGAAGGACGGTTGTGTTCAGGGGAAGGACTAGAAGTCATCAAGGTGTAGGTATTAGCAACTCGTTATGAGTAGTGTGGTGAAGTAGGAAAAAAATATCCTCGACGTCGAATGTGAGTTTTAAGGTGATCTTGTAATAGTGACGTTGGTCGAGCGAGTTTGAATGAGGACGACGGGATGTGAATTTGATTATGATGTGTTGGAAGGATTAGGTTCAGTAAGGGACCCTTGTTGAAGAATAGGTTGTGGAAGTATCAACAGGTCGACTATTAGTGTTGAAGTCGGCAGATGTGTAAGGTGTCTGAGGCCGAAGACTTGAATCAGAAGGTTGAAAGTTGAAGGACCACCTTGTAGGGGTGTTAAGATAGTAAAAGACTGATGTTTTAGATAAGTGTTTTACTTATGAGGTGGATGGTTCGTAAAGGATGAAGTATTTTGCACGAACGAAGTAAGTATATAGATTATGTCGATCTGTGAGGGAATGTGCCCTGACTATGTAATGGTTTGGGATCGCAAAGAGCTAACAAGAAACGAGTATGTTAGAGTTAATCAGAAACTCATGAGTTGTGGTTCAACTAGAGTTGGGGAGAGACAAAGTAGCGAGATAGACTCGGTTATTTATGCGGGAGAACATGAGGGTAAGTTTGAGTTGTGTACGAGTGACCATGAGAGACATGGTTTGCAGTGAGATGTTATAGGTGGAGGATGTATGGATGAGTAGTGGCATCAATTGCCAAGGTAAATGTGTCAGCCAGTGTTGTAGTAATGTGATGTTAGAAAGGGGAAGCCTTATCGAGGATTTCGGATGAGGTGTTCGATTTGTTAATCAAGCTGTTGGAGTACGTGGTTTGTAAGTTGACGTGTGATATGTCTGTTATCGGAATAGAATGTCGGAGCGGTAGTGGGTGGTTACCCAAATGAGAAACCAAGTGTTTTTGGTTGTGTGAGTCGCTAAGTAAGTATATTTTTGGAATCTTTGGAGGTTTAAAGAAGATGTTGGATGAGTGAGCCTAAGAGGTGGTGTAGTAAATGCTAAATCTTTAAGGAATGTGAATTGTTTCCTTTTGTGCGAAAGGATTAGTCCGAGAAAGTAACAGATTGGAAACCAAGGAGTGTATAGTAACTTCGAACACTGGTGTCGTTTCAAGATGACTTGGTCGAATGCCTTAAGTTAGAACTTTGGTGCAACTATTTGGTTATGCATAGTATGAGGAAGTGTTATCATCATGTGGAAAGGTCTAAAGAGAGGGGCAAGTAATGTTGGTGGGCGGTGCTCCACGCTAGCGTGGGGAGGTGAAGATCGTATGTTGGAATAAGTGAGTAGGTTGGAAGTAGTAAGCTTGACAGTAACACCGAGAGGTGGATTAGTGTGTGTAGATTGCGATCGATAAGTGTGCGAACTCCTGGAAAGAGTATTGAGGAAGGGGATTGGTGTATGTTTTGTGCAGGAAAGAAGTGGATAAGGCAGTTGAATGAGTTGAGTTAGTGACGCTGGGAGAAATGTTCAAACAAATTGGTCGTTCAGTGATAAGCTTTTGGGAATGGTTTTGTGTGAGCATGATTACTCCTCCATGTTGAGTGAGGGTAACCGAAGTTATGATTTATGTCTGAACGCTTGTGGCAAGCAGTGACGAATCGATGTGTTTTCAGGATAAGTTCAATTCGGGTAGGTGAACCCTTCCATAAGAGATTATGGAGGTTACCTGCTTTTAGCTACGTATAAGAGTGAAGTGTTGAAGTGGTGAGAACGTACGAATTAGTTGTCGAGCTGTAGCCAATGTGATTCGGGAAGGGAATATGATCTGCATAGACGTATGTCGGTTGGAAGAAGTGATCTAGAATTACATGTAACCCGAGGAGGGAACTCTTAGGTGAGAGTTCGTCGGGATGTGCAAGGGTGGCCTTGTGCCAAGAAGTCAAGTGAGTGAATGTTCCTGGTTTTAGATTCTCGTGTAGTGGCGGGGAATTTCCGCCAAGTTCCTTCTTTTAAGGAAGTAAAGAGTAGGGGTGTAAATGATGCGAGTCGAGCTCGAGTACCAGGTAACTCGACTCGACTCGTTAGTATGTCGAGTCGAGCTCGAGTTCGAGTCGAGCACATTCGAGTCGAGTGTTGACCGAGCTTTGACCGAGTCGATCTCGAGTCGAGTGTTGACCGAGCTTTGACCGAGTTTTTGATAAACCATCGATGTGGGACAGAAAAAACTGAAAGAGATGCTCCAAGCCTCCCACATCGCTAGACTAAGAAACTTTTAAGACCTCCAAGACACTATATATTTTCTTTCCTTAATATTAAGTTGTTAATTTTTTATATTTGTTAATTTATTTAATTTTAATTTTTCTATTATTTATAATTAATAAATATAATAAGTAATAATATAGACTTTATTATATATAAAATTAATTCGAGTATCTCACGAGCTTATCGAGTCGAGTATCAGGTAACTCGACTCGACTCGTTAGTATGTCGAGTCGAGCTCGAGTTCGAGTCGAGCACATTCGAGTCGAGTGTTGACCGAGCTTTGACCGAGTCGATCACGAGTAGCTCACGAGCTGTCTCGTCTCATTTACACCCCTAGTAAAGAGGTATGAGAGACCGTAGGTAGACGTGTTGTAAAACCGTGAGTCCCGACGTGTGGACGAAAGCGAGCACATTGAGGTACGATTGGCCTTGGATTTATCAGGTGTTATTTAAGTGAGTATAGCGATCGAAGAGGGTACAAGTAAATAGCGTAAGATGGCGCGATATAGTAAAGTGGTGACTCGCCGAGGGAGGTTTCAAAGTATGGGGTGCGATTATGTTTCCCATCTGAACGGTTTGGGGTAACCAAGTAGAACTGAGTGATTGGATTGAAAACATAAGACTGTTGAACCTAAAGGTTTGAGAGAAAGGTAAGGTGAAAGTTGATTAGATAGTGCGCGATCTTGAGGTAATCGTTGAGATTTTGAGAAGAAATTCATAGTGTGAAGCACGTCTCTTTTATGGAGAGCCGATGTGAGAAGTGAGATGATGGCGACCTTGCAAGAGATGCAGACGGTAAGAAGTTGACTTTTGGTCATTAGTGAGAGAGTTAGAAAAGCGGCATACAAGTAAGACTGGTCAGAAGAATTAAAGAGTGTTCATCTGACATTTCATGTCTCGGACTTAATGAAGTGTTTGTCAGATGCCGAGGTGGCTGTTCCTTTGGGGGAAATCTGTGTAGATAAGAGGTTGACTAACTTAGGAGGGCCGATTGAAATCGTGAGCAGTAAGGTTTACGAAACAAGGAACAAATGTGGACAGTAAGGTCCGGAAAACAAGGAATAGAGAAGTTCGACTAGTAAAAGTTCAGTGGAGGTATCATAAGGGACGTTAAGCAACTCGAGAAATAGAAGCGGACAAGAGCTCCAGATACCCTCACCTCTTTTCTAAAGGAATTCCGGGGACGGAATTCTTTTGAGGGGGGGGGGGGGGTGTTGTAATAACCGGGATCAATTTAGTATAGATTAAAGTTTTGTGAGGAAGGTGTAAAGTCGAAAGTTCGGGGGCTAATTTTGTAAGTTTTGGGGCAGGTATAAAAAGCCCCAAATAGGGCTTAAACCCCTAGAAATCATTTTAGTGATGGTGGCATAGAGAAATAGAGAGAGAAGAGAAAGAGATCGTTCAAGTGCAAAGGAGAGCTCCATCAATTTCAAGTTGGAAGAGAAGGTGGAATTGGGGTCTGATCCTACTATATCAGGTAATCCCTAATCCCAAACCTTATGTTGTTTTTATGCTGGATTATTGGGTATTGAGAGAGTTTTGATTAAAAAGGAGAAATGATGCTTAAAAGGAGAAATTAGACCACAAATCGTGTTTTTAGCTAAGAGTTTAGAAAGGTAATGAGCTAAATATGTTATGTTGTTGTTTTGCTCAAAAATCGATAGATTACGAGCATCTAGCAGGTTTCTGTCTCAAGAAGAGTATCGCAGTCGTCGTCCGGAAAGGGAGTTGTGCAAGTATCCGGGTAAGTTTGCTGTTACCAGTAGTTTCCGGATAAATGTCCGTTTAAAAGGAGTTACCGGGTAGAGAAGTTCCCGGATAGCTAACCGGATAGAGTGATTGTCCGGATAGTGCGGCCGATCCGGTATGGTAGTTCGTCCGGTAAGCCTAGTCACCCGGATAAAGTGATTGTCCGGATAGTTCGGATTCTAGTTTCGTCCGGAAAACCAGTAAGTTCCGGTAAGTTAGTATCCGGTAAGTGAGTTATCTAGTAAGCTGTCCAAAAAATAGTGATTCACCGGTAAGTTATGTACCTGGTAAGTTGAGTCTGGATAGTGTCCGGAAAGTTGGTTTTAGGGTCTGAGCAGTTTGTAATTCATACATTTCTTAGGTAACCCGATTGTAAGTCAGAAGCAAAGTAGAGCAAGATGTTAAACGCACCAGGTGAGTTTTCTAACTAAAATACGTGACTTTACAACGTGTTTTCTAAAGTAAGTACATGATGAGAAATGCCATGCTTTATTTATATGCTTTTAACTGTATGAAAGTTGTTTAAAGTTTTATGTGAGATGTATACATACATTGTGTTAGACGTAAATTGGCTAAGACGAGAGGTAGATCCGCCAGTGCTCATGCCGGGAAGGTGACCCGTTTATGCCATGGAAGGGAGTATCCAGTAAGGCAGTGTGAGACTGACTCGTTGTCACTTTCGGGTTACTTCAGGGTGCCATTTACGAGTGCGGATTTACCAGTGAGAGAGTTTTACGAAGAGATATGTGAAAGTTGTGTTTATATATGAAAGTTTATGAAAAGTTATGTAAAAGTTTATGCAAAGATATTTGAAAGTTATAAACTGTTTGAAATGATTTTGAGAACTGTCAGGAGGGAGCTCACTAGACCTCATGGTCTAACCCTCGCATTTTCCAAACTAAACCTTTTCAGGTAAGCAGATAATAGGAGGCTCCGGTAAGCGAGCAAGAGCAGGATAAAGTACAGATGAAGTTAGAGACACTGCCACTCATACTTTTAGTGGTAGTTATTCTCAGTTGTGTATAGGTTGTTTCCGCCAACCAAATTTTGAGACAGATGAAATGAATTTTGGGGACCCATCTTTGGGATATCCTGATATATATGAAATGCATGCTTATTTTAGACTGGGTTGTTACAGTTGGCTTAAGGAGGCTCCACATCATCACACTTGGTTTTTGTTTTAATATATATACTAGCCAACCAATCCATCCCCACGACAATGTCAAACTCTCCCATACCCATCGGATACAGACGCAAAGGAGAAGTGTGACCCTCTACTTCGATACTACACCCCTCATACACCTCCCCCACCAAGACTCCACTATCGTCCGCAATCTCTACTTCAAAACCACACTCTAACCGCTTAGGTATCACATGCAGACACCGAGCAAAGACCGACGATAGAAACGAACGGTTTGCACCCGAATCGAACAACACTTTAGCATGTTTTGAATTAACAAGAAAGGTACATGTTACCACGTCAGGCACATCAACCGCCTCCTCTGTCGACATATGAAAAGCTCTAGCTCTCGTTTGAGCTGGTTCCACTTTCCTCTCTCCACCCCTTCCTCTTTGACTTCCACCAAAACCAACCGAAGATCCATTTCTCAACTGCGGACAATCAGGTTTGATATGATCTGGAGAACCACACAAATAACACTCCCTCGGGTTAGGACACACTCGCGCTATGTGCCCCAGTTTCCCACACTTAAAACAACCATCAAGTTCAAAGAAACACTCTCCACGATGCACTTTGTTACACTTCCCACATGGTCTATCACCAAACCTCGGTCCCACCCGTAGCTCGGGTTTAGGGGCCTTAGACCTTTTCACATCCCGAACAGGTCCATCCCACTTTCTCTTATCCACACTCCTCTCCGGCAACTGTCGATTCTTTTCTTTCTCGGTTAGCTCTACTACGTCGACCGCTGTCTGAAAGGTTGCGGGGCCACGATTTTGCACCAGTTCCCTTATACTGCTCTTCAGCCCCCAAACATACCTTTCAACATGCCTTTCCTCAGTAGGCACATATATCTCTGCAAATCGCGCCTTCTCGATGAACTTAGAGGTGTATCCCTGCACAGTCATCGACCCTTGCTCAAGCCCCATAAACTCTTCTTCCAACTTTTTTATTGCCGCCAATGGGCAAAACTGAGCCTTAAACCTTCTAATGAACATTTCCCATGATGTCGTCTTTGCCACCTCCGAACCCTTACCACCCGTCTCAACATCCCACCAAAAGATTGCATCTGCCTTCAACATCGACATAGCAAACAGTACCTTATCCCCCTCTGCACACCTGCTTGTGTCGAAAGCCAGTTCCATCTCACGGATCCACCTCATTGCCAAAACTGGGTTGCGCTCCGCACTGAAGGACATGGGTTTGCACAACGCAAAAGTCTTGAAAGTGCACCCTTTCGTTGCCTTCGACTCATTAGCCACGAATAGAGTTGACATTGAATAATCTCCTACCATAGTCGGTGGTACGCTAGACACCTCAATCTTTGTCTCATTTCCACTCTTTGATCGTCCTCCCGACGTGGTCTTTATCTGGTTCTCCAGCAGTGCTCGCAGAGTCTCTTGCAGCTTGCCCATCTCAGCAGTGAACTTTTCCTCGGTCACAAAAGCCTGGTTCCGCCTCGGGCTTTTTGACTGACTCCCCCTCACCGAAGCGGTACTCTCGGTTTGGGATGGATCGCGCACCTTCGGTGCTCCCGCACTCTTAGCCCGACGGGCGGTCGGCGCCTTCTTTCTACCTCGAGTCACTACACCAGTTTTTGCTGCCTGGGTGGCCGCTCGTCGGGGTGCCCTTTCCCCGACCCCTTCCACTCCTCCCCTTCCGCGGGTAGCCGTATGTCTCGGAGGATTCACTGGTCCGCCCTCCAGGATTTCCTCTATGCGGATTTCTCCCGCAATCGGCACTGTGCCCACAACTGGCACAGATCTACTTCTCAAACTTCGCTCTGACATTCTTGAATACTGAAACATCCCACGATAACACAACTTAACAACAATCCCAAGATAACAAGGCAAGAATAAGCACCATCATGCACCTGTAAATTCACAATTACACTGGCCATGTGTAATTCCGACCTTACCTTACATGATAGTTCTGACCACCCTATTATTCACGTTCCCAGTGAGGTCTTCCTAGGCCTTCCTACTTTCTCAGTTGTACTCCCTAGTTCCTACAGTTTAAGTTTAGGCCCATCCGGTCACCCAAATTTCTTAAACCAGGGCTCTGATACCAACTGTAACAACCCACACCAGTTTAGCCAAAACAAAACCACATGCTTAAATTAAAACCGCCAAACATGGCCTACGGTCTCACAATATCAAATTCAAAACTTGGGTTTGCGGAATAAACCCTAATTACAACTGAGAAAAATAACTATCAATAGGAAAAGGAAAGTCTTCTAGTTCCACTAAAGCACGCCCACAATCACATCTTCTCATTTCCACTAGCCGAACCCTCCCTAACCTGCTTACCTGAAAATGGTTTCAGTTTTGAAAATGCGAGGGTTAGACCACAAGTTCTAGTGAGATCCCTCAAACAACATTCACACCACAAATAGTATTTAAAAGAGTTTACGGAAAACATTAAGCAATGACTGATCTTGCAAGTTAACATCAACAAACATATAACTGTTATTCCTTGCCTGGTCACGCTCACACCTGTGACCTGATCTAGGGCACACACCCGCCTTGGGGAACAGACCGAGTCCATTCAATTATTCCATATGGGGCACACTCCCCATATACAATATAACAACAACTTTATAGCAAGCATAGATAAGCCAAATACAACCACACAGTCCAAAGTACAAATGTACAAGTAAACAAACAAGTACCATCAAGCTTTGGTTTAGAAAACTCACCTGAAGTCCTTGCTAGGAATTCTTACTCGCAACCGATTATATCTACTCGCACCTACATTTGAACCCAACACACAATACCAGATAAGTCTCTCGACACACTTAAATTCTACTAACATGAAAGTCCCTGACAAAATACCCGGGTTCCGGATCCACTTCTGGATTCCGACACCTTCCCGGATCCATCCGGATTCTGGTATGCATCCGGTTCTATCCGGATTCCGGTACGCTTCCGGATTCCGCACCTAAAACTAGTCCAAACTCTCTCAACTCCGGGCAACCCTTCCGGATCATACCGGATCCCGGTACTCCTTCCGGATCATACCGGATCCCGGTACTCCTTCCGGATTCCCAATCGATTCCGGACTTGGTGAGTCCTGGATTTCTGGGTTTTCCTTATCGAATAACGCAAATCCCAAATGCCTTAAACGACTATCCCACACAGTTCCAAATTTGATGTTAAGCCATTAGGATTAAGGAGACATCATTACCAGCCGATTTAGTAAGTTAATTCATCCGATCTCTTATATTAAATCCATTAGAAAACACACAGACCCCATTTCTGATCTTACTAAGAGATAAACATAAGTTGTCTGATTCTACCACTCCAAACCTTCTAATCAAATTGCTAAGGAGAAAGATAAGGGTATTACCTCGAGATTGATGATTTCACACACGATTTGGAGAATCCCGATTGCCTTGACTCCTTGCACCCACCAATTACACCTTAGCCGCACACAGTGTTCTTGAAGAATTCAGGATCCCTAGGGTTTTACCCCTATTTATACACTTCCCAAAGGACACCAAACGTTTCCTCTTTCACACTTTACACCCCATAATTATTATTTATTCATAAAAAGGTTTCGGTTATTACATCATCCTCCCCTCAAAAGGATTAAATAAGCTACATGTTGGCTCCTTAATGAGTTTTGAATACCAAAAGAATAACAAAAACAATCACGTGAAGAATATGACAAAATGGCGTAACAACAATATGCAACTGATTATGAATACATCTCATGTAACCAATAACATTGCTATTGATGACAACTTGAATAATTATTAATACCCAACACTCTAATATTAACAATTAAATGAAAAAAAGAATGTAATGTACAACTGATATAAAAGAAACAAATCAAAACAAAAAACTAAAACACACTTCTTGGTTTTTCTTCGACCATACTTGGTCGGATAAAATGAGTAGTTATTCATCGGAATTTGATAGCAATTATGGGTAGAATTTGATAGACCAAGAAACAAACGTAATCCATCCCAATACACTTTAGAAAACCTCAAAATACCTTGTTGTGGTGGGGCAAATGAGAATAGAATTCCACTCTACCCTTGGAGGTGATTATAATATGTGAATAGAAGTTAATAAAGCTAATGTTTGCCTCTTTAAAGTAAACAAAGTGGCATAAGATGGAGAGTAAAATAAACACCTACATAGGAAGAAATTGGGAGTAAATGACTTATATCATTGATGGTTTAAGAGATTGGGGAGAGTAAAAGGCTTATAGGAATATAAATGGTTTGGATATTAAAAGTTAATTAAATTGATGACAAATTTACAAAAGTGGCCTAGTTGCTATGAGAAACTCCACTTTCAAATGAAGGGCATAAACGTCTTTAATATATTTAATATTTAAAAAATTCAAAAAAAGCACAAAATTCCTAGCCAAGAATCCTACTCTAAGAAAGTGCCACATCATTCTTTTGGTGGTTTCTCCTTTAATATATATATTGATTGATTTTAACACCTATTTAATTTCTTTCACTTAATTATCTTTTGGTAACCGTGAGTGTTTGGGTCGGCTTGTTGGTATTTTGGCTAATTCCACGAGGTTTTATAAATTAATAGCCATTCAAACCCTTGAAAGAAACTTGGTAAGCAACTATTGAGTTTTTCGTGAAGGGGAGATGCTACTTGGGCTATGCCACCAAGGTCGTGTGGGCAGGTTGTTAGAGGCGAATCCAAAAATATTTCCAAATCGGGCATAAATAATTAGCCTAATACACAATTAAACAAAAATTAGTTATGAAACCACGATTTCATTAAAAGGTACTGTTAGGGTCAATATTTGGTTGTATAGAAGTTCAAGGGGCTGTTTGTAATTGTTTTAATTAAGCCTAGTTAGTGAACGGGCCGTGGGCTTGTTAACCACAGTCCCGCCATATATAAAGTTCATTAGCCTTAGAATTATAGGCTAGTTGTTCATTTAGCTTTCCTAAACTCTATTGTAATTCTCTCTACAATTGAAAGCAAATTGGATGACCAGTTGAAATCATAACCTGTGTTTATTATCTATTGATTTCATATTGTTCGTTGCATGGATCTGGAACTCTCAATTGGTATCAGAGCAGACAGACAGATCGATTCAAAGTATTCTGATTGGATTCTGGTAAGTTTTTCGAAAAATAAGGCTGTGTTCTTCTTTGAAATTCCATCTTTTGATTCGGATTAAATTGCTTCGTTTCGTTTATTGCATTCTGTTAGTATTACTCTTATTAGTAATTCTGCACGTTTTCGCATCTTAATTCGATCATCTGAGTGATTTTTAAGCAATTTAAAGTTCAAAAGTTTTAACCATCAAAACTTGTTGCTTTTGCTTCAAAATCGATTTGGGTAGTGTTATTTTGGCGTTTGGTCGAGTTTCTAACGTTTCAGTTATCTATCAACCCTAATCGCATTCCATCGAGTTTTTGGAACCACAGCCGTCCGTTCCGGATAACAGCCGAAGTTTCCGGACATTCGCTTTCAACCTTTCCGGACACGACTAATCTTTCCGGGTAAGTCACTGATTCTTAATCTTTCCGGGTATATTTGTTCCGGAAACCCAAAGTTTCCGGTAAAATATTTTTTCCGGACAACTCAACGTTTCCGGTAACCTATTTTATCCGGACAACTCGAAGTTTCCGGTTAAATTGATTCTTCCCGGATACTCCATCATCCGAAAAGTGTATCATCCGGAAACCATTCCACCCGGTAAGTATTTCATCCGGAAACTCCTATCACCCGGTAAGTTTTTGTTTTACCAATTTCATCTAGAAACTATTGTCTTCCGGTAACCTATAGTTATCCGGAAACCTTAGTTTGTCCGGACACTTTCAATCTTATTTGGATACTTCTGTGTTTTTGAACTGTTTTCACTTAATCTGATCCGGACACTTCCATATCAGACATCTCATCCAGATTCCTATCCGGTAAGTTCATTTCTGCTTGAATTCTTACCTGTTCCTAGTACAAGTCAGTCGTAGAACCTGCGTTAGGATACCACTCGTAGTGCCTTGCGTTAGATTACCACTTTGAATCGAACACATTGTCTGACGATCAATCCAGTGCAACTAAAGATGACTTCACGCGAAGCTCTTGCAATCGGTACCGACTCCAAACCACCTTGCCTCTACCACGGTGAGTATAGCCAATGGAGGGACAGATTCAAAATCTTCATTGAGTCGAAGGACAACTTCGAGTACATTTGGCGCGCCTTAGAAGATGGGCCAATTCCTACACCTATAAAGACCGTTCCACCAACTCAAGAAGGTGGTAAAGAACTCACTGTGAAAAAGACTCTCACCGATATGACCGACGACGAAAAAGGCATGCTTGAGGGAGAAAAGCATGCTAAGCGATACCTTGTTCAAGCTGTCCCCAACACGATCTACACTGCCATCGACAGTTACAAAGATACAGCTAAGGGCATGTGGGATCAGGTGGAGAAGATGATGCGTGGGAGCGAAGTCGGGAATCAGCTGAAGATTAATAGCTCAATAACCAAGTTTGATAGCTTTAAACAACGCACCGGTGAATCCCTTTCCCAAACTTATGAACGGTTATGTCTTCTTCTCAACGAGCTCCACAAGAACAAGATTACTCGCTCGAACACGGAGAATGCTCTTAAATTTCTCAACAATCTTCTGCCTGAGTGGAAAGTTTTTGCTTCACACGTAAAGCACAACCACCTGATGGAGAAAGTTGACATCCACGAGCTGTATGAGACGCTTCTTCAAGATGAAGATGAGGTGATGGAAATACTCAAAGAGAAGAATGACGCATCCAAGCCAGCTGCTGATCCTATAGCACTCATGTCCTCAAAACAAGCGAAATCTTCGGGCCGTCACTCCAAACGCGCTCAAAATCAAAGCTTATCTGAGTCAGAACCTGAAGAAAAGGAAAACAGTAATTCTGATGATGAAGTATCTGATTTCAAGAAAGCGATAGCCCTTCTTTCCAAATCTTTTCAACAACAAAAGTTCTATAAGAAGCCATCGTCCAATAATCAACGCTACTCCACCTCCTCCAACAAGCGTCACGATTATAAGGACAAGTATGAAGGAAAGAAGAAGGCCGATGAGCAAGATCAGTCTGAGAAGAAGGAAAAGTCAGTGAAAGATGACCGAAAGAAGAAAGATGAACCCGTAAACTTGCTACAACTGCGGGAAACTTGGTCACTTTGCGAAAGATTGCCACCAGCCTGTTGTAAAGAATGTTCACTACTACAAGGCGAAGCTCGCATTGGCTGAGCAGAAGGAAGCTGGAGCAACTATGTTTGTGGAAGACGACTACTGGTTGGGTCGTTCTGATGATGAAAGCGATTCTAATGGTGCTAATGCTTTCATGGGATATCACTCTCCAGCCGATGAAGAAAAGTCAAGTCAGGTATGTGAATCTAACCAACAAGATTTCTTGAATCAAATGCAATCACTTGTTGAACGGGCAGATTCCTTTCAGGCCACCTCTGATGAACAACTGCGTGAAATCAGATCTCTATCTGAAAAGCTAGATGTTCAAAATTGAATAACTGAGAAATATAAGTCCGAAAATGCTATTTTAAAAGAAAAATGCAACAATCTTTCACTAGCACCTAAGGATTTACGGGCCAAAATATCTGAACTTCAGTCACAGTTTGATCAGTGTATGAATGAGAATGCAGAAATTGTTTATCAATGTTCTGCTCTTCAAATTCAGCACAAGGAGTTTGTCGCGAAAATACTTGATCTTGAAACCAAACTCTATAAAAGAGGTCAAACGGATCAAACCATCCACATGAATAAACCCAAAGAGTTCACGTATTTTAACAAAGCCTGGGGAATCAGATATGACAACCCGCACTACCTGAAAAAGGGTATAGCCAATAGACCTATATTGTATGATTTTAGTTGTCTTGGCATAGCCAAAGAGTATCCGGAATATGAAATTAAATGGACTGGTCCTCTTGAACCTGAAAAGGAAGAGGAAACTGAGGAATACAAGCGCACACGCACATCCAAAATGCAACTTCCTTTTTGTTATGGATCTTTAAATTATTCCTATCAGAAAAATAAGAAGTACCTCTCGAATGACTACTTCGATTGCTATAAGGTTGTAACGCCCAAGGATTCCTCCAAAAAGGATGAGGTCCAAACAACCGAGCCCAAGACTGAGATGGATGAGTTCAAGCTCTATGTTCCCCCTCTCATCTTGGAAGCAAAGATAGTCGAGTTGAAGGAGTCACTCGAAAAAGAAAGGTCGAATTTTCAAGAGGAAAAGCAAGCGCTAATCAAATAACTTGAGAATCTGAAATCCGTCAAAACTAAAACTGTGTCTGATGAGGGACAGGAAATCCTTCGGTGTGAAATCGATAAGCTCACATCAAGACTGTCTGCTATGACAACAGAATCGATGAAAGAGCACATAAGAAATGGTCAACTCCAAGAGCAGATTGACCAACTCCAGTCTGAAAAGCAGATTTCACTCGAACTTTCCTCAAGCTCATCTGATACGTCTTCGTGTAAAGCTTTCATTGGCAAAACATTTTCTACACAAGACGGTAAAGAATCTCAAGATGTGTGTGTTATAAGGAATTTAAACACTGATTTTTCAAACGCTTCCGCACTAAATTCCCTAAAACACACTTACACTAAGTATTCCTTGCCTTCCTCGACCGATCCAAGTCCTGTAATTCCGGATGTCGATTTTTCTGAATACATGAACTCCGAGGGCAATTCTGATGAAGAGTTTGAGTCGTTCCCCTTCGACAAACCTCTTCCGAGTCATACTGATTTTTTGTCTCCCGTAGTCAATCGATCGGTCAATTTTCTAAAGGGTGACTGTTCAAACACAAAGTCCCCAGCTGTGATTAAGATTTCAAAATCTAAACCTGTTTCTCAAACACAATCACAGCCGAGGCAAAAGACCGAGCGATTGCCTAGCAAAAATACTGCTTCTTCAAAAGTCACTGACCGTACTGTCCCTGTTGTTTCAGATAAAAACGATCGCGCTAATCAAGAAAAACCAAAGTGGCTAGCTAAGGAACCTGTCGAAGATGCAACATCAAAGTCTTTCAATACTGTTTTTTACCCTAGGATGAACAAAAACGATTGTGCTTGGAATCATAGGAATGATTTTGTTAAACGTGATGTTTCTTTTCCAATTAAACTCTATTCCGTTCAGCAATTGATACAGTTATCGCATGATTGTTTGTGTTGTTCTAAATGTGGTTGGAATGACTTTGATGACATAAATAATAATGATTGGTTTGGGTCATATCATATATATAATCATACACCCAAAAGCAAACCCCGTAAAAATAAAAAGAAACAGCATACTCAACGGGGTTCCCAATCCGAGGTTAAACCACAACAGGAGAGAAAACCCATTCCCAAACGGGTTTCTCCTACTGAGGTTAAACCGGAACCCAAGAGGCAACCTGCTACAAAACCTGTTCCTCCAAAAGGTGTAAATTCTACACCTAAGTGGTAACCTGTGCCAAAACCAGTTCCTTCAAACAGTGTAAAACCTACACCTAAGGGGAAATCTGAGTCAAAGCAAGTTCCTACGAGAAGTGCCAAATCTAACCCTCCAGGACCCATGCAAATATGGGTACCTAAAATCCGTTAAACTTGTTTTTGCAGCATGGTTATGTGTGGTACTTAGACTCTGGATGCTCCAAGCACATGACCGGAAGGAGGGAGCTTCTCACGAACTACAAAGAAGAATATGGTGGAGACGTGAGATTTGGGAACGATCACAAGGCGCCGATTATGGGCTACGGCGACATTGTTCAAGACAAGATCACAATCAAGAAGGTATCACATGTCGCGAGATTGGGACACAATCTGTTCAGTATCGGCCAATTCTGCGACAAAGATCTCGAGGTCCGGTTTAAAGCCAAAAGGTGTAGAATACTCAACGACGACAGAGAGGAGCTACTGGTTGGAAAGCGCAAGACCAACCTCTACACCATTGACCTCGCAGCCCTGAAGACCGATCACCCTGTCTGCCTTATGTCCAAGGCTAACTCCGAACAAGCTTAGATTTGGCATCGAAGACTTTCGCACCTTAATTTCAAAAGTATCAACAAACTGGTGCTGGGCGGACACGTGAAAGGCATACCCGATCTTCAATTCGTGAAGGATCGACTCTGCGGGGCATGTGAGATGGGAAAGATGAAGCGAGCGTCGCATCCACCGAAGGCAGCTCCGAGCATGTCCCGGTCCCTCGAACTTATCCATATGGATTTGTATGGACCGATGCGTGTTCAAAGCATCAACAAGCGCAAATACGTCCTGGTGATAGTGGATGACTTCTCGCGGTATACTTGGGTCAAGTTCCTTCGCTCGAAAGACGAAACTCCGGAGCTGATCATCAACCATTTGAAGACCATCCAGCTGAATCTTAAAAGTGCAGTTCAGACTATCAGGACCGACAATGGGACGGAATTCAAGAATCAAACGGTGAACGACTATCTGACGTCTGTCGGTATTTCGCAAACCTTCTCTGCCGCACGCACTCCTCAGCAAAACGGAGTGGTGGAAAGGCGCAACCGTACCCTCGTCGAAGCGGCTCGTACCATGCTTTCCCAATCCAAACTGCCGCTATTTCTGTGGGCCGAAGCGGTGTCTACGGCTTGTTACACGCAAAACCGCTCCATCATCAACAAACGCGTTCTGAATATCAAGTACTTCCATGCATTCGGATGCACGTGCTTCATCTTAAATGACAAGGACGATCTCGGCAGTTCAGCCCAAAGGCGGATGATAGGCGGGTTTACACCCCCCTAAATCTACCGCAAGTGTACGGGTCAAATCAAGTAATAGTACTTATAAAGTACGAGTATCGAACCAAAGGAACCAGGTGTCAAGTACCACAATGACTGTATAGACTATTAACTAGACTAATGCAAATTGATTTGGTTTGTTGTGTATTGGAACACGAATTAAAACTTTAGTTAATTTAGATAAGGGAAAGAGTTGGAGGGTTGGATTCCTCAGGTAAACAATCACTTAGCAAACAGATTTGATACGATTGACATAACTTCAAGATAACAAGCATAATCACATTCCATTACTATACTCTATCAAGCTATAGCAATATCATTCAATACATTGTATCATCTTTCAATCTTAACAAAAGTATGTGAACAATTAATGATTAAAAGCCACAAAGGATGAATCACCATATTACTATCTCAAATTCAACAAAGACATGAAGAATTAATCAAACCTCAAAACTTTTCTCAAAGATTAAAGATTCATTAAATCAAATAATAGTTGATCGGACTATTACAAGCATTAAGAACAATTCCACATGTGCCATCCATCCATATCATATCAATCATACCTACTGTAAAACTAAACGATTATCCAACCATGATTCAAACCAACCCCCCAACATGAACGTACTAGTTCATATTGGGGGTTTCAAAACTCTGAAATGTAAAGATAGAAATGAAAGTAAACATGTTTTGTACTAAGAAATGAAATCAAGAACTCCCTGAAAAAGCCTAAGCCGCCGATGAACGTACTCAATTCGCCTTTCGATCCTTGTTAATTGATGTTTCTCGCCTTCTAATCGCCTTCAAAAATCGCTTCTTTGCTCCCAAAATCGCCCAGAAAAAGTCCCAAGCCGTACTACTTGATAATACCCTCAACCCTAGCAGATAAATAGAATAAAAACGCTCAGGGCCTCTGCGCGTTTGGCGGCACGTGTGGAAACGCGCACAGAGGTGCGCAGAGCACTGAGATGCATGTTTGGCAGAGGGCTGCGTGTCTGGTGGCGCGTATGGAGCAGCGCAGCCAGGCGCGCAGGGCACTCTTTGGTCCTCAAAATCTGATTTTCCCCTTTTTGCACTGGACTGTTGTAAACTTGCTCCGATTGATCCAAAACTCTTCCATCATCACTCATTCATAAAAAACCTGTACTTTCTCTTCAAAGCCATTAAATTCTACTATTTTACTTGGGAACTTACAACAAACAGACCGATTTCGGGATCAACATAATGTCGTAAAACGGCATTATCAACAACCCAAACCGAGCGTTGCTTGTCCCCAAGCAAAACAGCGACACAAATAAGCATTCAACTACTAACCCAACAATCGCAATTTCGTGTTGTCGAGAATATCATTAGAGATCTCAAGTCAACTCAACAACCACCACGAATTACCTGTGAGATGGACACCCCCTAGCAGACCTAGATATGGGATTCTAAACAACACAACTTTGGGAAAAGGGGTTATCAAGGACCACACCACACTTGAGTGTACATAGAATAAACACACACATAAAGAGGATTTCGCCTTGACCCTACCTCACGGTTTTCTCTCTTCGCTCGAGCCCTAGGTTTCACACATGTTGTCATGCTTTTAGAGGTTGGGTACAAGAATTCACAAAGTATGCATGAACAACAATTAAACAATGACGCACAATTGTACACAAATTGATCTCAGAAGGAATCCACTTATCAAGACTAGGACACATGAATGTTGATCTGCTTCTCTTTAGAAACTCTCCATGCTAATTCAGATCAATGGGTCATGGTTGCTGCTTTTGGATGGAGGTCAATAAATTTATGATGATGATTGGGTGACCTTCTCGTTTTCTTTCGCTCATACTTCTCAACTCTTCATTTAAAATCCCTGAACTGACCCCTCAGTTTTGTATTTATTTTTTTGGCAAACGCCTTTATGACTGAGATGTTGGGTTTGCATTTTTTTTACTAGGGGTGCTACAACGGGTAACATTTGGGTCTTTTGAGTTATGAACAGCAGTGGGTATAGCAACAACCAGACAACTTGCACATGGTTTGTTCACAAAGATAGGCAACAACTTCACTCCTATTCCTATGGATGTCTTTGATAATCGGATGCAAGTTATAGTAAGATCAGGCTATAACAACGACCAAAAGACTGAATGAAAAGTGTATCGATTAATGCATAGTCTCTCAGAATCGAAGTTAGCAAATGTGTGGCTCAATAACTCACGGGTGGTCTCCACTAATGTCTCTATGTGTGCATTCACCTAGATCCAACCTCGTGCTATATTATCCCTTTTAACTCCTCCCCCAAAATTAGTGTTTTCGAAAACTCACACTAAATCATGCTAAAAGGTTGCACACTCATCACTAAAGACAAGGTGATCGTTCAATCCACTGAGATCAACAAATGATAGAGTCGACAAACCACCCCAAACCAGACATAGACATTGTCCCCAATGGACCAGATAGCGTACATGAAATAATCACGAAATAGCAAATCGGTACAGTCATCCAACTAAAAGCATAAAAAAATTAAAATAAACAAATAACGAAATGGTTCATCAACAAAACATCAAGACTAAAAAAAGATTACCCCACCACACAAATGCCTCCTAATGATGACTTCTTCTCCTTGGGTTTGATGGGCCCGCTTCATTTTGATTTGAAGTGCTCAGTGCCTGCGAGTTCCCATCATACCTCCTTCCTTCTTCTAGTGCGTCAAACCTCCGATTCAGCCGAATCTCCATATGGTGCATCTGCTGCGCTAGCCCCGCTATGTCAGACCCAAGTTCCACTCCCTCCATATCAGTCGCCGGATTGTAGTCTGCATCATCAGCACCATCCGCATCCATGTCATCTACCCCCGCTGGAACACACATACGACCTCTCTCCCTAATAGCGGCTTCCCTTCGATTATTATGAGTTACCGCATTGACCTGCGCTCTGTAGGTGTGTTTATCGAAAGGTGGTTGTGGTGGTGTCGTAACACCGACGTCACATCCGGCGTCCCTGCAAAACTGAGTTATTAAACAAGGAAAAGGTAGAATGCCAACATTGTTGGTACTTGATGCAGCGTCTATCAGATGAAGCTTGATGATGTGGCCTATGTCCATTGGGAGGTTGGACTGAATGTGGTAGAGGATTTTGGCGAAATAGGCGTCGACCGTATTATCATGTGAAGATGGCGCCAGACTGCATTTCAAAAACTACATCCATAGGGCAATCTCGGGTCGCATCTCATATTTCTTTATGTCATGCTGGTGGGGGACCCAGATTTCCTTGCCATTCCTTCTTAGAGACGCAGATAGAACCGTGCTGAAATGGGCGTCGTTTCTGACACCCTGAATCGGGGTTAAACCAAAAGTGGCACCCAAGTTATTGGGGCGAGGCACCCCATAATGGGCACAAATAGCTTCCATCGGCATCCGAACGACTATGTCCCTTACCACCACCGAAGAGAATTCATTAAAGGCTGGTGGTATCATGGCAGCATAAAAATCTCGTACCAGATCCTCATCGTACGGCTCCGGATCATTCACATACGTGGTCCACCCACGTTCCACAGCGATCTCTCTTGCCTTTTCGTTCGGTATCTCATCTAATCTCAACCCTCTCTCCGACCAGATTGGTCGGTTCCTGAATTGATGTCTTCTATGTTCGACCATGCCGTTCACGCGTTCCATCAGGGCTTCCCTTTCTGCCGATTGCAGATTTTGGTAGGCGAAAAAAGCGTCCAGCTCTATTAGGCTCAGTGTGCACCATGGTTCCTGAAAAGGTACATTCGTTAGATATAGTGAATTGACAATGCCACCACAAACCTAATCTTTGGATTAGGTTTGTTTTCACACAAAGAAACATAAAACAATAAGCTTCAGGTGAAATCAGGAACCCCAAACCTTGGTGAAACCAAGGTTTGTAATGAGAGAGTTGTGTGAATGGTGTTAAATTGACACCCCAAGCCAAAGTTTGGGTTTTCCATTTCAAAACTAGAATACCAACACTCATCATGGGTAAACACATTAACAAGCATATTATATCACATTTTAGCACAAGGATAACCCAATTCTTAGCACGTGGTATCTCTTTTAACAGAAATTACAAGAACCCCAAACCTTGGTGAAACCTAGGTTTGGTTTATCTTATACAAAATCAACATTATAACAAGAGATTTCAGACACTTGAACCAAATATAAGGGTTTTTCTCTCAACAGCAAAATACCCACAACTTCCCCAACAAACATTGTATTCATTCAAAACAAACAGCAAAATCAGTTGAGATTCTCACATTATTAACACATAAACACATGTATCCTTGAGGCATTTCAGCTAGTAACTCGAAAATGGGATGTACCTTGAATGGATGTGCAAAACCCCAACATTTTAGAGAGGAGAGTAAGAATTCATACCTTTGATCCTTAGAAATGGTGGAATGAGAGTACAAATTGAGGCTTCTTGGTGGAATGGATGAAAACCGACTTTAGGAGAGTGCTTGAGAGTGAAAAACGGCTGCCAAGTGAATTAGGGTTTCACACAATGAGAGAGAGAGCCGAAAATGGGGTGTAAATACTTGCAGGTTTACGGCGCGTATGGGAGCGCGTTTGTAGACGCGCCTAAAGGCGCGCAACGCACTGGATATGAATTAAATCAGTAGTCGGCGTGTATGGAGGCGCGTATGGATTAGCGCCCATAGGCGCGCAGTTATAAAATGTTGCATATTCTAGTGGTCTGCGCGGATGGCTGCGCGGATGGACCAGCGCAGCCAAACGCGCCCAGCACTGTTTCCGTTTTCTCGTTTTCTCAACTCGTTTTCCTTCAGGTCTATCCCGCGCGCTCTCAGGGGTAAAAAATACACCTAAAACACACAAAAACAAAACACACACACAAACAAAAGTTAAACAAACACTTAAGAAAAGAAAACCAAATCAAAATTGCGAATTAACCTATGGTGGGATGCCTCCCACCTAGCGCCGTATTTTCTGTCGTGGCATGACTTTTCCAATCACGTACTCTCCCGGCTCGTCTAGATATATGCTTTCAATGCTCAGGATCTCACCTCCTAGGTACGGTTTGACTCGTTGTCCGTTCACCTTGAATCTCTGCCCATCAGTTCCTTCTATCTCCACTGCTCCATATGGGAATACTTCTATCACTTTGAACGGGCCAGACCACCGGGATTTTAACTTTCCTGGAAACAAACGCAATCGTGAGTTGAATAATAATACATTCATACCTGGAGTGATTACCTTCTCGCGATTGTTCCGGTCGTGGAACTTCTTAGCCCTCTCTTTGTAGATCAAAGCATTTTCGAATGCATCGAGTCTGAGTTCCTCTAGCTCAACCAGCTGCAACAATCTCTTTTTGCCGGCTGCATCTAACTCCATGTTTAGCTGCTTTATTGCCCAAAATGCTCGACACTCCAATTCCACGGGCAAGTGGCATGACTTCCCATAGACTAGCCGGTATGGTGTAGTTCCCAAAGGTGTCTTATATGCAGTCCGGTATGCCCAAAGAGCGTCATCAAGCTTCAGCGACCAATCCTTGCGTGAAGAATTTACCATTTTCTCTAAAATGTGTTTCAGCTCTCTGTTGGAGACTTCGGCTAGCCCATTTGCTTGCGGGTGATATGGTGTAGTTACTCGATGCTTGACCGAGTATTTCTTGAGGACCGCATCAAGATACCGGTTGCAGAAATGGCTGCCCCCATCACTGATTAAGGCCCGCGGAACCCCAAAGCGTGAGAAGATATGCTTCTTTAGAAATTTGATCACGACTTTGGAATCATTCGATGGTGTTGCGATTGCTTCAACCCATCTCGATACATAATCAACCCTGACTAAAATGTACTCGTTCCCGTGTGAGTTTGGGAACGGTCCCATGAAGTCTATTCCCCATACATCAAATAATTCCACCTCCATGAAGATCTTCATGGGTATTTCATCCTTCTTCGTTATGTTGCCTGTCCTTTGACACCGGTCACATTTGGAGATGAATTCCCTTGTCTCCTTGAACATTGATGGCCAGAAGAATCTGGATTGTAAAACCTTGGCCACCGTTCTATCAGTACTGAAATGACCCCCACATTCTAATGTATGACAATGAGTAAGAATGTCGGTCTTCTCTTCATCCGGTATACATTTCCGAATCATCCCATCCGCACACATCTTATACAAGTGCGGCTCATCCCAATAATACCTCTTGGCCTCAAAGAAAAATCTCTTCTTTTGATGCGAGTTCATGTTTTAGGGAACCACTCCTCCTACCAAGAAATTAACCAAATCTGCATACCACGGTTCAGAATGACTAACCTTAAATAATTGCTCATCCGGGAATGTGTCATTGATAGATGTTTTATCCTTCTTCTCTTCCTCATTACCCTAGAGCCTCGACAGGTGATCTGCAACCGTGTTTTCTGTCCCCTTTTTGTCCAAGATCTCCAAATCAAACTCTTGGAATAGTAGCACCTATCTGATGAGTCTCGGCTTTGCATCTTTCTTAGCCATCAAATACTTCAAGGCTGAATGATCCGTGTATACGATTACCTTTACTCCCACCAGGTACGATATGAACTTCTCACACGCATAGACCACTGCTAATAACTCCTTCTCGGTTGTGGCATAGTTAACTTGAGCTTCGTCTAAAGTCTTGCTGGCATAATAAATAACATGCATTCTCTTGTCTTTCTTTTACCCCAAGACCGCTCTGATTGCTGTATCGCTTGCATCACACATCACTATGAATGGAAGACTCCAATCAGGTGCAGTAAGAATAGGTGCCGATATAAACTCCTTCTTCAACCTGTCAAATGCCACAACACAATCATCAGTAAAATCAAATTTTGCATCTTTTAGGAGTAAGGAACATAAGGGTTTAGTGATTTTAGAAAAGTCTTTTATAAACCGCCGGTAAAAGCCGGCATGTCCCAAGAAGCTTCGAATCCCTTTGACGGAATTCGGATACGGTAAGTTCTCTATCACTACAACCTTAGCCTTGTCCACTTCTATCCCCTCTTTTGACACTTTGTGTCCAAGCACTATTCCTTCCGTCACCATAAAGTGACACTTCTCCCAATTCAAAACTAAGCTCGTCTCCTTGCATCTCTTCAAGACAGCCTCCAGATGAAACAAACAAGAGACAAATGATGGGCCAAATACCGAGAAGTCGTCCATAAAGATTTCCATAGTGTGCTCCACCATATCCGAAAAGATCGCCATCATACACCTCTGAAATGTTGCAGGAGCGTTACATAACCCAAACGGCATCCTCCTATAAGCAAATGTTCCATAAGGACATGTAAACGTGGTCTTATCTTGATCTTCGGGAGCAATCGGTATTTGATTGTATCCCGAATACCCGTCTAAGAAGCAGTAATACTCGTGCCCCGCTAGTCTCTCTATCATCTGATCAATGAATGGCATTAGGGAAATGGTCTTTTCGGGTGGCGTCGTTCAACCTTCTATAATCAATGCAAACTCTCCACCCCGTGACTGTCCGAGAGGGGATGAGTTCATTGTTGTTATTTCGAACGACTGTGACACCTCCTTTCTTTGGCACTACTTGGACTGGACTGACCCATGGGCTATCGGGTACTGGATAGATGATTCCAGCATCCAATAGTTTAAGGATCTCTTTCCGAACCACTTCCTTCATGTTAGGATTGGGTCGTCGCTGAGGTTGGACCACCGGTCGGTGTTCTTCTTCAAGATTTATACGGTGCGTGCAGAAAGTTGGACTTAAGCCTTTTAAATCGGCTATTGTCCAACCAATTGCAGTTTGGTGCTCACGTAGGACTCTTAGCAACTTCTCATTGTCTTCGGTTTTCAACTTGGATGAAATGATAACTGGGAGTGTCTCCTTTTCCCCCAAGAATGCATATTCAAGATGAGATGGTAACTGTTTCAGCTCGAGCTTAGGCGGAGTGTGAGATGATGGTTGAGACTTGGGTATTGGCTCACCCAAATCCTCAACAGTAGGTCTTCTAGGGCCTTTATGACTTGGCAATGCATTCAGTTGCATTACACTTTCAACTTCCGAACCATCTATCGTACCCATGATCATGCTTTCCAATTGATCTTGACCCAACTGCGATTCACATGATTCTCTAATCGGAGATTCCAAGACATCAACTCGGTAAGATTCACTGTACTGCATTGTCTGCTTTGCTACTCGGAATACGTCAAAAACCGTTTCTTCTTTTCTTACCCTCAACATGAGCTTTCCTCCTTTCACATCTATCAACGCCCCTCCCGTGGCTAAAAATGGTCGACCCATTATCAATGGTATCTCTTTATCCTCATCCATGTCGAGGATCACGAAGTCGACTGGAAGATAAAATTTATCCACCTTGACCAGCACATCTTCAATTACACCATACGGGTATTTGATTGATCTATCAGCAAGCTGCAGTGTCACTCTGGTCGGTTACACCTCTCCCAGTCCGAGTCTCCTGAAAATAGACAATGGCATTAGATTGATACTCGCTCCAAGATCACACAAAGCTTTACTAAATTCAGAATTGCCTATTTGAACAGGGATAGTAAAACTCCCTAGATCCTTAAGCTTCGGGGGAAGCTTATGCTGAATGATAGCACTGCACTCTTCAGTAAGTGCAACTGTGGCATGCTCCTCGATTTTTCTCTTGTTGGAGAGAATATCCTTCAGAAATTTCACATAGGATGGCATCTGTGCTAAAGCATCTGCAAAAGGAATGTTAATATGCAGTTTTTTAAACACCTCTAAAAATTTTGCAAAGTTTGCATCATCCTTGTAGGCTTTTAGCCTACTAGGATATGGTATCGATGGTGTGATTGGCTTAGGAGGCACTTTCTTGGAAGCAGTCGCATTCTTCTTTCTTCTCTCACTTTCCGTCTTCTCCATCTCCAATTCTTCATCCACTTTTTCTTCCTCCTCATCCTCCGGCTCAACATCACTCACCTTGGGGTTGTCTCCTTTCGCCAAGGGATCTCTCGTGGGGTCTATAGTGAGTTGTTTACCACTCCTCAAGCTTATGGCTTTACATTATTCTCTACCCTTCTTCTCGGGTTGACTTGGAAATTGACCGGGAGGTCGGGTTTGTAAGGCCTCAGAAATCTGGACCATCTGTCTTTCTAGCATTCGGATTGAAGCGGTATTCTGATCCATGGTGGATTTCACAGTGTTCACTGTACCCGCTAATCCTTCCACCGCACCATCCATCTTTGACATGAATTTCATCATCATGTCTTCCGAACCCGGCTTCTTTTCTGATGATTGCCCCTCATCATGCTTCCTCTGATTGTAACCTGGGGGACGATAGACATTGTTAGACTGAAAAGAATTAGAAGAGTTAGAATTGTTACCATAATGTTGTTGCTGCTGTTGTTGCTGCCCCATCGTTTCCTTGCCCAGGCCTTGTTGAGGTTGACTCCAAGAAAAGTTAGGATGTCGTTTCCATCCCTCGTTATAAGTGTTAGAGAATGGGTCATTCCTCGGCCGATTGTTCCGGTTCTGATTCTGAATGAATTGAACTTGTTCCAGCGATTGATAGTCTTGAGAATTCATGAATTGGTCTTGACCACCCATATCATTCTGAACATTCGGTTGCATAGTCGCTCCTCTCATTTGATTAGTCAACGCAGTCAATTGTGCCTTTATAGCCTTCAACTCTTCTGTTTCTTGCACACTTGCAACTTTTCTAACAGCAGATCTTGGAGTGGAATAGCTATGTTCTGCTAGATTCTCTATCAATTCGACCGCTTCCTCATAGGACTTGTTCATTAAAGCTCCACCTGCAGCAGCTGTGAGGTCATTCTTAAACTGAGGATTCAATCCCACATAGAATGTTTGGATAATCATCCATTCTTGTAACCCATGATGTGGACACTTCTTGAGCATCGCTTTATATCTTTCCCATGCTTCGTACAATGACTCCTGATCCCATTGCGAGAAATGCGTGATGTCGGATAACAGTTGAGCCGTTCACCCCGGTGGAAAGAACTTATTGAGGAATGTTGTTACCATATCGTTCCAAGTTCGAATTGATCCCGGTGGTATATTCTCTTCCCAAGTAGTGGCTCGATCCCTCAATGAAAACGGGAACAACTGTATCTTGATCGAATCTTGATCAGCCCCATTCACCTTAAAAGTATTGCAAATCTTTTCGAATGCGCGTAAGTGTGCATGAGGGTCTTCAGTTGCTGCACCTCCAAACATGTTCGACTGCACCAATTGGATGGTACCAAGCTTGATTTCAAAATTATTAGCAGCTATCGGGGGTGCATATGGTCCTCGTTGTGCAGCGCCCATGTTCGGGTTGGCGAAATTCCTCATTGGTACCCTTTGTAGTGGCGGTGGTGGTTGATTGACATTGTGATTGACATTGTGATGGATCCCATGATTGGAGTTGTGATTCAGATTATGATTGATCTCATTGTTATTATCATTGTTAACATTGTCATTGACGCCATGATTAACATTGTAGCTGTTGCCAACACCGTGATTGACATTATTGTTGGCATTATGATTGACATTGTTGTTGAGACCATGATTGGCGTTATTGTGGTTCTGATTGTTCGCATTCACATTTGGAATTGGTTGACCATTGCCCATTGGAAGACCATTGTTGATGGGCATCCCCTCTTCCCAATCATCTTGAACGTGGACGTGGACGTCAGCCATTCTGTTTCTTGCTTGTCTTCTCAGGTCTCTGGCAGTCCGTTCTATCTCCGGGTCAATCGGTAGTAATTCCCGAAACAGTCTCCTTCTTGGCATAAACCAAGAGGTAACCTGAAACAGAGAATATAGAATCTCAAAACCCAAAAATATATGAACTTTCAAAGCAGATTATAATAAAATAAAAACAGGGTGTCTAATGTAATAATTTCTACAGCTGGTAGTGATATTCACACAAAACAGGTTCCCCGGCAACGGCGCCAAAAACTTGATAGGCGGGTTTACACCCCCCCTAAATCTACTGCAAGTGTACGGGTCGAATCAAGTAATAGTACTTAAAAAGTACGAGTATCAAACCAAAGGAACCAGGTGTCAAGTACCACAATGACTGTATAGACTATTAACTAGACTAATGCAAATTGATTTGGTTTGTTGTGTATTGGAACACGAATTAAAACTTTAGTTAATTTAGATAAGGGAAAGAGTTGGAGGGTTGGATTCCTCAGGTAAACAATCACTTAGCAAACAGATTTGATACGATTGACATAACTTTAAGATAACAGGCATAATCACATTCCATTACTATACTCTATCAAGCTATAGCAATATCATTCAATACATTGTATCATCTTTCGATCTTAACAAAAGTATGTGAACAATTAATGATTAAAAGCCACAAAGGATGAATCATCATATTACTATCTCAAATTCAACAAAGACATGAAGAATTAATCAAACCTCAAAACTTTTCTCAAAGATTAAAGATTCATAAAATCAAATAATAGTTGATCGGACTATTACAAGCATTAAGAACAATTCCACATGTGCCATCCATCCATATCATATCAATCATACCTACTGTAAAACTAAACGATTATCCAACCATGATTCAAACCAACCCCCCAACATGAACGGACTAGTTCATATTGGGGGTTTCAAAACTCTGAAATGTAAAGATAGAAATGAAAGTAAACATGTTTTGTACTAAGAAATGAAATCTAAGAACTCCCTGAAAAAGCCTAAGCCGCCGATGAACGTACTCGATTCGCCTTTCGATCATTGTTAATTGATGTTTCTCGCCTTCTAATCGCCTTCAAAAATCGCTTCTTTGCTCCCAAAATCGCCCAGAAAAAGTCCCAAGCCGTACTACTTGATAATGCCCTCAACCCTAGCAGATAAATAGAATAAAAACGCTCAGGGCCTCTGCGCGTTTGGCGGCACGTGTGGAAACGCGCACAGAGGCGCGCAGAGCACTGAGGTGCGTGTTTGGCAGAGGGCTGCGCGTCTGGTGGAGCGTATGGAGCAGCGCAGCCAGGCGCGCAGGGCACTGTTTGGTCCTCAAAATCTGATTTTCTCCTTTTTGCACTGAACTGTTGTAAACTTGCTCCGATTGATCCAAAACTCTTCCATCATCACTCATTCATAAAAAACCTGTACTTTCTCATCAAAGCCATTAAATTCTACTATTTTACTTTGGAACTTACAACAAACAGACCGATTTCGGGATCAAAATAATGTCGTAAAACGGCATTATCAGCGGACGAAGGAGTTTTCATCGGATACTCCATGCAGGCTAAGGCGTATCGCGTTTATCGAGAGTGTAAACGTGACGTTCGACGAAGCCGCAGATTTGGCTTCTGAACACATCAGTTCAGAACCCGGTTTAACTGGCGTGCTAGCTTCCGAACATCCTCGTTCGGGATCTGCACAAACGACAGTAAATCCGAATCATGCATCTTCATCGAATGCTGGTCTTTCAGATTTAGATTTATTGTTTAAATACTTTTATGATGACATATTTAATGCTTATACTCCTCCTGTCTCAGCACAACCTCGACTTAAAGCTGCTCGTATTGAGGATTCGGCGAATCTATATGGTCCGCCACCTTCTACAAGCACGCCGTCTATCACTGTGGAGACAGCTCAACCGTCATCATCAACGACATCTGATACTACTGTCCCCCCGGAGGAACCTATAACAAACCCGAAGATCGCTCCTAATGATTCGTCATCTGCCATAATCGACGATCAACCTCTGAACTCCTCGGAACCAGAAGTTGTTCAACCCTCGACGAATCCTCCCCCATCTCCTCCGAGAAACCAGCCTGCGACACTTGAAGCAGTACAAGACCTTCTTTCTGGTGATTATGTGGATCCGGACGCTTCTCACTCTACTCAACAGCCGCTTCCGCACACCACCAAATGGACGAAAGCTCATCCCCTACACCAAATCATCGGTGATCCCTCCACTCCTGTTCAGACGCGAGGCGCGTCAGCCAATTTTTGTCTCTTCTCCGGCTTCTTAAGCAAGATCGAGTCGACGAACGTACATGAAGCACTCGAAGATCCGGACTGGATCATAGCCATGCAAGAGGAGCTCAACCAATTCGAGGCTCTAAAGGTATGGCGACTGGTCCCACGTCCAACCTACAAGACGGTGATCGGCACCAAGTGGATCTTCAAGAATAAGAAGGATGAAGACGGCATCGTCGTACGCAACAAGGCGCGTCTCGTGGCCAAGGGGTACTGTCAACAAGAAGGGATTGATTATGATGAGACCTACGCTCTGATGGCAAGAATCGAAGCCATACGTATGTTCTTTGCATACGCCGCACACAAAAATTTCACGGTCTTCCAAATGGATGTGAAGACCGCATTCCTCTACGACGATATCAAGGAAGAAGTATACGTCTCGCAACCGGAAGGATTCGTGGATGATTCGAAGCCTGATCATGTCTACGTTCTAGACAAGGCGCTTTACGGTCTAAAGCAAGCTCCGCGAGCCTGGTACAACACTCTGTCCGAGTTTTTGATAAATTCAAAATTCACACGAGGTAAAATCGATTCTACCCTGTTTATAAAAAACGAAAAAGGTCACATAGTTCTAGTTCAAGTGTATGTAGATGACATAATCTTCGGCTCTACCAATCCCCAATATGCTAAGAACTTTGCCAAGTTAATGGGTGGATTTTTCAAAATGAGTATATTTTCAGATGAATTTCTTCCTTGGTCTTCAAGTTAAACAACTGCCGACCGGGATATTCATAAACCAGGCTAAGTACATCCGGTATATTCTTAAGAAATTCCAGATGGAACAGTCCTCACCTATGAAAACTCCCATGGCACCTGGTACAAAGCTTCACGCCGATTCTAACGGAACGGATGTGAACACTAAACTGTATCGGGGAATGATCGGTTCTTTGATGTATTTAACTGCAAGTAGGCCGGATATCATGTTTTCCACTTTTCTATGCGCCCGGTTTCAGTCAAAACCGAAGGAGTCTCATTTAATTGTTGTAAAACAAATTTTTCGTTATTTACGTGGTACTGCTGATCTTGGCTTGTGGTACCCGAAAGAGACAGGTTTTGAGTTATCCGCTTACTCTGATGCGGACCACGCGGGCAGCATGATGGACCGGAAGAGCACATCAGGGCATGTGCAGTTCTTGGGAGATAGTCTGGTGAGTTGGGCGTCCAAGAAGCAGCAGTGCGTCTCTACGTCGACTGCCGAAGCAAAATACGTGGCCGCCGCAAGCTGCTATTCTCAAGTAATCTGGATGCGGACGCAACTCAAGGACTACGGCTTTTCGTATGTCAAGGTGCCCATTTACTGCGACTCGAAGAGCGCCATTGCCATATCCAGCAACCCGGTCCAACACACTAAGACAAAGCACATCGACGTTCGGTATCACTTCATCAAGGATCACGTTGGAAGAGGTACAGTCGAACTCTACTTTGTAAGTACTGAGCATCAGTTAGCAGACGTATTTACAAAACCCTTGGACGAAAAACGTTTTAATACTCTGGTGTCCAAGTTAGGTATGCTAAATATGAAGACTTGATCTGCTTGTGTGCCCGTTACAAGTTCCATACATCTACGAGAAATTGTCATCTCATCATCCGTTGTTCACACTACTGATGATTGAGCATACACTTTCTCGCACTTGTATTCTACTTGTATCAGTTACACAGTCACATTGAGTCTCTGTATTTATTAAGTAGATTTTGTTTGTTTTCTTCCTTTCAACGTGTGTTTCTTTTATTTAATAATGTCGTCTAATTCATTATGTGCTTTCTCGAGTGTTCATGTGTTCAGTGGGAGCACCACCGGTATTAGGTAAGTTTACTCACTTGTTGAGGGGGAGCGTCACACACAATTTTTTTAACTGAAGAAAAGTTTTTTGTGTGTGTGGATACTCCCGTGTGTTTTTCATGTTATGTTCATCAATTGAGGGGGAGCGACATTGCGTTTTTTCTTTAAATGTACAATTTTTTTTTTGTCGGACTCTCCATTGCACTGTCCGAGGGGGAGCACGTCATCCCCATGCTCATCTTGAGGGGGACCGCCGATTTGGTCGATTGAACATTTCCGAAAACCCCTTTTGGGTTTCTACGACCTCGTGTCTTTTCGGTGTATTCTAGGTCGACATAGTTGATTGTGTGGGTATATAAGCTTAAATCGACACTACTTGCATGCTTTAACAACTGTTTGGGACTGTATTTTGTTGGGTTGATGATTTTGAATGTCGTTCGGACACATTCCATTTGTCCGGAAACTAGCATAAATATGATGATATGCCCGGAAACTCTCAACCTCCGGAAACCTAGTTGTCCGGAAACCTACGGGTTTCCGGTAAGTTCAACTACCGAATAGTTGATGTGTCCGGACTCCCATTTTTCCGAAAACCACTGTCAATCGGAAACCACTTTGTCCGGAATGTCCATTCTATCCGGAAACCTTCTTCCAATCCGGAAACCTCTGCTGTCCGGACACCTTTTGTCCGGATACTATGGTTTGTCCGGAAAGTCTCATTTTTATTCAACATGTCCGGACACCTCTGTGTTTTTGCGTCCAGTACCTGTTTTTATACTGCCAGTCCTCAATCTGTCTCAGATTGAGCCACTAAATGCAAAGGTATGCGCCGTCACTTGTTCATCCGCCTCGATTACTAACGTTGGTTCTTTTTATAGATATTCCATGGCGGATCAACAACCTCAACAAAATCCTGAAGAGCAAATTCCTCCTCAAGAGGAATTTATCGATGCTGCAGCTGATGACGCTTTGGTCGACCCTGACCACGGCACTGAGATAGAGCCCAACAACAAATCATTTGGACGCTGCTGAGTTCCGACCACAACCACAACACCGTGTGATTGTGGATATTCTAATGCGTCACCCTCTCCGTGAGGCCCTCACTGCCACAGCCGACGTTCCGTTAATTTATGTGTATCAAGTGTGGCTTTCTGCCCAGGTTAATACGGCGGCCAATTCACAAACAATCACGGCGCAGATCGACAACCAACCGTTCACGCTAACACCTGAGTCCTTCCGACGTCTACTTTCACTTCCAGAAGCCACCGCCGACGGACATCAACGATACGACCCTGCGGTAAATGACGAGACTCTGTGCGCTCAAGTCCGCGCACTCGGGTACAACCACGACCTCAATCTTCCTTTCGGGTTCAACAGAAAGTATCTAGCCCCCATCTAGTACACACTGCTCATGATTCCGAACAGGTGTCTATCCTCCAGATGGAAGGGCATAGACCAGTGCACCGGCGACTTCCTACGATTATTTCATGCCGCGTGCTACAACCGCCACGTGGACGTCGCGATGATCATCTGGCACGAACTGGTCCAAGCCATTCGTCAAATTGGAGGCTCTAAGCAAAAGAAGTTCCTCCCGTACCCTCATTTTCTCTCACTGGCTGTGCGACATCATATGGACACGAATCCAGCAATACCACGACGTCTTAACCATCCGGTATGTCCTCCTCACCACTTGCAATATATAGTGATTCGTAACCCGTCCAACGCCATAGCCATGCCCATACCTGAAGCCCTACTGGCTAACGCGGATCCCACTGCACCGAGTGTAGTAGCATATAGGGAAGCGTTAGAAATTCCATGGTCTAGCCAGCGCCGGAGGGACCTCCCTAGGGACTTAGACCTGAGAGACGTGAGGGTCCTAGAGTAAGAGGAGGAAGGGCCCGGGCAGCAGGGGCTCCCGGGCGGGGTGTGTTAAGAGTACGTGGGAGGGGAACAGGTGCATTGGATACGCGGCCCAGTACAACCCAAGTCGGACCAAGCCATCAACCCATTCCCACAACCGACCTACTTCCCAAGCCGGAACTTCATCTCGACCCATGCTCCATCATGACTCCGAGCCCTATTTATCTGACCCACCTTCACCTACCCGACATGCTGAAGATGTTGATTCTGACTCCACCGCATCCGATAACACCCGTGCCATACGGTTATCCTTAATACCTCATGGTATCAGACCAAACCCAGATTTTACCGAAGGAATCCCTTCCGAATCACCGACACCACCTCCAATCCCTACTACCCAGCTCGATACGGGAGATACAAGGAGAGAGGAGGGAGTCTTAGTTGAAAATCAGGAAGAGTTAGAACATGTGAGAAGGAGAGAATGGAGGTCGAAAGCGAACCAAGAAAGATTGAGCCGTAAAGATAAAGAGGCTTCTGAGCGACCCCAGCCAAGTGTCATCCGGGTAGCCACATCTGCTATCCCGTCTCATCCGTTGGGACGGGGTATTGAAAGAGCCACCGTGGACCCAACGGTGCAATTGCACAACCCCCTCAACCACTCACTCGTCTCTCAAAAGACGGGTGTTTCAACTTCTCACGGGGATAAAGCACAACTTCTACCGGTCTCTCACTCGGAGGGTACCGGTATTGAAACAAGAGACCAGCAACCCCCGGTCTCGACTTCTTTGAGTGCAGTATTGAGTCTAGAGCCATTTGTTAATGTTACATCCTCGGCTAGGACACAGGATGAGACTCACCAAATCGATGCTCTTCGTGACTCGATCGGAACTTCCGTAGGATCTCCGCTTTTAAGTGGAATCCGAGGATCGGAAGGAAATCCTACCACGGCTACCCCTATGCCAACCGTGAACGTAGGTGGCTCTACCTCTAAGGTAGATGTCTCAACGGGTAATCTAAGTGATCCCGGAGTTAACTTACCCGACTTAGTGTCAAAGGGATATCTGGACGGCGCCCTAAAGGCCGTCCGCGAGGCATTGGAACAGCGCTTTACCAACGAGCTCGACAAACTGAAGGCTCTGATCAAAGGTAAAGAGAAGATGGTCGAACCTGAAACTGCACCCACACCTCCACCGGCTCCTGCTCAGCCTACCTTTTCAGTGGACACTTTGAAGACCATGCTTCTGGCTCAGCTGCTCCAGCAATCCGAAACTGACGCCTCTACCGAAGCAGACCTGATCTCCGTTCTACAATCACAGGTCACTGCTCCTTCGTCATCCGTAACAACTCGATTGGACCAGCTTGACACGACTCTAAAGAACATTAATCAAGCGCTCACAACGGTGTCCGATAGAGTCGCCACACTCGAAGACACTTGCAAGAGTCAAGCTGGAGGACTCAAAAGAAGGCACGATGACCAGGATGATCCTGATCACCGTGAGGGGGAGAACAAGAGACTACACTTATCTGAGTTCGTCCCAATCATACCCGAAACTACTGTGGTTCAACATGAACCCTCAACTGCGGCAACTACAACCGAAGCTGCACCCGAAGACGAGTTGCCTTTAGCCGAGATGGTAATTGATATGGACATCTCCGATGACGAAGATCCAACGGTTGAAAAGCCTGAGGGATCAACATAGGAATTGGTCAACTTTGATACATTAGATGGGTCTATAATCAATCTGATAGATCCAAACACCGAGATCGACCCGAAGACCGAAAATGCATGGTATGAAAAAGCCGCCAGTGCTGTAAATCTCCAGGTAAACCTGATCTTCCCTACTGATGAAGACGACAATGTTGACTACGACCAGTTTCTGCTTCAAAATTTGTATGGTACTCCCGTTCACTCAGCTCAAGCCGCCGAAACTTCTGCAAGACCCGAATCTACAACTGCTGATATTCCGACATCTCCTCAACAACAACCGACAGCTTCTGATCTTCCTCCTCCTCAACAGCAACAGATCCGTTGGGAGAAGATCACGATATTTATTCCTCACCTGGAATCCCTGAAAAGTTGTTCGTTCACAAGTTACGCACCATCGAGCCTACCTTTTGCCTTGGTATCTACAGTTCCAACCCAGAATACCAACGCCGGTACATAGCTGCAATGAAGCGGTGTCTTCCAGTTAGCCAAGTCCGAACCAAGCATAAGATCACCGAAGTGCTTAACATCCAGTCAGGCCGTATTATGAAAGTCGTTTATCCAGTATTCACCGTCCGACGCGAAGACGGAAATGAATGGATATTTTCTGAAGCCGACTTCCAGCACCTCCAACCGTTCGACTTCCTGTTAATACTGAAAGACCTCCGTACAAGAACTATCCGACCGCTTCAAGTAACAAAAGCGCTCGAAGCTGTTCGTCGATTCCTAGTCCGTTCCATCAAGATGTCTTATCTCACGGACTTCCAAATGGCAATCGAGAACAGAGCGAAGAAGGTAAACCTGATAAATCCCGGTCTGAATGCACCTGAGTTGAAGATGTATCCCGAGAACGCACTGCTTCTGGAACCAGAATTTGGGATCGTCTACATCAACGAACAGAAAGAAAAGAAATTTCTGCGCTTCAGTCAGGTAGACAGATTCTGCGACGGCACGCTCTACAAAGTTCAAGATGCTCTTCGGAAAATCATCACCCACGAGTCAGAAAATCAAAGGTTTTCGTATGTTCCCAATCCGAATGAAACTACTGCACGAAAAGCCTTAGAAATGGTTGAAGATCGCATCGACTATCGCCGTGCTATCAGATGGTTCGAGGTACACTTTGCGCTTCGTAAAAGATATGTTCATAACTGGCGCGAACTCGAACTTCAATACAAAGGGGGAGATTGTTAGGGTCAATATTTGGTTGTATAGAAGTTCAAGGGGTTGTTTGTAATTGTTTTAATTAAGCCTAGTTAGTGAACGGGCCGTGGGCTTGTTAACCACGGGCCCGCCATATATAAAGTTCATTAGCCTTAGAATTATAGGCTAGTTGTTCATTTAGCTTTCCTAAACTCTATTGTAATTCTCTCTACAATTGAAAGCAAATTGGATGACCAGTTGAAATCATAACCTGTGTTTATTATCTATTGATTTCATATTGTTCGTTGCACGGATCTGGAACTCTCAGGTACATACTGATACAAGTAGTTTTTAGCAATACCCAAGTGGTTTTTTCCATTTTCATAGTGGCTAGCATGTTACCAAAAATGAATAGCTCCTTTCCATTTTCTTCGTCAACTTGGTTTTGTACCGATGTCACTTACTTTGCTCCTTTCCTCATATACAGAATATTGATAAAGTGCAGAAAGTCAACTGTCCGGTTCTCGTTATACATGTAAGTCAACTGTCTATCAATGTTTTACAATGATTCACTATAGGCAACTAGATGACTTTAGATCGAAAACTGCTAAAAGAGGAAAGCCAAGAAGAAGTTCATTGGTATTCTTGATGGCATAAATGGCAGGTACTTCCACTTTCAAATGGATTTTATAGAGGATTTAGAGTCATATCCTGATGCAGCATAGGTTTGCGGAAGGATCGACACGCGTCTAAATCCCAAAACGATTGAGAATTACAATGTGCAAAACTCAAACAAAAGAGAAAACTCTTAAAAACGGAAGCTTTTATTCAATAATTGATTGCCTAACAATGAACCCTAACAACCCTATTTATAATCTAAAATAATAAAAGATAACTATTAACTAATAAAAGGATTAACCCCAAACCTAACCTTATTTAGGAAACTTAAATAAATAAATAGGAATAATTAAATGGAGAAATATGGAATGAAAAAAAGGAAGAGTATGGTCACGTGACTTTAATTGCAATTGGGAGGAAGAGTGTGGTCACGTGAGCCACAAAATGAATTAGCGCCGCAACATGCATCCATTGGCAGTGCCTTGCGCGGCTCCTGGAGCAGCTCAACCCGCGCCACGGATGGCGCCAGGGACTGTTTTGACTCTCTATTTTCTGCCTTGCCTCTCGATTTGATTCTCGATCTTTGCCGCTACTTCCTCTATATCAGTCTCCTCCACTTCGGAAGAACTCGACCCCGAGTTCTCGTCTAAAAGAGCCGAATCATCTTTGTGGTACTCGTATATATCGACAACGTTAAAAGTATTCGAGATGTGTAACGAATCCGGAAGGGAAACGACATACGCATTGTCGTTGATTTTCTTCGTGATTTTAAAAGGACCGTACTTTCTGGGCTGGAGTTTTCCGTAAGTGCCGATAGGAAATCGTTCTTTCCGGAGAAAAACCATGACTCCATCTCCCTCGTTGAATACTTTCATCCGGCGGTGTTTGTCGGCTGCCACTTTGTTCTTCAAACCGATAGCTTCAAGGCGTAATTTGACGGCGTCTTTTGTTGCTTGCATTTCTCTTGCCATGTTACTCGCTGCGATGCTAAGTCCGGGATCTCGCGGGAGTTGGACCAAATCAACCACGTGCGTCGGAGATGACGTGTATACCAAGGAAAAAGGAGATTTACCGGTGGCGGTGTGGACAACACTATTGTAAGCGAACTTGAATTGTGCCAAGGCCACGTCCCATTGTTATACGCTTCCATGATTTTCGCAACGAAATTTTTCCAACGTGGAAAGGCGTGAAATAATTCGCAAACCACTAAGTTCAAAATCTATCTTGCAACGTAAACAAGTTTGTCTGTTTCTTTAAACTCACACGAGCACACATTGACTTATTTCCAAAACAATCAATTCATTATGCACGTACATACTTTTAACATGAAAAGGTCCATGTAACACATTTAAAGACACGATGCATGAAACTCAACTTGCAATCGAAGCCTATTCACTCTAACAAGGTCAACCGTTGTACTCCTATCAACTTATCATTGGCACCATACTATGACCAACCACCGCTTTCTCACCCCTACAATAACTTGTTGTGCAAGTGCTTCACAACCCACCCGATTTCCAAATTAACCAGCGAGTAACAAATCATGCGGTTTCAAATCTTTGACTTCTTCAGGTCAATAATGGACCAGTCACATCACTTTCTACTCCTGTGTACTTAAATCAAACACTCATATATTCCATTCATTAACGTGCACTAAACCGCTTGAGTAAAGAGTCAAAGACTCGGTCCCTTCTCTCGATCTTGAATTAAAGCTTTCAAGATTTCAACATAGTTCTCACTTCCTATCCCAACTGATAAACACCTCAATTCCAAGAATTATACACCTAGCCGGCTCACTGACATGCCGAACAACACTTCATCTAGAAGGTAAAAGCATCACATCATAAGCGATCTCCCATGACACATCAGCCTTTTGCTATCAATTGCAAGGTTATGACTTTCTACATACCGACACACTCACTAATCATCCCAACAATAGAGGCTAAGTACACCTATGCACCTGTAAATTCATAATAGCATTGGCCAGATGCTATTTTGAATTTACCTTACATGAGGGTTCTCACAACCATTGTCAAGATATCCTACGATTAAGGTCCTTCCTATTGGCTTCCTATATCTTAGTTGTGCCTCCCTCTACTCCACAGTTTAAGTTTAGGCCCAACCGGTCACCTAAATCCCTTCAACTATGGCTCTAATACCATTTGTAATAGCCCAAAATCAATAAAACAATATTCTCAACATTACAACCAACAACGGTCCCAATATATACAAATTACATCGATTCTAACTCTAAGTATGCAACAGATAATCCCCTTCACAACTGAGACGCTACAGGAGGCCCGGAGGTAATCTACAAGTCTTCACTAGACTATAGCTCTTCTACAACGCCACAACTTTCCATCTTCACCAGAGGAAACCCCAAACAAGACTCTAACCAGAAAATGGTTTTTGTTTTGAAAACGAGGGTTAGACCATGAGGTCTAGTTGTAACACCCTCAAATTTGGAAATTGCAGCTAATTAAAAATTTTGACATTATATCCGAAATAACAACATTTATCCCTATAACTCATTAGGTGAAATACCTCAAATACACAATCTAATGTTAACTTTAACAATGTGTAACATAAGTCTCAATATAAAGACTAACACTACCTTGGGTAACACTTAACCCAAGTATGAACTGCTAATCCCAAAGATGAATGCGGAACATCACTTAAGCTATTCACCTCCCGTGCACTCTACTAGCACTCGCCACTTCACAATGTATCTAGAGCTACATCGACATGAGCCTGTTGCACATGCCGACAAATAAAAAGGGTTAGGCTAACGCCTAGTGAGTTCAAACATTTTATCATGACTATATAAAATCATAAATCGAAAGAGTAGTAGTTTTAGTCATGATTTCAAAAGAGTTTACTTTAATTGCAAATCATCCACTTATCAACTCACCCAATTTCCATGGGAAAAGTTCTCGAAAGGTATAAAGCATTTTCCAAAGTGATTTATGAAACCAACTCACTCAAATACATGAATAAATCCAATTTAGGCAAAACCTTTGAATGCGGTTGACAATAAATACTCAACCCTTAATTAATAGAAAACCATCCATTTGATGTAATACCTCATTGAAAACATAATACGAACCGATACTCACGCGAACGTAAAATGTAATAAAGTACAAATACTGTAAATACGGAAATGACCTGATTTAATTTAAACCCCAATATACAAGGAGGGGAAATCCAATTGCAGTCAAAAGTATAAGACCAACAATAATAATAAAACCGGGACAATACACAATCCCAAATAGGTTGGCCAATGACGGGGGAGACCCGTATCCATTGAGAGTGGATGAACACAAAAGTACGCCACTCATACAATGTTAATCGTACGACACTTCATTGCATAAAATCCCAAGTGTCTCATACGACACCTTACTAGTCACACCCAAAGAGACAGCTGACCTTAGTGGCGTATCAAACGCATATCACCAAAGGCCCGGCCCATGCTGGGATACAACCATGGCATTGCCCCGACATGGCGAAGGTCATATTCGCCCAAAGTGCTCCAACCATGACTCAGCCCTCCTAGTGGACCCTTGAATGTAAAGGTCATCAAACATGGGGTTGATCAAATCCTGCAACACCCAGTAGACCATCAAATAAAGACTGACTCTCATGCCTATGGATCCAAAGCAACACAGTCTAACACAACATGCCTATCCCGGAATGACTCACTCACCCAAGCATGTAAATATCCATAACGTGCAATAATATGCAAAATGGTGCAATAAAAGCAACTCATAACTAAGACTCCGCATCGAGCCAATTAACCGGACAAATGCCCCCAAGACTAGCTCACATTCAAAACCGAGCAAAGTGCTCAAAACTTGCTAGACCCATAACTAGCGGTCGTCATCGCATAAAATGCGTTTATACATTGTTTAGACAAACAATACCACAAAATCATTATTAACCCCAAAACTCGACACGGTTAAACAAAAGGGTTCTCCCAAGGGACTCACACCCTTATTATCCTCAAAAACGCATTTTCATAACAATTGATTCCATTTATCACATAAATCAATAATCCATTTTCATATAGGATCTATCTATCACATTTCTTTCCAAAATATCCAAACGTAGTGTTTTACAAATATTTATCATAATTAATACTTCAAAGAGTAAAATCCACCAAATCACTTAATATTGATAATTTTCAGGTAAAACACACCATTACTTGGAAAAATAACATTTTGTCATGTACAAAGTTTTCGCAAAGTAACTTGAACTCACCTTGCTAGATTTAAGCTAAATCTAGAGTTTCTCCAACGTATGCTCCTTTGATGAAGTTTGCATCCTCAAGCCAAAACTTCCAAAAACCTAGATTTATGAGTTTACCACCATCAATACTAAAGTCTAACCACAAGGAATCATCATCCATCCACATTGTACCAAAATACCCACACAAACCAAAACCCTAACTTCATAAATGAAGAAGGAGAAGAACACCTCAACTAAACCCAAATAAAATCACCACAATACTCCCAAAAGAGAAGGAAGTGAACATCAACAACAATCTAGCCTTAGGATAGAGGAACATTACCTTTGACACTTGAATCTCCCAACAAAGGCTCCTACTCATCCACAAAAACTCCAAGCTCCCAAATGTTCATCAATGGAGGAAGAGGGTTTGATTTGGTGAAGAAATGAGGAAGGAGAGGGGAGGGGATGGGATTCTTGAGAGAAATCGGCTGAGAGGTAGAGAGAGAAGAGTGTTGGAGGTTGAAGATGAATGAGGGAAAGAGAAAGGAAAAAGGGATTAAAAACCCAATTATTTCGTTCAGCGGACCCGTGGACGTCCGCCAAAGACCTCGTGGACGTCCGGCCCCTGATGACCAAAATCCCGTGTTCTCTCCGTTGCTTCCGCGGAAGCACCGCGGAGTTCCGCGATCCGCGGACGTCCGGCAATCCATTTTCAATTTTCCCATTTTTAATCTTCCAATTTTCGGGGTGTTACAATCCTCCCAACCTTAGAAGGATTTCGTCCCCGAAATCTACATCCTTTACAAACCAAAGCTAACCGACTTAACGCCGTCCATAATTCATCAATTCCTAACTGGAATCTAACTTTCCCCTACACAGTCTATAAAGACAATTCCTTGAACAATTTCTTACCAACAACTCCTTCGAGTACACTGTACTTATGTCCGGAAGAACGCTCTAACCACTGGATTAACTCTTAGTTAGACGACTTCGGTTGTCTTCCAACCTTAATTTTTTCATACTTTCCCAATCATTCTACATTTTTATGTTCTTAAATTTTCTCTCCAAACCAACTCAACGTTTAATCACTACCAACATCAACCAACACTTCAGAATCCCCAAACAATCTTGTTAATGAACTAGTATTTACTCTCAGCAGATTCCACCAATTTTAACACAAACGGTCATTACTGACCCATTAGTTACACAATCCCAAGGATGTGTCCAATCATCAATCATCAAGTCGACAGTTTCTCTTACCACACAAGGAAAAATCATTTCTCTAAATCCTCTTTATCACAAAAGAGTATCTTAAACTTACTACTACCATTACCATCATCCTTTTAAATTCGGATACAATCCCCGATTACACTAAAGGTGCTTGGCCTCAAGCCCAAAAGTCGACACCTAAATACCACCTACCTCAATATAGGTCACTGCGAATTTATTCTCTTGATTACAAGGGCATCATCCCCTCAATCGATACCATTCGGCCTACAGTACTATCACACGTGGAATACCCAACGTTCCACCGTCGAAGTGCTACACGCATTTACCCTTAACTGGGTGTCTTACCCTTTCCAAGGTTCCTATGAGTTCAAGGCTTCTCAAGCGAAATGTTTAACAAATATGGCAATCGAAAAGAAAGTTCATAAAACTTTTAATATAAAGGTTTTCACATCAGTTTAATTACACGCACAAAATCTACTGCTATCAACTCGGTAGTTGTGCAAAATAGGCATATTCGTCCCACACATGAAATCAGATTGAAAACCATTTCATTAAAATTTGTAACGTTAACAAAGCGCAAAAACGCAACAAACAACTTCCCTAAAAGGAACCGATACGGTTCTAGCATGGATTGATCTATGTTATGCACGTAAGGTAATCCTCTCATTAAATAGTGTGCAACCAAAAGGTCTATACGTGCCTCAAAAGGTTTGAATGTCATTCGATTCCAAAATTCCCTTTTTAAATCATGAATTAGTATGAAATAAAATTTTCCACTAAAGTACTCACACGTTAGTTTATTTCACAATCGGCGAAGCAATCCCGAAATAGCACCTTGGTTAAAACATAAAACAATTTGTGTCAGTTCCAAGTCCAAAATAAAATCACTATGTGTTCATCATTCGAAGATATTGACTAAAACGTCAAGAAGAATTCTCAAATTGGAGTATGCACACAAACTTGTAACACTCACTTAATAGTTTTCTTGAGACGAAATTACACGTACCAAATCATTCGTAATAAATTTTCAAAAATGAAATTCTTTAAATCAAAGTTCAAAATTTTCTCATTTAGTCACATAGTGACATAAGAGTAAAACACTTTTAACTATGCCTACGCATTAACGTGTTTCCCCAAAACTTGAGGGAAAATAAGCGTTTATAATTGGTTGACACTCAAATGGTTTAAATCGACTTCGAATGTCGGCTCGCACAAACAATGTGCATTAGTGTTCCAAAACATAAATAGTTTCATGCACTATATATTTAGGTAAATAATTTCCCCCAAAATTCCCATCACGGGATATTTACACCAAAATTTCACACTTGCAAAATAAAACGTTGAAACGACCATGTTTCAAATTTACTCGTTAGAATACTCAAATACTCATTTTCTCCAAAACCAAAAGGTTTACATCTTTCCAAAATCGCTCATCAAATCGAGGTTGACCGAAGTTCAACGACTCGCACATTCGTGTTTTCAAAACGTTTCATATCGTAAGTCGTGCATAAATCTCTCAATCTTAAAACGTATCTTTAACCATATGACCCTCGCTCATGCAATGCATTAATAGAACATTTTTATTCCCGACACATTTATCAAATCCTTCCAAGGTTAGTGACTACCAAATTATGCACACCCTTAGATCAATACCATGCGTTTGCAAGAGAGGACAATAAAACAGTCAACTAGTCGGAAGCACATAAAGCAAATCATTAAGAAATACAATCTGCATATTCTTTCATGCACTACTCACGCCACGTATAAGTCAATCTGTACAATTAGATAAATTGCAACCAAAACGTGCTGACACAAACCTTTAAAAGAGAAACTACGCAATAACAAAATCCCAAGCGTTCCATTTGATTTCCTTACGGCTCAAATAACACTTCTCAACAAAACCCGAATGAGTCAAAATACCCAATAAACTCCAAAATCAATGCACGCAATAACTAAAGTATGCACCTTATAAACTTTGCACTCACACGACCCAATACGTCGTAAAACGAAATTTCATAAAATCTCATGGGCTTAATTGCCTCAACTCAACCAAATGGTGCCCAGCTTTTCGCTTCCAACAATCAAATTGCATAACCCAAAACCATGGCCAAAATGCCAAAACTCCCATGATTCCCTTTTGTTGTAACATGATCTAAACAACATTTCCGATAAAACTTCCATTAAATAAATTTTCCAATAAACTCAACATAGACATAATGGAAGATAACTTTCCGCCCAACCCTTAACATATGTGGAGGAGATCAAATGTTAAGGTCATAATCCGTAGTTACTTGCCCAATATCTTAAACATCATGAAAATATGGATCTCACTGTATCCGTAAGTAACGTTGATCAACGACAAGACAAAGCAAGTCCCGACAGAGTTTGTAACTCCTCGCAATAAAACACTTTCATGCGCGTTCGAAATCATGATTTAAAATCTTGTGTGTGTTAACCATTTTTCTGAGATTTTGTAACTCAATTCACAAAAGGATTCGAAACACAAGAAATGACTGTTACAATTTATTTCGAAATAAGTTATGTGCATGAATTAAGTCGGCACAAAACATCTCAACCCATACTCCTCCAAATCCCTCCGGTTCACTATTGTCATCCGGATGCTTTAACCTCTTAAGGCAAGTTGGGAATTACATCAATTAACTTTACGGTTTTTTCCTCAAATCGAAGTCGGCTCAATAAGCCTATGGTTCTAGTCCAACCATCAATCTTGACCCTAAACGGTCTACTTAAAGCAAACATCATGCTTATCGTCACTCCAAGTGACTAATACTAGAATCGTCTATCTATTCCACGACTACTAGCTTAAAACCTCCTTCGCTACCCCCAACGATCATCACATTAAAGTAATTCAAGTATGAACATGTACTAGTAGGTTCACCATGACACTGGCCAGGTGCCATTATGAACGCACCGTACATGATTATCCTTGTTACTTTCGACGTGATTCTCGTTTCTACCAACATCCATTGACCTCGAAACATCCTATCTTAAAGTGCCTAAAGGTGAATTTCACTCTCATTTACTTAAACAACGCTAGTTTGAGTCTATGTATCCAAAATCAATACCTAAATCTCTCAAACTCATGCTCTGATACCAACTTGTAACACCCTCAAATTTGGAAAGAGCAGCTAATTAAAATTTTTGACATTACATCCGAAATAACAACATTTATCCCTATAACTCATTAGGTGAAATACCTCAAATACACAATCTAATGTTAACTTCAACAATGTATAACATAAGTCTCAATATAAAGACTAACACTACCTCGGGTAACACTTAACCCAAGTATGAACTGCTAATCCCAAAGATGAATGCGGAACATCACTTAAGCTATTCACCTCTCGTGCACTCTACTAGCACTCGCTACTTCACAATGTATCTAGAGCTACATCGACCTGAGCCTGTTGCACATGCCGACAAATAAAAAGGGTTAGGCTAACGCCTAGTGAGTTCAAGCATTTTATCATGACTATATAAAATCATAAATCGAAAGAGTAGTAGTTTTAGTCATGATTTCAAAAGAGTTTACTTTAATTGCAAATCATCCACTTATCAATTCACCCAATTTCCATAGGAAAAGTTCTCGAAAGGTATAAAGCATTTTCCAAAGTGATTTATGAAACCAACTCACTCAAATACATGAATAAATCCAATTTAGGCAAAACCTTCGAATGCGGTTGACAATAAATACTCAACCCTTAATTAATAGAAAACCATCCATTTAATGTAATACCTCATTGAAAACATAATACGAATCGATACTCACGCGGACGTAAAATGTAATAAAGTACAAATACCGTAAATACGGAAATGACCTGCTTTAATTTAAACCCCAATATACAAGGAGGGGTAATCCAATTGCAGTCAAAAGTATAAGACCAACAATAATAATAAAACCGGGACAATACACAATCCCAAATAGGTTGGCCAATGACGGGGGAGACCCGTATCCATTGAGAGTGGATGAACACAAAAGTACGCCACTCATACAATGTTAATCGTACGACACTTCACTGCATAAAAGCCCAAGTGTCCCATACGACACCTTACTAGTCACACCCAAAGAGACAGCTGACCTTAGTGGCGTATCAAACGCATATCACCAAAGGCTCGGCCCATGCGGGGATACAACCATGGCATTGCCCCGACATGGCGAAGGTCATATTCGCCCAAAGTGCTCCAACCATGACTCAGCCCTCCTAGTGGACCCTTGAAGGTAAAGGTCATCAAACATGGGGTTGATCAAATCCTGCAACACCCAGTAGACCATCAAATAAAGACTGACTCTCATGCCTATGGATCCAAAGCAACACAGTCTAACACAACATGCCTATCCCGGAATGACTCACTCACCCAAGCATGTAAATATCCATAACGTGCAATAATATGCAAAATGGTGCAATAAAAGCAACTCATAACTAAGACTCCACATCGAGCCAATTAACCGGACAAATGCCCCCAAGACTAGCTCACATTCAAAACCGAGCAAAGTGCTCAAAACTTGCTAGACCCATAACTAGCGGTCATCATCGCATAAAATGCGTTTATACATTGTTTAGACAAACAATACCACAAAATCATTATTAACCCCAAAACTCGACACGGTTAAACAAAAGGGTTCTCCCAAGGGACGCACACCCTTATTATCCTCAAAAACGCATTTTCATAACAATTGATTCCATTTATCACATAAATCAATAATCCATTTTCATATAGGATCTATCTATCACATTTCTTTCCAAAATATCCAAACGTAGTGTTTTACAAATATTTATCATAATTAATACTTCAAAGAGTAAAATCCACCAAATCACTTAATATTGATAATTTTCAGGTAAAACACACCATTACTTGGAAAAATAACATTTTGGCATGTACAAAGTTTTTGCAAAGTAACTTGAACTCACCTTGCTAGATTTAAGCTAAATCTAGAGTTTCTCCAACGTATGCTCCTTTGATGAAGTTTGCATCCTCAAGCCAAAACTTCCAAAAACCTAGATTTATGAGTTTACCACCATCAATACTAAAGTCTAACCACAAGGAATCATCATCCATCCACATTGTACCAAAATACCCACACAAACCAAAACCCTAACTTCATAAATAAAGAAGGAGAAGAACACCTCAACTAAACCCAAATAAAATCACCACAATACTCCCAAAAGAGAAGGAAGTGAACATCAACAACAATCTAGCCTTAGGATAGAGGAACATTACCTTGACACTTGAATCTCCCAACAAAGGTTCCTACTCATCCACAAAAGCTCCAAGCTCCCAAATGTTCATCAATGGAGGAAGAGGGTTTGATTTGGTGAAGAAATGAGGAAGGAGAGGGGAGGGGATGGGATTCTTGAGAGAAATCGGCTGAGAGGTAGAGAGAGAAGAGTGTTGGAGGTTGAAGATGAATGAGGGAAAGATAAAGGAAAAAGGGATTAAAAACCCAATTATTTCGTTCAGCAGACCCGCGGACGTCCGCCAAAGACCTCGCGGACGTTCGGCCCCTGATGACCAAAATCCTGTGTTCTCTCTGTTGCTTCCGCGGAAGCACCGCGGAGTTCCGCGATCCGCGGACGTCCGGCAATCCATTTTCAATTTTCCCATTTTCAATCTTCCAATTTTTGGGGTGTTACACTAGTGAATTCCCTCTCGAAAACAGTTCGAACAATTTCATGCATAAAAACAGTTATTCATTCGCCGTAAGGCCCAACAGTTAAATCCGACAACAAACAAGGGTATTTGCACAGTGTTCATAGACCACAGCCTCAAATCGATAACAATCGCGATCGGGGCCCAAGCAGACTCCCCTCTCGCCACCGGGGCACAAGCAAACTCCCCATCCCCTCGTGAGCAGGAAACGGATTCCATGCCCACGGGGTTAATAAATCAACTCCCAAGGGATATATGATATCCCAAGGTACACTACTCCCACTGTGCAACCCGACTCCAAAACATCATGTCAAGTAATGGATAATATCACGTAAGCCAAACAGGTGCATTTATAAATATTTTCATAACATGCGTATATTTATAAACAGTCCCACATCATGTAATGACAAAGCTTTTCATAGTGTAAAATCATGCCATCATGCTCAATACCAAATTCAGTTATTAAAACTTTAGGAAAACATTTCATTTGTACAAAAGAGTTAAGGAAACTCACCTTAGCTTTAGCAAATCGACACACGCTCCGAAACCCACTTTAGTTCAAACCGAACACCTGAATTGGACGCCATAAAAATGGTGTTAAACCATCTAATTATACTCCAAATGATCTTCCCTAAACCCCTAAGGTGAACCCCAACGATGCCTCGATCCAAACCCGAACGAAAAACGAAGTAAAACGAGGAATCCTCACACATCAGAGACTTGCGCCACCTGGCCCGTGGCCTCAGGTCGCTAGCCAGGCCGCGCAACTTTCTGGTTCAGACTTCCAATTCTGCACTTTGAAATTAAGCCCGAAATTTCTCTCCAAAAACCCCCAAATCGATCCCAAGTGCTTGAAACCTTCCAAATTTGATAATTTTAACTAATCAAACCTTTAGGAATCAAAAACAAACATCCAAAATGGATTTACTCAAACAAATACAATCCATTGATTCATCCTTTAATAACCCATCTTTCCAAAATCAAGGAAGTGAAGAAGCCTTGAAAGTATACACCATCAATGGTGGTTTTTGTTCAAAATCAAAATGAAACCCAACAATATACCAATCAAATCCCATATCACTCATTGAGTTTTGTCCCAATACACTTCAACAATAAAATTCCCAAAATATACAATAAGAATCACACCAACACCATAGAAATCAAGGTGAGGATGCTTATCTTGAAGGAGATGAAGAGCACTTCACCAACATCAACTTCATTCTTCAATTCTTTCAAGAATTCTCCCAAATCCTCTCTAACTTCCTCTCTTAGCCTCCAAATCGTTCATAAGAGAAAATGAAGAAGGCTTTAGGGTTTTTACCTTTTTTATTTTCCAGATTTTGCTATCTAGTCTAAAAGTCACATTTTTCACACTTTAGCCTCAAACTTCCAAATGCTTCTGAATTTGTGAACATGAGTTGTTACACCAACTTAAAAACTTATAAATAATTGCACCTTCATTAAGCTCCGCCACTTTTGTGGACTTACAATTTGAAAGGATATAGAATTTTTAGTGTGTTTGGATTATTGTAATTGAAATGGAATTAAGTTCCATTATTTATAGATATTTTATAGAAAATAAATTATAAATAAAAGTAACTTTAATTTTAGTCCGGTTTATTGAAAATGGGACCTAAACTTCAATAAGTCAAGTTGTCATCCTCCAAGTATGAGTTTTGCTTAAAAAGTGAGACCTACAATAACGCTATTAAAGATGTCCATTAGAGCCAGGGTAGAATATTTTTGCACTTTTTCTTATTGTTTTTCTTATTTTTGTAAAACTAGTCAAACTATAGACACCTAGGGCTGTAAGCGAACCGAACGAACACGAACGGAGACTTGTTCATGTTCATTCGTTTAACTTAACCGAACAAACGAACGAACACGAACGGTAAACGAACGAGATTTTTTGTGGTCATGTTCGTTCGTTAAGAATTTTTGATTGTTCGTGTTCGTTTATGTTCGTTTATTAAAAGTTAAACGAACGAACTTAAACGAACGTAAACGAACGAACTTAAATGAACGTAAACGGACGACTTTAAATGAAAATAAACGAACGAACTTAAATGAACATAAACGAACGAACCCAAATGAACAAAAAACAACTACCGTACTCATCATTTCGTTCGTAAAAATTACCTTAACAAAATGAAAAACCGGGTTAACTTAGGAGGTATAAAAAATAAATTCTAAAAGATCAATTTACTTGATGATTTTACACATTAATTTCATATTATATAAATATGTTTATGTATATAAACATGCATAAACGTACATAAACGAACGTAAACGAACGAACGTTCACGAACATAAATGAACGGACGAGACCATTGTTCATGTTCGTTCATTTAACTAAACGAACAAAAAAACGTGTTCATGTTCGTTCATTTATTAAATAAACGAACATAAACGAACTTCCGGCCGAACGGTTCGCTGAACGTTCGGTTCGCTGAACGTTCGGTTCGTTTACAGCCCTATAGACACCAACTCTGTAAATATTATAAAAATCATCTCCCTTTGTCCATTTTTCCAGCGATTTTATTCCCCACCCCCAAATTTTGGGCGATATTTGTCCCAACGAACACACTCCTCCAGTCCTCCACATCACTCACCCCCGTCTTTTCCGTTCTCCCACCCTTCCCCACTTCACAATCATTCTCGGCCTATCTTCGCTTTTCCGGCAAACACCGACAACTCCTTTTTCCTTCTTCCTTTCTTTTGAATCATTTGACAACCTCCAGATCCGCTATTCCAAACCATCGAATAACCTACCGATCCTTGGTTGCAGATCGATGGTTCCATTTTGAAGACAACCCTCTTCACCTTCTCTCTCTTGGCTGTAATTATTATGCCAACTCTGTAATATGTGTGTATGCTAAGTTTGTGTGGTGTGTATAGAGACGAGGGTGGGAGGAGATGGAGAAGGGGGATGCATCACAAAGACGATTGTGTGTGTGTGTGTGTGTGTGTGGAGGGAAGAGAAAGAGGGTGAGAAGAAAGATTAGGTTTGGCAGACGATGGGGAGTTTGACGACTATTTATAATTAGAGACAACTACATAGTTGGTCCCTATAATTTGATGTTTTTACAAAAATAAAAAAAAACAATGAAAAATAGTGTTGGACGATTTTACCCTGACTTTCAAAATTTTCACTCGTACCAAAATTAAAGTGTACTCGATAAATAATTATAAAAATACTTGCATTACCTTTTGTTAATTGATTATAATAAAAACACATATTGTCATCATATTTTAAAATACTTTCACAAACAAATCTTATGCAATCCAATTAAATACCAACCAACCCATGAAATTTTAAAAACCAATGTTTCGAGTTTGAAGATTTAATTGAAATTCTAGGATTTCAATTTAAGAAGGGTGTTGTTTTTGGATAGTATATTATCCATGTTTTATGTATTGTTTTAGCATGACGGTATCCATAATTTATGGTTTTGAAGATTGTACCTTACCTATGCTTTTGGGTGTTTTAGATAATAATTTTTTATCTATGTTTTTCAGTATTTGAATATGTAACCTTATTTACATTTTGTTTCGGTATTGAGTTTTGATTTCATATTAAATCGGGTGCTTTTATAATTAAACGCATTCAATTTGGAAAATTTTGATTTAAAATTAATTTTTTTCAGTTTTTTCATTTTATACTATTGATGAAAACTTTTTTATCTCACTAGGAATTAAGCGTCAGCATGTGCATCAGGCTTTTGTGTCTTTATGGGAATGTTATTAGCGACACTGTGAAGAGTTGAACGCTAGTTTGGAGCACGAGAATGATTTTGTTATTCAAGGACGTCTTCCGTATTTTCGAGATAACGTTTGTTGCATGGGGTTTTATCCCAAATCTAGATTTTGGTGTAAGGTTGCGTTTATTAATTGTTTGTGTAAGATCTTAGATATTAAATTAGTTCCTATTTTCTAGATTTTTTAGTGTTTCATTTTTCTTCTCTCTCTTAGAAACACAAATAAAGAAAAATTCTTTTCTTTTCTTTCTTTCGAATTCCAAGTGATTATAATGATAAGAAATGATGCTAAAAACACTTAGTTTTTCTTTTTGTTATAGCTAGGCTCGACATAAAGCATTAGCAATTCATTATATCCATCATGTTATGAGTATACAAGTTCAATGAGGTGGAATGGCAGATAAGTTGATAGTCTTTCTAGGAACCCTTATCACTAATTTTTGAAGGAATTTGCAGTGTATGCCTATGATGCACATATAAAAATGGTCTTCGGTGGTGTTTATGGTAATGTTGGGGGGGCTGGTGGTGGCGAGTGATATAGGGTTTCGGCCATCACATTTGATATACGCCTCTTTTGTCACGTTTGCGACGGCATGAACTCCGGTGGTAAAGTTAAACAAGAGCACGTCGTTAACTTGGAACTTTTGTTGTAACCCCCATATGATGTAGACGCCATCATTTTGTGGTACGACCAAGGTTCTAAATGGAGTGAGGCGTGGTGTGGCGGCGAGGCCAAGCCTCAAGCCTTAGGAGCCACGCGAGGTCATGACGTTTATCAAGACGTGACTTATGGCAACAAATCTCTATATTATATACATATAAAAACATATGTTTTGTACTACTAATCGACGAGTAAATGGTAATAAACAAGTTAAGTTATGTTATATATTAAAAAACTAACAAATAAGATATTAAAAACGTAAAGAAAAATCAAATATTGCTTTACAAAAGACCGCACATTAGGCCATGACGTGTCACATGCATAACGTGGCGTGAGACACAAACCTTAAGTCACGGTGCGTCATGGCACCTGTCGCGGCGAGCCTTTTAGAACAGTGGGTACGACCAACCGAAATCATCGCCAACGATATGTGTGGTTTGTGTCGTGGAGCCATGGAACTCCATAGATGCAACCACGAAGCCCACAAGCAGAAACAAATTTGTCTTTGATTTTTCCATTTTGATTGTTTGGGATCAATTATAGGCATTTTTCAATAAAAACCTAACGACGCTTGTTTGATGGTATGGAAGAATGAAATTGGGGTAAATATTTATAGGAAAAGTAAAAGTTACAAAAAATAATCGAAATTAATGTGAAACCTGAGATTAACGTCATTTAAATCAAATTATATGTTAATATACGATTTAAAATAAAATTATTGAAGAAAATCGACATAAAAGCCAAGAAAATTGATGTTGAAATCACGTTGATCATAATCGAGTCAAAATATCGTATATGGGTTAATAAATGAAGTTTAGAGATCAATTTTATAAAAACCACCAAACCGATCCGTAATTAACTCTAGCATTTATAATCTTAAAAAGGGTATGTTATTTACCCCCTTGTTAGGAAAATTTTTATTAGTTATTTATTAAAGAGTAAATAACAAATTTCATCCCTATGGTTTGGTCAAATAATGGATCAAGTCCCTCAAATAAATAATTACACGAGTGGTCACCGTGGTTTCATTTTTGTTATGGATCAGGTCCATGTTAAATGCCGTTAAAATCTCCATTAACTTAGAAGTATTTTTATGTTTTCGAAGTATTATAAAACTTACAATTATTTTAGGGACCTGTTTGTCAATTTTTAAAACTCAATAATAATTATTATATTAATAATATATATATATATATATATATAAGAGAATGTAGGAGAGAGGGTTAAGGATAGGCCTCTATGACCATTTATCTATTTTTCTAAAATTTTGATTTATTTTAGATAAAAATCATATATTAAATGTCCTCATTAATTACTAAGGCTTTGTTTGGCAAACTAGCTGATAAGCTAGTTGTTGACTCATAAGATAATTGGTAGCTGATAAGCTAGCTGATGAAGAAGTCACGTTTGGCAAAAATAGCTTATAAACATGTAAAATGACCAAAAAGGGCATCTTCAAAAAAATTAATATTTAATAATAATAATATTTAGTAAATAATAATAAGGGGTAATATTGGAATATTCACAAAAAGCTACTGAAACGCTACTCCAAGTAGCGTTTCAAAAAGCTAGCTTATGGTCATCCAAACACGTACCCAGAAAAAAAACTAGCTTTTTTTGCCAAACAATGCCTAAAACTTTTCATTTTTCATTTTATATTTTTATAAGATAGATAACATCAATATATATAGGGAAATTAATTAAAATACCCCAAGTTTGACTTTGCTTTACCAAAATACCCTAAATCTCTTTCACTTTACCAAAATGCCACAACTGCCCGCGATGGAGCCCGCGATCGCGGGCTAGGGCGTACGTGGCACCCCGTGTTTGGCCAAAGTGTCCCGCGGAGCCCCTCAACTATGGTCGCGGTGACACTTTTGGTCCCTCCCCGCGGTGGAAGCCCGCGATGGGCCTGCGATAGGCCAAAAATTTACAATTTCAGCCCCTGTACTTGAACGAATCTTGCATGCTTTTACTGTTTTTTTCCACAATTATTGTACTTTGAAGACCAATTTGTGGTTAAAATTCACTGGTTTGTTTGAGATTTCATCCATAAATATGAGTGATATGCAATCCATAATTCACACTCATTTCTTGCTCTTTCTTGATTTCTCTCTTGCTTTCTTTGTTTAAGTTGCTTTCTCTCTTGATTTCTTTCATTTCATCCACAAATGGCATCTTCATCAAACCCTAAGTCTACTGCTGAAAAAATGCCACCTAAAATCGAGATCGTCATAGCAAAAAGGGAAAATGAGATAGAGGAACTAACACAAGAGTGGAAACAAATGATGGCCAGGAAGGAAGTCCACTTGAGAATGATCGAAGAGGAAGATAAGGAGATCAAAAGGATGAAAGGGGGTATAAAAGCTAGGGAGGCTCGTATTTGCCGAGAACAATAAGCAATTCACCATATTCTGCAAGACTTCGCAATTCTTCAAGCGAAAGTAAACGACAAGCAAACTTGGATTGATGAAACTAAAACAATTTTTGACTAGGTGGTGGTTGTTTTAGTTGTTTTGTATTTGTTTTTTGTTGTTTTGTATTTTTTTTACTGTGTTGTTGTTTTGTATTTTTTTTTTGTTTTGTACTTTGTTGCTCATGAATAAAGGTTTTTAATTTCTCTGAAAAGTGGTTCATGTGAAAAATACAACTCATAAATGTTATACAAGATTATTTCATAGCAAACACATACTAGTAAATACAGTACAAATTTATCCAAATTTGAGGCTACGGCTAGACGATGGTTTGGTTTTTGACAACCCGGGTCTACTTCTTACATACTCTGGCGAGACGAGTCTCAAAGTGTTAAGCTCCACTTTCTCGATGTACACTTCAATCACAGTATGGCCGTCAACATACTGGCGTATGTTGGCTACATCTTCGTCGGTACTCAATTCTACCAGTGCAGTCAAGAAGTCTGTATTCGGCCTCTTAAAATACAACCTATTATATTTTGGTTCTTCATATTCCAGCTCTTTCATGATCTGTTCAAGCAGTTGCATAGAAAGATCCTTCACATCTAACATGTCAACATAAATTTCTAGACCACGAAAATAATGTCTTTTAGGTGGTTCCGTAAAGTAACCACCATGGTGGACTTTCATGGTGAACAACTGTGGATATTTATCTGTTGATGAAATTAATTAATATAGTTAGTTCGTAGAAACAAGCAAAAAACTCAATGAAACATGAACACTAACCATATAACTCTTTGCCAGTGTCTGAAAGCGATTCAGATAAACGCCTAAAGCACCAAACATGAAGGTTTGGGGATGCCATGTAAGAATACGTTAACGAATAATATGTTATCGTTTATGTGTTTTACGACTAATCTAGCGTAGGTTATTTATAGGCAAATGTGGATGCTTTTACTGCACTTAGGTCCATGTCTTTGCTCTAACACAACTTAGGTCCATGTCTTTTCTCTAACACAACTTCGGTCCCTATCAACGCTATCATATGATATAGTTCTATATAACCATTACTATTCTCTCCATTTAGACTACTACCATTATGATCATCATCCCATGTTCTGTTTCAAGTACCTTTCAAAAGATAACTGGTCCTAATCAATGTTCAGATCAACACACATAAGTTAAGTTTGATAAATTATAACGCACTAAACATACAAGTATAAAGTTGTACAATGTCCCCACTTAAACAGCCGAGTACACAAGAATTCTGAATCAACTCTAGATTTTGGTAGTCGTACTGTAGATTTTGGTAGCCGTACTCAACTCCTGTAGTGAAATTAAGGATAAATGGCTTGTATTTAAGCATGTGTATCTCTAGATTATTTTTGAAATCCACAGATTATGATAATTCCATATCACCAACAATATCATTTACATACAATATTTATCGTCCCAATCAAGGGAAATCAGCGTTCAGATCAACAGTATCATGTGATATAGTTCCATGTGGTTCAAGCTCCGACGGTCCCGCGGTGTTACTTAGTTGAGTGCTTGTGCGTCTACTCTTTGGCACGGTTGAAGGGGCGGGATTTGGACACTCTCCACGAGTATGTCCTACGCATTGGCACCGAGTACATCTTCGTTGTATAGAACCTTCACCACGTGATGGACGTCGGTCGTTCTTTCTCGGTCTCCCGGCTCTGTTCTTATCGATTAAAGGTGGATAGCATGGCGGAAGCGGGTCGGGTGGATACACCCATGCTTCAGGAGGTCCAGCTGGGTTTATTACCTCCACATATGTTCTCCGGTAATATTCGGACCTGAAGAAAGGTACAGCCAAGTCGCTGCAATCTCTACGACCCATATATCTTTCTGCGGCGATGGCATGGTCGCACGGTAACCCAGATTTTTCCCATTCGCGACACGAACAAGTGTGGCCGGTCATATGCGCAATCGCGTGAATATGGTCATCCTGAACCTCGTACCTCCCATACCCGATTTCTCTTACCGTCCATGTCGCCGCGCGACGCGCTCTGTTCTGAACTATCTCCTCCGTCGTTGGTGTGAGTGCATTTTGCATCTCAGTTCCTTTTCGGCGTCGAAGTTGGTACCACTCTTGTTGAAAGCTCCGAAAGTAGTCCATAAGATTAACAATCGAACATCTACGCGCAAAACGGGAGAGTGCATTCACCGACTCTGCACTATTGGAGGTCAGAATGTCATACCGTTGTCCAGGAAAATGGGCCGCGGACCACCTCTCCGGTCCAGCTTCGTCCATGACTTTGGCTGCTTCCTTGGCACTAAATCGTAGCAGATTCATGTACCGGTTAAACTCCCGATCCGTATATGCTCTGCATGCCGCCCAGTAGACATCCTTGTAGGTGGTAATACGTTTGTCCCTGGTTTTGGCGTTCATCTCCAAATGTCGACAACATATGGCGTGAGGGGCGTTTGGGTACATGGCAGAGATTGCGGCGCTTATGGAAGGAGCCCTGTCGGACATAAACACCAACCCTTGCGGGTCTCCGATAGCTTGTCTCAACGTGGATAGAAACCAAGTCCACTCGTCCCCGGTTTCGGACTTGCCTACGCCGAAAGCTACTGGAACGATGGAGTTATCCCCGTCCATGGCAACCGCCAGGAACATCATACCCATGTAACGGCCCTTTAAATGGGCTGCGTCTATTACCAGGACACGACGTAGATTTGCCAGAAATGTGCGGATCTGCAAAAACATAGGTGGTTTTCCTTTGTAAGTGTTATAGTTTATAATGTGTAAACATACGACGTGTTAAAATACGTTCCGCGGGTCCAAGGGCCACGAAGCACATCTCAAACCGTCCATGTGAATCGGTCCGTAGCTGCGTGACAGTACCAGGGTTCTGTAGCTGCAAATTATATAAATATGTTGGGAGTCATTCATACGACTCCTCGAACGTGCCTCTTACCAATAGCAGTGCCTTGCATCGCGCACGCCAAGCATGGTGGTAACCAATCGTGACGCCGAACTGCTGGTGAACATCGTGGACGATGTCCTTTGGACGCAATGACCTGCTAACATCAAGAAATTTGTTTTTCAGTATCGCACCCAAAGTCCTTTTGGTGGCTTGTTTGTGGTGGGTATTCAGTTGCGTCCTCGTACAAGTGTGTACGTCGTGCAAATTTCTAATAACTAACGCCCCTCCTTTGGGACCCGCGGAAATCGCGTACATCCTCCACTCACAGTTTTCTATCGCGCATTCAACTATGTATCTGCTTTTTTCAGATGTCGGCGTGTGACTTTCGAAACCCTCTTCCAAGAACTTAAGTCCGACCTGACTTGCCAAAAGATCCTTCGAATCAAATATCTGACCTACTCTTAACCTTTCACTGCGATTATAAGGTGTAGGTTCGTAGGATTGTGTCTGGGTATTCTGGTCTGGAAGAATAGGGGGCATATCAAAAAAGTTATTTATCTGACTACATGATTTTCTACTAGGGGTATATTCTTCGTGATCATCACTATCGGTATCTGATCTGTCTATATCAGCATTACCCGTTTTGAAAACATAGGTTTCGTCATCAGCAACTCCAGCACAACGTCCTTCTTGTGGTTGTTGTTGTTGCGTCTCCGGAACATAATCAGGAATACAGTTGTTAAGACCATATGCATGATCCAAATGAACTGTTGGGACGTGGGACGGCTGAAATTGAGAATCAGGCTGCTCTATTTGGAGGTCTTCGTCATCAGCGTCGTCGTCACCATCGTCGTCGTCTTCGTCGGATTCGGCATACACAAAAAGTAATGGCGGTCTTTCTGAATCGGCTGCAAAGTGCAGAAAACCAGAGATATCCCCATCATTGGATAACTCCACAAATGACCCATCACCATTCTTAAACACTAACTTGCAAACAGCAGAAGGGTTGATTCCACATTTTTGCATGGCGTATGCAACAAACTTCTGATGAGAAAAGTTTACTGGCAATTTTACACCATGCTTAGATTTATAAGCAAATTTCCACTCATTGTTATCTTGAACCCATTCACCATCGAAACAGAAATATAGCTTAGCTTTTGCAACAGATGAACTCATTTTTTTCAGTAGTATCTCAAAAACAAAATATTGAAGAAAGAAAGCAAGAAAGAAGTATGGAATCGGTGTGGATTATGGATTGCATTTTACATCTATTTATGGATGAAACAACCAACATTGATGACAACCAATCTCTCATTTCATCCACAAATTGGTATTCCAAATACACTGATTCAACATTGATGAAAGCATGCCAGTGAATTTTAACCACAAATTGGTCTTCAAAGTACAATAATTGTGGAAAAAAATAGTAAAAGCATGCAAGATTCGTTCAAGTACAGGGGCTGAAATTGTAATTTTTTGGCCCATCGCGGGGAACCTCTGCGGGGAGGGACCAAAGGTGTCACCGCGGCCATAGTTGAGGGGCTCCGCGGGACACTTTGGCCAAACACGGGGTGCCACGTAGGCCTAGCCTGCGATCACGGGCCCCATCGCGGATTTTTGTGGCATTTTGGTAAAGTGAAAGAGATTTAGGGGCTGTTTGGTTGGTTTTTCATTAAGTCCTGTGTGGATATAGATGTCTTACTGGATTTGTCTGTCTGTCTGGATTCTGATATCTTGCTGTTTGTTTGTCGTGCTGAACAAACGAGCTGAACGTCAGAAATGACTATTTTACCCTCACAACAAAATTTCAATCATTCAGAAGAATGAACTATATCTAATGAAATTCTTCTTAAACAAATGAAGAAATTGAAAACATCTTCTTCGAATCGCCTAGACAAAACCCATCTCATCCATAACCAAAACCCATCTCAATCTCCAGATTGTTGTTTTTCGTGATTTTGGGGGTGAAAGAAGAACCCTAGACAAAACCCATCTCATCCATAAGTTTAAAAAACTAATAAGAATGGTTTGTTTATATCATAAAATGCCAACTACAAATCTACAATGGAAGGTATACTATAATTATACATGTTTAAACTAAAATCGATAACACACTATGTCAAATATGAAGATAGAGATTCGAATTTGGTGATATTTCAAAATGGTATTAAGAAAGAGAAGATTAAGAACATCGATGGATTACAGAAAGCACATGAAGAAAGAATACGAAGGAGAGTTATTGGATTAGGGTTTCTGAAAATTTCAACAAAGGGGAAACAAAAATGTACCTGGTGTTGGGAGTTAACCCATTAACATATGATGAGAATGGAGAGATTGTTGAAGGCGATCGGATTATTGAAGAATTTCAGGAGAAATTGCAGCTTCGAGTTGAAGGATTTGTGGGAGAAAATCTTGGGTGGGATGTGCAGGGGGTTTCTGGAAGAAGACGAGGTGCAGGGGATAATGATGTGGGGTAAAATGGTAATAATGGTGGTCGAGTAGATAAAGGCATCTCCTCTAAACTTATTCGGTAAGCTCTCCCATTTTTCATTAAGCCACTACCAAACACCCCTGTATGGCTGACCGAATAAGCCATACAAGCCATTAAGCCAAAAACAAACGGGCCCTTAGGGTATTTTGGTAATGCAAAGTCAAACTTGGGGTATTTTAATTAATTTCCCATATATATATATATATATATATATATATATATATGGGAATTTTATTAAAATACCCTAAGTTTGACTTTGACTTACCAAAATACCTTTTTTCAGTTTTGCAAAAATGCCTTTTTTCGCGAAGGAGCCTGCGATCGCGGGCAGTGGCAATTTTGTAAATATTTTACCCCGCGTACGCGGGGTGTCCCGTGTAATTCGATGAATTTGTTGAATTTTGATTTGAAATTACACTTTCAACCCCTATACTTATTTACTTAATTTACTTTATACCTTTTACTTTCATAATTTTAATTTTACATTTAACACATATAATCGTTTATTAACTTAAATACGTTAAAAAAATACGTTTTAATTTTAACAAGTTACACCATTATAATCGTCTCTTCGATACGTTCGAAATGATCCCAATATTGAGTTTTTTTTGGATTTATATATTTTAACATATATCATATACACTACATAAAATTATTTTTTATATTTAAAATTCATTTTTAACGTATTTTCAATTTTGTTTTACATTTCTATCGCATTAACATAATAATCATATATTAACTAATTCATTAAATCGTTTTAAATTATTATTATTTGTATGTGTTTATAGATATCGTGAATGACAATAGGACAAGGTTTCACGAGAAGAATATGAAATGGGGTTTTGACAAGTTGGTATCACTGGACTCATTTAAGAATTGTGAAAATGAGTATTTGACGAATGATGATTCATGTGTGTTTGGAGCTGAAGTATTTGCAGTTACAGAGTATGCACAAAAGGATCGATGTCTGTCCATCACAAAGCCTCCACCAATTTTTAATACTTACACTTGGACCATCGATAATAAAATAAATAAAACGTATTTTAACTACAAGAGTACCATAAATTAAAGCTTTTTACTATAAGAGTATGAATTTTAAATATAAAAAATAATTTTATGTAGTGTATATGATATATATTAAAATATATAAATCCAAAAAAAATCAATATTGGGCTCATTTCGAACGTATCGAAGAGACGATTATAATGGTGTAACTTGTTAAAATTAAAACGTATTTTTTTAACATATTTTAGTTAATAAACGATTATATGTGTTAAATGTAAAATTAAAATTATGAAATTAACAGGTATAAAGTAAATTAAGTAAATAAGTATAGGGGTTGAAAGTGTAAATTCCAAATCAAAATTCAACAAATTCATCGAATTACACGGGACACGTGGGGTAAAATATTTACAAAATTGCCACTGCCAGCGATCGCGGGCTCCTTCGCGGAAAAAGAGCATTTTTGCAAAACTGAAAAAGGGTATTTTGGTAATTCAAAGTCAAACTTAGGGTATTTTAATTAATTTCCCTATATATATATCTATACATATAATAAATAAGTAACTAGCATGCCACGTGTCGTCTTCTGGTGAGCCGACTTCAGTATTTTCCCGCCTAAACATGTATCTGGACGTAGTTACATTATAAGTTCAATTAGCACACTCACATTCACTCCTCCTTAAATCTCTCCTTAATTCAATTTTTTTTAATTTATACGTTACATTTACTACCCTTATAATTAGGTATGTAGTTTACTTTTAATCCCTTACTTTTTTATTTTTCATTTTAGACTCTTATCATATAAACATAAATAATGTATATGAACTAAAATGCATTAAAAAATATTTCTATTTTTTACAAATTATACTATTGTAATCGTTTCGTCAATACCTTCGAAATGAGCCTAATATTGAATATTTTTGGATTTAATTATATTATTAAATATCATAAATATATACGAATTAATATGTCTTGATTAGTATGGGATTTGTTGAAATTAGTATGAGATTTGATACAAATAATCACTAAATCGTCGTGATTTTTTTTTTGCAATTTCATATCCATTTTTACCTCAAAGTCGAATTTCTTCGACGAATTACAATTCTATCAAGTTTCATTCTGTCAACGAAACACCCTTAGAATTATCATAAGAGATTTAATTACTTGAAAAAAAAGATATCACTTATCAGCTGACTTTTGGATTATGAGTTCGAACCTTTTTCAAAAATATAAATATGCAATTATTGTGTATTCGTTTGATAAATTTATTTAGTAACGACATTTATAATAAGTATCAAACTTAGTAGACGTATTTTTATCTTCAAGATAATATTCTCTATTTGTGGAATTTTTTTTCTTTTTATCAATTATTGTATGTGTCACAAAATTATTCAACAACTATTAAACATCAAATAATTAACTTAAAACACAATTTTGATCGTCGCACAATGGGCGAGCGAAAGACTAGTATATATATAAAGGAGAATGTAGGAGAGATGGTCAAGGATATGCCTCCATGGTCATATATCTATTTTTCTAGAATTTTAATTTATTTTAGATAAAAGTCATACATTAAATGTCCTCATTAATTACTAAAACTTTCCATTTTTCATTTTATAATTTTATAAGATAGATAACAATGCTTATAAATCAAATACTTTTTTTAATAGGTTATGTTTTTGGGAAATTAATTAAAATACCAAAAGTTTGACTTTGATTTGCCAAAATACCCATAATCTCGTTCATTTTGCAGAAATACCCAAAAATTCCGCAGTGGGGCCCGCGATCGCGGGTCAGTGCCCACGTGGCACCCATGTTTGGCCAAAAGTCCTGGGGAGGCCCCTCAAGATTGCCCGCGGTAGCCACGGAGCCCCCCCTCCCCAACTATGGTCGCGGTACACTTTTGGCCTATGTCCGCGGTAGTAGCCCGCGGTGGTCCCGCGGTAAATCGAATTTTACAATTTTGGCCCCTCCAGTTTGAGGCAAAAAATTACAATTTTGGTCCCTCTAGTTTTTAGGTTATCATTTTATGTAGTTGAGGTTTTTAATGTATTGTTTCTTTTTCATTTTAATGTATTTAATATAGAAAATAATTAAAGAAAATATTTTCCCCATTCATTTTAAGTTATTTAATAGGGAAATTAATTAAAAGATGTATTATTTCAAATCATCTTCCCAACCGAAACGAATACAATGCAGGTAAACAAAGAAATCTATTACTGGAAGGCGTCCTGGATTCCAATGATGAAGTTAATCTTTTCCTTGATCACGTCCTCCATTCCCGTGTAGTCCTCTTCGATTTCTTTTAGTTCCCCTTCTAATTCCTTAATCTGTCATTGCACCTCCCGAACGTAAGCCCTAGTCATGGCCAGTTCTCGTTTCTTCTCCGCTAGATACTCCATTTTCCTCTGCTGAATTCCCCTGTTATGGTTCTACATAACTTTTACCTTTTCGATATTGGCGTTCGCTTCATCAATGGATTTTTGCACTAAGGGAGTAATTCGTTGACTTTGTGAAAGACTCGTCGGCTGGGTACAATGATACATTGGTGGGCTTTTCCTATCATTATCGAAGTGGTAATTCTCCCATGCCATCTCCCAGTCTTCTGCCTCCTCAGCCGTGAATGGATAATCGGCTGCAGTTCGCCCATAGTTTCTCCACTCCTCGTCTGTTTCCGGTACCTTCCAGGTACCCCCGACGAGCTCCATCGTTCAGTGGTTGGTAGGCTGCCGAACGTGAAGTTCCAGCCCCATTCGCCGATATGTTCCCCCTTGATCTTGAACCTCCAGCCATAGTGTTAAGAAAAGCGAGAGAATGGTTGTAAACAGTGTAGATGGTATAAAAGATAGATAGCAAGTTGTGAACTACTACTTCATCATGCCATCTACTTATAGCCGTAAAAATGTATGTTCTTCATCAGTGATGTGGATATGGTCAAAGATTTCGTCTGAAAAGTTGCCTGCATGATTCGTCTGAATAGTTCACTGCACGATTCGTCTGAAAAGAGCCTGTAAGATTCGACTGAAAAAGTAACTGCAAGATTCGTCTGCAAAAGGAAGTCTGCTCATGAATAAAGGTCTTTCATTAGGCTGAAAATTAGTCTTTAAGTAGTCTAAGGATTAATGCACATCTGAATCAAGATAATTATTTGTCTATTTTTGTTTTAGAAAAGAACCCACACAATCTATTGATAATTATTTGTCTATTTTAGTTTTAGAAAAGAACCCACACAATCTATTAGACTTCCAGGTAGCAGGGAAATCACAAGGATTGCTCAAGTCCCCACATATCTTAGGGCTATTTACACCCGTTTGACAAAATCCAAATAGATATGTTGCGGTTTATTTTATTTCAATATAACATTGTTATATATAGATGCTTTTGCTTGTTTGGTTTATTGTGTTGATAATTATTCGTCTGTTTTAGTTTTAGAAAAGAAACCACTCAATCTATTGGACTTCCAAGTAGCAGGGGAATCACAAGGATTGCTTAAGTCCCCACATACCTTAAGGCTATTTACATCCGTTTGACAAAATCCAAATAACTATGTTGTGGTTTATTTTATTTCAGTATAACATTGTTATATATAGATGCTTTTGCTTGTTGAGGCCAAAATGAATTTGAGTGTGGCATGTGAAGCCAATTTAAATGTTTTTATATATTCAAAAGAAAGATAAATAATTAAATAATTTAGCAAAGTTAGGGGACCAAAGTTGTCATTCACCAAAGTTAAAGGACCTAAGTTCTCATTCACCAAAGTTTAGGGACCTTAGTTGTCATTTAGCAAAGTTAAGGGACCTAAGTTGTCATTCACCAAAGTTTAGGGACCTACGTTATAATTTAGCAAAGTTTAGGGACCTAAGTTGTCATTCACTAAATTTTAGGGACCTAAGTTGTCATTCACCAAAGTTAAGGGACCTAAGTTGTCATTCACCAAAGTTTAGGGACCTAAGTTGTCATTTAGCAAAGTTAAGGGACCTAAGTTGTCATTCACCAAAGTTTAGGGACCTAAGTTGTAAATTAGCAAAGTTTAGGGACCTAAGTTGTTATTCAACAAAGTTTAGGGACCTAAGTTGTCATCCACCAAATTTTAGGGACCTAAGTTGTCATTCAACAAAGTTTAGGGACCTAAGTTGTCATTCACCAAAGTTTAGGGACCTAAGTTGTCATTTAGCAAAGTTTAGGGGACCTATAATCAAACATATATTTTTATAAAAAAACACTACTTTTTTTTATAAAAAACACAAACTTTTTCATAAAAATAACATATTTTTTTTATAAAAAACACTCAAACATTTATTTTTATAAAAAACATTCATCTTTTTATAAAAAAAAACACTAACATATTTTTTTTTTTATAAAAAACACTAACATTTTTTTATAAAAAACACTCATCTTTTTATATAAAAAAAACACTAACATATTTTTTTATAAAAAACACTCTAACATATTTTTTAATTAAAACACTCAAACATTTATTTTTATAAAAAACACTCACCTTTTTTATTAAAAAAACACTAACATATTTTTTTATAAAAAACTCTCTAACATTTATTTTTATAACAAAAAACACTCATCTTTTTATAAAAAAAACATTAACATATTTTTTTTTATAAAAAACACTCAAACATTTATTTTTATAAAAAACACTTTAACATTTATTTTTATAAAAAACACTTAACATTTTTTTTAAAACTCTTAACATCTTTTTATAAAAACCACTCTAACTAAATTTTATTAAAAAAAAACTATAACATCTTTTAAAAAAAAACACTATAACATCTTTTAAAAAAACTCTAACATCTATAATAAACACAACATTATAACATACAAATAACACATTCAAACATACAACAAAGTTAAAAAAAACTCTAACAACATACATATCATATATTTTAAAATTCAAAATAACAACATAAAGGAAAACTACAACAAACTTAAGAAAAACTTACCAAACTAGTAACACGTGTCATCTTCAAACCGAGCGCGTATTCTACACGACAAAATCAAACCGAACGCGTATTCCACACGACAAATTGAGAGAGTTTGGGAGAGAAAATTTAAAATAGAAGTGGTGGCCGGATTGAGGTCCCCCACCCTCTCTCTTATAGCCGCGGATTAGGTGGGTGAGGGTTGGGATTGCCATTAATGAAATTAGGGTTTCAACCCTAAGGTGACACTTGGCGCTGCAATCCCGCGATCGCAGGGTCCCACTGCGGTACAGGGACCGAAATTGCTACCGCAGGCAATCTTGAGGGGCCTCCGCGGGACTTTTGGCCAAACAGGGGTGCCACGTGGGCACTGACCCGCGATCGCGGGTCCTACCGCGGAATTTTTGAGTATTTCTGCAAAATGAACGAGATTGTGGGTATTTTGGTAAGTCAAAGTCAAATAATGGGTATTTTAATTAAATTCCCTATGTTTTTATCTTATAGTAGACTAACAATGCTTATAAATCAAAAATATTTTTAATGTTGTATGTTTTTAATCTTTTTATGTATAAGCTAACAATATTTATAAATCAAAATTTACTAAATAAAATATTTTTTTTATTTATTTAATTTTTTGTTTTTCTTAATAAGTTAACAATGATTATAAATCAAAACTTTTAATTGTTTTATTATTTTAATAAGCTAACAAAACTTTTTATTTTTTATTTTATAATTTCATGAGATAGATAACAATTTTTATAAATCAAATACTTATTTTAATAGGTTATATTTTTGGGAAATTAATTAAAATACCCAAAGTTCAAAAATCGTTTACCATAATACCCAAAATCTCTTCCAATTTGTAAAAATACCCCATTTTCCCGCAAAAATACCCGCGATCGCGGACCCAACAATTTTACCCGCGATTTACACACAAAATGATAATTTTGATTTGAAATTTACATTTTATACCCCTATAATTATTTACTTAGTTTATTTTATATCTTTTACTTTTCTAATTTTAATTTTACACTTTTATTATATTAACACAAATAATCGTATATTAACTAAAATACGTTAAAAATATGTTTTAATTTTAACAAGTTACACCATTGTAATCGTCTATTCGATACCTTCGAAATGAGCCCAATATTGAATACTTTTTGATTTAATTATTTAATTATATATCATCTATACTACATAAAAATATTTTTAATATTTACAATTAATATCCTTATAGTGAATTATTTAATTTATGGTACATCTCTTATTTTTTTCAATTTTGTTTTACACTCTTATCACATTAACATAATAATCTTATATTAACTAAATGAAAAATAAAAAACTAAAAGGTATAAAGTAAATTAATTAAATAAGTATAATATAATTAAATCAAAAAATATTCAATATTGGGCTCATTTCGAAGGTATCGACGAGACGATTATAATGGTGTAACATGTTAAAATTAAAACGTATTTTTAACGTATTTTAGTTAATATACGATTATATGTGTTAATATGATGAAGATGTAAAATTAAAATTAGGAAAGTAAAAGATGTAAAGTAAACTAAGTAAATAATTATAGGGTTATGAAATGTAACTTTCAAATAAAAAAAATAAAAAATCGAGGATTTAAAAGTTACATTTCACACCCTTATACTTTTTTAGTTAATTTACTTTATATCTTTTAGTTTTCTATTTTTTATTTTACACTTTTATTATATTAACACATATAATCGTATATTAACTAAAGTATGTTAAAAAATGCTTTTAATTTTAACAAGTTACACCATTATAATCATCTCGTCGATACCTTCGAAATTAAACCAATATAGAATATTTTTTGATTTAATTGATTAAATCGTCAAATTATTTGGATTATACGTCTCGCTGCATAGCAGCGGGTAAATAACTTGTATATATATATTTAGCGAACTCCTTAACATATTTTGACGTAATTATGTATGTTAATGTGATATGTTAAAACGTATTTTTAAACATATTTTAGTTAATATATGATTATTATGTTAATGCGATAATAGTGTAAAACGAAAATTGAAAAAGTAAGGAATGTACCATAAATTAAATAATTAACTACAAGAATATAAATTGTAAATATTAAAGATAATTTTATGTAGTATATATGATGTATAATTAAATAATTAAATAAAAAAATATTTAATATTGGACTCATTTCGAAGGTATCGAAGAGACGATTACAATGGTGTAACAAAACGTATTTTTCTAACGTATTTTAGTTAATATACAATTATATGTGTTAATATGATGAAGGTTTAAAATTAAAATTAGAAAAGTAAAATGTATAAAGTAAACGAAGTAAATAATTATAGGGGTATAAGATGTAAATTTCAAATCAAAATCTTTCAAATCGATGCATCGGGGGACACTTTCCTCCTAATCGCGGGCTATACTTCCTCCTAGTCGCGGGCCACGTAGGCCTGGTCCGCGATCGCGTGGCCTATCGCGTGAAAATGGAGTATTTTTTGCAAATTAGGAGAGATTTTGGGCATTTTGGTAAACGATTTTTGAACTTTGGGTATTTTAATTAATTTCCCTATATTTTTTTATCATTTATTAGGCTAACAATGCTTATAAATCAAAAATATTTTTAATATTGTATGTTTTTATTTATTTACATTTTTATGGATAACCTAACAATACTTATAAATCAAAACTTATTTAATGAAATATATTTTTTATTTATTTAATTTTTGTTTTTCTTAATAAGTTAACAATGATCATAAATCAAAAAAATTAAATTATTTTATTTTTTTAGTAAAACCTATACCAATGTTTATATTCTTTCTTTTAGTAAGTTAACATAATTTATAAATCAATACTTATTTTAATAAATCAACTTTTTTAATATGTATATTTTTAGTTATTTACATTTTTTTGGGCAAATTAACAATACTTATAAATCAAAACTTATTTAATAAAGTAGATTTTTTATTTATTTAATTTTTTGTTTTTCTTAGCAAACTAACAAGGATTATAAATCAACACTTTTAAATTGTTTTATTTTCTTAGCAATATACCAGTGTTTGTATTCTTTCTTTTAGTAAGCTAACAATACTTATTTTAATAGATTATGTTCTTTTTTTGTTTTTTAGTAAGATAAAAACGACTTATAAATCCATCTTATTTAGTAAAGTATATTAATCTTTATAATAATATTTGTATTTACCGGGCAAGGCACGGTGATGTTACCTATAAAAGATAAAACAAAAACAAATGACACACCCCTTTATACGCTTCTTCCTTCAAGGCACATCCCATCCCCCAATCCTTCACCTTCGGCCCAATCATCTACGGATCCTATCCCTTCTCAATTTGTCAAATCTAATGAAGAAATCAATCCATTGACAAAATCGAAGAAATCAACCCAAATCTGATGAAGAAGTAGATTTGGCGAGGAAGTCAATTGGATCTTGTTAAAACTACTCGTTTAAACGTGTTAACCAATCTTGTCATTTCCTATTCTAACTTATTTTGTTTTTTGTGTTATTTCTATTGTATAAGGACCAAAGTTGACAAGTGCTGAAAGTGTTTGTACTGCAAGTCAACAACTTGTTGAGATGAGTGTAGCCGTGAAATTAAAGAGAAGTTAAAGGGGCTGGAGTTGCAAATATTGAAAGTTATTGGAGTATAAATACATAGCGATAGATTTAGGGTTAATTCAATTCAGTCATTTTTGTTCTTTATTCTCTCAAGATACGCAGACCTCTTTCTTCCTTTTAGGGTTTTAGATTGTTGAGATTATATCTTCAAATCTTTTGAAGGTTTTGTGTATGAGTGAAATCTGTAGTGAGTTTTATCTGTAAAAGTATTACTGAGTTTAATAAAAGTTTAGTTTACATATTTTAAGTTGGTATCAGAGCGATACGGTTGATCCTCGCCGGAGTTCTTCAAATCGACGATCTTCTGCGGTATTGGTATTGTTCTCTGGTTCTCACTTGCTCTTATCAACTCAGTTTTGTTTCCCTTTGCTTACTCACTTGTTCTTCGATTCTCTTCTGATCTTAGCTCTGTAGCTTTGGCCAGATGAAATCGTTTTTTCTTTTTCATCAAGTCTAGATCTGACTTCTTAGATCTGGTTGGTTTCCTTCTGTTTCTGTTTTTCATAAACAGATCGAGCTTTATTACCGATGGCCCTTTTTTCATGTGTTAAAAACGGATCTTCTTTAGAGTTGTGTTTTTCTTACTTAATAACTTCAAGATCGGGTAACTCCATGCATAGTTATTTCAGATCTGTGATGTTATCTTTTCAAACAACTACAAAATCTGGTGTTATATCAGATCTGTTCTAACTGTGTGTATTACCTCGTTTCTTTTCTTGTTCTTGATCTGTGGTGATTATCCCCTTTCTATAGTGTAGATCTTGGATGTATCTCCTCGATTTGCAATCTCGATATATCAACATCGAAAAAGGATATATAACCTCGTTTGTTTCTGATAATCGTGAACCTTGCTTTTCAAATCCGGTGGTATTCTTGAGTTGAAATATTAGATCTGTTGGTGATTGCTGCTGGTTCATGTGCTCTATAATAAAACTTGTGTAGCTGCTTCTTCTCAGTTAAAACAAAGGTTGTGTGGTCAAAATCTTGATATCTGACTACTCAGCTTTTCTGTCTTCTCATCTAGGGCTTCATTTTTTTTACTGTGTGCTTTAATAGTTGGTTCACGCTGTGTGAGTTTGAAACTACGACATACTGACATTGCAGGTTGTTCTTGAGTCACTTTTTGTTTTATTCGAAGAGTTTGAGAAACATACACACTGTGGTTCCCTGCATTTGAATATGTTCAGTGTGCATTCTCTCTCTCTCTCTTCTCTTTTACATATCTGTTCAGGTTTGTTTTTCTGGCCTCTGAAATCTCTGGTAATAGAGGTTACTTCTGCTGCGTACTGTGTTCTGGACTCACTGTAAGTATCTTCTCTCCTTGTGTGAATCTTCTTCTGTTTTGGGTACCTCGGTGAGTGGCTTGACCTACCACCTTAAGAGTGGCAAGGAATCCTGCTATACTTACTGAGGTTTCTTCCCTTGTGTGTGATCTTACTTCTGCTCACTATGACTGGTCAAGAAGTTCCCAAAGAGCCAGAGGTGCAATCTCTGATTGCAAAGCTGGACTTTGGTGACCCTCTTTACCTGCATCCCAGTGATACTTTGGGTGTTTCGTTACTTCACCTAAAGTTAACTGGAACTGAAAATTATAAGGTATGGTCATGTGCTATGGTTTTAGCCCTGGAAACTAAAAATAAGCTTGGATTTGTTACTGGTTCTGTATCTCGTCCCATTGATAATGATGTTCTTGGTAAGCAATGGGACAGGTGCAATGCTGTTGTGTTATCTTGGATTCTAGGATCCATATCTGAGGAATTGTTTTTAAGTCAAGTTTTCTCTAAGATTGCTTGTGAGGTCTGGCAAGAACTCAAGGAAACGTATGACAAAATTGATGGTTCTGTTACTTTTAGTCTCCATCAAAAGATAAATTCTCTTAGCCAAAATGGAATGTCTGTTTCTGATTACTATCATAAACTAAATGCACTATGGAAACAATTTGATGCTTTAGTTAAATTACCATCATGTACTTGCCATGCTTCTTCTGAATTTTCAAAGCATAATCAACTCTTGAAACTTATGCAATTTTTGATGGGATTGGATGATAACTACATGCATTTAAGAAGTAACATCTTAACCACTGATCCCTTACCCACTGTAAAAACGGCCTTTTCTCTTATATCCAGAGAAGAGTCCCATCGTGGTGTGTCTCACTCTGCATCTGACTCTAAGACTCAGCACACTGCCTTTTTTAGTAAACCTATCGATAACAGGAAAAAAATCTGGAAAACCTATCTTGACTTGTAAACACTGTGGAGTTAATGGTCATACGATAGAAAGATGTTTTAAACTTATAGGTTTTCCAAAAGACTTTCCATTTAACAAGGCTAAGTCAAATCAGTGTGCTAAATCGTCATCTAACAATATTTGTACTACCGAAGGTCCTACAAGTGGATCAAATTCTTCTAAATCTCTTACAGAAGAGCAACTCAACAAGTTGCTATCTTTGTTGGATCAAAAACAGAATGAGGGCGTGTCTGCCAATTTGGCAGGTAATTTTTTTGCAAACATGACTAGAAATTCAAAGATTTTTTCAAACATGACTCATAATTCAATCTTTTCTAAGAATCCTTAGTCTTGTTGGATAATTGACTCTGGTGCTAATCAGCATATGACTTCATCTGTTGCATGTCTTGATAACATTGTTGACATATCTGACTTAAATCTAAGAGTAACTCAACCTAATGGGAATGAGGCAAAAATCAACAAAATTGGGAACTATAGGTTGAATGATCATGTAGTGTTATTTGATGTTTTGGTTATTCCAGATTTTCATGTTAATTTGCTCTCTGTTCATAAACTTGCTAGAGATAGTAAGGTTTTTGTTGGATTTGATGATTCTAAATGTTATCTGCTTCAGGCTTTACATCCCACGAAACTTGTGGGGACTGGTAGTGAATTTGGTGGATTGTATTTTTTTGATCAGGTGCTTAGTGATTCTAGTAATCCTAAAATGTTGGGAAATAAAATTAACACTAATATGAATATTTCTTGCTTTGCCTCTCGACAACTATGGCACAGTAGGTTAGGTCACCCGGCTGATCAAGCTTTGGCTTGCTTAAAAGACCAATTGAATCTAGAAAGTGGTTCTGAGACTCCTCCTTGTGAAATTTGCCACATGGCAAAACAAACTAGGGAGAAGTTTAATCTTAGTCATCATTCTACCACTTTCCTTGGTGAATTAATACATATGGACTTATGGGGGCCTTACCGTGTGCTTAGCAAAGAAGGATACAAATATTTTTTGACCTTAGTAGATGACTACTCTAGGTCAGTTTGGGTTTACTTGTTGAAACATAAAGATGAAGTGTTTGAAAAAGTTGTTTCTTTTTACAGCTTGTTGAAAAAACAATTTGGCAAAACTGTAAAAACTTTTAGGAGTGATAATGGCACCGAGTTTGTCAATCACAGACTGGGTGAGTTTTTTAGTTCTAAAGGTATTGTGCATCAGACTAGTTGTGTTTACACTCCACAACAAAATGGTGTTGTAGAGCGTAAACACAGACACCTTTTAAATGTTGCAAGATCCCTAATGTTTCAAGGGGGCATTCCTTTAAATATGTGGAATGAGTGTATCTTAACAGCCACCTATCTTATAAATAGAACACCATCTTCAGTGTTAAAAGGAAAATGCCCCTATGAAGTTGTTTTTGGGTTTGCCCATGTTTTGTCTCATTTGAGGAACTTTGGGTGTTTATGCTTTGCTGTTAGGCCTAATAATTCTGATAAATTTTCTTCTCGTACTGATAAATGTGTTTTTCTTGGTTATGCTAATTCACAAAAGGGTTATAGGCTGTATAGCTTAGATACTAAACAAATCATTGTTTCTCGTGATGTTAAATTTTACGAAACTATTTTTCCCTTTAAAATGGGGGCAAAAGATCAAATAAACGAATCTAGCAACATTAACTTGTTAAATTTTTTTGATAACATTGTGATTCAGACTACTGATAATTCTTGTGAAAAACCCGATGATGATATTAGGGATGACTCGCTAAATGAAAGTTTAAATCATAATTCTGATCATAATAGCCACCCTGGTCAGTCTAGTAGTCATCCTGGTACTGCCACTCCTGATGAGCTTGGTGGAACCAACGGAATAAATTTCCAAGGAAGGAATGCCAGACCTAATAGTCTTGGTGATCCTGTTATGACTGCTGATGACCAGAGTGCGGCTGACGAAGATGTAAATGATGTTCATTTGAGTTTCCCTCCTGAGGGTGGTCTTGTTGAACCTTCTACTAGGAAGTCAAATAGAGTTTCAAATTTACCCATAAAATTTTCTGACTATATAGTAGAAGGTAAAGTTAAATATGGTTTGGAAAAAGTAGTAAATTACTCTTTTCTAAATAAAAATAACTTTTGTTTTGTAACTACTCTCAATAAATCCGTAGAACCCAATAATTTTTTTGATGCGTGTAAAGATCAAAATTGGGTTTCTGCGATGAATGATAAAATGGAAGCCCTCTATAGGAATAAGACTTGGACTTTAACTACTCTCCCAGCTGGTCGAAAGCCAATTGGCTGTAGATGGATTTATAAAATTAAATATAAATCTACTGGAGAAATAGAACGATATAAAGTTAGGCTAGTAGCAAAGGGTTACTCACAGCGTGAGGGCTTAGACTATGAGGAGACTTTTTCTCCAGTTGTAAAACTTGTTACTGTAAGATGTGTTATTTCGTTAGCTGTACAATACAATTGGCCTCTGTTGCTGCAAGTGTACCACATCTCTATATATTTATATATATTTATTTTGATGATTACAAACACACCGTATTATTGTTTATCTAACAATCTAATCCAAGTGTACAGTTCTTGAAGAACACGAAGATTTTATCTGAAGAGTTCAAGACGGAAGATTTACGTTGTCATTAGTGTTTATAATTTATAATGATAAACACCCTAAAATAATATACCACTTGGATAATTTCTAAAAACCAAATAAATGATTTTAATTAAATATTTTTTTTTTGAGAAGATCCTACAAGATTTGGTTGCGTCATGAAGAAGTTGCTTTTTCTGACGCAGGTATACCGCGAGGTACAGGCGGTATACCGCGGCAGAGTTTGCTGTGCTTTTGTGATTGGTTGAAGCTACTTTTACAGGCGGTATACCGCGGTGTTTAGCAGGTATACCGCGGGTACGCATTCCAGAAGTCAACTTTGCATGAGAGCCGTTGAAGTGTCAGCGTACTTTGTACTGCACGGTATACCGCGTGCATTTGGCGGTATACCGCGGATTGCTTATATCCGTTGGAAGAGCTGATATATATACATGCATGCTGGTGAAGAAAGAAAAACACACAAACAACAACAAGCAGCAACCAAACTCTCAGCTCTCTCATCTAATTAATATATATATTTTATAAAACCTTTTTTTATAAAATATCCAAGTGATTATTATACAAGAGTGATTACCCATTGTGAGTTATACTCCTCTTGTAAGTATTTGAATAACGGGTGTGTGATCCTGTTTATCTCATAGCAGAGGCTTGAGAAACTATTACAAATTCCTTTGTATTTGGTTTGTGTTCTACCGTAAAGAATACATTTATTGGATCGTGTCGAGAAGTGTCTCGGCTGCTGGTTTATCACAGTTGGTGGTAAATCAGTAAATCTCCGTGTCAAGTATCTCTATCCTTTATCTCTTTATTTATTCCGCTGTGCATTTTAATTATATCTGTTTATATAATTGTTGTATATTTATTATTTGTATACTCTGATTTATTTATACTGTTTCTGTACTGTATTTATTTATAAAAGAATTTTTGAAAGTAAAAGATTTAAATACAACCTTACCCCCCCTAGGTTGTCTAACATTTGGTATCAGAGCAGGGCTTTCAAAAATTATCTGTTTAAATTTTTTAAAGTTATATCTTTTATTTAATGGCTCAACAAAATGCTTGGTTTTCTAAATCTCTTCTTATTGATTTCGAAAATTTTGATCTTTGGGCAAATTCTTTTGAACGTTATGTTCGTGGGATAAATCAAAAAATTTGGGATATTATTATTAAAGGAAATTTCAAACCCACAAAATTTCAAAACAACAAAATTGTTGAAAAACCTAGCTCGGAATGGTCCGACGAAGATGAGGCTAATTATTGTTTAAATTATGAAGCCAAAAATTTTCTCTTTTCGGTTCTTACTAACGATGATATTGAGCGTGTTTATCTCTTTGAAACTGCTCGTGATATTTGGGAGAACTTGAACATCACCTATGGTGAAAACTCAAAAGAAAAGAGAGACGAAACCCGAGATCAAAGAAATGAAGAAACGTGTCTCATGGCCGACCATGATAATGAGGTATCTTCATCATATTCTTCTAAAAATAATTGTGATAGTAATTATAGTGATAATTATTATAGTGACAATGAAAATAATCTTGACGAATTATATAAATCATTTCATGATATGGCTGCTCTCGCAAATAAATATAAAGATGAAATTTCTAATTTAAAAGAAACCGTATCTATATATAAAAAGGAAATAGATGACGGTAAACAAAAATCTGCTCATGATTTAGATGTTATCACTAAATTAGAAAATAAATTAAGTGAAAAAGATATTTGTAAATCTTGTGTTATTTTAAATGATAAAATTGCATGTTTAGAGAAAAGAACATGTGAAAATATTTTATGTACAAAATGCGATATACTTGAAAATGAAATTGCATGTTTAAATGCTAAATGTAAATCGCATGAGAAAAATGACTTATTAGCAAATGCTTTTAATAGTAGCAATGATAAAGTGCTTAAAATGCTTAATATATCAAATCGTATAAATTGCCGAAAAGGCATTGGTTCAAATACGTGTATTGAAAAATGTGATTGTATGCCAATTAAAAAGGTTTTTGAAAAACCTAAATTTGTTGTTAAAAATAAAACGCAAAAACCTCCGTATGTTCCTAAAATGAATTATGTGAATTATATGTCGAGAAAATCACATGCGTTTATGTATAATAATAAGTTTGCGAATCCTAAGAAAAATGTTAATCCGCATACTTCTTTTTACGTCTATGATGAATACGATCGTAAAATTAAAATGGTTAGAAAATGGATTCCGAAAGGAATGTTTAATGTTGACAATCCCGGTGGGATGCGTTTGTGGTTTTAAACAAATTTTGTGGATTATATGTTGTCATGTTTTATTTTATGTCGACAACATATTTTAATTTTTTTTTGCAGTTTATGTTTTATACTAACTGTTAAAAGGACCCATAAGAAAAGGGTACCACGAAAAATTTTCTTTGCCTTTAATACGTGGTTTCCTGGCGAGGATATAATACGTGTTACCTGCCGAGGTTATAATACGTGGTTACCTGCCGAGGTTATAATACGTGGTTACCTGCCGAGGTTATAATACGTGGTTACCTGCCGAGGTTATAATACGTGGTTACCTGCCGAGGTTATAATACGTGGTTACCTGCCGAGGTTATAATACGTGGTTACCTGCCGAGGTTATAATACGTGGTTACCTGCCGAGGTTATAATACGTGGTTACCTGACGAGGTCATAATACGTGGTGATTTTTTTTATCACATAAAATTAACCGAAAATCGAAGCCTTAAGATCCTTTTTGGTGCAAGTGTTTCTTTTTGGTTATTTTGTTTCATGTCATTTATTATGCTTATTTTATCCCTCAAATTTTATAAAATCTTCAATTTAATATCGTTATTAATTTGAGGGGGAGCTTTTTATCTTTACCCATGAGTTTATGCTACCTCAATTATATGCATATTTTGAGGGGGAGCATCTCTCGAGGGGAAGCATACCGTCTTTCTTGACCCTTTTTGTTTCGACAAACGGGGGAGAGAAACCGCACATGCTCTTGCTTAGCGGTTGTGTTTGTCATCATCAAAAAGGGGGAGATTGTTGCTGCAAGTGTACCACATCTCTATATATTTATATATATTTATTTTGATGATTACAAACACACCGTATTATTGTTTATCTAACAATCTAATCCAAGTGTACAGTTCTTGAAGAACACGAAGATTTTATCTGAAGAGTTCAAGACGGAAGATTTACGTTGTCATTAGTGTTTATAATTTATAATGATAAACACCCTAAAATAATATACCACTTGGATAATTTCTAAAAACCAAATAAATGATTTTAATTAAATATTTTTTTTTTTAGAAGATCCTACAAGATTTGGTTGCGTCATGAAGAAGTTGCTTTTTCTGACGCAGGTATACCGCGAGGTACAGGCGGTATACCGCGGCAGAGTTTGCTGTGCTTTTGTGATTGGTTGAAGCTACTTTTACAGGCGGTATACCGCGGTGTTTAGCAGGTATACCGCGGGTACGCATTCCAGAAGTCAACTTTGCATGAGAGCCGTTGAAGTGTCAGCGTACTTTGTACTGCACGGTATACCGCGTGCATTTGGCGGTATACCGCGGATTGCTTATATCCGTTGGAAGAGCTGATATATATACATGCATGCTGGTGAAGAAAGAAAAACACACAAACAACAACAAGCAGCAACCAAACTCTCAGCTCTCTCATCTAATTAATATATATATTTTATAAAACCTTTTTTTATAAAATATCCAAGTGATTATTATACAAGAGTGATTACCCATTGTGAGTTATACTCCTCTTGTAAGTATTTGAATAACGGGTGTGTGATCCTGTTTATCTCATAGCAGAGGCTTGAGAAACTATTACAAATTCCTTTGTATTTGGTTTGTGTTCTACCGTAAAGAATACATTTATTGGATCGTGTCGAGAAGTGTCTCGGCTGCTGGTTTATCACAGTTGGTGGTAAATCAGTAAATCTCCGTGTCAAGTATCTCTATCCTTTATCTCTTTATTTATTCCGCTGTGCATTTTAATTATATCTGTTTATATAATTGTTGTATATTTATTATTTGTATACTCTGATTTATTTATACTGTTTCTGTACTGTATTTATTTATAAAAGAATTTTTGAAAGTAAAAGATTTAAATACAACCTTACCCCCCCCTAGGTTGTCTAACAGCCTCTTTGTCAAATGGATGTGAATAATGCTTTCTTATATGGTGATTTAAATGAGGATGTGTATATGTCTTTACCTCCTGGGTATTTTTCAGCTAACGATAAAAGGGTGTGCAAGCTTGATAAATCATTATATGGTTTAAAACAAGCACCTCGTTAGTGGTACGCAAAACTTTCTGCATGTTTATGTGATAATGGCTTTGTTCAAAGTACTTGTGATTATTCTATGTTTACAAAGATAAATGATTCTGTATACATAGTATTGCTTGTATATGTGGATGATATTATTCTGACAGGAAATTCTTTAGCTGAAATAAGTAAAGTTAAACAACATTTGCAATCTAATTTCAAAATCAAAGATTTAGGTGAGTTAAAATATTTCTTGGGAATATAAGTTTTAAGAACTGAAAAAGGTATTTGCATGTCACAACGTAAGTACTGTCTAGAACTACTTAATGATTTTGGATATTTAGGATGTAAACCTGTTAGCACTCCTATGGATATGAATCTTGTAGTCACAGATTCAGTTGGTCCTGAACTAAAAGATCCACCTTTGACAGATTTTTCTGAGTATCAGAAATTAATTGGTAGGTTAATCTACTTGTTGGCTACTCGACCTGGCATTGCCTTTGCAGTGCATTGTCTAAGTCAATTCATGCACTCACCTATACAATCACATCTTAAGTTGGCTCTCCGAGTCTTACGATATCTAAAGTGTTCTCCAGGAAAGGGTGTATATTTTTCTTCGTCTTTTGAGTTTGGTTTAAAGGCTTATGTCGATGCAGATTGGGGTAAGTGCCTCTCTACTAGGCGTTCTGTTACCGGGTACTGTTTGTATTTAGGTAAATGTATGATTTCTTGGAAAAGTAAGAAACAATCGACTGTTTCTCGCTCGTCGGCTGAATCTGAATATAGGGCAATGGCGTCTGCTTTATGTGAGATTGTTTGGGTTTTAAGTCTTTTAACTGATTTGAAAATTAAAGATCTTTTACCTATTGATTTGAATTGTGATAATAAATCAGCAATTCAAATAGCAAACAATCCAGTTTTTCATGAAAGAACAAAGCATATAGAAATAGATATACATCAAGTGAGAAATAAAGTTGCTTCAGGTTTACTTAAGACTGTTAAGGTACCGTCTTTAGAAAACCCAACAGATATTTTTACAAAATCGCTTGGTGTAAATCAGCACAATTATTTGTGTTCTAAGTTAAACATGTTAGACTTGTTTCAATGCCAAGATTGAGGGAGGGTGTTAAAACTACTCGTTTAAACGTGTTAACCAATCTTGTCATTTCCTATTCTAACTTATTTTGTTTTTTGTGTTATTTCTATTGTATAAGGACCAAAGTTGACAAGTGCTGAAAGTGTTTGTACTGCAAGTCAACAACTTGTTGAGATGAGTGTAGCCGTGAAATTAAAGAGAAGTTAAAGGGGCTGGAGTTGCAAATATTGAAAGTTATTGGAGTATAAATACATAGCGATAGATTTAGGGTTAATTCAATTCAGTCATTTTTGTTCTTTATTCTCTCAAGATACGCAGACCTCTTTCTTTCTTTTAGGGTTTTAGATTGTTGAGATTATATCTTCAAATCTTTTGAAGGTTTTGTGTATGAGTGAAATCTGTAGTGAGTTTTATCTGTAAAAGTATTACTGAGTTTAATAGAAGTTTAGTTTACATATTTTAAGTGATCTGCTGAAATTTTTGAACCTGCCGTTTCTTCTACTAAATCCTTGGGTTGAACTGATAAGGTTTGGATGACTTAGGGCCTGTTTACTAAATTTTCTATTAGGTGTTGTTAGGGTAGTTTAATAAAGCTTTGTATTTGTTGGAGCTGTAGCTCAGTTTGTTTTTTTTTGCAACATTACTTCATTGTGACCATTATTATTTTTGCTATGATTGTCACCTAACTTTTATATTCAAAGTGAATTGACCATTGACTACCAGGTTACCATTTGTAGTAAGTAATATGACATAAAAAAAAACAAAGCATCCATCTTCATTCTTTTATGAATCCCCGGCTTTAAGTACAGCTTTTGGTAATAAATACTAGGTCTCCCTTTTGTCTTTCTCACCATTCATATTCCATAAAACGTAATATCATAGTATAGGAGTGTAAACTACATTATTGGTCCCTATTCAATGCCCAAGTTTGAGATCGAGTTCTTAAAATATATGAAGAATACTAATGGTCCCTAACTTTTGATTTTCATAACAAGTTGATACACCAAGTTAACACCGTTAAGCTGAGATTCATTAACCTTTTTTATGTGTCTCTCACGCGAGGGGCAAAACCATTAGTTCATCCTTGGCATATTTTTTTAAAACCCACCTCTTCCAAATTGTAAGCAATGACACATGATAGAAGCAGGCCCGTCCCTGGGGGAGGGCGGGCTGGGCACTCGCCCAGGGCCCAAAAAAATCAGGGGCCCGAATTATTTTTTTTTAGTTTATATATGTATTTAGAAAAAATGGTTTATATGTTAGGCGGGAAAAAATCAGGTTTTAGGGCCTAATGGCAATTTGATATAGTCATGAAGAGGCCCAAATCCATGTAATTAGTTGAGGCCCAAAAAACATAAAAGTGTGCAATTAATTCTAACTGTGCAAAATCAATTAAGTATCTAGAAAACTGAAACGGTGAATCATGAATGACCGCTGCAAAATCGATTGAAGCACCGCTGCAAAGTCGATTGAAGCACTGCACTGCAAAATTCGATTCTGCAATTCGACTTTCGATTCTGGCATTCTGACTTTCGATTGAAGTACCCTACTCCCCAAATCCACAACTTCAATTTCGGCGGTTCGGCCGTCTCTCAGCCTCAGGGCTCAACCCCAACAACAAATACTAAATCAAATGGTAATTAGTTCTTCGCCTTTCCTCTTTTTCGTTTGGTGTTTTTCATTCATGATTATATTCGAAATTGTGTTTGCTGACACTGGTCCAAAATCCAAATCAATTGGTATATCAATTTGTGTTTATGAATGGTTTTTAATTTTTATCCATAGATATGCGCATTGTTGTGTTGATCCTTCTTCGGGTATGAAATTGGAGAAAAATGCCAAACATCATAAGTTTTAATTTCAAAATTGAAGTTAGGGTTGCTAATTACATTAGATTTAGTAACATTCTGTAACAAGTATTACAACTAAAATAATGTTTATTAGTTTTGATTATAAGTTATACCAGGTTTGATGTAATGATGTTATAAATCAAAGTGGGAAGCTTTTTCTGAATGATGATGTATGTAATTTTAGAGATTTATTGCTTGTTTTGATGTATGCTTTGCAGAGAAAGAAATAACTTTCCTTTTTATGTCTTGATTTTGCCATATGGTTTTCTTTTAAGATGAAAGTTGTATAAGTAGATTTAATTTAAGCATTGCATATATTCGTCTTCCCATTTGATGGACGCGGGGATCTTGATGGTGCTTTTATTAAATTGTTAAATTGTAACAGATTATATACACCGGGAATTCTGAATTTGGGAATTGGGAGTTGAAGTGTTGAACTTTGTTTCCAAATCAGGTGCTTTTGTTCCCTTTTACTTGAGTTCTGCTTATTATTTCTGATTTAGTTCAAGTAATCAAGTTTAATCATGTTGCCTAAAAAATACAAGTACCTGTCTGGAAGTGAGAAAAGGAAAAAAAGAAAGTTAGATGAGCAATTGAAATTGTCACAAAGAGGAGCTATGGATAAGTTTGTTAAGGCCATAGGTTCTTCTAATGAAAACTTAGAGAATTTGGATGAACATGATGTTGAGCACCCAAATACAAATGAACATGATGTTGAACACCCAAATATGAGTGAGCATGAGATCCCCAATAATACTGAAAACTTATCAGATGATCAATCAATTCCGTTTATTGATATGTATGATCCTAGGATGTGGGAAAATCTTGATACTAAATCAAGAGACATCCTAGTTGAAAAAGGACCCGTTAGAGAATTTGGTATCGTGTTTCCTCTAGATAACATGTCTAGACATTTTTCATACACTTATTATGATAAAAAGTTAAGTAATGGTGAAACTAGAGATCGTAAATGGCTAGTTTATTCAAAATATGAGGATAAAGTGTATTGTTTTTGTTGTAAGTTGTTCAAATCCAAAAATTATAGAAATGCAATAGCCAACGAAGGATTTAGAGATTGGAAGCATCTTGGTGAGAGACTTAAAGAACATGAGAATAGTATTGAGCATATAAATAACATGTTATCTTGGAATGAACTAAGAGCAAGATTAAATATAAACCAAACCATTGATAAAGATTTACAACGAGAGATTTTGAAAGAGAAAGAACGTTGGAGACAAGTCTTGGTAAGAATAATTGTCGTTGTAAAATATCTTGCTAAATATTCTTTGCCTTTTAGAGGATCTAATGAGAGAAGTTGTATCTACATAGTAATGGTAACTTTTTAGGGTTAATTGAAATGATTGGAGAGTTTGATGGGGTTATTCAAGATCATATTAAACGCATTCAAAATCATGAAATTCATTATCATTATCTCGGCCCTAGAATTCAAAATGAGTTGATTTCACTTTTAGCTCATAATGTTAAAAGTTCTATCATAAAAATTGTCAAAGATGCTAAATATTTTTCTGTAATTCTTGATTTTACACCTGGTGTGAGCCATCAAGAGCAAATGAGTTTAATAGTACGATGTGTGAATATGTCTAGTAATAACATAAAAATCGAAGAGTACTTTGTAGGATTTTTAAAGGTTCATGATACGTCCGGTTTGGGTTTGTTCAATGAATTATTAGATGTGCTTAAATCTCTCGACCTTAATGTTGAAGATGTGAGGGGTCAAGGTTATGACAATGGTTCCAATATGAAGGGAAAACACCAAGGGGTACAAAACCGATTACTTGAAGTTAATCCAAAAGCATTATATATGCCATGTGCTTGTCATAGCCTTAATCTTTCTCTTAGTGATATGGCTCATTCTTGTGTCAAAGCTGTTTCGTTTTTTGGAATTGTTCAACGCATATACACATTATTTTCTAGTTCTACAAAAAGATGGAAGGTGTTAGTTGATAATGTGTCGAGCTTAACTGTAAAATCTTTATGCAACACGCGTTGGGAAAGTAGAATCAAAAGTGTTAAGGCAATTAGATTTCAAGCTCCTCAAATAAGATCAGCTTTACTTGAATTATGTAAATCATGTGATGATGCCAAGACGAAAAGTGAAGCGGAAAGTTTGGTAAGTGCAATTGAAAATTTTGAGTTTTTACTTGGCATGGTTATTTGGTATGATATTTTATTTGTAATAAACACGACTAGTAAAAAGTTGCAATTGAAGTCTGTGTGCATTAATGCTACCATGGAACACTTTAAAGGTGTAACGAAGTTTTTTGAAAAATATAGGATCGAAGGGTTTGCATCAAGTATGGTTGCCGCTAAAGAAATAGCATGTGAAATGAATGTAGATCCTACATTTTTAATCAAGCGTCGTATTATTAGGAAAAAACAATTTGATGAAAGTAATCATATAGAAGAAATGCAAGCATCGGAAGAAGAGAATTTTAGAATTAATTATTTTCTAACCATTGTGGATATGGCTATTGCTTCGTTGAATAATAGATTTGAGCAACTAAAGATATTTGAAAGTATCTTTGGATTCTTATTTGATTCGCATAAAGTAAAGTCATTGGGTGAGAATGAATTGATGAAACGTTGTGCTAATTTTGGTGATACTTTTTCTCATAATAATATGGCGGATGTTGATGTAAATGATCTTTATTCTGAATTAAAGGTGTTGCAGATGACTTTGCCATATAGATCAATGTCCGCAATTGAAATTCTTGATTTTGTGCAACTTGCAGATTGTTATCCTAACGTTTCGATTGCTTATCGAATTATGTTGACAGTGCCTGTGACCGTAGCATCCGCCGAAAGGAGTTTTTCAAAGCTGAAGTTATTGAAGACGTACTTGAGGTCCTCCATGTCACAAGAAAGGTTGAATGGTTTGGCAATATTATGCATTGAAAAAGACATGCTAGATAGTATTGATTTAGATTCTATTATTGATGATTTTGCATCAAAAAATGCTCGAAGAAGTTGTTTCGTATGAATTAGATGAGTTTGTATTAAAAATGGTCGAACAAGTTGTTTTGTATGAATTATTAGTATTTATTATATGAAAGTTTGTTTTTAATTATAAAAAGCGTCTACTCGAAATTTCTTTAGGTACATATTGAGGGCCCAAAATTTACGAGTCGCCCAGGGCCCAAAAATTCTCAGAATATAATCCTCCTCCTTGTTTATTGGTGATGTGAGATTCACTTAAGATGTTATAAACATCTCCCTTAATGATTCATCGAGAACAACAACGGTTGTGGTGCAGTGATTGAGGCCCTCAGAGACGTGGTGGAATAACTCATTTCTCCATGTTTCAATTCCAGACGTACACAACAGTTGTGGTCATTTAGTTTATCAGGACTGATTTTTTTGGTAGGCACTAGGCACCGTCGCATTCATTTTTCTTATAAGAGTGACCTTTTTCACACATATATATATACACATATTTTTTAGACTTTTGTGTTTTTATGGTTCTTGGTTTCGATTTTACATTTTTACAAACTTAACTAATCACATAATTCGCAGTTTCATGGATTCATACATGTCAGAACTCACGTTTAAAATGAAGTCATAAACCCTTTTCAAGTTCTATTTTAAATATTTGATCATAAAAACATTATATAATGCTAGTTAATATTTTTTTCTTCTAATACGAATATAGAAATTATATATATATATATACACATACACATAGGGGTTAAATCAAATGAGAACCACAAATATGTTACAAACCCGTCATAACCGATATAAAATTATTTTTTAACGTGATATTTTTTCATCAAATGCTAGAATTTAAGATATTTTGCTTCACATATATTTGTTTCATAATATGATAGTTTTATATGGATTTGTTTCACCATGTGAATTTTTTTACGTGTATTTTCATTTCATTAGGTGAATCAAATTTGTTTTCCACATGTAATCTTTTCAGAAGGTGAACACGAATATATGTGAAACAATATCTTAAATCATAGGTTTTGATGAAAAAAAATCATGATAAAAATAGTTTTATAATGGTTCTCACGGGTTTGTAATATATTTGTGATTCTTATTTAATTATCGTCGTATATATATATATATATATATGACATACAAATTTGTTGTCTTATGTCACGTCTTGAAAAACGTCGCTTCTTTAACATAACGTCTAACATATAAAACTTAAGGCTTGGCTTCCCAGCAATTAAAAACAAATAGGCAATAGCATAACAAATAAATGAACATTAATTAACCATGAATATGATTCGAAGTTGGATTTGAGATATAACAAAAACCCCATTTATGTTGTGGTTGAGAATGACATAACCCAATTTTTTCATCTTTTACTAAAAGATATTGTAGAAAATAATGTTATGGTCAAATTGGGGTCAAAACCAATGTCTGACATTTTTCAGAAAAATAGGTCCAACTTTGTTTGGGCTTGTCATCTAAGAGTCGTATAACATTCACCTTTTTCTTTTTCTTTTTCTTTTTATGTATAAAGAACTTGTAAATTGTAATCGACAACCTCCAAGTAGGCTTGTAAACTAACTGAACGTTCACCGAACCGTTCGTGAATCGTTCGGCGGAAAGTTCGTTTATGTTCGTTTATTTAATAAATGAACGAACATGAACATGTTTTTTTGTTCGTTTAGTTAAACGAACGAACATGAACAAATATCCCGTTCGTTCATTTACGTTCGTGAATGTTCGTTCATTAACGTTCGTTCATTTATGTTCGTTTATATTTTATATCATAAAATTTATATATAAATATTCATATGTGTAACTAAAATAAAACAAATGTACATTAGATGTTGGGCCTTCTTAACTTAATTTGGGAATTATATTTTGGGCCTTCATTACTTAAATTAGGACTTATATGTGGGCTTTTTTAACCTAGTTTACATCTCTACCATTGTTCGTTTGTTTATGCTTGTTCATTTAAGGCTGTTCATTTATGTTTGTTCGTTTAAGGTTGTTCATTTATGTTCGTCCGTTTGTTTATGTGCGTTTACGTTCGTTTAGCACTTAAATGAACGAACACAAACGAACACGAACACACCCATTTCTTAAACAAACGAACACGAACACCTAAGATTTTGTTCGTTTACCGTTCGTGTTCGTTCATTTGTTCGGCTAAGTTAAACGAATGGACACGAACAAGCCTCCGTTCGTGTTCGTTCGGTTCGTTTACAAGCCTACCTCCAAGGCAGCCCACACCACACCATCATCTTTTGAAGATTTTAAGGTAAATCATAAAAGTCTCGTACCCACGAGTCACGACGAAGGGCTTACGATAATAAAATTATGACATTCGTCTTTTTATACAAAAATATGATTTATTCGCAATGTTAGGTCCTAAATTAGCGTTTGGTACGCATACATGATTGGACGAGACTGAACATGACAAAACTGGATAGTACAGGACAAAACTGGACAGTACAGGACAAAACAGGACAATAGGCTAGGACTGGACTGGACAAGACATATGTCTGTCTTATGTTCGGTGGGACTAGGACTGGATAGGACAGAACTAGACAAGTTCCCCTAAAAGTTGTTTGATAATTTATATATCACATAATATTTATAAATGACATAAATAAAGTATATATTTAAATAATTTAATTAAAAATATTTTTACTTCTTTTACACAATTTTCATACATGTAAATACATATAAAACAACAGTGCAAAATTTGAATGAAGAATTTGAAATAATTGATAAATGTATATTTTTTAGGGATTTTGGCTTTTGGTTCCCCATTTTGAAGAAATTATAGGAAAGCTGTTGGAAAAGCCAAAATTTTCATTTGAATTTTGTTCGTTAATTAACAAGTGATTAGATTCAACATGCATTTTCCATGGCATATGGGTTTGTTACGTTCTTAATTCCTTTATTTAAGTGAAATATTGAATATATATATATATATATCATATTCAGATCATTTGCCTTGTTCAACAGGTATATATGGACCTAGCCTAACATTTTACAAAACGTTCGATCGTAGTATTTGGATTTTGAGTCGATAACTTCCGGGCTTTGATATTAAGGTCTTGAGACGGATTTCTAGTCGGCACGTGAAAATTGAACTACTCTAGTCATCGAGTGGTCTATTAAAAAGACAATAAATCAATTTCATAATAATTTAATTTGATAATTGTCATTGTCATAAATTATTTCGTCCTTAAATTTTATTAAGATTTTGACAATTTCAAATCTTGCAGGCCTTCCTCCTTACAATACAACATCAAAGTTTGTATATTTATCATTTTAGGGATTACAGTAAAAAAAACTTAAGTTACTCATGCATCTTCATCCCCATCATTGTAACCTTTGTTGTTTCTTACATCACTGAGAACAACAATCTCATTCTATCTCCAATTAATCGTCTTCCCCCAAAAGAAATCTAGAACTATTGTCTTTGTTCACCTAACTATTATTTGATTTTATGATATAAAATTGCTTGGAATGTTTTCATGATTATTTTTATTTTACATGGTATGATTATTTGTGATCTACTGATCCGTTAAAGTTAAGTATCAATTAAAGGAGGTAGGTAGTTCACGTTCTCAATAATAACTTTTTGAATCATGAATAAAATAATACGTATAACATTCATCATAAAACTCATAATAATTTATTTATGCAAGAAAAAATATTTGGGTATTATTCTTTTGTTTGAAAAGGATATTGTATATTTGTTTTATGGTAATCATTTTTTAAACAAATTGCTTCAAAATTTCATTTTATTTTGATGCACTTCATAAATAGAAACTTTGTAGCTAGAAGAAGATGAAAAACAAGAATCCAAAACTTAAACATCATGCATGTTCATGTAAAAATATAATTTCCTCTTTCTTAATTTAAACCTTTAGAATCCAGACTAGAGATACAAAGATAAACACTCCCATCCAATTACTTGAAGACTTAAACATCATTTTCATATACAAAGTGAATTAAAATGTAATAATTACATATAATTATATACCTTTTTTTCATTATGGATAAAACAAGTTTTTATTACTTTTAATAAATTAATTGATAAAAAGAATACTTAAAACAACTTAAATAAAACAACTCATTCTCCACTGTTATAAAGCAAGCATGTAGCCAATGAAAGGATCAAAGAAAGAACACCATGGACTTCTTCAAACCTCATACCCTTTTCCTTTTGGCTATCTTCATTCTCACCATTTCTACTACCACCACCTCCATGGATTCTTCCAATCATGCCCCAAACAAAGGGGCTTATTGGCCTTCTTGGTCCGATTTACCCCCATCCGCCATCGACACCACTCTTTTCACCCATGCATATTTCGCTTTTCTTTCGCCTAATAACATCACCTTTAAGTTTGAAATCGACAATCCCACCGCCCTCTTGCTCAAAAACTTCACCACCACCCTCCGCCACAAGAAACCACCCGTAAAAACATTGTTTTCCATTGGTGGTGCCTCAGATGGCGCCTTAATCTTTTCTCGCATGGCCTCAAGCCATGGCTCGCGAAAAAGCTTCATTCTTTCCACTATTGAAGTCGCAAGAAAGTTTGAATTCGATGGAATTGACCTAGATTGGGAGTTCCCTCAAACCCCAAGTGACATGGCGAACCTTAGCCGCTTGCTTCGCCAATGGCGGGCCGCGGTCAAGAAAGAAGCTAAGTCAACCGGAAAATGTCAACTTCTTCTTTTTGCCGCCACGTACTACTCGCCGGAAGTTCGCTTAGATAATGTGTATCGGAAGTATCCGGTAGCTTCCATAAACAAGAATCTTGATTGGATAAATGCCATGTGTTATGACTATCATGGGGGGTGGGACACGTCTGCAACCGGGGCTCCAGCTTCGTTGTATGATCCGAACAGCAACATGAGCACAAGCCACGGGTTAAAATCGTGGATCGGAGCTAAGATCCAAAGAGAAAAGTTGGTGATGGGATTGCCATTATATGGTCGGACATGGCAACTAAAGGATCCGTTTTTATATGGTATTGGAGCCCCGGCTGTGGATATAGGACCAGGGAATATTGATGGTACAATGTCGTATGCTGACGTGGAAAAGTTTAATGCCCAAAACAATGCCACTGTGGTGTTTGACTTGTCAACGGTATCGACTTATTCTGTTGCAGGAGCTTCTTGGATCGGATACGATGATGTTAGATCAATAACATTAAAGGTGGCGTATGCACGTGCTCTTAAATTGGGTGGGTATTTTTTCTGGGCGGTTAGTGGTGATCAAGACTGGAAAATCTCTCGACAAGGTGGAAATTCAATTCAATCTTTTTTATATGTATTTTGTTTAAAATTAGCTTAACTGGCTTTTGTATTTAAAACTGATGAAATGTTGATTCTAATGTTCGGCTTTGGAATCTGTGCAGCTTCGAAGACATGGATTCTTTGAAGAACCCTTTATGGACCCAGAAGTAATATAGAGATCTGAAAATGAATATTGTACAACGATGTTTTTCATGTTAATTGTAGCATTTGATTTTTAATCGACTACATCATATGTTAACGAGTTGTCTCGTATATTTAAATGTGACCAAGTTTGAATGATCTACAGTAAAGATCTTTTAGCAACGGGCCAAATTAGAGTTTGGACCAAGATCTATAAGTCAAACAATATTTCTTATTTTAATGTTTTTAACGGCAAATTAAAGGTATAAATACAGTTCAGATACATGTTTCTAAAGAAAGACTTCCAATATGGATGGATCACTAATCATGTTTTGCCTTATTTTCGTTTCAAATTCAAATATACAAACAACCTTATTGATTCTTTCCAAGCTTTCCATAAACTTTGGTTAGTCGATGAGTATTTATTTGTTCGATTGATATTTTTGTCTCATACAAGATCATCTGGTAAAAGACTAAACGGAAACATTCTAATTCATCAAACATTATACCCATTTCTTCTCAATAGATATAATACATTCAATTTTATATTCTCCTAAAACATTTTTTTTAATTTTGTGTAAGACATTAAGAGCCTGCAACATATTTTTCGTTTAATAGTTACTTATATGATATTTTTAACATAATTTTGTCTTATCAAGGGTACTTGATAATTTATAAAAGAAAACATTAGTTCAGTAATCTATAAAAGGAATAATCATATGAAAATAAGATTTAAGTCAGAAGTGTAATAAGGAATCTGGATCTTTTGACATTTTTAATCAGTGTTGATCTAATGGTTTAAATTAAGTTCTAAAAATAACACATGAATTAACTTAAAAAAAGTTTTCAATTGATTTTTAATTAAAATTGATCGAAAGTGAAATCCTTTCTTAGTCTTGTCACAATAGTATTATTATCGGAAACAAACTCTATAAATAAAATCAAAAATATTATATCTATTTTGGGTCTAAAACAAATCAAAACCTTGCAACTGTTTTTAAACTTAAACTGGGCCGGACCCAAACCTAACATCCGGATAATTAGACTAGAGTTACCTGAAACTGGGCTTGGGGCCCAATCCACCCACAGCGGAGGAGACCTAGCTAAATAAATCTCTTTTCAGTGTATGAGTTTCACAGGACGAAGAGAAAAGAGGAGATCGCCGCCGCTGCTGCTGCTGCTGCTGCTCTCAATCGACGAACGCCATGGTAATCTATCTTTCTATACTTTCTTCATTGTTTCATCTTTCTTAGAAAAATATATTTTTCTGTTTTGTTGCTTTCTAACGATGCTGGAGGAGGAAATGAAATTTTGCACAGTTTAATCTTTCGGTTCAGAGATTTAACGGTGTAAGTTGTGAACTACTTTCGGAATATAGTGGTGTTTATTCGGTTAGTTTTAGTTTTTCTATAGTTTGTTGTTGGTTACTAGGATTTGAAGTGATTGATTAGAGGGTATATTTGATCTAGGGTTTTGGAAAATTTAAGTGGCTATGATTTATTGTTCGTTTGGGTATGTTATCGTCTATGCCTTCACCGTTGGAGATTATTGAAGTTGATTTTAGATTATATACACCTTAATCGAATACCGTTTGCGTTGTTTCCTTTTATAGTTGTTTTTATTGATGAAATTTATGCTTGAGAAAGGTACATTTCCATGTATAATTAACTGATTATTGCAACGACATGCTCTGATGCTAGCATAATTACGGTTAACATACTAGACTGTTACCACTTTCTGCCTGTTAAGATGACATTGATTTCAACGCATTATTATTTTTCTATAATAAAATCAAATTCTTTAATAGTAACTTTAGCCACAATTCATGATTTAATTTTAATCCCTCTACCGAACCATTGACAAGTTCTCATTTATTTTGTTGGCTTCTTTTTACCAAAATTCGAGTTTAAAAGCTTCTCCAAACTCATTCCTGATCACAATGTTATAACATGTTGTCTTGTTGCTAGTTAGAGCTGGTCATTTGATTTGGATTTGAGTTCGTCTTCTCTGCAATGGTCTTATATTAGTATTTAGTAGTCTAGTACCTTTCCCATGTAACCTCCAAAAGTTTCCATATTTTTTGCCTCTTTTATCATCAACGTTTCATGTTAAAATCCCTTTTCCGCCATCAACAAGAATATCGTTTTGGATTTTCAAGATGCCTAATTTTCTCTTTGTTGAAGGTTTGCATTTGACTTTATGTGAGTTAAAAATTCCTTTTATGCTATCAACAAGAACAATATTGATTTGGGTTTGCAAGATTCCTAATTCATCCTTGTTGAAGCTTTGCATTTAATTAATCGTCAAGCACTTTTTGCTTAATCCATGTGTTCATTGCAATGGATATGGTATGCGACTGTTATGTTTGCCCATTCGGTGGGAATTCTATCCTTAAATTAATAACTTCTTCCTTTTCTTAGCTTCTTTTTATGAAATTGATCTTATGTGTGCATTTTGTTACAGCCGTCTCACAAGTCGTTCATGATCAAGAAGAAGTTGGCAAAGAAGATGAGGCAGAACAGGCCCATTCCTCACTGGATTCGCATGAGGACCGACAACACCATCAGGTCAAAAAATGCCTGATCATGGATCTTGCCTCTACTAGTTGGCTATGATTTTGTTTCTGACTTGTTGATGTAATTTTTTCATATGATTCAGGTATAATGCTAAGCGTAGGCATTGGCGCAGAACCAAGCTTGGTTTCTGAGATGCTTTGCTTTTGCGGCTTCTTCCCATATCCAACCAAGAATCCATGTTTTAGTTCTTAGTTTTGTGTTTTAGGTTAAATTGAGGGATTTTGATCATATGTAATGTGGTGATACGATTATGTTTTGTTGTATTATGGAATATGGATGGCTGTTGAATTCCCATGGTTTGATGTAAAGTTATGTTTTCTCGTATTATGGATGCATATGCTGCAGGGAAGAAAATGCATTTTGAAAGAAATGCCATTACGAAGAGGAATATTAACTGTGTAAGAGCGATGACAAGGATAAAGTCTTATTTAGTAAGTGAGGATGACCTGGTAAGCGTTTATTAGGTAAATTATTACATACAATACCGTTTCGATGAATACCATGTAAAGTAAGTTAGATCACTCTTATGCACATAAGTGTTTATTAGGTAAATTGATATATATATGATACTGTTTTGATGAATTTTAATCTTACGTTGTAAAAATTAAGTAGTGTTTACTCTTACCGATGAGCCATAACCAGATAAGCGTTTTGGACTTTGGGATTGGGTAGACGTCCCCTAGTAGATAAAATGAAATGACTTCTTATAATAACTAACATCATGGAAAAAGCCGATACGATAGTCATATCATTATTGAAACCGGCGCCAAGGTTCTTGTCGAAGCAATCTATGTTATGATCGTCGACAACTCGGAGTTTGGCGATATCATCAAGGATATTAGACGCATCCTAAACTCGTAAGACTACATTTCCGTTCATTGGATCAACCGTCTTGCAAACGACCCGGCTCATTTAATGGCTAGACATGCGTGTAATCTAAATTGTAATGTCTCTTTTGATAGCATGCCCACGTTTCTTAGGGATGCTATTAACAACGATTGTAACAAACTTTTCGTTAATGATATGAACGTGGCTCGACCGGGTGATGGCAATGCCGAAACCCGGTAGTGGTCGCCTCCTCTTCCAAAAAAAAAAGCAATGGGATAAAAACATAAAGTCCTCCTGCAAAAGTTCATCGCCTTTCACTTCTCTTGGTTTTTTTAGCATTCTATTTTTTATTTATGGAAAAAATGGTATAATTTCAATAAACTTGAGGCCGTTTTTGCAAAATGCCAAAAAGTTGGGGGGCGAAGTGAAACTAGAAAAATCTGCCGCTAAAATGAACCAATGAAATGAGTAGTCAGTTGTAACCCGAATTAACTTTCCCGCTATTTCCCCTTTACCGCCGCCCTTGAGCAGTTCTCTCTCTCCCACCATTTTTGTGCTCTATCTCTAGAAATGGCGCCTCAGAGACTCACAGAGTACGAGCGCAAACGTCTTGAAAACATCAAGCGCAACGATGAACTTCTCGCCTCACTCAACATCCATTCCAAGCTTGCCGATCTATCTGCCTCCGCCAAGCGCCAAAGGTTCTTATTTCACTCTCTCCTTATTATGTATTTATTTGCATAAAGGAATTGTGCAGTTAGTGATTCTTTATGTTATTTTAATTAATGCTGTTTTGAACAGGTTGCAGACTAAATCTTACAAAGTTAGTCCAGAGAAGAAACTAAAATCCGAATCCCCAATTGTATTCCGTAGATCTCTCAGAACCCAAGGGAAACAGCCAGATTCTGAAACAATACCCAAATCACTAGTTAGCCCTAAAAATCCGCCTAATGAATTGGGGCCGATTAGTATGGCAGATGCCAATACTTGTTCTGAATCGAATCAATTACTTGTCGACAAGATTTTGAGTGTCTGCAAAGATCCCCAATTGAAAGATGATGATAGTGATGGATTTAGGGTTAGGGCCGCCATTGATTTGGAGTCGATGGAGTTGGCACCAGAGAATATTGCTCGAGTTGTGCCAGGAAGGATACTGTCAGTTAAATTCTTCCCATCAGCAGATATGAGAATGATTGTTGCTGGAAACAAATTTGGAGATGTTGGGTTTTGGAATGTGGATTCAGAAAATGAAGATGGTGATGGGATTTACACGTATCATCCTCATTCAGCACCGGTTTCAGCGATCTCAATTCATCCGTTCTCCATGAACAAGGTACTCGAGTTTTCTTCATCTGGGGGTAATGTACAAGTTTTGTGATGGATTGCCTATTTGCCTTTTAAAGATTTCAATTACTCGCTCCTTCCCAGAATAAGCGTGTGCATTACTATTTTTGTTTATTACTATTTTTGTTTGTCTCAAGATAAACGTTCACTTTCAAAAGTAAATTTCAACTTTCCCATTCTACCCTTAAGCATAAATTCTCTAACTTGGGGTAAAATTGTACTTTAGTTAATTAAAAAAAGTAAGAGAATCTCCAATAGCTGTCCTATTTTGAAGAAAATGGGGAATATCGGGATTTTTAGCTATAATTATGCTTCAACAACTTCCTCAAAACCATCTTCAAAATGGAGAAAGTAGGAGATTGAATGAATTTTTCTCCAAATATGGAGATAACCCCAAAAATGATTACTAGATGAGAGCACCAATAGAAATCTTTGAAAATAAATATCTAGACAGAGAAATAATATTTTAATAGAGAAATGCAATATTTTAATATTATAATCAATCTTTGTTTCTCCAAAATAGGAAATGTGATATATTTTTTTTGTGGAGATTTTGACTTTTGGTTCTTCATTTTAGAGAATTTTTGGGGAATTTGTTGGAGATGCTCTAATAATTACAAACTCATAAAATGTGTACATTTATTTTGGGACAGAGGGAGTAATAATAATAAAGTCACGATTGTAGAAAATTAGTTGCATATTGTGCTAAAATCTTGGAGGGCTAACCTTTCAATTATTAAATCTCTGTTTTTTATGTTGGGAGTCATCTTCATGTTACTTGATGCAGGTAATTACAAGCTGTTATGATGGTGTTATTCGCTTGTTAGATATTGAAAAGGAGATATTTGGTCTGGCTTATTCCACGGATGATGCAATTTATTCTATGTCTCAACGACATGATGATAAGAACTCGATATATTTTGGCGAGGGTGATGGAGTGGTCAGTATCTGGGATGAAAGATCTGGGAAAACATTGTTGTCATGGGAGTTACACGAGTCTAGGATTAACACTATAGATTTTAATCCAGAAAATACGAATACCATGGCTACAAGTTCCTCCGATAGAAGTGCTTGCATTTGGGATTTGAGGAAAGTGGATAAAAGTAAGCCGGAATCTGTTAAGGTAGTTGATCATAAGAGGGCTGTGCATTCTGCTTTCTTTTCTCCTTCAGGAAGCATTCTTGCTACTACAAGGTACAAATACATCTTTTTTTTGGAAGTTTACATGGATTTAGTTTTAATTAAGCAAGTTAAGAATCTATTCTTATATCACATGTTATGGTGTTGATGTATAAATGTTGTAGCCTTGATGACACGATTGGAGTGGTAAGCGGGGTGAATTATGAGGATGAGGTGATGATAAAGCATAATAATCTAACAGGCAGATGGCTTTCTACATTCAGGTAATTATGAATAAGACATGTAATAAGTTATTAAATGCTTTACAATAGAATGAAAGTAAGATGGTGTGTTTGTTTGTTGCAGGGGTGTATGGGGTTGGGATGATTCGTATATGTTTGTGGGAAACATGAAGAGAGGGGTTGATGTGATTTCAGCAGAGGAGTTGAGAGTTGTTTGTACCCTTGAGAGCCCTCATATGTCTGCAATCCCATGTCGTTTTGATCCTCATCCTTTGAACCCTGGGATGCTTGCAGGGACCACTGCTGGAGGACAGGTCTATATTTGGACATCCTCCTCATAACCACCTTTAATGGCTCTGCTGCCTATTTTTATCATCTCATGGCTTAATCGCCCATTTTTGTGACTTATCATACATATGGTGGTGTTTGTAAGTTATGGTATTGCTTTCTTTTTCCCCATTTTCTTGTTTTGGATACTTGTTATTACCACTTTGTTTTCACTTAAAAAGAGGAAGTTATGTACTCCAAATTTTCTTCCTTTGTAAACAATATTATCTTCAAACGCCATTGTAATCTCAACTTTGGCTTCTTGTTTTCTTTCGATTTGGGTTTTGATGTCTCTTTATCTTTATATTGTGTTGGATGCATTTTCATTTAAATTGTAAAAGGGGGTTGAGTTTCTAATATCGATAACAATCAAGTGATTTACGGTCCCAAATTATTATCAATGAAAACCAATCCATTACAACTAATACGGATAAATGAAATATATATACATATACATTGTATATTGCAGTCTAATAAGATATACCGATCCATAAATATATAAAGCAGTAATAAACAAATATATGGGCAAATGTCAAGTGTAAATAGACATTAAGATTTAATGTGGTTCCACTCTAGAGTGATATATTACTAACAGAGAGAATTACATGTTTATAAGATCCTTGGATCAACAAATGTTTCCATTCGACTTTCTATAAGTGAAACCTAGGAGATGAAAACCTAAGAAAAGCCATGCGTAAAATATCAAGACATAAGCCTATTATGCGCCCAACAAAGCTTCACAACATCTGCGCTGCGACCCACGGTTACACAGTCAGGTTGCTAGCTCCACGTCTGTGAGGGTGGATGGGGAGTGCACCACATCCTCTATCGTGATTTAAGCCACACGAAACATCTACGTTGAAACCGCTTACGACACGACTTCTGGCATGATCTCAGGTCCCGCCGAAGGTCACCTGACCCCATTTTGTGCTTCAATGCATCGTTGACTTGTACCTTGTGTTGGGGTGTATGTACAACATCGTTGACTTGTACCTTTTATGTACCTTGTGTACGCATGGATTCGAACCCTAGGCATATGGGTTATTCCGCCACATCCCCCAAGACCTTAACCAATACGCCACAGCCCTTGTGGTTCACCCACAACACCTTTGGAAAGGTGTTTAATCTCTTTTTTTTGTTTTCCTATTTAATAAATAGGGTCCACTTAACTAACCATTTAACAGTTACCATACACTGGAACTGCATCATGTTTCAAAAATTGGCTGGCACCAACTTGAAGAAATCCACCTTCATGACTGCATGTGCATTTGCAGCATTTGAAGACCGTTTGCCTTCTTTCCAAATTATGTGATACCTGTAAGTGTATTGGGCAGAAAAAGTCTTGTGATAAGGTGTGGGCACACCTTATTGAAGAAGAATGCTTTGTGTATTGCAAAGCTCGACAAATGAAGTTTTGTCATAAGGCGTGGGCACACCTTATGCAGTGACAACTTCCTGATGAGTTTAAAAGCCCAATACTCAGCCCATGGTCAAATATGTAACACCCTCAAATTTGGAAAGAACAACTAATTAAAAATTTCATTAATTACATCAAATTAAGGGTGAAATCCCCTTTTCTAAAAATCAATACTTGAATTATCCCAATTATAGTTCTAAGTTGAACTTCGAAGAACAATAAACCAAGCATATATATATATATATATATATATATATATATATATATATATATATATATCTATATAGAGTCCCCTTCAAATGTAAACTTTTTTTTTCGTGTAAACCGTGTAAATTCTCGATTTCATAGGTTTTTTTGATGAATTTTTTTTTATGGAATTGTTTATTTTGATGAAATTGTTTCATATCATTCATTTCTTGACGAATTTTTTTATGAAATTTGTAGTTTCATAGGTTTTTTTCATTTTTATGAACTGTTTCATACATTTTTCGTTTTCACCTATGAAACTACAAATTTCGCAAAAAAATTTCATCAAGAAATGAATGATATGAAACAATTTCATCAAAATAAACAATTCCATAAAAAAAAATCATCAAAAAAACTTATGAAATCGAGAGTTTTACACGAAAAAAAAATTACATTTGAAGCTCCCTTTATATATATATGGACGGGTGTTACTAAAACCATACAAGTTGCTATTCCCAAAGTGCGGAAGACTTCATCAAACTAATCTCTTCTCGGGCATACAACTAGCACTCATCTCCTCATAGTGTCGCTAGAACCATTTCCTAACCGGTACCTGATGCACATGCCGACAAATAAAAAGGTTAGGCTTAACGCCTAGTGAGTTCAAGAGTTTTAATCATGATTATATAAAATCGTTAAAAAGAAAGAGTGCAACTTTAATCACGATTTCCAAAATGATTTACTTTAGATATGAAGACGACCCGATTTCCAATAACATGCATTTTAGGCGATGGAGACACCAATATAAACGTTTTCCCAACATAAAGTAAATTCGACCCCAAACTCAGTCAAAACGAGAATAGAAATGAACTTCCCCATTTATAAAAAAACATGTACAAAACGTTGTATCCCAAAACATCCAAGACACGAATGGGGCATAACACTCAACCCATGAATCATGAATATAATTCATAGATATAAAACGTCACCGAAAACATGGATAATAAAATTCAATACCCAAAACAACACCTTCTTCCGATGACGGGGGAGACCCGTATCCATCAAGGTGACGAGAACACGTGAGTGGGGTCACCTATGATGTTATTGGATTACACCTCAATTCCCGGTTTTAGTTCCCATGCCATAAGGATATCACAACCTCAAACCATATACATGCCTTTATTGCCTACTCCGTCGAGTTACACCTCAAGGACTTACGGGACCATATTGCCTATCCAATCTAGACGAGTTACACCTCAAGGACTTCAATGTCCCTTATTGTCTACTCGCTAGTGACCCAAGATGGCCAACAAAATATGAGAATATAACTCATACGGTCCAAATCCTCGTGCACAAGGAGATAAACACCAAATAATCCATACCCCGGAGTACAACCCATAACGGTTCCTCTCCACAAAAGAGACGGGACAACAACAATGCCCGTGCGGGCATAAATCCCAAAGTGAGAATATCAAGACTTCTCACTATTAAATATGACTGACTTACATGCCTATGGATCGAATGCATTACAATCTAAAAGTAGATGACTCCACTTGAATGACACATACACACTCAAAACATGCACTCTCCAAATAAAACACAATAAATGTAACTCACACCCAAATTTCCTTATTACATTATTAAAACTGGACAAATGTCCCCAAGACTCAATAAAGTCATAAGTCGAGCCATAAGCTCAACCAAAATCAATTGACCATTTATTAGAGGTCGTAAATGCAACAAAACACAAATAACCCATGTTTATGAGAAACATGCTCCATAGTCATGAGTAACTCAAATCCACTTTAGATTAAGCCAAAACATTTTCCCAAAGCGCCTGTCAAGAGTATTTATACCAAAAGATTTACCTTCGTAAGATAAATCGTTGGAAAACCAATATTTAAGAGTTATACATCAAAACCCAAAATGCATCTTTTCCCAAAACCAAAAAGGTTTAATCTTTATAAAACGTCCACAAGGTCGGGAATGACCAAAATCCAACGACCCACACTTTCGTATTTTCGAACGTTCTATAACATATATTATGCATATTTCTAACAAACACTAAAAATGCATTTTCACCAAATAATCACCTTTTTATGCATTAAATCGTCAAAACACTTTCATTTATGATTCTTTTATCAAATCATCCAAAAATCCCAAATGTGAGTGTTTTACAAGGTTTATAAAGTTAAACACTTTAAATAATCGAAACCCATCAAATAACTCAACAATTGATAATTTTATGTAAAAGACATAAATACTTGGAAACGAACATTTTTGGCATGTACAAATCAACTTGAACTCACTTTGCTAGATTTAGGCTAAATCTAGATTTTTCCCAAACTTGAGCTCCTTTGAATGAACTTGAATCCTCAAGCCAAATCTTCCAAAAACCTAGATCCATGAGTTTCCAACCATAAATATTCACATCCAACCATTTAGAATCGTTCCCCAAACATTTTATCTCAAAATCTCCACTTTAACCAAAAACCCTAATTTTGCCCTGATTTCCCCAAAATCATCCAAACCGAAATTTAAGACATTAAACACTAGGAAGTCATTAATAGATCATTTATAACTCATAATAAAGTTTAGAAACTAGGAGGATGAACTCACCACTTAGGTTTGGTGGAAAAACCTAGAAATCTCAAGGAATGGAGATGAACACTTGAATCTTGCACCAATAGATGAAACCACTTGCATAGATGATGAAGGAACAATTTGATTTACAAGAACTTAGCCCCAAAATGAGTTAGGGCTCATATGAGAGGATGGTAGGTCGACTTGGCAGAGAAAGGAAGAGATTAGAAGTGAGAAATGAGAGAAATGGCTGGAATCGTATTTTTAAGGCTATGGTACGTTCATGCTATTGTGACATGCGATTGTGACAGTGTCACAATCGCTGGCACAATTGCACAAGTCGTACCGAGAGTTTTTGGCATCCGGCTATTGTGACATGCTATAGTGACAGTGTCACAATCGCGGGCACTATAACACAGAATGTACCGAACACTGTTTTGGCCATAACTTCTTCGTTTTAGCTCCAGAAAGAACCGTTGGACTCGTATTTGAATTCTTCATCCAATAAGACCATAAAATCTAGGATTTAAGCCCAAAATCCTATTTCATCTATCTCTCTTAAAAGATCGATTTCTACACTAACTTGAAATTGTGCTTACCCAAAAATTACGGGTGCTACCCCATTATCATAATTACATGGCACATTTGTTGGGATGACCAACCACTCGGTAACGTCGTTGCTATTGTGACAGATGTCAAAAAATTGCATGGAACTATAGCCATACTCCATAATTGGTTCTTCCTTTACTGATTTCCCATAGTTCAACATTCTTCAATTGGGATAAAAATCAGGGTGTTACAAAATATGCCCAATTATTACACATAATAACACGTTTAGAAGAGAGTTAGAGATCAGATTTTGGTAGCTTTCCTTTTGCACTTTCTTTCTCTCTAAAACTTGGTCCCCAAGTTTCTCTCAAACCTCAAGAACCCTAATCTTGTTTCTCCATTATTATAAGTTGTAATCTCTCAAGTGTATCATCATCAAAGTGATAGTGTATCAATTCTCGGCGTCCTCCGCCCGTCGTTTTTCCCTTTTGGGTTTCCACGTAAAAATCCTGGTATCTCTCATACTTATGCTTTATTTTGCATTTATTGGGTTTGATCATTGTTTACATTTCTTAGTAGTTGATTATCTTGCATTGTTAATTGTATTTCCGCTTTGAATCTCGATATAGAACTTAGTTCATTTGTTCTTGGGTAATATTGTGTTTTATCGGGAACCAAACTTTTTGTTAAGCATGGAGCTCATTCCCGAGCTTCGAAGAAATCTCATTCCCGAGCTTTGAAGAAATCTCATTCCCGAGTTTCGAAGAAATCTCATTCCCGAGCTTCGAAGAAATCTCATCTCTCTTAGTTCCCCTGATGAAAAGGGTTATGAGTTCTTGGGTAAAGGTGAAGCTATTAAGGTTAAGCATGGAGCTCTAGTTGCAGTGAAAGCTCAAAGAAAGTCCGCTAACCTTTATATTTTGCAGAGTCAAACCGTTACGGGTGACGTTGCAGTAACTTCCAAGGCAATGTCCGATGGTGACTTATCCAAGTTGTGACATCTTCGTCTCGGTTGCATGAGCCTTGGTGGCATGACCGAGCTAAGTTAACTAGGAATGGCAACAGGCCGGGTTCGGGACGGTTTTTAGGGTCCTCGTCCCCAAAACCGATAAGCATCCCCATCCCTGTAACCGTACTGATCCCCGTCGGGTATCTTATCGAGGATCCCTGTTGGTCCCCCCGGTTTCCTCGATCCCCGTTGGGGAACCCGTTAAGGAAAAAAGTAACCGTTAACCGTTGGTTTTCCCCGAACCCGAACTGAACCCGACCAGGAGCCGACCCGAACCGAAACAAAAGAAAACACAAGTTTAGACATAAATTAAAGGACTAAAGAAGTAGCTACATCGGAATAAATCATGACAAAAAGATGCTAAAATATTTCATTCGACCAAATACATATAATCCAACAAACATCACGAACAAAATGCCCTAAATTGCAATGTAAAAGATAACAAAAGTTTAAACATAATCCATAACATCACGGTTCATTATAGACAAATAAAGTAGAGTATCGACTCAAAATTCGAAACTCCCCAAACGGACAAACTCGTCAACCCAAGCTTGAAGTTTCCTTAGCTTCCTACAAAATAAAATGTTCGATGTAAAGAGCTTAATAGATAAATATATCATAATCATTGTCAATAGTAGTATAGTTAGTTAGTTACCTCTTCCATGTCATAGTCATACTCAATAGTCCGACAATATGCTTCGGTCTCATCGGAACAAGTTTCTATATAAACAACACAATATATTTATCAATAAAAATAAAATGATTAAAATATATAACGAAAATAAAAATTTATACGGTTACCTTGTATTTCATTCAATAGTTGAGCACACATTAGAGGCTCCAACGTTTTTGGATGAAGTCGACTACGATGTGGAGTTACCAATCTTCCACCGGTACTGAATGTAGATTCCGAGGCAACGGTAGAAATGGGAACGACTAAAATGTCTCTAGCTATCCTTTGAAGTGTCGGGTATTTAAACCCATTTGTCTTCCACCAAAGTAGCAAATCAACCTCAATGTTCTTAAGCAAAAGTTTCTCTTTCAAGTAATTGTCCAACTCAGTCGTAACACCCAAGTCATCATGATGGTTGGCAATTGAAGCAATGTTTGATAATATCTTTTAAATTCAACATGATGACTTGCTGAAGACCCTGAACTCAAAGAAGAAGAACCACTAACACTTTCATTGTTGTTTCTTACACCGGGATCAGTAGATTCATATTCTTGAAACAAAGTGTAGACCAATTCCTTGAGATTTTCAACTTCAATCACCGATCCGTCTTGTCCGTACAACACAGAAAAAATTAACTCCACAAACTTCAATTTATACCGAGGATCCAAAATCGTCGCCATTCCCATAATCCCATGTATAATAGACCAATACTTGTCAAACTTTGCAAACATTTTGGAAGCCATGTTCTTAATAACTTCATTAGGAGAACATGCCCAATCAACCAAAGAATATCTAATTTCACATATCGATGGAAAAAAGACATTTGCCATAGGATACTTTGAACTAGAAAACATTACCGTTACCTAAGGATTGCCAAAAACCAAAAAAAAAACTAAAATTACGTCATACCAACAACACAAAAGTAAAGTTTAATTAAAATTAGAGTTACCTGATAAAATAACTGCAATCTATCACAAATCTCTTTAGCGAACTACCAATCCCGCTCAGTTGGCAAACTTTTATATTGAGGATCGCGTTGCTTTAAGCGTCGGAAGACATCCTTGTAATCAATAGCTACATTGATCATCAAAAAGTAGAGTTCCACCGAGTCTTACAATCAAGTGCCAATTTCTTGGTGGATGGTATTTCCAATTGTCGGGTCGCTTCTTCAAATCTTTCAGTCCTATTTGGTGTTGCAGTCCAATAGGCAACACTATCTCAAATCCTTTCAATACCTTCCCCAATAACAGTCAATCGATCTTGAACTATCAAATTGAGAATGTGTGCGCAACATCGCATGTGAAACAACTTCCCACCCATCATAAGTGAACTCAAAGGAAGCTAGTCCAGCAATATGTTGATTATTGCATCAGTTGTGGTGCAATTATCAACAATTAGTGTGGACAATTTCCTATCAAGATTTCAGTCACATAAAAAATCATAAAGTACATCTGCAAGAACTTCAGATGTATGTGGACAAGGCACATACATAAATCTGGTTCAACATTTGATATGTTATTAAGACTTAAAATAATGTAAACAAATTAACATTAAATAAGGTAAATAGTAAAGATATACCTCATAATCTGGTTTTGCATATTCCAATTTTGATCAATAAAGTGAGTAGTGACCGCCATAAATCCCTTTTTATGATTGTTGGCCGTCCACATATCAGTCGTAGTTGCTACCCTACTGGTGTTCTTCTCTAATAGCTTCAATGTCTTATATCTTTCAAAATTATAAATGTTTAGTATGTCACTTTTAATGGTATTTTGAGACGGAACCTTAAACAAAGGTTGAAGACCTCCCACAAATTTTCGAAACCCATGATGCTCTACTATTGAAAGTGGATACTCATGTATGATTATCATCTCCGCGAGATTTCTCCTTGATTGGTCTGCATTAAAAGTATAGTTACAAACATATGATGAAGTACCATAAACTTTCTTTTGCTCCCCTACTAAGATATGTTGGCGTAAATCTCGCACAGGTCGCCTTACACAAGACTTGAAATGATCATGTAAATGTCTTATACCATTTTTAGAACTACCTCCCAATTTCTTCTTACAATAATTGCACTTGGCCTTATCACTACCATCCACTTTTATCTATCTTAAAGCGATTCCATAGTATTGATCGTGTTTTCCTCTTTCTAGACCTCAATTCAAGTTCATCATTGTCAAAGGCATCATTAGTTTGAGTTTCATCTTGAGTCACTGAATTAGTAACAGGTGATGATCCAATTGGTTGACTATGAGTGTTAGACTCGTGCAATGAATTAATCACAGGTGACGATCCAACTGGCTGACTAATATTTAGGGATTTAGCTAAATGTTAATCGATTAGGATCTGATACGGTGTTAGGCTGTAATTGGACTTGGTCAATGGTCACCTCACTTGGATTTGATTTGAATTAGGTTGTTGGGCTGCAAGGGCTTTTAATACCTATATATAATATATTTATCTTGTAGCCCAAAATAGAATTTTGGTTTTATATATATATATATATATATAGGCTACGATTATTTTACAACCAAGTAAAAGGTTATAACCCATGCAACCTTCATCTAAATCATCCATTGCATTTGGATTTTCATTGATTCTCTAAATGAATTTAGATGATTTCGTCGAATTTTGTTGAATTTCTGCAAAATTTGTCGATGCACATAACAGTTCAGGCGATGTATCGGATGAAGGTGGTACTTTCATGAAACAATATGCATTCCATAGCATTTAATGAAATACTATGCACTGCATGTAAAATTATTGCATGAAACGGTAATCATTGATGCAATCCATTAATCAATCCAGTGTCTACATAATGAATGAGCTAAATGAATGGTTTAGATGAGAGTTGCACGGGGTTGTAGTAATATCCCAGGCCAACCGTACCAGATATTGTCCGCTTTGTCCACACACCTGGACTCACGGTTTTAAAACGCGTCTGATAGGAGAGATATCAAGTCCCTCTAATAAGGCAACCTTTGTTCCCCTCCCCAATCAATGTGGGATCTTACAATCCACCCCCTTGGGAGCCCAACGTCCTCGTTGGTCCGGATCCCGGCTTTGATACCATCTGTAACATCCCAGGCCAACCGTACCAGTGTTTGCTTTGTCCACACACCTGGACTCAAGGTTTTTAAAACGCGTCTGATATGAGAGGTATCAAATCCCTCTAATAAGACAACCTTTGTTCCCCTCCCCAACCAATGTGGGATCTTATAGTTGTAACCTCTTACTGGGTTGCAAAATAAACCACCCCTATATATAAATAAAATATTATATATATATATGTATATATATATATATCGGGTCGAGCCGGGCCGGTGAGGATGGTCCTCGTCCCCGTTAAAATCCCCGATCTCTGCCCCGTCCCCATTAAGAAGTCCCCAAACCCGACCAGAAAAGTTTGGTTTTCGGTTTTCACCGTCAGTTTCGTTTTTGTTGCCATCCATAAAGTCAACGTGGTTTGTTGAATGGCCACAAAGTTACCGATTTGCAATTTTGTGAGCATTGTGTGTACGGCAAGACAAAGAGGGTCAAGTTCTCAAGTGACATTCACTCTACAAAAGGGCCACTTGACTATATTCATTCCGAACTTTGGGATTCGACTCGTGTTACTTCTTATGGTGGAGCTTCTTACATGCTCACTATCATTGACGATTTCTCTCGTCGAGTGTGGCTTTGTTCTTAAGACGCAAGAATGATGTTTTCGAGATATTTAAAGATTGGAGGACCATGATCGAAAAGCAATCCGGTAAAGGAGTGAAATACCTCCGAACGGATAATGGCTTAGAATTTTGCTCGGGGGAGTTCAAAGCCTATTGTCGGAAAGAAGAAATTACAAGGCATCGTACCGTTGCTCATACTCCTCTACAGAATGCTGTAGCCGAAAGGATGAACAACACTATTCTTGAGAAAGTTCGATGCATGCTTTCAAATTCTAAAATGTTTGTCTTTTTGGGTGGAAGCAGCTTCTAACGTTTGTTATATCATTGATCGGTCTCCCTCAGTTGCTATTGAGAAGAAGACTCCCATGGACGTTTGGAACGGATCACAGGACGATTATACAAGTTTAAAAATATTTGGTTGTCCGACTTATGCACGTGTTGATAATGGGAAGTTGGAACCGAGAGCAATGAAATGCAAGTTCCTTGGATACAAAGATTGGGTTAAAGGCTTTTGGCTATGGTGCCCCGTGTTAGGACCAAAATGTCCTAATTATATGATAGTTTTGTAAAGGGTTTGTAATTGTAATATGGGCTTGGGCTTAAATGTGTAACAAGTGAGATGTGGGAGTATATAAGGGATTTGTGTGTGTAATTGTAAAAAAGAGATATTATTCACAATGTAATCGATGGTGTGAGTGTGTGTTCTAGAGAGAGAAACCTTCTCTCTCTAGGTAGTTCTCTTCTTTATGAATAAAACACATATTTCTCCTTATCTTATCTTATTATCTCATCTTGTTACTATCATCTTGATTACTTGAATTGTTGTGTGTTTATGGGACTAACAGCCCGAAAACAAAGAAGATCATTATAAGTCGAGATGTCACTTTTGACGAATCTTCTATGTTGCATGATTCGCCGTCTCCTACATCTGAGACAATTTTTGAAGCTCCTAAGGAGAAACCTCCGATGGAAGTGTATTGGGTAGTAGAAGTCTTGTGATAAGGTGTGGGCACATCTTATTGAAGAAGAATGCTTTGTGTATTGCAAAGTTGGACAAAAGAAATTTTGTCATAAGGCGTGGGCACGCCTTATGCAAAGCTGGACAAAAGAAGTTTTGTCATAAGCCGTGGGCACTTTTTATACAGTGACAACTTTCTGATAGTTTAAAAGCCCAATACTCAGCCCGTGGTCAAATAAGCCCATTTTTTCGAGGTAAAAATTCCGATATCTCTTCTATTTTTGTTTTATTTTGCATTTATTGGGTTTGAATGTTTGATCATTGTTTACATTTCTTAGTGATTGATTATCTTGCATTGTTAATCGTATTTTCGCTTTGAATCTCGATATAGAACTTAGTTCATTTGTTCTTAGGTAAAACCAACCTTTGAGCTTTTAGGTATTTAGGTCTTGGTATTTTCACAACACAGCAGAAGTGTTTTGTATTGACCCATTTTTTCATTCCTTAGCCCTTGCAAAAAAATAAGCATAAAATGCAACAACACTTGTACTACTATAACTCATGTTACTTAAATTCAAATTACAAAAGTTTCAGCATCAATCAATTAACCAAATAATACAAAAGAAGACATATTTCAAGCTTTGCGAAGAATCACACGCCTTTCTCTCTTGTATTCAACTTCATCCCTCTGATGCATTATTATCAGTGCTCTCCTAACCTGTCAATACATCATCATTAGTATAACCACAAAATTAACACAGATAGATAGATAGATATAGAAATGGAATCTCACTATAGATTCATTCAGCCCCATTCTCGTCAGATCATCAATCAGTCTTCTCTCTGATAAATGACTTCCAATTCCCATTCTTCTCTTTATTTGGCTTTCCGCTTGCTATACACAAAACACAACCCATCATATATCTAAACCTTGCATACTCCCACTATAAAAATAAAAATAAAAATAAAAATAAAAATAAAAACACATACCTTTATCTCATTTGCCATCTCAGGAGTAAGATTAATCTGTTGGCTTATTCCAGACTTTGCGGCATCCATTGTTGAATTATTGAAAAGCCTAATAGCTTCCTGAACATAGTTGTCATTTGCAACGTTTGACCTAAAATATAAAATCCATGAATCCATTATTTATAAACAGTAATCTCCAACACTAAAATCCTTAAATTAAAATCATTCGTTCTTTTGCATGAAAATGGTGAAGCTATTAGTTTGAAGGCCTTTTCAGTAACTTACAGTCTCATCTTTGCTAGTGACTCGCTCAACCTTACAATAGCTTCCAGCTGCCTAACAGTTATTGGTACAGCAGTTGATTCCCCAGTTTCATTTGCCTGTCTCCTCATATCCTACATGCAATACACCCACAGTAAACATTTGGTGGCATAGAAACTTATTTCTGGCATTAAATTTAGATTCAACACATGGTATTTTATCATGTCGGTTTTGGCAGCAATATCTCATCGAATCCATAAACATAATCTAGCATCCATTATGGCCATACCTGTCTAATTCTAACATAACTCTCCTGCAACAATGTGGCTGCAGAATCTGATAGGCGAGGTTGACTCATGGCTCGACAGTACTGAATATACCTGCAGAGAGAGAATTATGGTTTAACCCTTCAACATAAAACAAAATCAACCTTGATAAAAATAGATACTTCCACAGTGCACAGACCTTTTAAGCCAATTGTCTTCTTTGGTATCCCTAGGATCATTGGCTGAAGTAGCAGATGCATGGACTCTAATGATATGACTAGCTATATTCTGCATAAGCAAAACAATATGTTGCTCAATATTTTGATGCACTTGAACAAACCAACATTGAAACTGTGAAAGCTTCCACATTTGTTGTCTCACTTCTGATGATCTTAATTTGCTTCCACAGTCTCAAGCTCAAGGTAAATTATATAATACAACAGCTAACTACCTTGTCTTGGCTGTACATCCTAATATCTTTCACAATGAAGATCAAGTCAAATCTTGAAAGAATTGTGGTCTGTAAATCAATGTTATCTTGTGCAGTCTGCAAAGCAGAAATGCGGTTAGTTGATCGGAAAATAACCTTAAAGATGCAGAGCAAGTTATAATAAAACTAAAACAGCACTTGGTGGTATTTGTAAGAACCTTAAGATCATCATAACGCCCTGATGGAGGATTTGCTGCTGCAAGCACAGAGGTTCTAGAGTTGAGAACAGTTGTTATCCCTGCTTTAGCAATTGATATTGTTTGCTGTTCCATGGCTTCATGTATAGCAACCCTAAATTTTGCATATGTAGCTATGTTAATTTTCAGGACAACACAGAAAAAACAGAACAATCTGGTTTAACCTAACCTGTCCTCTGGTCTCATTTTGTCAAATTCATCTATGCAGACAACACCCCCATCAGCCAACACCATGGCTCCTCCTTCCAGATAAAACTCACGCTGAAACATACACATTTTCAAATTAGTATTGCAGGATAAGAGACACCTGTTCAACAAGATTTCTAAGGGAAACAAAACACAAGAAAGCAAAACTTACAGTGCTGTTGTCGCGAATGACAGAAGCCGTAAGCCCCGCAGCAGATGAACCTTTCCCAGAAGTATATACGGCTACAGGAGCCGTCTTCTCGACAAACTTAAGAAACTACAGAGAACATTATTTCAACAGAGGAACTAGATTTTAGTAGAAGCAAGAAAATAAGTAGCTAATGGTATAAAGCTTGATCCTACAGGAAATATATTATTGTGTATTATCACCACATAAGCAGCTAAAGAGGCTTTGGTCACTAATAGACCCCTGAAGAAACAAGCAAGAGTTTAAACTGACCTGTGATTTTGCGGTGGATGGGTCCCCCAAGAGTAAAACATTGATATCACCCCTCAATCTCACACCGTCAGGCAAAGTCTGTACAGATAGAGGAAATGAGCTAGTAAATAATCAGAAGTACAGACAACAAAATTAAAAAACAAAGTTAACAACATACCTTTCTTGATCCTCCAAACAGAAGACAAGCCACAGCTTTTTTTACGTTTTCATGGCCAAATATGGATGGAGCAATCTTGGAACATATGTTTTCATATACATTGCCTTCAGATGCAAATTTTTTGAATTCTTCAATCTGAGAACATATGGAGCTAACCATTAAGTAACAACAAGCAACATCAAAGCAATAGAATCCATATTTCCACACATTCATTACATAAGTAGAGGTGATACAAAAGCTTTCATAGACTTAGTCAACTACTCAGTATGTTGATTGATAAAAAGACTGCTTGAATCCCTTTTGTAGAAATACGCTTATGTATTAAAGAAACACTAAAGTGTTGCATAGTGTGTCCATCTGATAATGGACACAAGTTACTCCTTCAGTCACAAACCATGCATTCTATTGTTAATCAACAATATGCATCTTAGAATTTGTGATTGACTAAATAATTTACCTCTTCTGTTGTAAAATTGGCAGGGCCACGGGTAGCTTCATTTGTTTCTTCGATTCCTACCACTCTTATATATGGCTGTCTAACTGCAACTGCTCCTTTGTGACTAAATCAAAACACAAAAAACATAGAAGAGCCAACAGATTCAGTGACACTCAAAATGTATGACCTTGTTATATGTAATGTTGAATTAATGGCATGGAAATTATTACGATGTAGATGACTTGGCAGCTTGAAATATGCTGTAAATTCCCATTATGGTTAGTCTTGTACCAGGCACAATTGTTTGAACAAGATGTCGATCTACAGACAGAAGCATGTTCCTTGGTAGCTCCCCTGTTGGTACATCCTTCCATTTGCAACAACAAATTATACCAAAATGTTAACTTAATGCCATGAACTTCAACGATGAGTCTTAATAAAAAACCTAGGTGGATCAAAACTCCTTACCTCAGGGTTCTCCTGAAGTTTCAATGTCTGCTGATCAACATACTTGCTTCTATCTGGGACCACAATCCAAGGATCAATGGGGCATGGAGTTTCCCCCATCTGCAAAATTTGTGATCAACCCACATTCCACATCAAAAAAAGATTGAAATTTAAAGAAGCCATAACAATGAGCTAGTGAACGTAATTACCTGTGCTACATGGTCACATGATCTTGGCACAATTGCTCCACCTAGCCCTGGGCGGCAAGGAACCACCTTCACATTTTTACAGTTCTTACACAACAAAGTCACATAAGTAGCTTTTGCCTTTGTCCGAGATGCAGCAATAGTAATCCCAGATATCTTAACTAGTTTGGATATGTATTGTGCCTAATTATCAGGATCCGCAAAACATGTTAGAATGGCAACCGAGACAAGCTAATTCAAAATTTACGAAAAAACTAGAATGGAAAGAGCAAGGCACAAACCCCAAGGGATCTCATTGATACAGGGTCCTCGTCTGATTTCAACAAAATTTGAACCTCTCCCGTCTGTGGCTCCTCCATTTCACCAGTCTCTCCAGCAACTCTCGACTTCAAATTTGCATTAACCTCTGCCGCAGCAGTCTCAAACTAACAACACAACATAGCTCACATAAGAAGACCATAGCTTTATTATAAAATCATATCGTTGCTAATACGTTTATTAGGTTTTAAGATAGAGTGTATTAAAGAAGATGCCAACAAAAAATGTCATAAAATTAGCATCACATATACGTCCCAGGATACACTCGAATATTTGAACGTATATCTAAAAACTCGATATTTTTGCACCCCACAAGTGAAACAATTTGATTCAAGTAAAAGAAAATAATTCTAAATTCATAGCACAAGCATGATCAAATAAACAGATACCTAATCAATTGATTTACGAACCTGTCAAAATCAAATTAAGTATAAACAACACACAACGCGCAGACATTACACAACAAAAATCAAATAAACCCTACCTTGCCCTAATTAAAGCATTCACAATGTCTATGAAATCAGATATGCAGCGTATTTTGTTAGAATAATTATACTGTAGTTTACCAGAGGGAGGTAATCGGAAGGATTTTTCCGGAGCAAATCTCGAAGATCTTGGTCTTTGTCATAGGTGAGGAGATCGGAAAGATTGACAAGGAGAAACTTAGGGTTTTGAATGAGGCTTTCTCTGTAAGGGAAGACATTGGGCTCATTCTGACGAGCGAAGTTCCTGATGAACTCTTTAAACTTCATGAGTACCGTGTGGCGACTGGCCGCCTGTTCCGGATCCGTGCCGCCACCGGCGCCGTGAGGGAACTGTGCTTGGTCGCTGTAGTATACCGCACCTTCATCCCAACCAGACATCTTGAATCTTCGATGTTCTCCTTTCTCTGATCTCTCTCGAAAACACTCTGTGCGGCGACGTGTTGTCTTCTCTGTCCGCCCTATTTGCTATTTCTTTGGTATTTTGGCGGGAAAGATATGGCGGGAAATGATGAGAAATGATCTGGTGTGGGTGGGTGCAGTGTACTCTTTGACTGGTTGGACAACTATACCCTTGTCTAGGTCGGATCAATTTGAAATGGAATTACAATTTTAGTCCTTGTGGTTTGCTGTTTATAACTATTTTCATCTCTAGCTTTTAAAATTTGACTTTTTGGCTATTGTAGTTTCTATTTTATTTTGTTTTTTTCTTGCATGAAGCTAACAAAGTTAAAAAAGTTTGCTAAGTCAGGGATAATATGATGTTTTAAGCTTTCTTTTTTCAATTTTCTAAATTTTTATTAAATAAAATAAAATATATTATTATTGTGGCTTGTAGTATAAATCATTAAAGATTTTATTTAAAAAAATAAAAATAAACATAATCAAAAGATTTGTATTCCCTTATTAGACTGATTTTGGCTTTTTTGACCAACATTCTACATTCCGATGAACAGATGTTGACTCCAACCCTCATCTCTGTTATTTGTGTGTATCTGGTTTCATTTTCTCTAATACAACTTTCAAATCTTAGCTTCATTCTTGGTCTCTCTTTTATTTCTATTTTCCGGTCTTTCTAAAAGAAGATTGTTCTCCATCTCTCTATTATCTCTAATTGAAGTACACTATTTTTTGGTAGATCATCTACTTCAATTAAATATCAATGCATTGTTAATAGTCATGTAATCTACCATTCTCAACCTTGTTACACCAAAGACAAAAACTAGGCACCAAAAAACCAATTAGTTTATTAGTTGGATTTATTGGATTTGAGGTATTTATACCCTCAAACGTTACTAATAGCAGGAGATAGGCATCCTTAAATCAGTCTTGAGGTACTGGTTTTATCAAGGATCGGTTGTAATTGAATAAGACCCATTAGAACTAATATAAGACCGATCAAGACTACCTGACTAATATTTTTTTTTTCAAATCAATTAAGGACACATCAGGTAACATAGACCAATTAGAGGGATCGGAATTTGTAACATAAAGATACATTTATGACTTTATGTTTTAGACTTACTAAGTTATAAATAATACAACAAACAAAAGAAAAAAAAGTATTTAATATATACATACAAAAATAGGAAGAAAAAAAACTTGGACATGCCAATGGACTATTTAAGGGACCGATCACGAGTTACTTCAAGTCATGGAACTTTTTATCGTGAAACCAATCCAGATCGGGGCCCGTTTGTTAATAGCTTAATGATAGCTATACATGATTGTTTGATAGTGACTTAAGGGAAAAATCTAAAAAACCCAATGGACTTTAGTGTTTGGAGTGATTAAGTCATTAGACAATTTTTTGGAACAAAAAACCCTTAAACATTTCAAAAATTGTTAAATAAACCATTGGACTTTTGGAAACATGTTAAATGCATCCTTATTACAATTTTAAGGATGTATTTAACAGGTTTCCAAAAGTCTAATGGTTTATTTAACAAATTTTAGAATGTTTATGGACTTATTTGTTCCAAAAAATTGTTCATATATTTTTTTCCTGTTTAAGAATTGTTTTTGGCTATAAAAAGAAATGAATTAGAAAACATTTTTTTTAGAAAAACATTACACTTCACATTCTTATATATTAAAAAATACGTTTTTACAAGTCACACCATTATAATTGTCTCGTCAATACGTTCAAATGAGCCCAATATTTGATATTTTTTATTTAATCTTATATCAAAAATAGTTACGAATTATTTGTAATACTTACACTTTATATCCTTTAAGGTCATTTATTTATTAATATAAGATTAATCTGTAATTATAAGGTATAATGTGTAAGTATTAAAAATAATACTTACAATTTTTTAAAATTGTACGCAGCTTGACTAGCAGGTAAACTACAAATTAAAAAAAATAACACGTACAATTGTTTAAAATGTTTATCTTGAATTGGTACTACATCTTTACAGTAATGCTTTTATTTAGTGATATCATTTTGTTTTAATTTGTAATCGTGATGAAGTCGTTATTCCTATTCACAAAATGGCATCTGACAGCAGTGATGATCTTAACCATGTTATAAGCGATAATTCAAGTGAGCATATGTCTGATTGTTTATCTGTAGACCTTTTGGTGCAACTGTTGGCATTTCTTTGTGCAACTCTTGGTATATTTTGGTTCAATTTTTGGTAAATTATGTCTAACTTTTATGTGCATCTATTTATGCTTTGGATACAACTTTTATATGTGTTGGGAAGAGTAATGAAAAATGGTATATTCGTTTCGTTTTATAAATTGTATTTTTTTTTCGTTCAAAAAATGTATAAGGACTTAATAGTTTAAAGTATATAAGTTTGTTTGGTTTTTTCATATTTTTTTCAATTATTTTTAACACATTAACCAATTTTATAAGTCATAAAGATGTATGTAACAAGTTTTAGAAAGTTCAATGGTTTATTTAACAGGTTATGAAAAGTGCAATGGTTTATTTGTTCCAAAAAATTGTCCAAGAATTTAATCACTTGTAATACTAAAGTCTATTGGGTTTTATTGGACTTTTTCCGTGACTTAATGATATAGAAAGTGGCTTATTCAGTAAGTTTTTGGGAAAAGCTTTATGTAGAAAGCCATGTTTTTTTGGAAACCTGCTCAACCAATTAAGAAACACGCTCCTTCCATCTATGAAAAAACCCTCCAAACAAAAACCATCAAGGTCTATACAAACAGATAATCCACACAAATAGCTTTATCCACATCCATACCTGTTAAACAAGGACCGGCTAGGATAAGTTTTGTTTATGCCATCTCTATTTTAGTTTTAAATATGTTGGCATCAAATCTAAGTAACAAGAAAGAAGAACACAAAAATTCTTGTTTATTTAGCAGTGGCAGTGGCAGTAGCAATGCAACTCCATAGAGAAGAAAAGCACAACAGACAACTGACATATGGGATTTTACAACAAGCATTTTACAAGAAGAAGAAATATGTTGATTAATTTTCAAGAGAAACAGCAGTATCCAGCCTCACTCTGTTTAGTCGCACCGTTCCAAGAATGTATTCAGGTAGTTCTTTTTCCTCTCTTCCCTGCAACAAACAAACAAATCCATATCATGTTTCTAAACATCAACTTATTTATTTATAACCAAATATAGGAAGAAATTCTACCTCAATTAAGATGGCAAGATCAACAACAAGGCTTGTTACATATCCAAGAACTATACCAATCACACTCCTTGCAACAGATGAAGATCCAATATCTACATCAATCTGTACAACAAATTCAAATGAACTCAGATTCAAGCATTTTCAACAGATTTATATTCGGTTTTTTGGTTAACCAAATAAGAATACCTATTAACAATTAATAAACAACATACTAACTATAAAAAATATATTGGTTTGTAAAATAATAAAATGCAAAAAACAAAAATACCTAAGTTTGCCACTGATCATCAACAAGCCAAGGATTAAATAAATTTATCATCTTTTTAGATCTTTTTCTAACCTGTCCCACAAGCAATCTCACTAACGTTCCTAACTAATATTTTAATCAATATTATAACAAAAAAGAGCTTTTCCTTAATCTTGAAGAAATCCGTGTATGAACTAAAACAGTCGCCAAGAGCTTGTTTTGAGCGTTTTGGCAAGGTGATAAAGGGCCATGGATATGCTTAAAAGGGTTTAGGGTACATGGATGATATTGTGTTAACAAATGATGGTTGTGATAAGTTAGATGTTAGGGGGTCAGGCATGGGATCATGTAAGAAATGTCATTTTTTGTGAGAAGTGTGAGAAGTACTTTTAAACCGTTGGATCACTTTTAATCAAATACCCTCCCATGAATTGTGGCTTAAAAGAGAATTCATCTGGTACATCTCGGTGCATCTTATCTAGTGCATCTCATCCTAATGTTCGTCCATTTCTCATCCAACAGTTGATAACCACTCCTCACGCTTCTCACCAAATTTGGCACTTCTCACCGGAACCCAACCCTTAGGGGTCAATACATAAAGAACAGGGACAGTTTGGTTTTTCTGCAGGGTTTTAATAGCCGGTTAGCAGGTTATAAGGTTAGTTGTGGCAATAAGCAAAGAGTGGGAGAGTAGTAGTACGGTTATCGATAGAATTTTAAACTTCTTTGTTTGCTGCGGGAGAGACTCCAGCCTCTAGAAAGCTGGTAATCGATCTATAAGCATTCGATTGTTGAATAGAGATGAATGGTGTTCATCATTAAAAAGGTCAAAGAAATTCACTAAGGAATTTGAGTTAAGAAAGATCTTAGATCTTTAAAAGTACCGTAATTGCTCAAATAAAGCGATGTCTTTCTCACTGATTTAGAGGAAATTTTACACTAATATATATAGAAAAAAGGAACCCTATTTAAAGAAACGATACTATCACACTAAGGTGCCGTTTGTTTTTTAAGAGGTCTGAAGTCTGAAGTCTTATTTCACTTCTTTTTTATAAGAGATGGTGCTGAAATCTGAAATCTGAATTATAAGATTGTTTGTTTTTATTAAGTCTGAAGTCTGAATCTGAATTAAATTATACTATCATATATTTTTATTATTAATAAATTTAATAGAAATTTAAATACTAGTAGCCCAAATCAGTAAACTTAAAATGGGCCTTTGAAAACCCTAAAAACCCACTATAAAATAACTAGCTGCTAGGGTTTTCTTTGTTTTCATTTCTTAACAGCCTCCTTCAAGAACCATCCCCATCACCATACTTCCACCAGAACCGCCAGCACCACCGCCACTGCCACCGCCACCGCCGCCCTTCTGATTCTGGTCCCGGTGGTTACACCAGAACCGCCACCACCACTGCCACTGCCACCGCCGCTGCCACCACCGCCACCTCCATCACCACCACCACCACCATGGAAGAGAGAAGTTAGGGCACGCTCAGAGATTTTAAGAGGTTTTAAGAGAGAGATTTACCTCTTGTGAAATAAGAGCCTTTAAGAGGTTTTAAGCTCTTTTTTAAATAAAAAAAAAACGGTCTTAATAAGCAAATGTCTGACCGAAAATGATTTAAGAGGTTTTCAGACTTTAAAAACAAAAAACAAACAGCCCCTAAGAAAGATAAACTCTAATTTACTATTCTAACACTCCTCTGGTTGGAGCGAAGATGTTAATCATGCCCAACTTCCTACAAATAAAATCTATGTGTGCTTCTCGTAATGGCTTTGTCAGAATGTCTTTAAGCTAGTACTCGGTCTTGATGTGCACCGGTTGAATCGATGGAGGGTTTGTATGAGTTCCTACTATGTTTGACCCTCTTGAAAAACTTGATTCTTAGCGATATGAATAGCTGACTGGGTATCATAATACAGTCTCATCAAGTAGTCCGTAATCACTACAAGCTCTCTTAGGAGTCTCTTTACCAATGTCATTTCACATGACACATCTGCCATGACCGATTCGACACTTGAGCGGGAGACAATATCCTGATGTGGCCTTAAGATACTTAAACACACTTGTTGCATCGCAATGACCCGTATAAGAAGAGGACAAGAACCGGCTCAAGACACTAACCGAGAATGATATATCTTTCAAATAGTTTAAGTTTCCAACAAGTGTCGTGTATCTCTTTGGATCTTTCATAAGATTTCCATCATTTGGAAATAGTTTCCAACTTTCCCGTAACGAGAATCGGAGCGTGCACCTCAAGATTCTTCAAATCCTCATCGTCATATTTCACCTCAAGATGCTTCAAATCACTCTCTAAAAAGTTAAGGAAATCGTGAAGTGGCCTATTCTAAGAAACCTGAGAGATTTGCGTTGCTTTTTGGGCTTAACCATATACTACAAGAAATTCATTGTGGGTTGTCAAGATCACTTTCCCTTTGAAAAATCAACTCAAGCGAGATCAGTTTGGTGGACCATTGCTGCCACCAAGGCTTTTAAACAGCTCAAACACACTATGATCATGGCTCCTATATTAGCAATGTCCAACTTCCCAAAGCCTTTTGTATTGGAGACTGATGCGTTGGGGTTTGGCATGGGTGTTGTTTTACTACAAGACGCGCACCCATAAATCGTCTAAAATCTATATACGAGAAGGAACTCATGTCAATCGTTTTTGGCAGTTCAAAAATGCCGACATTACCTTTTGGGGAGACACTTTGTTACCCGTACTGATCAACAAAGTCTCAAACACTTGATGGAGCAACGTGACGTGGGAGTTAAATATAATAAATGGCTGGGCTAATTGTTAAGGTTTGACTTTGGGTTTTCTAGGTCGAGGGAGGGCATATCCTCAAATCAGAGGAAACATGTCCCAGACTTACTTGATGAGACATGTATGCTAAGATGTAAACTTTCTAAAACTCCAATAGAATATAAGGTAAAACTGCAACTGTAATCAGGTTTGTTTCCCTTCCCTTCCTAGCATCTCATACAACAATATATAAAAGAATACAATACCTAGATAATACAAAACCCTAAAGGGCCAGGCTATATACAAAATGGGCCACACCCATAACCTAACAATTACAACAAGGCTATATCAGTTAATAGCAACATGCACAAGCTGAGGATGTGAATAATATAGAGCACAACAAGCAACTCGTCCCGAAGGTGAAATCTTTATCCCATACACACTCATAAATATATATATATATATATATATATCCTTCTCCGTGTGGTTAGTTGGTTTATGAACGTCCTAGAGCACAACAAGCAACTCGTCCCGAAGGTGAAATCTTTATCCCATACACACTCATATATATATATATATATATATATATATAGTTGGTTTATGAACGTCCTAGAGCACAAGCAGCAACTCGTCCCGAAGGTGAAATCTTTATCCCATACACACTCATATATATATATATATATATATATATATATATCCTTCTCCGTGTGGTTAGTTGGTTTATGAACGTCCTAAGACCATAAAACAGTTGCCAAATTACCAAGACCTAAATAGCATAAGGTTGGTTCAAGATAAAACACAAATTACCCAAGAACAATGAACTAAAGTTCTATATCAGTATTTTTAAGCAAAAATACGACTGACAATGAAAGACAATTAACCGCTAAGTAATATAGCATAAGTAAGAGAGGCACCAAAATTTTTACGTGGAAACGGGAATAAACATGGGCGGAGGACACCGATAACTAATCCACTATCACTATGATGATGATACACTTGAGAGATTACAACTTACAAATGGATAAATCATAGGTGTTCTTGAAAAACTTGGAAAGCAAGTTCTAGAGTGCGTGAGACAAGAGTTTCCAAAATCTTATTCAAATATGCACACACCAAAAAGGAAACATGAGCTGGAGACTAAAACCCCTTGCACTAGCACAGGGCCATGCGGGCAACTTGTTGGGCGGCTATAGCCCGCCTACTGGAGACATTACGCCAAGCCTTTGTTGGCGATTTGTGGTGTGGACAAACCTGCATGAACACCCGCCCGAGCCACTGCCTTGTGGCCTTTCCACATAGATCGGGAAACAGATAGGTTGGCATATACCGCATGGAGGATGTTGCCCAAAACCTCAACACTTGCGACTGTTGGGTAAACTTTCAAAATAAATTAGTGTCTTAGTTATTTTTGGGTTAAGTCTTAGAAGAAGAGAAATGATGATTTTAGTGTGTTTCACCTTGTCCCACATAGGTGAAAAGGAAAAGCAAAAGTGGGTATGTAAGTGAATCTATTTTCCATATATTAATTTATTATTATATTGGAAATGGTGGGGGTTCCAAAAAGGTGCAACGCACCCTTACGCGCGTGCGACCGCGGGCGTGGGCGCAATGTGGCGCTTTGATGGCGTACTTTGCACTTCGCACACACGCATCACCGCGAGCCGCTTGAAGCCGCTCTTAATTCTTTTACTAGTTACAGCCTTGAACAGTTGTGATTGCTTCATCAGACACGACGGATCGTGAAAGGGTATCTCCAACAGCTGCGACTGTTGGGTTTAACGGGACGGTTCACTTGAAGTCACGCCTATTCGTGAACAAACGCGACGGTCCACACCAGTCATGGAACAGAAGTGACGGTCCAGAAGGCAGAAGCGTCATCTTTGGTGACTGTTGGAGCAATTCTGATGGTTCAAACCAAAACTGTCACGATGCCAGAAACCGACTTCGTGACTGTTCAAAGGGCTGTCATTTTTTGCCTATATATACCCAACTAAGAGCACTAAAATCGAAATCACCACTAATGCGGTGTTGATAATCGGTCTACAAACGTTGCTTCATTGTATCTTGAGAGGCAATTCGCCAAATCCCAAAGCACCTACGGTGAGGGAGAAATTGCTTTAAGGATAGAGAGTTACTCGCCTTGAAAGCAACAAGTAGTAGAATTTCTTGTTATCTTATATTCTTAGTTTAGAATCCCAAAAACAACAGCAACTTTGGTCGCATGGTAGGTGGCCGATCCATTTCTTGGATTGGAGGTAATAATCTCACAGGATTGTAGGATATAAGGTATCCTAAAAGGGACACCAGGCAAAAAAGGGACTTCTGTTTAAAAATTAGTGACATTTGCAAATTGAAGCCTACACACATGCAGATTAGGTTAGAAGCCCGCTAGATAGAAAATTCACTTCCGAATATTGTTCATTTGCAGGTGTCACTGCATGGATAAGTAAAATAATAAAATGTGGTTGCTAAGAACAACACAGAGGCAGAACTTAGAGCTATAGCTCATGGTATTTATCAACTCACACGGATTAGGAGGTTGTTGGAGGAGTTAAAAGCAACTAACTCATCTTCTATAAAGTTATATTGTGATAATAAGGCAAAAACCTCAATGGCACACCATACAGTCTTTCATGACCACACCAAACATGTGAAGGTTGACATTTTATCAAAGAGAAAATAGACAATGTATTGGTTCTTTTGAAACCCGTTCCTAGTGGAGAGGCGGTGGCTCACATTTTTACTAATGGACTACACACAAAAGACAAAACAATTGGTTTTCTAGTTGGCAAGCTGGGTATGAAAGATTTTTTCAAGGCAACTTGAAGGGGAGTGATGCAAAACCATCAAAATAAATGTATTGTATATTAGTTGTAACCTTTGGTGCAAAACTACAAATATGTGTAATTGAAAAATGTATAGCCTAGGAAATACCTCTCTTTAAAGTAGTGATTTTGTGTCCTAATTTAGTGGATATGCTTGTGCTATAAAATCACAACATCAATTACAGGAAATTTATTCCAACTTACTTTTCAAGTTGTTTATATAATTTAAAATAATTATAGTTTATATATTTTAATCAATCCCTTATGCTTTTGCTTATGTGTCCTCTTATCTCGGTTTTCATGAAGCCTATGATTAAGAAGTACTCGATCTTCAAAATAAATGCAACTTTTGACTAGGTACATAGTGTAATGAAAGGATTTGATCATTTGTCAAATATCTAAATGCCCTTCAATAAAGACAAACTAGAAGAATCTTATGATCTAAAATCAATGTCATTATTCCATTAATATGACCAAAATAAATTCTGGAATAAGGGCAAACCTGTCATATTTGAATGGAATTATGACCAAAAAAATTGTTGCATTTATTTTGGGATAGAGGTCATAACACATTTGACCAGTGAAATGTTGACTCTTCTTCATATATGAAGAAAGTAAAAGTGCATACCTCTAAAAAATTGTCTTGTCTTAGGTAGTGGCAAGTTACGGCTTTCCCCAAGAGGCAAGCTTTTGTCCCGACTGCACGCTTGACCATCCAATATCCCTGTCAAACACACACTTTGTTAGCACAATATCATATCATGAACCCCATCAAGTATGATGAAATATAATACCTGTACAATGCTCGGTATCAATTTGAATCTTGAATCACGAAATGAATCGGTCCCATCAATAAATTTCCCCAACAATGAGTTCTTATTTACAGGCCTGTCTGCGGCATAGTAAAGAACTAGGCTGTAGTTTGGTTTAGCGGGAACCTTGAACAAGGGTAACATGACATTATTATGCCCAAAGAAGCATAAAAAATCAAGATTCAAGCACTCAAAAAATAAGTAAACAAGAAATTTGATCTTAATCAATCGAAATCATTAACTATATACTTTAAACATAAAATAGTAGGTGTTTTTATGCTGTACTATGAGAATAATATTTGGCTACTATTGGCCACTCGCTAGACACGTCTTCCCCCACAGTTCTTACTTTCTGGCTAGAATTTGCCATTTTGCACAAAATTGCCCTTCTCTAAGTCACTTTTTTTTGCCAGAAAATAAAACCAGTTGGGGAAAGTGGTCGAAAACTGCTATAACACAATGGCTAGAACTTATTGTACTCAATAATACAGTGGCCAAACAAACACTTTTTCAAGTTTATTACAAAAGACAATACAGGTACACGCAGGATGTCCAGATCGCCTTAAAAGGATCGAAACATACATTAATACAAGCAACACTTTTGGGCATATAGGTGTCTTGCCTAGGGCATTAATATTACACACGACTACAGCTAAATTATGAAGCATATTATTATTATTACTACAACTACTACTACAATTCAACTGTATGCAAACTATTTAGGCTGACACGTTTCATGTAGGAATAACTTAAATCACACAAGAAATAACATCTATTCTGAATATTCACATTATGCTAAATTAGATATGCGTCACTGGAGTATACATCCATTAAAGTCAATGCATACCTGTAGGTTCACAACAAGGATGAATGGAAGTTTCTTCCCAGCTTCCGACTGTAACAGGAAAATGAGTTTAAAGGATCACTAGAATGATAGAATATAAAATAATAGTAGGCAAAACATCTAACAGACATGGTTTGCGAGCATTGCAATATACTTTTCATGTTGATATATTGGGTTGTCTTATAATGCCTTATGGAATTGGAACTAATGGCTGCTACCACCTTTGTTCATTGAATCTCTATAGATAACGAAATGGATTTCTATTTAGCCAGACACCTTTAATTAAGCAAAAGAAACTTTAAGTTCATCGGTGGGCGACAAGTATTTACTGAATACACATTTAAAGATATTTGAGACGAATATGAATTGCTATGTATGATTTGAGTAATGAGTGAATGATATGAATTGCAGTAATGGATTGAAATCTGATCCTAACTGACACCATATTGGACAGTTACCCTCATACACAATTTTACAAGTATGTTCAACTAAATTATTTTAAACAACTTTTTTGTTGGTTCATTGGACATGTATGTAGAGTGTATTGATCCAATACTCATTATTGGTCACGTGAATAAAGGAAAGTTTTTGTTGGTAATTTGGTATATGGTGCAGTCGTGAAAAATAACAAATGAGATGAACATAATATATATTTGTTCAAAACCACTATAATACATACCTTTATTTTTTTTATAAGTATTTTAAAAAAGTTGATGAAAAGGCTATGACTCAATTTCATCACAATCTGCAACTCATGAAAATTTTACGGTGATTCTCAATTTAATCCATGATCGAGTAATAGATGAGAAAACTTTTGAAGTACCTGAACAAGGCATCTGGGATGCAAAGCCACTTTACTCTTCGAAGTTTCAAGTTTAAACCAGTCAACCGCCATAAGCTTCAGAAGGGGATCCCCTCCCGGTACCTGAATTTATAAAACCATAACTGTAAAAACAATGGACTAACATAAATATGATATTGGAAAAATCGAAGTTGTCAAATCAGATAAGTTCTGTTTATAAAATGTCATCTACTAAAAAGGAGAAAATCCAACAACTGACCTTAGTACTGTCTTTCAAGTATGTCTTTCCTCGGATCTTGAATCCATTACCACCTGGAGATGTCCAACAGTTGGTATCGGCATCACCCTTCCCTTGGTGCATCGAACCAGAAAAGTCGCTAGGATCAAGACTAACTGGATCTACTCTTGGATCTAACTCATTGTTTGCATCCATAGCTGATCACACAAAAATGAAAAAATAACAATACCCAATTAAGCAATTAAGCAATTAAGCGAAGTGTACTGGGTCAAAAATGTAAAAAAAAGAATGGTAGAGGCTACCTTTCTTTGCCTTTAGAGCCAAGCGAGCAATAGCCCATGAAACATTCTTCAGCTTCACTCTCGGGCCCTAATAAAGTCAAAGTAGGATTTGCAATCCATATTCATTTCAATTTTGTATCAACCATACAAACATAAATTTCTATTATTTGGCATGTAACTATGCACATGAAGCTGTGCTGGAGGAAATTCCAAAAAAGATTATTACAGAAGTCCTTCGTCGGAAAACGATTATTCGTTTTTCCCCTCTACCATGATCTGTAATATTATTTGGTCACCACACTATAACCTTCATTTATATAGAGTACATTGTGCCCACCCAGCCTGTTTTCAAGTTAAATTTAAATGCCGTGACTGACTAGCCCTTGTTGAAAAATGTTCACAATATTAAAACCTTTAATTGCATTAAATACGTTTGCTAAAAAGGTAACAACATTTTAAACTTAGTTATAATGAAAATCACAAATTTGAATAAAGGTAAAACACAATTATCTATTTAAGTATATAATATTTATATATGGCAAAACACACACACACACACACTCAAACCTTTGGTGAGGCTTGAACCCTTAACCACTGAGTCAATGAACCTTTGGTAAGGCATTCTTATTTGTCATTGAGTAAGAAATTAGGTGATGAAAAATAAGAAATTAGTTGATAAATAGACATAAGCCCACCGTAAACCTACTGATGGGAAGAAGTATATTGATCGGAATGAAATCTTTACAGATATAATATATAGTACCAATTGCTAACCATCTATCTTTGTATTGTCAAATTGCTAAAAAATAGAAGAAAGCAACGAACCTTGCTGTCAAATTGAGAATTATCATTATCATCTTCCTCTTCCTCATCATCTGAAGATGATGATGAATCAGCAGCAATCGCATCATAAAACTCCTCGGCAACTTCTGCATCATCAAACTCACTATTGGATCCAGAAGCATCAGAGACTTTAGTATCCACAAGTGTCGTGGAAGATTCAAAAGTAAGTGAAGGGTTTGCCCCTATGTACGCCTTTAAACCTGATACAGTAATGAAAAATAAATTATCATCATCAATTTCAGCCGATCAGAATGGCTTATTGGTAGTAAGAATCATGACTTATCACTAACCTGAGACTTGGTTCAACAAGGCATAAGGAATTGACTTTTCAAACTTTGAGCATTGATCACGCTTCCATTTAAACCAGCCTCCCGAATTTATCTCTAACATATGTGTCACGAGACATCTATCACCATTTGTGCCTGCCGATGCTCTTAGATTCCTGATCTCCCAAGAAGAAGCTATCATGCAAAACAATTATAACTTGTTAAAGATATATAAGTGAATAAAGACCATGCTTGGTACTATCGGGAAACCCTGAAATAGATTTTAGCAATTTCGAATATCATAATATTTGCTTAGGGCCAACAATTAACAGATCAAATTATGAGCAATGGTTTGGTCCATTAACATAATACATGTAATTCAGTGCATAAGAAAGCAGAAAGAATTCAGTTTCGAGAGAAACAGGAGTTTCTTACGGTTAATTTTTATTCGCCGATATCCTGATTTTGGAGGTCGCTTCTTATGTATCGCCGGAAATTGCAAAATTGCTGCATCACAGGTTCAAACTAGGTAAGTTTAGCTCATGAAATGAGTTGCTTCTCCATTACACAGCACATAGATAAATATGCAGAAACAAATCATTCTCCCCAATTGTACAACTAGAATGTGCAAGCCTGATAATACCTAAATTTCTATGACATATATATGTTTCTTTTTAAGTAAATAATATTTATATACAGCAAATGAAACTCACACACACTCCTCACCTATCGTGAGGTTTGAAACCTTGACCTCTAGGAAGGCTAAGTCAAAGGCCCTTTAGATGCCAACATTATATATAAACTTTTCATACTCGCCTAGGAAGATATGTAAATTCACTTACTGTATGCTCCATCTTGTCCACGAAACCATTGCCTAGAGAAAATGAAATCGCGCTTAGACTGCCACCTATAAGTATAGCACATCAGTTTTTGACTGATGGGAGATGACAAAAGAGATGAGTTAAATCACAAAATAATATAAATAATATAGAATGTTGAGTTGGAGAGCAACGACCTCGTTAAGCATCTGGGATCATAAGACCCATAAACAACATCAGAATGTCCACTTAAACAATCTACAAGCTCTAAGTCACCGGTCAATGCATCCCACCTGTAAATTTAGATGTTAGCAAACAAAAAAAGAGTGTAATAACTATAAAATTCAGATAAATTGATCAGCATACTCATATCTCCTATGTCGATCAAGGTTCAGAACCACCTCAAAAACAGCATCTGGACTTGCATCCACAACACCCACGGCTTTGACAAGTACAGTTTTGCTGTGCTGTTAACATTTTATAGACATGAGTCAATGCATAACATTATTGCCTAATTTCATTTTTGCAGCAGAAGTGCATTCACTTAAACCAAAACGAAGAAGACTGGTATAATTTATTAATTTCCTTTAAAGATTTACAAAGTTGATCCTTTTCATTCAAAAATTACTCCAAATTATATTGAGAATAAAAAAGGGCATGTACGTAAAGAGACACCAAGAAAAGTCCAAATGAAAAATAACATGATGTTCTCGGATCAGAGTTTTCATCACTTCTTTTCTGGGCAAAAATGCAAGAACTGCTAGATGCCAACTTACAAACCAATCACTGAGCCCTTTGGACAGCTTTGGAGCCACTAATACATATATAATATATATAGACATGTAATTATCAAGGTTTAATATATCTGCAATAAAAATATGCAAGTACCTTATAGTCGGACACATCCTCAAAGATTCTGACACCTGAATCCAACATATGGTCAATGACAAATACATCAGCAACCATATATTAATCTCCACAAAAAGGTATAAATATCGGAAGCAAAAACTCAACGAATCCAATTTGATTCTATCCTATTGATAAATGATTTTCATTTGTGCATGCAATGCAGTAAAAAACCTTATCATAGTGCTGCTTGCAGCATGCCAAGACCTATGTATAAATCATTTAAAACATGGGAAAACAAACGAGATCAAGTAAAATGGGCATCAAGTAAAATGGGGCAAAATAGCATAAGTTCAGGACACCAACTAATCTTTTCCACGTGATAAAGTGATTGGTACAGTCAGTGTCTCAATAACTGTTAGAATACTTGTGATTATGCAGAATTATGCACCAAATATTCTACCAGAGAGGACCTCATACTATTTGCTACAGAGGAATGCAAGGATATCTGAGATGACGTGATGTTGGAAAATAAGAATCTGATCACTTTTTTAGATTCTTCATTGAGTAGATCGTGACTCATGAAGATAGCCTAACCACTGAAGGATAAGGTATCATTCGGCAACAGTTTCATTTTTAGTTTTTTGTTTACATTTTGAAGAAGTGTAAACCAGATAGAATAAGGTAAAGAGAAGATAGTGCGTACCATTGACTGTGCGTACACATCTCCACTCATGTGCTTCAATGGCATCTGCAGCATCTCCTTCCGTGAAGTCACTAGACCTATGATGCTGCCCTATGTTTGATGATCTTCGTACAAGTGTTTCTGGACCTACAATTATAAATAAAACACAACAAACATATTGAGTTTTTCCAAAAAGAAATAGTATGTGGAAATAGTATCCATACCACCTTACCATGTCCTATTCTTATCAGCTTCTTTAGATCATGTGCATATCGCCTTACTCTTGGCCGACGCCCTTCAAGATCGATCCTTTCAAAAACAAATATGCAACATTGTTTCAGTTCCAACAATTTTCAAAGATATTATTATGAACATATTATGAACATCTAAAATATGAATAGAGTGGCAGCATACTCATTTTCCAAGCTCAATCTGTGTCTGGTAGAACTTTGAGAAAGCTCATACTCCGCCTGATAATAATAAATAGTATAAGAAAAGATACGTATAAGAACATGGAAAAGAAAAACATGTACACAACAATGTATACGTGTGAAACTATTCTCATTCTTTCTACCTGTTGTTTTGCTTGATCAAATGCTTCCATCCATTTTCGGGTTTCTCCGGCTGAGGCACAAGCAACCTTGGACATAATAATTAAAACAAACACCCAATGCTCATCAGCAAAGAGAACAAGTTAAAAATGGTAAAAGAGTAAAAAACCAATAATAATAATAAACTAAAGACCAATCAAACATCACTTACTTCTCCTTTCTTCTCCTCGTCCAACCGGTTGTAGAACCTTAGAACATAAAGATCCTAGAAAACGTGCAAATATTCAACCAGACGAAAGTCAACTTCCCTTTCTCCATGGAGTTAGAAAATGAAGTAAATGTGATATTAGACCCAAGTGTGATATTACAATATTGCAGAAGTTATACTTTTGAAAATAAAATATATAATACGCGAGTAATCTTTAGCCACACAAACAGAAATAAACAATACATGGAACTTGCTTTAAGGTTCTTACACCATCATTGACCTTCCGTCGCCCTAGCTCCTCCACCATAAGTGTGTTCCCAACGACACCCCTCCTTATTGGTTTCTGCATCAAGCATGCTAACATAACTATAATCAAACTATAAAAAATCATCACATTAAATTTACAAAAACAAATACCATTGCTATTCCTCTTATTTGAACACAAGTTAATGGCCAAATACATAATAATCACTACCAAGAAGTTATAGCCTACTAATAAGTAGTCACCTTAAAGAACATACACTCAGAATCTAAATCTAAGTTATTTGCACAATACTCCTCACACTACTTTGGTAATTTCCGAGATTAAAGGGGTTTGAGATAAGCTATCTATTAATACAAGTTGGTATTATAATAGAACTCAAAGTCCTAGTTTGTGGTTATCCACATAATTGCGTCTAGTATAAATAGATGTCTAGATATCGAGTTTAGGGTATCGAGAGAAGGGAACGATTGTAATAGAGTTTTGAGTTATTTTCTCTGTTATAATAAGAGTTTTCCCCTAATTCTGTGTTCTTATTTTTCACATAATCAGTTCTTTATACTACATTTGGTATCAGAGCCCGGCATGACGGGAGCCGAAGATCGAACGGGGATGGGAGGCGCTAAAGAAGGATCGTCCCTATCATTGAATGTTCCGATGCTCAACGCCACCAACTACACCGTATGGGCTATTCGAATGAAGGTAATCCTCAATGTACATCAAGTATGGGACGTTATTGATCCAGGTTCGAAAGATCCAAAGAAAAACAACATAGCAACTGCTGTTTTGTTTCAAGCAGTCCCTGAAGACCTAATCTTGCAAGTCGGCATGATGGGTACTGCAAAGGAAATCTGGGATGCAATAAAGACTCGCCATCTTGGCGCAGATAGGGTTAGAGAAGCACGCCTGCAAACCTTAATAGCCGAGTTCGATAGCATGAAGATGAAAGAGACATGTACGATTGATGAATATGCAAGCCAACTGTCAGGTATTGCATCGAAGTCGGCTTCACAAGGAGAACCTCTGGATGAAAAGAAACTAGTCAAGAAATTTCTTACGAGCCTACCAAGAAAGTTCATCCATATCGTGGCTTCTATTGAACAGATTTTGGATCTCAAGACCGTTGGATTTGAGGATGTTGTTGGTCGGTTAAAAGCATACGAAGAACGGATTCGTGATGATGAAACTAATGTCGAGCAGGACAAACTTATGTTCACCAAGTCGGAGCCATTTACCCGTGGTTCAGACTCAAACAGGGGCGGTCGAGGTCGAGGTTCAGTACGAGGTCGTGGGGGTCGCCAAACCACCGGCTGGTCTCAACAGCAAAATCGTCCCTCAAACACAGCCAAGAATGAGACTGACAAAACGAAAGGAAAAGGCAAAGATCGGTCTAAAATACAATGCTATAGATGTGACAAGTATGGTCACTTTGCATCTACGTGTCCAGATCGAGAACGAAAGAATAAACAACCTGAAGCGCATGTTGCTGAAATCGATGATCATGATCCACAACTATTCATGATCAAAACACTTTGTGAGACAGTCCTGCTAAATGAGGAAGCTGTAATACCGCATAAATATGAATCACAAGATGGTGAAAACGATATATGTTATTTAGATAATGGGGCAAGCAACCACATGACAGGTAACCTTTCGTTTTTTACTGAAACCAACCGAAGGATAGGAGGGAGAGTTAAGTTCGGTGATGACTCCTTTGTTGAAATACAAGGCAAAGGGTCCATACTTTTCGAAGGAGAAGGAGGTAGCCAAAAGTTACTCACTGACATTTATTATATCCCAAGTCTTAAAGCAAACATTATTAGTTTGGGACAAGCAACATAAGGAGGATGTGTAGTGTCGATGAAAGATAACTACTTGTTTCTTCGAGCCGAAATACCCTCTTGTTCAAGGTAAAAAGATCTTTGAACAGACTCTACAAGACAAAGATTTCAGTAGGGAAGCCAGTGTGTCTACATACTCGACTACATGACCAAGGGTGGTTGTGGCATGCAAGACTAGGGCATGCAAACTTGATACGATCACAATGATGTCAAAGAAAGATCGTGTTATCGGCATGCCAAACATCGCAGGGAACAATCAACTATGCGAGTCATGCTTAGTTGGGAAACATTCTCGAAGGTCATTCCCAAAGAAGACATCATACCGTGCTAATAAAATTCTAGAACTTATCCACAGACTTATGTGGACCAATAGCACCTTCCACGATTGCCGGGAACAAGTACATCTTTGTTCTAATTGACGACTTTTCACGGTTTATGTGGTGTTATCTCATGCAGGAAAAGAGCAAAGCTATATTCTACTTTAAGAAATTCAAGGAAAGAGTAGAGAATGAAACCGGAAACAAAGTAAAAGTGTTCCGGACCGATAGAGGTGGTGAGTTTACGTCACGAGATTTCGAGAATATGTGTGAAGATCATGGAATAGCGAGACATCTTACAGCACCATATTCACCACAGCAAAACGGGGTAGTCGAAAGACGAAACCGTACTTTACTCGAAATGGTACGAAGCACGTTAAAAACCAAGCAGGTTCCTAACTATTTATGGGGGGAAGCAGTTCAACATGCAACGTACATTATAAATCGAATTCCAACAAGATCGCTTCACGAGACAACCCCATACGAATGCTTCTATCATCGTACACCAAATATCAAGCATCTAAGGATATTCGGATCTGTTGCCTACGCGAAAATTATTGGTACACAATTAAAGAAACTTGATGACCGCTCCAAGAAGGTGGTGTATTTCGGGTCTGATTCCGGATCTAAAGCTTATCGTCTATATGATCCGCTCACTCGCAAAATAATAGTCTCCCGGGACGTAATCTTTGATGAAAGCTCGAATTGGAATTGGGATACAGAACCCGAATCAACATTAAAACCTGGCATGTTTTGGGTTCACTGGCAAAATCTTGTTGACACCGGAGATGGACAGGTAGCAGATGAAACAGATCAAGGTGAAGAAGAGAATGAACAAGGATCTATTACAAATAGCAATGAGGCTGAAACACCTCAACAAACACACGCTGAATCCGAAGTGGAGGCTGAACAAGTTGAGCTACCTCAGCCGCGAAGATCGTCCCGAAACGCTCACTTACCAAGGAGGTATGATGACTTTGAGGTAAACTTTTATGCTGAAAATCACGAGTTGTTACTATCCTTCAGTGAAGATAAGCCATCAAACTATCTTGAAGCCAAGGATAATCCAAAGTGGGTAAAAGCAATGGAAGAAGAAATTGCCTCAATCGAGAAAAATGGTACGTGGAAGTTAGTCATTCAACCATGCAACTCGACCATCATAGGATTAAAATGGGTTTTCAAGGTAAAAAGAGACGCAAGTGGCACTGTGAGCAAGTATAAAGCAAGGCTCGTGGCCAAAGGATATTTACAACAATCTGGTGTTGATTTTGATGAAGTGTTTGCACCGGTTGCTCGTATGGAAACTGTTCGGATTCTTATTGCTCTCGCAGCATCGAAAGGATGAGAGTTACACCATTTAGATGTGAAATCTGTCTTCTTACATGGTGAACTCCAAGAAGAGGTATTCGTACACCAACCGGAAGGTTTTGTGAAGAAAGAGAAAGAAGATTACGTGTACAAGCTAGTAAAGGCGTTGTATGGGTTACGACAAGCACCACGCACATGGAACATAAAGTTGGATGGGATCCTAAAGAATATGAAATTCCAAAGGTGTGTGCAAGAACAAGCAGTGTATAGAAGATGCATAGGAGCTGATTTAATACTTGTCGGAGTTTACGTCGATGGCTTGGTTGTTACGGGATCTAATACAACCATCATATCTAAATTTAAGCAAGCAATGGCATAAATTTTCGATATGACCGATTTAGGTATACTAAGATACTACTTGGGCATTGAAGTGTATCAGCAAAAGAATGACATTATCATTACACAAGAAGGCTATGCGAAGAAAGTACTCAAAGATGCAGGTATGTTCGATTGCAATCCCACATTGGTTCCTATGGACTCAAATGCGAAATTCTCAATAGATGATGAAGGAGAAGATTCGGATGCTACAGAATATCGAAGTCTAGTGGGTAGACTAAGATACTTGTTACAAACAAGACCCGATCTCTCGTATGCGGTTGGCATTACAAGTCGGTACATGCAAACACCAAAGAAGTCTCATATGGCAGCAATCAAACAGATCCTAAGGTACGTAAAAGGAACTTTGGGTTATGGAATAAAGTATGCTCGTAAAGAACCCATGGAGTTGGTTGGATATAGTGACAGTAGTCACAACATAGACCCAGACGATGGGAGAAGCACAACCGGGCATATTTTCTACCTAGGAAAATCACCCATTACTTGGTGCTCACAAAAGCAAGAAACGGTAGCACTATCTTCGTGTGAAGCGGAATACATGGCTGCAGGTTCAGCGAGTTGTCAAGCAGTTTGGCTACGTGAATTACTTGGAGAGTTAACCGGATCAAAGGTTCAAGCGGTGACGATTAAAATAGATAACACATCCGCAATTGCATTGGATAAAAATCCAGTTTTTCATGGACGAAGCAAACACATAAAACCTCGCTATCACTACATTCGCGAACTAGTTAAGGAGAAAGAGATCGTGGTGGAACACATTAGCGGAAAGGAACAACGAGCTGACATTTTGACAAGGGCACTTGCTAAGATCAAGTTTGGCGAAATGTTCAAGCTTCTGGGTATGGAGGATCTCTCAATTTCCACTCGGAAATTAAGGGGGTAAATGTTGGTAATTTCCGAGATTAAAGGGGATTGAGATAAGCTATCTATTAATACAAGTTGGTATTATAATAGAACTCAAGGTCCTAGTTTGTGGTTATCCACATAATTGCGTCTAGTATAAATAGATGCCTAGATATCGAGTTTAGGGTATCGAGAGAAGGGAACGATTGTAATAGAGTTTTGAGTTATTTTCTCTGTTATAATAAGAGTTTTCCCCTAATTCTGTGTTCTTATTTTTCACATAATCAGTTCTTTATACTACACTACTATCTTTATATTCTTTCATAGTTTTGCTTGCAAACTTAGGTTTAATGACTGCTGAACAGAAGTTACATAAAAGCAGTAGATTATACCTTGTTAACTCCGTTGATCATGCAATTTCACAACTATACATTTATAATATAAAAAATCAAAATTGGGGGTGAATATGAGATTGAAACATACAATGCCAGGGTTTTCATGAGGATCGCGCTTATACATCATCACATATTTCCCTCGAATATACAGAAATCGAAGATGACAAAACTCGCGCCCAATTGAATTGGTTCCCAAATGATAAACCCATCCGAAATATTCTAGCCTCGTCCGACTAGACACCTTATCCTCCGCCCCACTCTCCGATCCTCCACTTTCCGACGACCCGCCGCCTGGACCAACCTTCTTCACCACCGGCGGAGATTCCATCCCCTTCTCCGACCAGAAATTATTATGTGGGTTTTTCGCAGATCCTACAATTCAACGACAAGAGCGAGAGACTGTGACCTTTTTTGGTGGTTATGCATCCAAGAAAACCGAGTAGAACGTTTATGATTCTTGTAGATGTTGATTCTCTTGGGATTCTGGGTAGATGGAAGATGATGAATGAAATAAAGAAATGCCACGTGGAAGATAATGTTACATTCAAATTTAATAGGGTCATTTTTGACAGATTGGAAGATTTCATGAGGTTTGTTTCGGAAATTTTATTTTAAGAATTCGTCGACGTTTAGGATAATAAAATTTGATTACAGAATCAATAAATATGTCGATCCGTGTTTATTAGTGGCAATCATATCCTAATTTTGACGATGACATCGTTCCTAATATTAAAAAAATGTTTAAATTTTGTAATTACCAAGAGCATCTTTAACAGCATTGCTAAATTTTTTCTAAAATAGAGAAGAAAAAGTCAAAATTGCTAAAAAAAATTCCTTTCAACTCCAACAGCATTGCTAATTTTTTTTTTCTAAAGTAGAGAGTTCTCTATATTTAGCAAACCATAGAGATTTTTTTAAAGATTCTCTATTTTAGCAAACCATATAGCAAAGCTGTCGGAGATAAATAGCAAACCAAAACCCACTTTTTCCTATTTTAGAAATGTTATTGGAGATGCTCTAACGGTAACTTTATATATACATTTCATTTCAAATCTTGCGTTATACTTCGATACTTTATTTAAAAGGAATAAATCATAACTATTTAACTTTTTGGGTGTTATTTTTCAAGTGTAAATTTTGATCATGTAGTCATGATCAAAATAAAGTCATTGAAATAATAATTTGAGAGTATAAAGATTTACTATAGTGACGAATGTTTTCTTTTATTGTTAATTCTTTTTATTTAAAGAGTTTATGATTAATGAGAACTATATATTTAATCTCTCTATTTATTGTTGTTTTATTTTGTTTTTCTTATAACATGTTTTCAGCACGTTGTCACGTCTAGACAGGAGATTCTCCAAAAATCCTAAATGTTCCGGATCAATCCAAAAGATGGAGGAACCTTGGTGAAGGTTAAGAGGAACGTAACAAGGATAAAGATGGTCAAAACATTCTATAGAAAGATCCATACCTTTTAGGATTGATGTAACTAGAGCCTTTCTTGTAGAAATCTAGTAGAATAGTCTAGTTAAAGTTTCACATAAATCTGTAAAGTAGTATAAATAGGGGTAGTCTTTCATATGTAAATCACACTCCACATTTACACAACTTGAGTAACAGAAGCATAGTATTCTCCAATCTTCTCAACATTCTTGTTTAATTTGTTCATCATTGTTCGGTATTCTCGTAGTTTGGCTTACTTAATTGAGAACTAAGACAACACACGAGCTTGTGAAGACAACTCCATGACAATGTGCTCCGTAAAATATTTGAATGTTAGATGGACCTACAATTTAACACCTGGAATTCAGATTTAAGTCACATGATGATTGAAGGACGAGCTAATCATTCCCCTTCTTATCTCCTTAGCTCTGGTATTTTTACATATAGTTGAACTAATTTTCTGAATCAATTGATGCATATTAATTTATGTATCGTTTACTTTCAACACATGCTTGTGGATTTTTTTGATTGTTTTTATCCTTATTTTTTATAGTAAATCTCGATGATTAAATTATTTGTTTATAATGAGAATTTACACCTTCTCTTTCCTTCTACTGTCATTGTTCTTTTACAATCCTTATAACAAAGATGCAACTATTGCCTAACAGATAACGGACAATAAACAAGTGCATTAATAATGGTTGCTAACAAAAAAGGGGGAACAAGTTGAAAATGAAATATACCATGTTTAAAAGTGATTGGGTGTGTGTTTATTTGAAATTTACTTAGTATTAAATTATTGTCATTTGCATATATATAACCGAATATATAATTGTTGTAGTTGTAAAGAAATGCATCAAAACAAATACAAAACTCTTTAACATTCTTCATTTCATTTCATGTAGGAAGTATATATCGAGAAAAACTAACATTTTTGTTGCTGGAATTTTCAATTTAATTAACTTGTTACATATTTACTGACGTCTTGTACTCTTCCGTATGCCTAAAGTTTTTATTTTTCTTACCGAGTTTTGTTTATTTATCGTAAGGTTTTAATGAGGCAAGAATTATGCATCATCGCCCCTTTGATTCAGCATAAGGGAGAGTGTTGAAGAATTATGTGTCATTATTCAAAGGAGTGGTTGAAAGAATAGTTTCCAAATATTAGGATTTACCATATTGGTAAATATTTCATTTTCTTCCTAAACTCCTTCCTATTTAGAGGAATTATGATTAATAAGAATTACATATTCATTCTCTTTTTCCAATGTTGCTCAAATTTGTACAACCAATTTTGTTTCATAATCGAAACCTAACCACTAAAGTTATAATACAAACAACTTCTTCACGTTCATCTTCCTTTGTTGATAAAGATGACATATACCTTGCTTTCATTGGCATTATTTGGAGTGGTTCTTTGAGACGTATGGTGGTATCATAATGGAGTAGGTTAGAAAAATCACCAATAAATTCTTTATCAGACTATAATTTTTATCTGTAATTGTTCACATACACAATGATCTGTTAAAAACCGAACATGGATAACCATTTAAAAAAGTTTTCGTAGACGGATGAGACATGCATGACCTGTTAAAGTTAATGAACGAACAGAGATGATGCAAAACAATTCCTAGCACCCACCCACCCACCCGACCCATTTATATTATTTCATTAAAAATATAATTAATTTTTTCATATATAATTTTTATGTGCAACTTAATGAAAAAAAAAATGAGTAGAATTGAGAGTTTCGGATTTAAAGTTGTGTCACTTTTTTTTCATATTCATTTCAACTAGTTTCTTGATTTATTCTTCAATTTGTAAGTGTATCAGAATATGATAAATTGGTAGATAAGGGGGTTGTATATGTTAGGCATGAGATCATGTGATAATTTATTATTTTAGAAAAGAGTTTGGTCTTGCATGAGTGTGAAAGATGTTATTGCAAAGCTGATGTGACATTTTAGAAAGGAGTGTGGTCTTGTAGGGATGTGAATGGTCTAATAATCTCAAAATCATGAAGGATAGTTTAATAAATAAAAGTTGTCAATTCAAGATTATTGAAGGGTTTATTTTACGATTAATTTTAGGATCCAACAAAATTAATTAAAGTTTATATAAGTTGCTCCAAACGCTAGACGTCTGAACACTTTGATTAAAAAAACAATTATCTTAAGCAAATAATACAAGAAAATCGTTGAACTAAACCTACAAGTGGACAAATTGTTCATGAATCAATCGTTTTTGTAGTTTAATTTTTTTTAAATAAAAATATTTATATTCTTCAAGATGTTATGGACTAAAGAAATTTGAGTTATACCCACATTTAAAGCCATGTGTCATAGTGTGATACCGCTAAAATTGTCAACACCAAAAAGTAGTATTCCCACCAAATAAACCACTTGTGCCTACGAATCCTTATGCAAGAAAGCCTTCAAGATTCGTAGTTATAATAAAAGATGGTTAAAGAACACAAATCATTGTGACCAAATTTCCACCAAGCAATGTATAAGACTTTTGTACCGATGGCCATTGAATACATGTTTACATTAAAAATTGATCGTTAACTTTAGAATTTCACTTATCTGTATGTGACATGTTAGATATTTATTTTGATAACCTGGAAATGAGATTTTAATTTAAACAAAAAGCAGACACCGTATGATCAAAGAACGACCTTCAAGCATCTTTCTTGTGCATATGTACATCACACAATCATCATCATCATAAATACTTTTATCATATTAATTACTATTAATCTGAATGTTCAGGTTGAGTTCTAACGTATGGCTTTCACCAGAAGTCGATGAATGCAAGGGGTGATCTTCCTACCTTGTTTATATAACGGAGCTTGTTATTAAAGCTTGATGATTTTCATTCTTTTTTATATCAGCTGACCTACTAAATCGCAATAATCAATTTTCAACAATTCAACTGTAACCTCAAAATTTATCTAGCTAACCACAAAGTTTATGTGATTTAAGGTCGAACGAATAGCCAAAATGGCGTCGTTTTGACAAAATGGAATGAATTTATGTTTTCTATAAAACCAGAAAACTTTAAAAATGAGTATGAGACTCCGTTTTTCCGCCTACCAACGACCTTTTTGTGCAGGATATACTACTGAACTATGTGTTGGGCTTATTTTGTTGTTTGTTGTTGTTGGGCACAACATCAAAAGCCTAAGTTTTATTAATTAGTTTTAAGAACTTGAGTCCTAATAAATTATTTATTTGGGCCAAAAGTAGTGATTGGGTATTTAACTTATTCGGAGATTTATGTTATATTATTGGGTTTTATTAGTTAAAGATTTGTTTATGTTAGGTTATGTTTAACTAAGGGCATCTCCAATGTAATTCTCTATTTTACTTTCTATCATGGAGTAAAATATAGAGAATGTGTTATGTCTTCTCTAATGTATTACTCTATTTTTTACTTTAAAAGAGAATATTTCAAGTATATTCTTTTTTATTTTGATTATATATTTTCATTAATACCCTTATATTCATTAACTTTATAAATTGTATCCTTATATATTTTTTTCACAATATGATAAAGTTAATAAATATAAGGTTATTGTGATAAAGTTTCAATACGATAAAGTTAATAAATATAAGGTTATTGTGAAAATAAAAAATACAAGGATGCAATTTCTAAAGTTAATAAATATAAGGGTATTATTGAAGATAAATTTAATCAAAATAAAAATGAATATACTTGAAATATTCTCTTTTAAAATAGAAAATAGAGTAATACATTGGAGAATATATAACACACTCTCTATATTTTACTCTATAATAGAGAGTAAAATAGAGAAATATTGGAGATGCCCTAAGTAATCTAATTCATATATTAATTTAATTTTTTTTAATTATTATGTAGTTTTTTCTAAAAGGGTTATTAATTAAAATATTTATTTTATATTAAATGATTTAATAACCATATCAAGTGAATTATGGAACTTAACAATGTGAGGTTATCAAAGTTGATTTTTAGGGGGCGTTTGGTTCATTTTTTAAATGAAAGGAGAACTGGGTGTTGTTCGAGTCTAGCTTACGGGTGTATGTTGAAGCCGAATACATAAGCTAGACACAGTGGATGTGGTTCTAACAGTTAGTATGGTAGTTACTCTTTACGGTTACCAAGTTAAATCAACAAACCCCTTCCAAGAGTTGCATCGTTTCATATCAGATCTCTTCCAAGGATTGCATCTGTTCATTGTATATAAATATCCTGTGTAACTGCTATTGTAATTTGACAGATTATCATGTGAATAATAGATGATATATTTGAGTATTTGTTTCTCTCGTATTCTCCTTTCCTAACAAATTCACTCTTATTTTAAAATCCACTTGATGGGGTGTTTAATCATAAACGATTATCTCTAATTTTCCAGGTGTTACAATCCCACTAACTTTGAAATAGATTTCTTCTCCGAAATCTAGCATCGATTTGAACCATTGAATACAAAGCACTAGACTTGGCAAAAACTGACACGACACGCTAACTCGACACGAAATAAACGGGTTTGGGTAATACATTTCAACCCGTTTAAGTAAACAGGTTGACGGCACGACACAGAAATTAAACGGGTAAGGTCAGGGTAAAAAATTTCAACTCGAAAATAACCAGAATAACCCATTTATATATATATATATATATATATAGAGAGAGAGAGAGAGGAAGGATCATGCGAGAAGTTAAATATCACGTGAGAAGGCGAGAAGTGGGATATCATATATGATTACACGGCATTTGGGTGTGTTTATCATATATGATTAAACGTCTATGCATTGCCAATGTAACATGTGTTTAATCATATATGATTAAGTTTATGTATCATATATGATATCACACTTCTCGCATTCTCGCATAAGGTTTAGTTTCACGTTTGAACCTGCCCCTATATATATATTAGAGTAAATTACTGTTTTGGTCCCTAAGGTATGTCAAAAATTACGAAACTGGTCCTTTAACTTCAAAAATTACCGTTTTGGTACCTCACGTATGCATTTTGTTACGAAATTGGTCCCTCGAGCTGACGGCCGTCTATTTCCTCCGTTAAACTCGAGGGTAAAATGGTCTTTTTATATTTTTATTTCTTTTAACATTTTTAATTTATTTTTTGTTTGAATGTTCATCTTCTCCATGAAGATTATGATAACACCATCAAGAACACCAATAATACCATCTTCTAAAAAAAGATCATGATGAACACTATGAATAACACCAATAATACCATCATGAACACCAAGAAAAAAAAAATCAAACCCTAAATCCAAATCTAATATCAAAACATCTAACAAATACAACATACAAAACCTAATCTAATATCAGTTTCATTGGGCAAATTTCTGAGTTTTTTTTTGAACAACAAGAAATACCATAAATTACCAAACAAACCAAAATTACAATACAGGAACCACAATACCAAAACAAACAGCACACAACAAACAAAATCAAAACATGCAAAAAAAATGTTCATGAGAGAAGACCCACAATCGAGAAGGATCAGATTGCACCACCAATCGAGAGGATCTGAGGTCAACGAAAAGCAGACCCACAATCAAAACCTTTAAAAATCGAGAGGAGATCTGAGAGATCGAGAGAAGAGATCTGGTTCCTTTGAACAGATCTGAGGTCAACCGGCCGACCAACCACCGGCCACCGTCAACGTTGACCCAGATCGGTTGTGGCTCTGAGATTTCAACGTCTACAACCTCTTATCCGACGACTTCCTCTTCTCCGTCGATTTCGACGGTTATGGGTCTGGGATTTCAACGTCTGCAACCCAAATCGTCTTCTCTGGCGACTCGATCTCTCTCTCTTCTCTCGATTCTCAGATCTCCTCTCTCTCTCTCTCTCCCTCCTATCAAATCTATCTTCTATCAGCTCTCTTCTCTCCCTCTTTTCTCTCTTTTCTTTTAATACTAACTTTGTTTATATTTTTATGTGTGATACTAATTTAATGTAAAAAATAAGTCTGATATTATATTAGGTTTTTTTAGATCTAGGTTTGATTTAGTTTTTAAAATTGGATTCTATTTAGATTGTTGACTTACTCTTATTATGTTCTTGATGTTCTTGATTTAGGGTTCATGTATCTTTGGAGAAGATGAACATTCAAACAAAAAATAAATTAAAAATGTTAAAAGAAATAAAAATATAAAAAGACCATTTTACCCTCGAGCTTAACGGAGGAAATAGACGGTCGTCAGCTCGAGGGACCAATTTCGTAACAAAGTACATATGTGAGGTACCAAAACAGTAATTTTTGAAGTTAAATGACCAGTTTCGTAAATTTTGACATACCTTAGGGACCAAAACAGTAATTTACTCTATATATTATAAGTTTTCTTTTTAATGCTTTGGATTTTTAATGTTTTGGATTCAGTTAGAACTTATAAGTTAGAACTATAAAATTTAGATTTCTAATGATTTTATTTGAATTTTGGATTTATAATTTTTTGTGAATTTTCGATATTTAACTTTTAGTTTTATAAATGTTAAACGGGTTAGGCGGGTCATAGCGGGTTAGGTGAGTTGGGTTAGGGTTGAGATTTCCTGACCCGTTTATTAAACGAGTCGAGTTAGGGTTAGACATTCTCAAACCGTTTAACTTTGAACCCGACACGACACGTTTGTCAGGTCTACAAAGCACCACTGGCCCTTTCGCTTTCCAACTTATTTCAATTCTGTTTCACAACAGATAAAACTTGACAAAAGAGTTCCCCTTAACTTTGATATCATAGCTTCCCTTTCCTACAAAATGGTTCGAAGGAACATACACGAAAGGGTTCAAGAGTATCATCTAATTCTGGTGAAGACATTTACCGATGGTTCATCCTTCGTCCCAACCGATGGTTCAATTCTTGTACCACGCCTTTGGATTTTGCAATTAACTATTTCATAGTAGGGGACTAGAAAGCAAGTGTAATAGTAGGGGACTAGAAAGCAAGTGTAGTAAACCACTCAATATCCACGTGTTTATATATGTGTTTTATTTTCTCTTTACTTTTCATGTAGCATAATAAAATAAGGTTTATTAGACCTTAATAATTTTTAAGCATTTTAATAGATCTTATTATAAGATTTAGAGTGAATTACACCAATGATCCATGTGGTTTATCCAAATTTTGGATTTGGTCCCTAAAGTACATTATCTACGGTGGTAATCCTTAACTTTTTAACTTACTTTCACTCATGATCCTCCTATGTTTAATTTACTTTCACTCATGGTCCTCCTATGTTTAATTTACTTTCACTCATGGTCCTCCTATGTTTAATTACTTTCATTGATGATCCTCCTATTTTTTAACATAGAAGGACTATGACTGAAAGTAAATCAAAAAGTTATGGACCACCACCGTAGATAGTGTACTTTAAGGATCAAATCCAAAATTTAGGTAAACCACAGGGACCATCGGTGTAATTCACTCTAAGATTTAATTTATAGGACAAGTTATACTTTTGTGATAAGATTTAATACTCCTATATATTTAGATGTGTTCTAATAAGTTTATAACACTGTTTCTAGGTATCATAACAATTTCTTTTAGGACATCTTTTATATCGTTTTTCTTTTTGAAGTATTTAATATTTATATACGACATGCAACAAATTAATTCACACAACCACCTAACCTTTGGTAAAGTTTGAACCTTTGACCTCATAAGAGGCCAAAATCTCCGATATCGCCGCTAAGCCAAAGGTCCTTTGGTAGTATTAATTGTAGAGCACTATTTGAAAAAATGTCACGTAAAAAGATAAATTTATAAGACACTTCTAAAAAATGTCCTATAAAATTGGTAAAACGATGCTTTATAATAAAAGTGTTGTAAAAAACTTGAAAACTGTCCAAAAACGTCATATAAGCTTATTAGATATGACGCTTTATTTTTTGGTCATTAAGTCATATAAAACAGTTTAATAGAATGCTTAAAAATTATTGATGCCCACTACAAAAAAACATAATTTTCGACGGCATATTCTGTCGGTAAGACGTCGGTAAAGGCTAAAAATCCGTCGAAAATCTGTTGGAACAAAGGTCGCAAATTATTTGGTAAGCAATCGGTTTTCAGACGAATTTTAGCGACAGATCAACAACGAACAAGCGACGACGGGGATCACCGACGGAAAAGCGACAGAGCGACGATTACCGACGGACTAAGATTACCGACGACCATCTTTACCGACGGATTATCCGTCGGTAAGTTTAATTAAATTAACCACAAGGGTTGTGGCGTACTGGTTAAGGCCTTGGGAGATGTGGCGGAATCCCATCTGCCCAGGGTTCGAATCCAGGCGTACACAAACTTGTGGCCACTGAGATTTAATCAGGGCTAATGTCTTACAGTCATAATTTGCTAAGGAATTAGTCTATGCATAGCCTAGGACACCTTTCCAAAAAAAAGTTTAATTAAATTAAATAAAATTTAAATTATATTATAAAACATTACCGATGGATTATCCGTCACTAATCCGTCGATAATTTGTATTTTAATTAAAAAAATAATTAAAAATACAGAAAAACCCGTCGTACAATACTATATCCAAATACAATATCATCCCAATAGTGTCCGTAAACTAAATCCAATATTATCCAAATACAAAATAACTAAACCGAGGGAGGGGGTGATTTCCAAACTGCCTCATCAAGGCTTCAAACAGCTTCGCTTTCTCCTCCAACGCCTTCCTTGCTTCTCTATCTTGTCTCGTTTCTCTTTCTTTTCGTACCTCCTCTTTTAGCGCATCCCGCTGAAATTCAACATTTGACAAACATAAAACAATGTTAGACGACATTTGACAAACATATAACAACTATTACACATTTGACAAACATACATACCTCTTCTTCGCGATGGGAGCTCCCGCTCGTATCGACACCTGAATCACGTGACATAACATATCGGGGATCCTGAGTCCTGAATCCAAAAATGCGGCCCTTATGCAAGTCCTCCGACACTACGCTTCCACAACTCTGCGTCATTGGGGGTAATGAAGTCGGGAGGTATGTCGGGGTACTTCTCCGCCCTAATCTGTCCGTAATTACAATTTTACCAAAATAATGTGTTAACTAACATGTAGAAAATTCAGCAGTATTTCGACTGTAATTTGAACACATCCATTATCTGTGTAGTATCAAAACAATCCTAGCGTCTGCCCAACAATGGCAGCCCAAACTAAATGAATCAAATTACACAAATCTTTAACAAAGTTGGCTATCAATTCTATCCATCTTATAAAACAAACATACATATACATAAGCAATACATGTACATATGTATACATGCATATATACATATACATAAGCAATACATGTACATATGTATACATGCATATATATATACACATACATACATATATAGACATACAAACATTCATACATATATAGACATACAAATATACATACACATATAGACATGTACACATACACACACTCTTTTGCCACCACATGGCTAAATATGGGTTTTTAATTATTTGGACCTAGATTTATTATGACTAAATGCCCCTGATATTAACTGACTTGACCAAAAACGTTAACGATCGTTAGAAAAAGTAACCAAAACCGTTACAAAATGACATACGTTAAGCAATACATGTACATATGTATCCATACATATATATACATACAAACATTCATACATATACATACACATATAGACATACACACATGACATACAAACATATGTATATATAATATGTATTGTATACATATAAGCAATTACATATGTATACATACATATATACATAAATACACACACACATATATATATATATATATATATATTTATACATACAAACATTCATACATATATACACATATATAAACATACATACACTATAGACATGTACACATGACATATATAACTGCATATAGGTAATTACATATGTATACACATATATATATATATACAAACATTCATACATATATACACATATACAAACATTCATACATATATACAAACATACATACACATATAGACATGTACACATGACATACAAACATATATGTATATATAGTATATATGTACTGTATACATACGTGTGCATATACTAATATCCACGTATACATACACGACTTGAGATCATGTGAGACCAAGCCATTTTCATGAGATTCGTGAGACCAAAAAAATAACACTAAACCTTCATAGTAAAAGACTGTGAAGGTAAGTAAACCTTCACAGTGTTTTTGCTGTGAAGGTTCGCTGTTTTGCTTACCTTCACAATGAACGGTTGTGAAGTTTTAGTGTTATTTTGTGGTCTCACGGTCTCACAAAAACAAGTTGGTCTCACGTGAACCCAACCCATACATACACATATCAACTAAATAAGACAAAATATCATCCGTAAAACCTCATACGCGTACTAAAAACGAAAATAAACAAAAAATATTAAAATCCGTCGGTAACCGTCACAAATCACCCATGTCCGTCGGTAATCCGTCGGTGATTTGTGACGGATTACCGACGGAATTTAATATTTTTAAAAAAATATATATTTTTATTATTTTCCGACGGATCACCGACATAATTTATATTAAAACTAAATCAAAATTAAAATATTATAGCGTCCTTCGGTAATCAGTCGGAAACCTTTATTTTATTTCCGACGGAAGGGTATTCTACCAACGGATTAGTGACGAAAAAGTTATCGTCACTAAAATTCAAAATCCGTCGGTTTTCTATCGCTATTCACCGATGGATGGAGTCCGTGGTAATTTTCGTCGAAATAATGATTTTTGTAGTAGTGGCCAGCATCCATAATGGCAATTTTGTTGTAGAGATATTTGACCTTGAATTTCAAACTTCACTGGACACGAGAAATTGTTCCAACCTTCATATAGATTTTAGGCTAGTTTTATGCCACGCCCCGTCGCCCCGACCTTTGTGTCATGCTAAAAGTTGGCACCTCATAATTTTTGAAGATAAGTAGATAACTATAAAACAACAGAAAAATAAAAGGAGAATTAATGTTCTTATCGTCATCGTTTGAGTTATGACTATAAAAGCTTAGAAAAAGACTTTGAAACAACAAATAGATAAAACCAATTTAGATATAGGAAATAAGGAATAAGCATAATAGTATACATAGATTACAAGTTACATATCATGCATCGATTTTTATTTCATGTATATATACCCCATATATATAAAGGTTGTAAACCTTATAAAGGATGTAAACCTCATCAACCATTGAGTGTTTAATCGTGTGGTGTATACGTGGTTACATAGTTTGTAACATTTTATTGGTTTACAAATGAATTAGCCACTATATATATATATATATATACACACACATATATGTATGTGTCAAGTAGATCTCTATGTATATATAAACTTGTCCCTCGCGATATATGTATATGTTGGAAATTGTAAAGCATGAGAGATAAACGACAACACTGTGAACTCTTTCTTATTATTGCTTGCATGCATGAAATGAGATTACAAGCCTTGGATAAATAGGCTGGAGGATAACCAAAAAAAAGAAACTCAACATACTCATAAGCAACTTGACAGACCCATAACAGGAGTATAAACTCCTAATTATTTAACAACTAAGTTGGATTGACTAGGTTGAATTAATCGTTACTTCTAACACCCCCCCTTCATTCGAACTCAGTCCCAATGGAAGGAAAAATTTCTCATGCTTCAATAACGGTAAACTTTTCGTCATAAGATCAACAAGTTGTTCCTCAGTGCTGCAACTTTCTAATTTAACTTCACCCTTTGCAATGAGTTCTCTTATGAAATGGTGTTTGATTTCAATATGCTTGGTCCGGTTGTGGAAAACCGGATTTCTACCAAGCATGACAACCGACCTGTTATCGCAGAATATGACAGTTGCATCGTTTTGCTTCATTCCGATATCACTTAGAAGTCTTCGTAACCATACTGCTTGACACGGTGTAGCTATTGTCGCTACATATTCTGCTTCAGTGGTGGAGGGCGCTACTGCTGCTTGTTTCTTTGAGCTCTATGAAATGGCAGCCGATCCGAGTATAAAGCAATTTCCAGTTGTGCTTCGCCCATCTATCGCCGAGCCACCCTACTCGCTATCAGTATATCCTTTGAGGCTAAAGTCTTCCACTTCACGATACCAAATACCGAAGTTCATTGTTCTTGCAAGATACCGCAAAACTCTCTTTACTGCTCCAAAGTGATGTCTACTCGGATTGTGCATGAAACAAGATAGGATCCCAACAGCAAAGCTCACTTCTGGACGAGAATGTGTGACGTAAATGAGTCTACTAATTAGGCTCCTGTACAAGCTTGCATCTGCTCTTCCTGTTTCGTCTTGTGGACTCAATTTCTCACTTGTATTCATTGGGGTGTTGGAAACTTCGCAATTTAGCATATTGAATCTTTCCAGCATGTCTTTCACATATTTCCTTAGTGACATGAAGATTCCATCTTGTGTTTGATTCATTTCTAATCCTTGGAAATACTCCAGTTCTCCTAGATCAGTCATGTCAAACATACTCTTCATGGACTCTTTAAACTCGGACATAAGATGCAATGATGAACTTGTATAAATCATATCATCGACGTATAAACTTACTATCATGAAATTACCACCGCCTTGATTCTTCAAATATGAAGTTGGTTCATGCATGCTTCTTTCGATTCCATTTTTGAGAAAAAAACGTCGATTTTGCTATATGTAATAACCAAGTCTCAAGTATCTAGAACATAAGAGTTTTGGGGGAGTGTTTTGAATTTTGCAACCTCAAGGGGGCTGATTTGTAAATTGGAATGAGGCTATAAGACCCTCAATGATTGCACAACGTTTTGCCATTTTTCCCTGGTGACGGCTGTGTGTGTGGAAGCAGAAAGAAGGAGAACCAAGCCACTACTTGCATTCTTGGAGAAGAGGAAAGGGAACTTCATCACCAAGCAATTTTAGGTAAACCCTTAACCCTAACTTGTAACACCCTCAAATTTGGAAAGAGCAACTAACTTTAATTTCAATAAAATAACCAAAATAGGATAAACTCCTTTCTACAAACCATCCTTGAAAATACCTCAAAAGTTAAACATCACGACTTCTACAATTAACAACTCAAGACGATGTTACTTAACACAATACAAGTTGCTAATCCCAAATAAGTGCGGAAGACTTCACTAAGCAAAACACTTCACGTGCACCCTACTAACACTCATCACTCCACAGTGTAGCTAAAGCTATTCCCAACCTGAACCTGTTGCACATGCCGACAAATAAAAAGGTTAGGCTAACGCCTAGTGAGTTCAAGAGTTTACATCATGAGCAAATCATTTGATAGACCAAAAGATTCAACTTAATTTATAATTTCCAAAAAGGGGTTTGTATAAAATACACCGACAACCCAATTTCCAAACGCACACAATTCCTGTGAGGAAAACTTCCAATGAAAATCATTTCTCCGCAATGGACTCAAATCCAAAACTCACTAAAGAGGTAAATAAATAATAATTTCTCAAATAATCGCCAATGCGAATAATACTCCAATAGTTGAAAACATCCAACAAGGATGAAACATAAAACCCGTCCATCAATCATGGAAAACAATCCATACACATATAATATGACACTGACAACGCGGATAAACAAAATACCCGAAAGCAACAACATTCGGTGATGGGGGAGACCCGATTTCATCGAATGTGGCGATCACACAAATTAAACCACAATTATAAAATACAAGCATGTTTCATGGGGGAAACATATGACATCAAACATATTTGGGTCTTTAGTCAATTGTGACATCAATCCAAACCGGATCTTTAGTCAAATGAGGCATCAACCCAAGCCGGTCTCTAGCCTAGTGCGACATCAACCCAAACCGGGTCTTTAGTCCACAGAGACATCAATCCACATCGGATCTCTAGTCTATTGTTACATCAATCCAAACCGGATCTTTAGTCAAATGAGGCGTCAACCCAAACCGGTCTCTAGCCTAGTGCGACATCAACCCAAACCGGGTCTTTAGTCCACGGAGACATCAATCCCCATCGGATCTCTAGTCTATACCACCAAGTTTAATCCTACTGGATCTTTACCTTGGAAACCTACCATCCAAAACAAGGTTTACTGGACTTAAAATTTATACATGACCTCAAAAGAATAACCAATGCAGTCAAATCATGTAAATCTAAAATATAATGCAATTCATGCAAATCAAACCCCAAGCCCACGTCGAGCTTATCAAAATCGGGCGAAAGCCCTCAAGACTCATCCGAGTCCAAAACCGATCCATTGGCTAAAAAAATCTAATGATCGTTTATCAACATCAACTTATGCAAATGAAGTGCATCTAACCCATATCATGCAACAACATGCTCCGAGGCATGATAATCTCACAACCCCTTCATTGTCACTTTCCCAATAAAGTCAAATCATATATGCATCTATATGTGTGTGTGTATACGTATACGCAAATCTTTTATAATTCAACAATGCATATAACCCGCCATAGTTCATTAGTCCCAAAGGTACTAAGAATACAAAATCATCAAACGGTCTTCACATTTAAGACCAAACACTCAAGGAGGCACATATTCAAATAAAACGCAAATTTAAGTGCATAACACATCCACGGCTCCACCTCGAGCTACTAGAACGGGCAAACACTCAAAAGACTCATTTGAGTATAAATCAAGCCTTTAAAGGCCAAAATAAACGTTTGGCTAAATACGTGTTGCTCACACGGTTACGTAAACCAAAATACATCGTTACCCAAAATCTTTACCTTTTCGATTCTCAATTGGCCTTCGGCCCAAAATAAAAGGTTTACAACTCTCAAAATATTCATACGGTCAAGATTGACCAAAATCCCCAACTCACACGTTCACATTTTCAAATGTAATATATCATAGTTATCGCATAATCACAACAAACACTAAAAGTGTATTTTGACCAAATAACCTTCACTTATGCAATAAATTAACAAAATCACTTTCACTCGTGATTTACTTATCAATCACTCAAAATCCCCAAATGTGGGTGTTTTACAAGATTTATAAAACTCAACACTTTGATTAATCAAAACCCACTAATTAACTAAACAAGTGATAATTTTATATAAAGCACACAAATACTTTAAAATAAACATTTTGGCATGTACAACGTTTTCATAAATCAACTTGAACTCACCTTGCTAGATTAGGCTAAATCTAGATTTTCCCAAACGTAAGCTCCTTTAAAGAAATACGAATCTTCAAGTCCAAATCTTCCAAAACCTAGATCCATAAGTTTCCAACCATAAATATCCAGATCTAACCATGTAGAATCATTCCCCAAACATATTACATCCCAACCCAACTTATACCAAAACCCTAGTTCTCATAGATGAAGAAAATAAGGTTTCCTTAACCAATCACCACCAAAATCACACCAATAAAGCCCACAATGGAATAGAAAATGAAAACAACAAAACCCTAGCTTTTGGGTAGAAAGAGATTACCTTCACCACTTGAATCCTTCAAATAAAAACTCCTAGTCTCCTCAAAAGCTTCAAGCTTCCATATCTTCAACAATGGTGGAAGTGGGTTTGATTTGAGTGGAGAAGATGAAGGAGAGAAGGAAAGGTTTGAGGTTTTTCTTGGGAGAACTCGGCTTAGAGAGAGAGGAGGGCTGAGTTAGGGTTGTGAAATGAAATGAGGGAAGAGAGGGAAAAGGTCTCTCTTAAAACAAAAAAATGCCATCAGACGCATCGCGGACGTCCACATGGTCCTACGCGGACGTCCGGACTCAGCCGAACCGCTTCCTTCTCAAAATCCCCCTGTTGCTTCCGCGGACGACATGCGGACTTCCGCATGGCACGGACGTCCGGCTGCACCATGCGGACGTTCGCCAAACCCAAATTCGGGTTTTCAATTTTTCGGGGTGTTACATAACTCTTGTTGCCTTGTGTGATTGTTGGTTTTATTGGGAATTTGAAGTTATGCTGGGAGTTTTGTTCTTGAGAATGAGCCATCTGATTCAAGGAATTGGAAGGGTAAGAAATGAGCCTTGTGTGTTAATCCCTTTATGTTTATACTTTGAATACTTACCTTACGATTTTGGAGTCACAACCCCCCTTTTTAAGTTATTCGCTGGTAATATTTGGTTGGCACTGTTCGGCAATGTCCGGGAATCGCCCTGGTGGAGTTTTCCAGATGAATCCGGAATAGTAATCCGGAAGTGGGAGTCCGGAACTATCCGGAATAGTAATCCGGAAGTGGGAGTCCGGAACTATCCGGAATAGTAATCCGGAAGTGGGAGTCCGGAACTATCCGGAATCGTAGTCCAGAAGTGAGGATCCTGAAGTATCCGGAAGGAGGAATCTGGAAGAGGGAGCCCGGACTCAGTCCGGTATCGTGGGATATTTCCCATTAATTGAGATGCTGTCTAGAAATGATTTGTAGGTGTAAAGCAACCGACTTACGACTCTTATCCCCTTTTATTTTAGGTGTTCTGCCTAGAGATTTGGAGCGTAAGTGAGAAGCGGTGAGCAAGATCAAGTGAGTTTTTCTAACTAAATGCGTATTTTAAACGTGTTTTCTAAAGTAAGTAAATGAACATGAAATGATATGTTTTATTACATGAAATTGTGTGAATGGCAGTTTACTTGAGATGTATGCATACATTGTTGTAGATGTAAATTGGCTAAGTCGGGGGGTGTGGCCTGCCAGTACTCATACCGAGGGGGTGTCCCGTTTATGCCATGGGAGGTGTGACCCAGTAAGGCAGTGTGAGACTGACACGTTGTCACTTCCGAGTGACTTCAATGTGCCATTTACATGTGTGGTGGCTTCATGAAGGTTTTGTTTAAAGTTGTTATATATGAATCTTATGAGATGCTTTAATATTTATTATTGAAATTGTTGCTTCTTGAGGGAGCTCACTAGACCTCATGGTCTAACTCTCGTATTTTCCCAAACTAAACCTTTTCAGGGAAGCCGTTAGTAGTAAGCTCCGACAAGAGTAAGGAGAAGAATTAGAGTGCGGATGCTTCTAGTGATAGTCGCTTCACTTATACTACTTAGACTTTATTTATTATTCTCAGTTGTGAATAGGTTGTTTCCGCCAACCTAGTTTTGAGACAAATGTACTTGAGAAATTTTGGGACCCTTTTGGGATGTTTTATATTCAATGCTATGCTATGCTTTTATATTTTTGTTTGAGTTGTTACACTATACCACGCCCGGGGCGCCTGCATCAATCAATAAAGCGCTTTCTTGAGACAAAACACATTATTTCCCTCATTTGGTTTCTCGAATCCCGATGGTTGAGTAACGTAGACTTCATCTTCTAACTTACCGTTTAGAAAAGCTGATTTGACGTCGAATTGAAAGATTTTCCATCGTTTCTGGGCAACAAGTGCTAAGATAACTCAGATTGTTTCAAACCGAGCAATCGACGAGAATGTATCCTCATAGTCTATTCCTTGTCGTTGAGCATACCTTATAACCACCAGTCTAGCCTTTCATTTTTGAATGCTCCCATATGCAAGGATTTATGTTTTAAAAATCCATTTCAAACCGAGTGCACTTTTACCTTCACGCAGATTGACTAGCTTCCATGTTTGATTCTTTTAGATCGATTGCAGCTCTACTTCCATGATCTCCATTTTGGTAGTTTTATTGCTTCTTCAACACTTGATGGATCTTCAACAAACAATGCCAAAAATGACTCACCTTCGATAGGGAACCGACGTCATGGAATTCTTCCCCGTTCACTTCGATGTAAGTTTAGTGAGTGACTTGGATCATCAGAAAGGTCATCTTCTGAAAGGTCACGAGGAGTGGACTCCGAAGAGTTCAAACTTGACGTGTCTGTTATTGTTTGCGTTGAGTTGTCTGGACCATGAGAAGTGTTTGTTGTTTCTTCTTCTGATTCATTTAGTTCAAGTTGATCATTTGCTCCTTTGGACTTTTCTTCCCATTGCCAACTTCTTTGCTCATCAAACACCACATTTCTACTAATGGTGATTTTTCCACTTTGAGGGTCATAAAGTCGATATGCTTTCGAGTTAGAGCAATATCCAATAAAAATACATTTGGTTGAGTTTTCTTTCAACTTATGCATTTCTACTGTTTGTAAAACATAACCAACACAACCAAAAACTCGCAAGTGGCTTACCGACGGTTTACTTCCATTCCATGCCTCGTCTGGTGTTTGATCCCAAACAGCTTTTGTGGGGAAAATGTTTAGCAAATACACTGCAGTGGCAACGCCTTAAACCCAAAACGAATTGGGTAATCCTTTTTCTTTTTATCATCGACCGAGTCATCTCAATCACCGTTCTATTCTTACGTTCCGCCACACCGTTTTGCTCCGGTGTGTATGGTGCGGTAAGTTCTCTCTTAATGCCCTGCTTGTCACAAAAATCAATAAAATCTTTTCAAAGAAACTCACCTCCACGATCTGTTTGAAGTGCTTTTATGGGTTCTCCGACTTGTTTTTCCACCAAGGCTTTAAACCTCTTGAAATGCTCAAAAGTTTCAGACTTGAGCCGTAAGAAATAAACTCGACTCATCATGTTGTAGTCATCGGTAAGAAGCAAGAAATACTTGCTACATGATAACGAGTTTGTTCTCATCGGTCCACAAAGATCGGCATGAATTAGCTCCTGGCACGTTTATACTTCCCTACTGGAAAAGGCCTTTTTGTTTGTTTTCCGAGAATGCATCCGTCACAGACTTTCTCGAACGGCATGATGTTAGGAGGTCCCTGACCATATCTTTATTTTTCAGCAATTGTACGCAACAATGTTGAGATGACCATATCTTAGGTGCTAAAGTTCAGTATCCCTAAATAAGTCAATTTACATTCCTTGGTGGGAATGAAAAGCGAGTACCCCCTATCACAACAAGGCAAGTTCAGTTGACAGACTACTTTTTCTGGGAGAGGAATCAAGAAGATACTTCACATCTTATTTTGTAAGGGAAGGGGAGGAATCAATCGTTTTTTGTATCTGTAATTGCTTTATTCATCAAAGCAACTTCTGTCTGCTCAGATAGGTTAAAAGGGAACATTCGGTTTTGCATCATGTGAACATGTACAAGAGTATTACCTGTATCTTTATGCTTTACAACGCATTTGTTATCATCAAATATCACACAATGTCCAGTTTGCAACAATTGTCCTACGCTTATTAGATTGTGAGCTAAGGAAGGTGTAAAGTGAACATCCTTAATGAGTTTTGTTTTGTTACCTAGCACAACCATTGTTGTTCCTCGTCCTTTAATCTGAAGTGCTTTGTTGTCACCAAACCGAACTTGTGATTGTATTGACACATCGAGCTCCTTGAACTTCAATCGATCACATGTCATATGATTCGAACACCCGCTGTCGATGTACCATACTTCTTTGCTTGCATCATCCTGGTTTGAGGAAGTCATCAAGATAAACTCTTGGTCATCGTATTGTTCGGTAAACTTGGCCTCATCGGGTTTGTACCAGCAGACTTTGTCAGAATGCCCATATTTGTTGCAATATGAGCAATGGACAAATGTAATTCCATATCTGTTTCGGCCTCTAACTCGGCCTCGATAGCTACCTCTACTTCGGCCTCGATAGCTTCCTCTCTTGCGATCAGAAGATTATGTCTCTCCTCTTGTTTGAAATGCCTTTTCTTTTTCTCTCATTGATGACCTGTTAATTCTTGCTTCATGTGCTTGAAGAGATCCCATTAGCTCATGGAAATAAAATTTCGACACATCTTTCGTCTCTTCAATAGTAGCGACTACATGATCAAAGTTAGGAGTTAAGCTTCGTAGGATCTTAGCTACTACGATTTCATCATCAATTTTCTCTCTATACGATCTCATCTGGCTCACCATCGTAGAGACTCTTGCCAAATACGCTTGGACTGATTCTTTGTTATTCATGTAGAAAGTTTCAAACTCACGTCTCAATGACTGAAGTTTGACGGTAATTACCTTCTTAGATCCTTGATACTCTGTTTTAAGGATCAACCATGCTTGCTTTGAAGTTGTAGTTGTTGTTATTCTTGAAATATGCTCTCGTACAAAAAAAGAGCTTTTGCATCACGTTTTTTATCATCCTTTTGACGAGCGTCGTCATCGCTGATAACCAGACTCCACCAATTCCCATAGATCTTGAGACATAAACAAGGTCTTCATCTTAATGCTCCATAATTCATACAAGTCTCCTTTGAAAATGGGTATTTGAGGTTGACATACGTTAAGAGCGCTTGTGCTTGCGACCATTTTTCAAAAAAAAATCAAACGCCCAATATTTGAAGAAACTTAGCTCTGATACCACTTTTGTTGGAAGTTGTAAAGCAACGAGAAATAAATGACAGCACCGGGAACTCTTTCTTATTATTGCTTGCATGAAATGAGATTACAAGCCTTTGTTAATTAAATAGGCTGGAGGATAACCAAAAAAAGAAACTCAACACTCATAAGAAACTCAACAGACCCATAACAGGAGTATTAACTCATAATTATATATTTAACAACCAAGTTGGACTGACTAGGTTGAATTAACCGTTACTTCTAACATATATGAATCAATTGATCGATCGTTTAGTCAATACTTTGACATGGTGTGGCTTGAACGTACAGAAGCTTTAATGATGCGAAGAGATTCTTCAAGATCATCACATAGCTCGTGAGGGTTTGGGATCGTTTCTTCATCCGCAGATATCACAAATGTTAATTTGTCCATGTAACTCACCACATGAATCATGAGTGCCTACAATCATTTTCATCATAAATACATTAGATTTTTAATTTTCTCCCAAATTAATTATATAAACAAGAAAATGGATGTGTGAATTTACATTTGGTTGGCCGTAACAACTGGGAGCAATGTATGCTACTTCATGTCCAAAAAACGAGATTTCTTCCTGAGGTCCGGGGACATTAGAGAACCATAATGTTGTGTTGTAGAAAACTTTATGATTCAGTTTTCCTGCAATCTGTATATATTCATGTATTATCATTAATTATTAATCCATCTAAAACTTATATATATATATATATATATATATATAGAGGGAGGTTCAAGGGAAAACCTCAAAAAACAGAAAACTGAAGAACACCCTAGGGGCCCTTTATCTGGACTGTTAGTGCTGGATTGTTATTGTACCAAGTAGAGAGTCTCATTATGTAATAGGGCCATAGCTAGCCCTAGGTATATATAGTTTGCTAATTTCCTCTTTGGGAAATGAGGTCATCCACACACACTAGCCACACACACTAGAATTGTTCTTCATTGTATTGTGAGCTATTTGATCCTTAATGAATATAAAGATGACTTCTTTCATGTTATACATTGATTGATTACTTGTTCTGGGATCACATGGACGGTATGCATTTATGCATACATGTAAATTAAGTTGACTTTTTGGTTTTTATGCACAAGTGCACATGCTTGTTACAAATTACCTGTATGCACAATTGCATACCGGTCCAGATGAAGGGCCCCTAAAGTGTTCTTCAGTTTTTCGTTTTTGAGGTTTTCTCTTGAACCTTTCTCTCTCTCTATATATATATATATATAGGGTGATTCAATCAATTAATTAAATATTGTTGTTAGAAAAAAACGATATATAGAACAATTAGGTACCTTGATGCCAAACAACTTAAGGACTAAGTTAGCAAAGAAATAGGTGAAGAGGGGCTCCAAAGAAGCTTTCTTGCGATCCATGACAGCCTTTGCATCTCTCACGTAATCTAAAGGGTCTTTTTTGGGACCGATTTTGAAAGGATGTAATGCATAACCTATCTTGTTTCCCCATGTTCCTTGCCTGCTTGTATCCGTCACATCCTAATCATATATTCAAACAAATGATCAAGAAGCTGCATCAAAAGAGTTATATATATATATATATATATATATTAACAAATTATAATTAGCTGATGCTTGCACATGCATGCATACTCACTTCAATCTTAGTAGTGGCTCGAAGGTTGAAGAACAAGGTTGAACGAAGGCGAATGTTTTCAGGAATATTAGTATATTCAACATCTCCCTCACCTGTCATGCCATGTTAATTTAAAGAGTGAATCCAAAGCTAATAGGTATACACAAATATTTATATCTATATCTATATCAAAGGAGATATATATATATATATATATATATATTATATACAGACTTACAATATCTCCGTTGTAGGTAGCGATAGAATCCAGCTTGTGTGACTCCAAGTACTACATCGTTTATCGTCTGCAAAAGATATATACCATGCAAAATCTTTGTAACTAACATATATATGCTATATTTACAAGTGTTATCTTCACACTGGATCGAATTTTACGAACATGATAATCCATTTTTAGTCTTTTGAAAGATCATGGATATATCATTACATGATCGAAGGTGCATTGTGAAGCATTTGGGGATGCCATTGCATGTCATATATGCTGACATGCATGCATGCAATGTAAAAGGTAAATGTATATGGTGAATAGCTATTTTTTGGTATATTAATTATAACATATCTACAGAAATAAAACCTTACCACATTCATTGCGTTTTTTACCATCTTAATATCATCAAGGCTAACACTTTTAATCACAAAACGTCGAGGCCTATGTTCGACGCCTTTGGAGCCTTTCATTGGTGTTTTTGTATCTTCTAGAAACAAAGCTGTTGATATGAACATCACAAGATCAACAAAAGAGTTCCAAAGAACACCGAGTCTTAACCAAAAGCTAGAAACTTTGGTAGCACCCGACTTCTTGATCATGATATTCCCCGGAAGCGTAGGCAAAGCCTCAAGATCCGAGGCTTTGCGTGTACAAGAAAGTAAAAGATTCATCAAAGACACGCCATCACCAAGGGAGTGATGGAAGCGAAAGACACACGTGCCTTCTGCTTCTGAAGTCTTTATATCTAGGATATGGAGATCCCACAAGGGTTTTGTGCTTTCTATATGAGATTTGCTAAGGTCCGAGATGAAATCTTCAACAAATTTGTCAGATGACTCCATGTTAGGATCAAATGGAACCACAAAGACATGATCATCGATGTTTACTTGCGTTGGAATCCATTTCATGCTCCCGGTTTCCTTGTCCGTTACCTGTTTTCATCAAACACACAAAACAACATAAGATACAAAAATATCCAATTAGTCGTAAGACTTTAAAATATATAATAATAATAATAATAATAATGTCTATTAAAATGTGTGCTTCACCTGCAAGCTAGAAAATCGGTGATTTTTAAGAAAAGTATGAACCAAATTTTGTTTGAAAATATGAGGTTGTATTTTTGTTTTTAAACCCATGATGCCAACAATATAGACATTAGAACCAGGGTCATGAAACAATCGAGACATAGGACTTAGAGGTTGGTCATGATCAAGGTCATCTCCCTTTTTAAAACCCTCGATTGTTTCCCCATTTGTGGAGGTTCGTATCTTAAGAGGGTTCAAAGTTGGAATGGCGGCCATGATCTTAATTAATTTCTAGCTAATTAAGATATTGTGTTTGTATATTGGTATATATCCTAGCTAGTAAACCCCTTTAAATAGAGGAACAACAATAGATGTCTCATTCAAGTGTGTAAATTTGTGGTTGTGATTCAACCATGTTTTTTTTAAGTTTTAAGAACTTTCAAAGACAATTATTATTATTATTTGGGTGTGACCTAAAACCGCATTTAATATGATAAAAATGTTTTAGTTAATTTTCTCATAATCTTAAAAATAGAATTAAAAAAAAACCAATAATTAAATTTTCTAGTTTTAAGTTATTAAGTTTTTGATTTTTTTTAAATAAATAAACTCCTAAACTTTAAAAATTGATTGGTTACATTCTTTGACCCAAAAAAATTTCTGTAACCAATCATATTGATAAATTAGTAAAAACAGAAAAGTAAAAAAAATCCACAAACTTTTTGATTTTGAGTCATCAAATGCTTGAATTTTTTTAACAAATAAAATTTTAAGTTTTCTAAAACCGGTAAAATACATTATTTCGACCAAAATATACATTTATTTCATTTTCACCAAAATCCTTAAACCGGTAACCGGCTATATTGGTTAATTGGTTTTGAAGTTAAAAGAAAAAGAATAGAGAGAACCGTAAATATAATTTTTTGTATGCATTTATTTATACATTGGAGACAACTTTTTTGTTACTATTAAATGACTAAATCGAATGATATATTTCTTTTGTTTAATTGGTTCATCAACTTTATTGTCGATATGTTGATACATCGAGAGAGAAATGTATATTTCTTTACTTATGTTAGTGTAAAGATTCATTTGAACGTACAAAAGTTCAGATATTTAATCCTTGAAAATTTGATATATCTCGGATTTTTTCCGCAACTACTTAGTAGGTTTTATAGGTCATTTGGATGATATAATCAGGTTAATAAAATTTAGAGATTTATTTGTTAATAAAAAATTCAAGAATTTAATTGCTCAAAATATGAAAGTATATGGAATTTTTCATACTTTGCCCAATTGGTTTTTGAACAACGGAGATTTTATTAACTACCAAGGAGTTAGGAAACACAATTACAAAACATCACAAGCAAGCATGGGGTTTTGAAGCCAACTCACCCAATTACTCTTGATCTTACTACTCCTATTAGAAAACCATTAATACGAATGAGTTACAATATTATCCTACAACACCGCCTTCCTTGGCTTAGAAGCTCTAAATAACGTCTCGTTCCGTTGTGACCAGATACTCCAAAATGCCGTGTAGATAACCGCCTCTAAGTAAGCGAGACCCACTTTCTGCATCCTCAGTGAATCCATCCAAACACACATCTCTGGTATTGCATTGAAATTCGGAATATCTAAGTCCTACCATTGACCAGTTTTCTTCCAAACGTCCTGGGCCATTTGACAACAAAATAACACATGGCCCACAGACTCAATTTCAGATTGAAAATCGGTTATAACAGGGATTGCACATCAATACCTCTTTTATCAAGGTTTTCCTTGGTTGGGACTTTGTTCAAGCCCAAACACCACAATAAAACATTAACTTTGATAGGTTCGAGACTGTTCCATCTCGTAGGAATCTGGTCAGTCACCATAAGCTTAGAATCAATGTATTTACGCGCAGATGCCACCAAATACTCGCTCGAACCTTCAAAGCGCCAACACCATCTATCCCTATGATCAGAGAGGACCACCTTATCTAAAATCTCCTTCAAATCCAAAAACTGAGACATTTCCATTCCTCCTCTCGACATTCTTCTTAGCACCGAGGCCTTGTCTCGCAATCCCATGTGATCTTTAACCAAAGCCAACTTGTCTCAGTCAAGAACATGCATCATCGGGAATTGCAGTTTGAATGGAGAATCGTCCAACCATACATCATCCCAAAAGGCGGTGGAACTCCTATCCCCCACTTGTTTCTTACAAAGCAAAAATAGATTGATATATATTTTCGAGATGATAAACAACCTTCAAGATACCCACCCATGTAGAGCTTGATTCCTTATGGATCTAATGTGTGTCTGTAACGCCACTATTACCATGAATCGACTTAATCACTTTTACCCAAAGCGCGTTATGCTCCACCCAAAACCGCTAGTTCCGTTTGAAAATGAGAGCTCTATTAAGAGCAAACAAGCTTCCAACTCCAAGCCTCTGTCCTCCTACTGGCTAAGCACTTTTTTCCATTTCACTCAAGACATTTTCTTATCCTCACTCTCTCCTCCAACAAAGAACCGGTTCTGCATAGCTTCCAACATCTTTTCAACCACTCTAGGGAGTTTAAAATGGAAAGAAGGTATGTAGGAAGGCTACCCAAAACAGAGTTAAAGGGTGTAACTCTAAACCGAATGAGTATAGGCTTTTTAATTAGAGAGTTTGGAACTAAATTTATCGATCACTCCTTTCCACCCCTCGATTCTAGTCATTTTACATCCCACCGGTAGCCTTAGATAAGAAAACGATAAATTATCCTAACCACAGCCCACCAATCTTGCCATATATCTAAGATTTGCACAATCAACCCTTACTCCATACAAATTACTTTTGGGATATTTAGTTTGAGCTCAGAAATGATACAGAAGCACCGAAGAATGCGCATAATGTTCCTAGCATTAGCTTAAGACCATTCACCAACAAAAATCACATCATCCACATAAAAGAGATGGAAAATAGACAGGTTTCCTTTGCCAACGGTTGCCCTAGTAAAAACTCTCTTACAAAAACTGCTTCTCGTATAATCGCATGAAGACCTTCCATAGCCAGAATAAAAAGGAACGACGATAGTGGGTCTCCCTGCCGAAGGCCACGGTTATCACAAACTCCTTAATTGAAGATCCATTTACAAGGACCAACGTCGTCGAATTTTCAAGACACCCTGCTATCCAGCCTCTCCATTTTCTGCCAAACCCCAATTTTTTAAGAACCATATCAAAGATGTCTCATCGCAGAGAATCGTATGCTTTTACAAAATCAACTTTAAAAATTATAAGTTTCCTCTTTTGTTTCTTATACCACCCCATCACCTCATTCATAGTTAATGACCCGTCTAGAATTTGCCTCCCTTTAATGAATGTCGATTGCTCCGTACTCACACAATCTCCATTTACCCGACTGAGGCGATTAGCCAAAAGTTTGCCTATGATTATATACTGGCACCCTATCAAACTTATTGGACGATACTCTTTGACAAACTTCAGATCAGAAACTTTCGGAACTCTTTGCCCAAAAATATTGTTATATATGTTCTTGTAAATAGTTCCTCTTAAAACTAATATCTTTAAATGTAAAACCAAAACTATTTTATCATTACTAAAAGTGTATGTGTTTTAGGTAATTGAGAAATCTATTCTATAAAATACCGAATATGACATCTCATTTTGAAAATGTTCTGAAAACATGTTAAGATGTCAAAAACTTTCGATAAACTCATTACAACACTTTTTGATGTAGCACTTTAATCTTTTTTTTTTGAAAAACAATTAAACCAAATACCATTACCAAACCAACCAAAAGTGTACAAGGAACAACCAAACAAAATCCAAAGGACCTTACAGCAAACATAACAGCACCAGTAGAAAAACATTAGGATTGCAAGATGCAAACCTCAAGCAGGCCAGACCCAAAGTAGAAAAACTCACTACCATCGCACCCGATCCAAACCGAAACGCGAAAAACATATTGCCGGGCAGAAAGGAGTCGTTGCCACACTTTCTGCTACACGAAAACAAGCTGCAGCCGTACCTCCACGATTGTTATACACATCAGCAGTGCAACAGTCTGCGTCGAAAAAGCAAACACACCTATAAACCGCAAAATGCTGCAGCAACGGACCTCCCCTGCAGTGCTGAATCAAACGAACCGAAAGTGCTGTATAGGAGTAGCAGCTTAATGAACCAGTCGCAGCCCCCTACCTATCACAGACCCGACATGGACAGCGAAATAAAGCCACAACCGCTGCCCTGCACAAAATAATAAGAAAACAGGAGGCAGGGACAGCAGCTTAGTGATCCAACCGCTGCCTGTTGGGTCATTGACCAACATCTTTCTAAATCGAAACGTGGCGCTGGCTGCTACGCTATATGGAAATAAATTGCGCCTTCTCCACCAGCAATTGCTTTTGGCATAGTGGTAAGCGCTTGGATCTTAACATGTGGTATCAGAGCAGGTTACGGGTTCGAATCCCGTGGAGTGCATTTAAAATGCCAAAGGCATGTTGTGCAACCATTGACTTCTAGCGAAGCTCTCGTTAGTGCTGGCGGATGCTGGGGGGGGGGATTGTTGGGTCATTGACCATCATCTTCCTAATTGAAACGTGGCGTTGCCTGCTACGCTATATGGAAATAAGTTGCGCCTTTTCCACCAGCAATTGCTTTTGGCGTAGTGGTAAGCGCTTGGATCCTAACACTGCCCCTGTGCATTTGTCTTAATCACCAGCTTAATCCAGTAAGATCCAACAGCCTCCATGCCTAATCTTCCATCCCTTGGAATCGATCACCGCCGCACGATCTGTGAAGCAAACTCAATCGAGAGTCTTCCTTGGGCGCACACACAACAGCTCGAAATCATTACCTGTTTGTCTCAAATATCTTCGCGACCCGTCTGTAAAATTTTCCTCATTTTTCAAACCCCACACACTTAACCAGATTTTGTTAATCTGATAAATTAAGTTTCCAACTGATTGTTTCCTCATTATAATCCACTATGACATTTTTATGATTTATAAAGCCCAATAACACACAAGTGGTGACTTATTACAAGCTTGGATACACGTATCGACTACATAGATGTATGTGTTGTGTTTGTGTATTAGGATCAACTAAACAACTAACCACCACTGTACCCCGATATGAACCACTAACCACCATTATAGCCAAATATGACATTTTATGACTTATTAAGGTCCAATAAGACCAATAGTGACTTTTTTTTTTAGAAGGGTATCCCAGACCACATTGGGCCCAGACTAATCCCTAGGCAAATCGGGCCTTTGGCCCAGCTGCTAAAGCATGCAGCCCTGAGATTATCCTCAGTGGCCACAAGGGCTGCGTGTGGGGCTCGAACCCGGGCAAGCGCTATGAACTCCCTAGGCCTTACCACCACGCCACAACCCTTGTGGTTACCAATAGTGACTTATTACGTGCTTGTGTACACTTATGGATTGCATAGATTCATGTGTTGTGTATTATGGTCAATTAGACAACTAACCACTATTAGACCCCAATATGTACCACTAATCCACCATTATAGCCCATTATGACATTTTATGACTTAATTATAAGACCCAATAAAACAAGTGGTTACTTATTACGTGTTTGTGTACACGTATCGACTGCATATATGCATGTGTTGTGTATTAGAGTAAACTAGACAACTAACCACCATTATACCCCTCATATGAACCACCATTGTAGCCCAATATGTTCTTTTATGACCTATTGTGGCCCAATATAATACCATATGTGACTTATTATGTGTATGTGTGCAAATATGTACTACAAATATGCATGTAGTGTGTAGTCGGTTTAATAAGACAATTAAGACTCACTATAGTCCAACACAAACCACTAAGCCACAATAAACCCCAGAATAGCCCAACTTGACATGAATAAGTATACATGAAGATGAATTGTGAAAAAAGTACACAAAAACGTAATAAAAAAACCGCCAAAAATCCGTCACAAAGTTCCTGAAAAGAATCAAAAAATTAAGAAAAATTATAATTTTCAATATATTTCCGGCGGATTTTTGACGGAAAATATTTTTTTTAATTTATGTCGGAAAATAATAAGATGCTAAAAAACTCTTGATTTTTAAAAAATATTTATTTAAAACCCTTATTAAAACTGAATTATATATATATATATAGGGGTTAAATCATGTGAGAACAAAAAATAGGTTGAGAACTGTGGGAACTGATCTAAGCCGTCATTTGGTTTTGATCTTATGATTTTAAAAACATAAAATTTCATTCATAGGTTCTCAACCTATTTTTGCCTATAATAATGTCCATAGATTAAAATCAATTAACGGCTTAGATTGGTTTTCACGGTTCTCAACCTATTTTAGGTTCTCATTTGATTATCGTCATATATATATATATATATATATATATATATATATATATATATATATATATTTCAAGATATTTCCGACGGAAACTAAAACAATTAATTTTTTTAAGATTTATGTCGAAAATCAGTCGAAAAATAATAAGATTTTTAAAAAACCTTGATTTTCTAAAAAATTTTATTTAAAACATTATTATTTTCCGATGGATATTAAAAATAATAATTTTCGTCGGAAATCTGTCAAAAAATAATTTTTTTTTAAATACATTGATATTTTAAAAAATATTTATTTAAAACAGTAATTAATTTCCGACGGATTTTTGACGGAAATTAAAAAAAAAAATCCGTCGGAAAGACGTCGGAAAATAATAAGATTTTTATGAAAGCTTAAAAAATATTTATTTAAAACAATTATTTGTTTCCAACGGATTTCCAATGTAAATTAAACAAATTAAATTTTTTTTTAATTTCGGTCGGAAACTAATATGGTTTTTCTAATTTGATTTTTTTATTGCTATTTCTAACCCATGGATCTTATCACTAAGTCTTAGCCACCATTTAACACCTTCATAAGTTGACAGAGAAACCGTAAACGGCAACTTCTGGCCTAACGGGTGGAAATCAACAACGAAGTTGGCACTCGACTAAAGACTTAGATCACAGAGTTATGAATTTTAAATAATATTACCATGTAAATCTGTAAATGTAAAATAAACAAGTATGTTTTAACACAAAATCATAATTTAGCCAATCATTAAGGCTATTCTATCAGACATACATTAATAAAAAGAAAGACTTACGGAAGCTCTTCTCCAAGATTACCACAGCTTTTATTACTTCCAAAGGATTTTTACAAACAGAAAGGAAAATGAGAGAGAAACTAAAACCGTATCTAAGAACGATCTGCTAAAACAAGAAGAGAAAGCTCCCTTTTAAAGGGAAATAAAAAGAAAGAGACAAAAGATGAACATGGAAGATTCCTACAGCACTGTTTATGAACAGGTAATAACATGTCGATCATATAATGATAAATCACTTTGTCGACCACCAAATACTTTTGTCGACCACCTTTTGAAAGTGAAAAAGAGACGTCTCTCCAACTTCAATTATTTTGTACTGTCTTTCAAAGAGTCTGTAAGGTTTTCTAGAGCATCGTCTACAGGAAAACCAATCTGGTCGTCATAAGGGTCCTGAGCGTCCTGAGTTTGTTGATCAGATGTCATAGAAACATCTGATTTGGAATCTGAACAACTTATATTTTTGTATAAGTCTTTCTTCATATTTGCAATAAAGAGATCAATTATCTCTGCCTTCGTATGGGTCTCAGCATATTTCTGAGAGAGCTTTTGGTAAGGGCTAAGCTCTGAAGTGTCTTCCTGTTTCTGTTCGAATTGGTCTTTATAAAGATCATTTTTCTTTAGGATTTTTGACACCATTTCTTCGCCATAAGGCTTCTTTGTTGTTGGATCTTCTCTGGATAATTTATCCCAGTATTTTGTGAGGCTTTGTCTTTTTAGACAAGGAGCCATAATCTCCGTATAGCCAAAGATTGGCTTCCATTTCCAGATCCAAGGAATACGAAACTCTATAAAAACAGCAAGTATTTTGCCCTTCAATAATATATTGGGATTTACAGTCATGAACTTTTGGAGAATAATCTACCCATTGCTTTAAGCAAAGTTTTAAATCCTCAGGAAGAATTTCACCAGTAGTTCCAAAATATCTCCACCATGTAAAAAACCAGTTAGGAACTGGTGAGTGAAAACAGTTTTCACAAATCTTTAAAAACCAAGAATGTTTTTTATTGTCATTCTCATATAAGAGAACCTTTTCAAAGCTTGAGATATAATCCCAGTAATTAAATTTAAAATTACATTTATGGAGAGGAGAAAACCATTATCTTTCAGCTAATGGAGATATTCCCCATTCTTCAAAAGATATAATCTTTTTTATAATAAATTTTGAGAAGGTATAAACTTCTGTCCTCGTAGAAGAGGAAAAATGAGTTATTTCTACTGAATGTGTAGAAATTAAAAGACCTTCATAAAACTGTCTTTGTTTTAAAGTACCATGGATGCTTGAAGAATTTGAAAGATATATTTTTAGAATAATTTCTGGATTATCTTTCCATTGAATATCTTTTTCTTCAATTAGAAGTATAACTTCTTTGAATTCAGTTTCATAAAACTGTGAATCTGAGTTATCTTCTTTGCTAATATTAGCATAAGAGGATGATGCCTCAGCTTTTTCCTTTTCCTTAATATAATTAAGATACTATTTAGCAAGAGGATGATCTTCAGGTAAAGAAGTGCCTATGAGGTTTTGTAATGGATCTTTAAGGTTTGCAATATTTGAAGCTATTAGCTTCTTTTTCCCTATCTGGATATTGTAATCTGAGGTAGAAGATTCTCCTCCTCTTCCTCCTCTTCCTCTATAAGAGGAATAGCTACTATGTGAAGAGCTCATTCCTGCAATCATAAGAGATATTCACGGGTTAAGAAATCAGGCAGATATTTTCTGCACCTTTCTTATAAACGATAGTAAAATCCAAAGGAGCTAAACGAGCTTGCCATCTAGCAAACATTTGTTTAGAAACATCATGTTTAAAATCCTTTTGGAACATGTATTTAGCAGAAATACAGTCTGTTTTTATAATAAATTTTTTATTATAAAGATCGTCTTGGAATTTTAAGACACATTTTACAATTGCAAATAGCTCTTTTGCTATAGTAGCATAGTTCTTTTGAGCACCATTCCATTTTCCCGAATGGAACCTGACAAGAATTTCTTGCTTTGAGTGAGGATCTATTTGTTTTAAGATACCTCCAAATCTTATGTCTGAAGCATCAGTTTCAATGATTTTTTCCCAAAGTGGGTTTGCTAGCATTAAACAAGGGAGGTTTTTAACCTTTTGTTTTAGATTCTTGACAGCCTGGGTATGGCTATCAGTCCAATCAGGACTTTTCTTTTTAAGTCTGTCATAGAGAATAGAAGTATCTTCATTTAAATTTCCTATGTAGGCTGAAATATAATTTAGGCTGCCTAGAAATCTTTGTAATTGGGTTCTATCTATAATTTTATCTGGAAATTTTGAACTAAATTCCATGCTTCTTTGTATAGGAATAATTCTTCCCTTTTCGATATTATGACCTAAGAATCTAATTTTTGTTTGGAATAATAACATTTTTGGTTTTGAAATAACTAAATCATTTTGTATCACAACTTTTTTGAAAAGTTCGAGGTGTTTAAAATGACTTTCTATCCATAGAAAAAATTAGAATATCATCTATATAGACAATTATAAAATTGCTATAAGGATAGAAAATGTCATTCATGATTTGTTGAAATTCAGATGGAGCATTTTTTAAGCCAAAAGGCATTACCGTCCATTCATAATGTCCTATTGGAACATTAAAAGCAGTTTTATATATGTCTTTCTCATTGATTTGTATTTGCCAGTAACAAGATTTTAAATCAAAATTTGAAAATATAATAGCTTGAAATAATCTGTCAAGTAAATCTTTTTTATTAGGGATCGGATGTCTGATCCATTTTAAAACTTTGTTAAGGGGTTTGTAATTTATTACAAGGCGAGGGACACCCCTTTCTTGCTCAGAATGTTTATTGACATAAAAAGTTGTACAAGACCATGAAGATTTAGAAGGTTTGATAAGACCTTTTTCTAATAAAGAGGCTATTTCCTTTTTGCAGAGTTCTATATACTCAGCATTCATTTGGCAGGGTCTAGCCTTAGTTAGTATTTTTTTTTTCTAAAAAATCCTCCTCATAAGGCAGGGAAACCATATGTTTCTTTCTATCTTCTAAAATCTTTTCTTTTTGAAGCATTTCTTGAGAAATCTTTTTGGTATTGATTTTTATAAGAAATTTTTTTCTTTTTCTTATGAAGAGGTAGATCCATTCCAAACTGATCACAGAAATCTCCTAATTGTTTTCTCTCAAGAGATCGTTGGGTTTTAATTTGTTTTTTAAGGGCTAATTCATTACATAAAGAAAGACCCTCTCCAATACAAAATCTGTTTATTTATTAATCTTTTCAGAATGGAAAATGATACTGTTCAAAACAGTACTACTGAGGAATATGATATTCCTGTGATCCCAGAACAAGTAATCAATCTAGATAAACAATAAAATAAGCCATCTCTATATTCAATATGGATCAAGTAGCTCACAATGAAGAACACTATGTGTGGCTACTATGTGTGTATGGATGACCTAATTCCTAAAGAGGAAAGTAGCAAACAATATATACTAGCTACAACTATTGAACATTGACATATTAGGTCCCTCTACTTGGTACAATCATAATTAAGCACTAACAATCTCCCCATTTGTAACAATACAGAGGCAAAAGTTTTAGATGTCTACCGGGGTCACATATTTCTTTCGAATACCGAATATGATCTCGAATCTTCGTAATGCATGTCGGTACTCCTTCCGGTAGGTGATGGCTTCAATCACTTGGTTGATCATGTCCTTTTCTTTATCTTTGAGCTTCACCTCTCCATTTGCATCCAGACGAAGCTTGCTTTCCAGGTGAACCAAAAGTATCTTCATAGTACCCTCACAGAACTTGTTGATTTCAATAACTCTCATGAATCTCTTCTTTGAGTCAGTATCAAGGTAGACAACTCCGAGCTCAGGCTTTTTCAGTACGGTGTAAGCGGGGATACCTTGAATATCAAGCAGGCGTTTGTTTGGTCTTCCGATGTTCACATGAGCTTGATGAGATTCCAATGCCATCTAGAAATCCGTAATATATGAAAACTTCAGGATATTTCTCATAAATTTCTTCACACTCTGGTAAGCAACGTCATATTCAATCTTCTTCTCTGGGCGGGAGGCTAGGAGGTTGTAAAGGCTCAGGAGATCATCTAGTTTCAGACTCTTGAAGTCAGCCTCAGAGAACACACATTCAGAACCATCAGATCTCAAGACGGTGAACTTAGGATAAAAAAACATTGAACAACTTTTGAGATTCAACCTTCAGCACCTTCATTATCATGTTGTCCGATCTGACAGCACCTGTTTCTCTGTCTTTATTTCTTATAACGTACAGAAACTCGATCTTCTTCAGTGATGGCCAGTCCTCAATCCCATAAACTCTCTCCAAGTTGATTCTCTGAACATCCCGTACATATAGTTCTTTCCTTAGGATCTCTAGATACGGAATCAGAAGTGTCACTCTTTCTCCCGTAGCTACGTACCTCGGTTCAGCATCAATGACTACTTGATAGATTCGGAGTTCTGCCTCAAGTACTGGATCTCTGATCTTTCCATCATGAATTACCGATGCAAGTGAAGCTGAAGTACCTATACCCGGATCTGCCGTTTCTGGCGGTGGAAGAGCATCATCTTCGGATTCAATTTCCATAACCTGATTCCCAGTAGTATCAAGAACATCATCCAAAGCATCAACCATTTCTTCTTTGATCTTGTGGCTCAACTGCTCTGGCTCTTCTTCTGAATCAATGTATATGATATTAACAAGCATATCATCGGCCATCCGCTCATCCGACGTTCTATTGTTAACAACCGAAGGCTTTTCAACCCCGGTTTTGACATCAGCTAGAACCATTTCAGTATCATCTATCTGTACCACACCAATCGCCGTTCCGCCTTCACCTGTATTTCCCTCAGCTTCGGGTTCCCCAACATTACCAGTAGAAGCAGCAGCACTAGACTCACCAACCCCTGCTCTCTTCTCCCCCTCATGTTGATCAGGATCGTCCTGGTCACCATGCCTTCTCTTTTGTGAGGCTTCATCTTGGATCCCACACTTCTCTTCGACAGCCTTAAGACTGTTAGTGATGGAGGTGAATTCGTTCATCATAGCATTCGTCATATCTGCCATTGAATCAGTTAGACGCTGGAAGTCGTTACTAGAAGGTGGTTGGGTTGGAGTTTGGGTTTGAGGTTGGGATTGTTGGCGTAGTAATCCAACAAGGTCAACATCTTCAGCCGTGTTAGTATCGCCTTTGGCTAAGAGTCGAGCTAACAGCTCTGATTTGAGCTGGTCTTCTGGGATTAGATGTAACGGTACTGGTGGTGGTGTTTGGGGATCGGATTCAACGCGAAATGGTTGATTCTGAGGTGTTGATGATGAATCTGCAATGCCTTTGCCTTTTACTGCTCTTTTAACTTCAGCAGATAGGTCACCAACAATCTTTTTCAGCTCGTCGATGTGTTTCCTGTAAGTGGTGTCGATAGATGCAATTGAAGCTCGCAGAACCTCCAATGTGATGTAGTGCGGAAGGACCAAGGTTCTGAGCCACCTATTGAGTAGTCAGAGAAGGAAACATAGATCTAATGGATCTAACACTCGAGCCACGTAGGTTCTCGGTTAAAGTAGCGGTTGTAGCAACCGTACTGCCTGTGTTCACCGCTGGCATAGTGTTAGCAGTGACAGGACTTCCACCCGGTCCTCGTGGACTACCGACGAACGGCGGTCTCACTCTGGGTGTTCCGGTTGGAGCACGAAAGCTCTCAACTTGGTGTGGTGCCATCATATATGTCATAGGAAATGATGTTCGTCCAAATGGCCCTAGACTCGAAGTGCGTTGAAGGAAGGTCAGTGGTCGGGGCGGGAGCCTACCTGTTTCAATACCAGCAAACACCGATTGTGTTGCCGATAGATTTTGTGCTAATTCCCCTGTGGAAAATGAAACACCGGCCTGTTGAGAGACCGATGAGTGGTTTGGAGGGGTTGTGCTATGCATGGCTAGTTCCACCATGTCTGTTTCAATGCGCAACGGTGACAAACGCTCGTTGGCAGAAGATGTGGCTACCTGGCTTGGATCGGCTTGGTGAGAGCCGGTAGTTAAAACTTTTCCCAGCTCTGTCACAATATCACTCATTTCTTTTCTCCCTCTTACCTCACCACTAACTACATTCTCCACTTCTACTTCTACTCCTTCGTTTACAGTTGAAGCGCCCGCGACGTTAGTAGCAGTGTCGAAGAGTTCCATGTTCCATGTGGAATCAACATCAGAACTCTCAACACGTGGTCTCCGACCCATGTGTCTTGGAATCAAATCTGCTTCGGGGTCATGGTCGGAGTCATCATCATCATCATCATCATCAGCTCCAAAAGGTAATAATGAAGATACATTCTCATCAGCTCCAGAGGGTATCAATGAAGCTACATCATCATCAGAAGATGATGCAGCAGCGGCATCGGCTGAGTTCCAGGAGACATCGTCATCAAAAATCTTAACTGGATGAGGTCGATGTGGTGGTTGAGCTGCTCGTGAAGAAGATGCATGGCCAACAGTCCGTTTACTTCTCCCAACTCTCTTTCTTTTACGTCTCCTCACCTCTCGTTGTTCAGGAACCCCGTGTTCCTGAACCCCCTCGACATTCTGACCCTCACCTCCTAGTGGGTTTGCATCTTGGGTAGGTCCCTCCGGTTCTGGCTGGACCACCAATGCATTTTCTAGTCTATATTGCCTAACTACCCAGGACTGTTGGTCAGCATATTCAAGTACGTCTTCTCGAATGACGGCGATGTGAGCAAAATCGTTCAGCTTGGGCATCTTTATGTAGTGCATGTACTGGCTCGGGCCTCGTGGAGCATCCGCACGTCGGGGAATGTCGTCGTTGTCTTCCATGGTTTGATGAATCAAAATCTGGAAAAACCTCTGATAAGGTACAAAGTTGCGGTCTTTCTTTGGACAAGCCTTGTCTTCAACCAGCTCGATGAGCTCATTCCAGAGTATGATAGCGTAGTCGATGTTTCGGTTAAATGCGAAGGCATGAAACATCCATAGGGTTGGCAGGTTTGTCTTGTCTAAGCCAGTATGTTTGGATGTCATGCACCGGTTGAATATAGAATAGAGTATACAAGATTGGTGGTAGATGCGTGCGTCTGAACTGTGATGAACCGGTGAGAACTGGGTTGTTGGGGTTTTGATATCCAAGACTACGGATATCAATGAATAGTTGTTCTTCGGGAACCGGATCTTCAAAGTTCTCTGAATATGGAAGGTTAAGTGCACGTCGAATTCCTCGTAGGGTGATTCTAGCATCAAAATGATCAACTTTTGCTGTGAAATGTGGTGTACGATGTGTAGGATGAAATTGAATTGTACCCCAGAACTATTGTAGATAGATGGCCGGTACAAATTCAACTCTGGTAAGTGCGGTTCGTAGAGGATGGCCGCGGATGATCTCTATGATTATCTGATGGTCAAAAGGAACTGCTAGATCTAGATGATGGTTGTTATCGTCAAATCTCAGAAAATTGCCCCTCGGGAAGATTTCTTCATCCCGGTCACGAGCATTGACCGATGGGTGGGATGAACGATGAGAACGGATGATGGTGTTATCATCCGAAGCGTTGCCATCATGTTGATCCATCTGACCCACTTAACAGTTTAGTACAGTGCCAAAATTGATTTTGCCTTGAAAATTTTTCAAAAAAAATCCCTAAGTGTTGGGCTTATCGCAGTGCACACCAAAAGCTTATCGCAAGTAATAGGGTTATCGCAACGTGAAGTATGTGACAAGAGGTTATCGCAACGCATTGGTTTCGATAAGATATTGTCGCAACTCAAGGTTGCGATAAGTATGATCAGCAGACCGTTGCGATAGTTATGAGTTTATAAAGGCACGTTGGTTGCGATATGAATGAACACCGAAATAAAACCTAAGTGTTCAACCCAGATTTATGCTTTTTCGTTCAAAACATGTTAAGACCTATACTACTAGGCTCGCAATACACTCGACGGTGAACCCTATGACTTTCTAACTACACAAACACACAAACACATGAATTTTTCGTAGAAAATCAAAGATATCGAACCTAAAACCCTAAAACAGACTGTAGCATGCGATTTAATGGTTCAAATCGAATGAAAATTAGGATGCATTACCTCGATGATGATCTGAGTAGAATGCAAGGAACAGAAATACCCAAAAACGACTTGAAAAACGAAATCGCAGTAGCAATTTAGAGAGAGAGTTCGAGGGTTTTGAGATGAGACAAGTTTGGAAAAACCCTAAACCCTATTTATACGATTTTTGAAATTCAGTGACATGTGGCAACACGAGATTGGTCCAAAGTTTGACATGCCACGTGTCAGCTTATCGCAAAGAACAAGTTGAGATAAACTGTTAATCTCATCGCAACAACGGGTTGCGACAAGATACTGTGTATGCCTTCTTATCGTAATGCATGGTTGCGATAAGAACTACACTTGGTTTCATCGCAACAGAAGGTTGCGATAAAACACTGTTCACCATGTATCGCAAGTGAAGGTTGCGATAACAGTGACCCTTTGACATTTTTCAGATATAATTTTGAAAGATTTTATCACATTGGAAGATGTCCAACTTTCAATTGATTAAGCACTCAAGGTTTTTGAAATATTTTCACTCCCCCTTAAATGATGCAAGTATGTTTAGATAAATTGATTTTCATCATTTAAGAGTTTGTGTCTAAAACAAATTAGAGAACATACCTTGTAGTCATCAAGTAGTGAGCACATGATATCAATACCTACAACTTTGTCAGATATGCACACTCCCCCTATTCTTGTGCATACTTCTTATAATGTACTCCCCCTGAGACTATGAACACACCTTATGCAGACACATGTATCATAACAAGAATGTAAAGTAACAAAAGAAATAAACAATGAAAAACAACAAAGACATGAAAATAAATATCATATATTGAGAATATAATGTGATGAAAATTTGAATGTATCAATCTAGATAGAGATAACTAGATTGAACTACACATATTTCCATCCATTATATGATCAATATAGAATATTAAACTTTCATGTTCAACATGCCGAGCTTGGATACTAAGAAATTAAATCGTTTTTCATCCAAGGCTTTTGTAAAGAGATCGGCAAGTTGAAAATCAGTTGTGACAAAGTATAATTCAATCGTACCTTTTTCGACATGATCTTTAATAAAAATGATACATGATGTCGATGTGTTTGGTCTTTGTATGCTGGACCGGGTTAGCTGATATGGCAGTTGCACTCTTGCTGTCACAGTAGATGGGAATTTTCTCATACTTGAACCCGTAGTCCATAAGTTGAGTCTTCATCCACAGAACCTGTGAACAACAACTAGCAGCGGCAACATATTCTGCCTCCGCAGTTGATGTTGAAACACAGTTCTGTTTCCTCGAAGACCAACTTACCAGTTTGTCTCCCAAAAACTGCACATGACCAGATGTGCTCTTCCGGTCTAGCATACTACCTCCATGATCCGCATCAGAATATGCAATGAGTTCGAATCCCGTTTCTTTTGGGTACCACAGACCAAGGTACGATGTCCCCTTCAGATATCGAAAGATTCGTTTAACAGCACCAAAATGTGATTCCTTTGGTTGTGCCTGAAATCTTGCACATAAACAAGTTGAAAACATTATATCTGGACGACTTGCAGTAAGGTACATTAATGAGCCTATCATCCCTCGGTAATTCTTAACATCTACATCTATACCATCTGGATCCGGACCAATTTTAGATCCAGGCTCCATAGGTGTACCAATTGAGGTACAATTTTCCATCTTAAATTTCTTCAAGATGTCAAACACATACTTTGATTGGTTGATGAAGATACCGGTTGAGAATTGCTTGACTTGTAATCCGAGAAAGAAATTAATCTCTCCCATCATACTTATCTGGAATCTAGTCATCATAATGCCCAAAAACCAAGTACATAATCCAGGGTCAGTTGAACCAAAAATAATATCATCAACGTAAATTTGTACCAGAAGGATCTCACCATTTTCTTGCAGAGTGAAGAGAGTTGTGTCGATTTTACCTTTTCGAAAGCCAGCACCAAGTAGGAAGGTAGATAAAACTTCGTACCAGGCTCGAGGGGCTTGCTTGAGACCGTAGAGAGCTTTGTCAAGAATGTAGACGTGATCTGGTTTATCTTTGTCCACAAAGCCCTTCGGTTGAGAAACATATACTTCTTCTTTCAAAACACCGTTCAAGAAAGCAGTCTTCACGTCCATTTGATAGACAGTGAAGTTTTTGAAAGCGGCATATGAAAGAAACATCCGGATTGCCTCTATGCGAGCTACCGATGCATACGTCTCGTCATAGTCGATTCCCTCTTGTTGCCTGTACCCTTTAGCTACAAGGCGTGCTTTATTTCTCACAACAATCCCATCTTTATCTTTCTTATTCTTCAGGACCCACTTTGTACCAATTACCGTTTTACCCTTAGGTCTATGAACTAGTCTCCACACGTTCAATGCTTCAAAAGAGTTCAGCTCATCTTGCATGGCAATGATCCAATCCGGATCTTCTAAGGCTTGTCGAACTGTTGTAGGCTCAACTTGACTTAGAAAGAGCGCGTAAAGGACTTCGTTAGCCGTTGCAGATCTTGTCTTTACAGGTTCGGATACGTCACCAATGACTTGTTCAATGGGGTGACTCTTAGTCCACTTAGTAGAATGTGGGAGGAGAGATACAACATCTTCATTGGGATCCACTAAGTTGGGATCTTTATCAATATTCAACTCTATCATCAAGGTAGGTTCCGATTGTGGGGAGGGTTCATTGACAGAAGAGTCAACAGGAACTGCCTCCGGAACTGCTTCAGAAGAGGACTCAGGTTGACTTGCAGAGTCCTCACCATTGGCGTTACAAGTTGTACCTGACGAAGAAGCACCATTCGTAGATTCACGATGTCTTGCTTGTGGAGATGCCATATGTGTATTACTTGAAGACGATGCAGTAGTTGTTGCACCAGTTATAGGAGTAGTCAGTACCGGTGAAGGCCCTGACATTGTAGCATGAGCTGGTGGTGTAGCAACATTGCTCCTGTTAGTGATAGATGAAGAGGGTTTATCATTACCAAAATAATCATCATAAAAATATTCAAACAATAAATCAAGATCATTAGGTTTAGAGTTAGAAGTGAAAGCTTGATCATTGTTTGAAAATCTAGTCATCATTGGACGGATTTGTCCAGATGCTAGAATTCCAGATATTGCGGGTTATGTACTATTTTGCACAGAAGCCATGTCTTCGGTTTCGTTGAATCTGACATTTATGCTTTCCTTCATAGTTCTGGTAGACTTGAGATAGACTCTGTATGCTTTTGACGTGAGCGACTATCCGATAAAGACGCCCTCAATTCTTTTAGGACTGAATTTGTTCAGGTTGTCCTTATCGTTCAGCATAACACACCTGCATCCAAAAACACGAAAGTAGTGTATTACAGGTTTTATATTGTTAATTAGTTCATATGGAGTTTTACCAAACCGTCGATGGATAATTGAACGGTTTTGTGTATAGCATGCAGTCGATACAGCTTTAGCCCACAGAAACAGAGGTAGATCAGCATAAGAAAGCATCGTTCTGGCGGCTTCAACAAGTGTGCGGTTTCGTCTTTCAACGACGCCGTTCTGCTGAGGTGTTCTAGCCGTAGAATACTGATGAGATATTCCTAATGACTTAAAGAAATCATCAAGAGTCTTGTTTTTGAACTCTGTCCCATTATCTGACCCGACAGTCTGAACTGTTTGTTGACGATTCACTTGAAGCTGTTTGATTAACGAGATGATCAAGTCAGGTGTTTCGTCTTTTGATCGAAGAAACTTGACATAAGTATATCTCGAATAATCATCGACAATGACTAACACGTATCGTTTGGCACTGATATTCTGAGTCTTCATCGGACCACAGAGATCCATATGAAGGACTTCCAAGGGTTTCTTTGTGCTAGGCTCAGGTTTCGGTGGGTGAGGAGATCACTTTATCTTCCCCTTCTCACAAAGCAGTACAGAAGTTGTCTTTCTCAAACTGCAGAACCGGTAGACCTATAACTAAATCACCCAACGTTAGCTTTTGAATGTAACGAAAGTTGAGATGAGATAGTCGTCTATGCCATAACCAACTCTTCTCCATTGTTGCCTTAGACATCAGACACACGTCGTTCTTCGGCTTAAGCTTTGATAGGTCAATAGTGTAAAGATTTGACTTTCGCGAACCAACTAGAAGTTCATTTCCTTCATCGGTTAGAACTGCACACCGGGTCTTCTTGAAATGGACTTCTAGATCTTTGTCACAAAATTGACCTATACTAAATAAGTTATCCCCTAAGCCTTCAACATAATTAACTTTGGTTATCCTGACGTTGTCTATTACTATATCTCCATAACCCAAGATTGAAGAGTACTGATCATTCCCAAATTTAACTCTCCTTCCATCCTTTTCCACAAAATTGCTCAACAACTCCTTTCTACTTGTCATGTGTTTTGAGCAACCAGAATCCAAATACCACACATGACGGAGCTGCCAAATGGGATTTAAACAGTTTTAGGTACCCATTGCCAATTGGGTCCTTTCGGGTTAGGAGAATTAACTGATTTTGGGTTAGCATTTTTCTTTGAATTGTTGTGGTTATAATATCTATTTGAGTAAAAACGATTTGAACCATAGAAATTATAACCAAACCATGAAGAATAATCAGACTTGCAGATAAAATCATCTACACCACATGAAGAACAACAAATTTGATCATGTGCTAAATTAATCAGTTGTTGCATTGAAGAAATCTTGTAAGGAATAACAAGTTTTTGTTTGTTGGAAGCAACACGATTACTAACAGTAGAAACAAAAGTGTTTTTCTTGGAATGAAAAGCAACATTAGATGAATTTCTCTGGGCCACATCATGTGTGGACTCCTTTATTCTCCACTCTAACCGCGAGTTGTTTCTTAAATAACGATCTGAAATGGCATCAAAATAAGAATCGTAAGCGTATGAATTTTGAGCTTGAGAAGATTTAGATTTGCGCTTATTTTTCTTCTTTTTCTTTTTCTTTTTCTTTTTCTCAACGGTTTTAGAAGATTCCCCTTCGAAGAATTTCTTCTTAGGTTCCTCTTCCTTGATCAAAAAATCAGAATGATCAGGAAGTTTAGCACCAAAGTCAAATTGAACATATTTTTGTTGTGCTTTCTTACCCTTCTCTTCACAAGGAATGTCAATGACACAATCAACCTTATTGTCATCGGAAGAAGAAATGTGGAAGATATCACAAGAGTTTTCATTAACATGTTGTTTCTCTAGATCAAAGGGTTCAAAATCATCAAAGTCATCCACAGTCATGCTTCTGAAAAGAGTATTGCCCATGAAGGCTTTGCATGAAGAAGCATCTGAATCAGAGGAAGGTTTGTTCACCAACTCTGTCATAGCTTCAGTGGATAAAGTTGAAAATTTTCCCATGAGTCTTGAGATTTCATTTTGAAAGTACTCTTTATTATTCTCAAAATCTTTTCTCTCTTTGATCAAAATGTTATCTAAATCAGATATTTTCTTTGAAAATATAACACTTTCAAATTCAAGAGATTTTCTTTCGAACTTAAATCTCTCTCTTTCTTTCTCTATTTGTTCTTTTTCAAGAACTAACATTTTCTGAAAATCAGAGACTTGTTTTGAAAGATTCAAGCATTTAAGTTCAAGAGATTTCTTTTCTTCAAAGCTTTTTGTTGACGATTCAGAAACAACCTTTTCAGACTTATCTCTCTTGCTATTTATCAAAACAGTTATGTTGGTCCCGAAGGCCTATACAAGTTTGTAGAAGGGGGGGGGGGGGTTGAATACAAACACACAGATTTTACTTTTCTAAATTGTTTATTGATAAATCATTAACAATTTACAGCTTGTTGCGGAAACAAGATTAAGGATAAACCTAAATCACTAAGGTTTCTTGCACTAAGAGAGATAAGGAAATTACTAATAATAACCTATCTTGAGATAAGAGATTGAACTTGTCCAGAGTTAGCAAGTTACTTCAAAAGAAGTGAGTTCATCTCTTTATATACTGCATGCATTTAATGCAAGTCGGTATATACTTTACACGTGTCATCAGCTGGTTGGTTGCATGTCATTGACCTTTGTTGACAACCTTAGTAGCCGTATGGATGAACAATGTAGTATCAGAGTGGTTGTACGATTTCAGATATTCGAAGGTTCTTTTCTGACATTTCGTACGGAGTCGTGCAAGGGTGGTTAAGACAAAAGTACTTTGTACGGAGGACTTCATGATCAGCTTTCGTTGATTCAGCGATCTATCATTTCATATTCAGCGAATGATAAAGTTCAGCGATAGCTGAAGTCTTGTACTTGATACTTCACGTTGAGTGGACAAATCTGAGTCTTCGCTGATCCGCATTAGTTCATTAGGAGACTTGTCGCTGGTTCTTGAGCTTGATCTTCGACTTCAGCGTAGAACCTATGTTGACGTGAAATTTGTCTTCAGGGATCATAAGTAAACAACTAACTTATCAGCGATCACCATAAGTACTGAACAGACTCAGAGAATTATGGTGAACAGTTTCGCTGAATGTTTAATCTAAAGAGCGAGAGTTCCTATCAGCTGTACTGGAAGATCTTAGTACTTATCAGCGATAGTGAAACTCTGATACATATTGTTTACTTACAATTTTCACTAAGTATATAAGAGAGGGTCATTATCAAATCACTGAGGGTTTGGATCAACAATCTCCCCCTATTTGATTATGACATAGCAACAAAGAAAATTGCTATTTAATGAAAACATAAGGATAAAAAGAACTCAGAAAATATTTGTTCCTTTTACTGTTTTCTGGGATCTTTTCAGTACTGATGGAGTAAAGTACATCCGCTGAAATCTTTCTTTAAAAACTTTGAATCAGGTTACAAAGAGAAATGGAAAGATTACAAGTACGAGCGAAATAAATTACAAGTACAGAAGGATAACTGATAAAATAGATGAAAGAGGCGATCCTATCAGCTTACAGAGGTTCTTCCTTAATGAGAAGTTCATCAAGGGTCTTTTCAGTGGGGATCATCCAGTCAGGAACCGTTACACCTCGCTTTCTTTTGTTCAGCGCTTCTTCAAAGATCAAGGGTTTTAGGTGTCGTGCCTGAATGTCTTTTCTGAAGTCACACCACCAGATGAGATCTCTGAGCTGTTCGATTGGAGTGATTGGAAGCTCAGCGATCCGTTGAAAACATTTACGTCCGTCGTAGTCGAGAAAGAATATTCCATAAGGATCACTGATGACTTTACCAGGGACGAAAAGTTCACATGGTGGCAAAGAAATGTCAAGGGCAGATAGATCAGGGTCAGGACCAAGCACTTCAGCGCGAGAGAAACCAATTCCAGTTTCATTTCGTATGACAGGACCTGAGTTTGAATCTTGACGTTTCTTCTTTGGAGTGACCCTTTTTCTTTTCAGCTTAAGATCAGGAAGAGGAGGAATGTCCACACAAGAAGATATCAAATCGATCTGTCTGTTTATCAGCTTTTCGAAATGATCCTTGTACTTAGATTGTGACTTTTGGATAGCTAACCTCATCTCCAGCCATTCAGAGAGACCATATCTTTTTACAGTGTCAGCGCGAAAGGCTTCAGATTGGTCATCTTCTCTGAAAAGTTTGATGTCATCAATAGGTACTCCGATAGAGGTTCTTCCAGAGATGAATACCTTGTTGATCTTTGCTGGACGATATCTGAAGTGTATTTTCTCTTTACACCAGATCAGGGTGGTCTGAGAAACTTCAGTTTTCTTTTCCACGATCTTCTGGGCTTCTTCCCAAAGCTTTCGTTGGACTTGAATGGGAACACGTTTCAGCTTGGGGTCTTTGACAGATTCTTGAGTAAGCTTGATGGCGTATTCTCTGTCTTTTTCTTCAGCTTCCTTTCTTTCAGCGATTAGGCGTTCAGCTCTGAGGTGTTCCTTGTATTCCTTTTTGGAAATTCTGAACTTTGGAGGAACTGAAGGAAGTTGATCACGCCTCAGAATGATTCGCTGATCCTCGAATTGCTTTATTATCTCCTCTCTTCTTTTCTGATCCTCTTCACTTAGCTTTTGAGGAGCTAAGGAAGGTCTGCGTTTGTAAGAGAGAGTCTGTTCTTCAGGTTCATCAGTCTCAGAGATCAAATCCAAGACTGGGATTATTTCTTCAGCAGCAGCTGGTATAGTTGTGGAGCCTTCAGCGATATCCTCAAACAGGGGAGAGGACTAGCTGAAACACAACGATCTTACAAGTAAGAACTTGGGTAGAATCAGATAGAGAGAATTGGTTCAAGTGTATAGGCTTGGGTAGAGGAACTGATAGTGTATGATAGAGGAGGGATGGAGTAAGAGATGTTTAGTGTACCTGACAAACCGGCTTTTCAAGCAAGATCGTCAGATTGTCATCTTCAGCGACACTTTTGCCTTTGCCTTTCTCAGCTCTAGAGGCTGAGGGCTTTGTCTTTGTCCGCTCCCCTGAAGGTTCATTTATCGAGATTCCCTTAAGAGCTTTGATCTTCGGAGCAGGTTTGACGATAAAGAAGTCATCATCATCTTCGTCATCATCATCATCGTTCTTTGGAGAAGAAGATGGTTCATGATCAGGGATGTCGACGGCTTCATCATCTTCTGCTTCGGATTCAATCTGCTCAGCTTCTTCTTCGAGTTGCTCCCCCTCAGATACAGAGGCGAGCTTCTCGGTTTCCTCAGGGTTTTCATCTCCATGAGGTCCAACGGTGGTCTCTTCAGCATTTGTCTTCTCTCCCCTGATAGATTCATCATGGGAAAGGTCTTCAGCGCTCTTTGAGAGGTCTTCAGCGCTCTTCTCCCCCTCTTTTTCATGATGACTGGGGGAGGAATGGGTAGATTCGGCAGCGTTGGTAGGTTCTCTGTCTTCTTGGCCAGAGAGACCTATACAATCTTCAATCTTTGCTAATCTGTCTTCAAGGCCAGAAATAGCAGGATTGATTTTCTTCAGCTCAGTGCGATCGTCCGCTGTGAAGTTGTCAGATGCAGGGACGGGTGCAGGAGCAGGATCAGGAGTATTCGCTTTGTTCAGCAGCTGGTCGATCATCGTTTTCATCGAACCAACATCGGTCTTTACAGAGCCTAAGTCAGTCTTCACAGTAGACATATCACCCTCGAGTTGTCCAACAGATGTCTTCAGCATTGTGACCTCGCTGGACATGGATGAAACTGAACTTTTGAGAGAGGTGTAGTCTGTGTAGATGTCAGCGAGCACCTTGGCGAAGTTGCTGAGAGTTTTATCAACCAGCTTCAAGTCGTCTGTGGAAGCCTTCTTCTCCACCACCGTTGTCAACTTTGTAAGATTCTCTCCAGCGTTTGTTACAGCTGTAGAGTTATTTGAAAGAGTAGTGGTGAGACCTGTCAGCTTTGTCTCCACGGACTTCAGAGAGGCGTTGATATCTCCCAAATTAGGACCTGTAACATATAAAAACTTGTGAACAGAGGAAAGCTTAGAAGTTTGGGGTTTAGTGACAGTGTTTAGGGGTTGTTGATTACCTGCAGGAGGATTGGTGAATTCTTAGAAATCACGATGTCCTGAGTAAAGTTCCATATCGTCAGCTAAAGTGCGGTGACGTATGGTCATCTCTGCAGGTCCTGTGCCCATCACTGGAGGAATGATAGGTACTTCAGTGATAACTGGAGTAGAGTCCAAATGAGTGGAGGGAGGAGCGAAGGATAAGAATGGAGGAGTTCTGAGTTCAGCGTTGGAATCGCTGAGAATCACTTCATCAGTCTTTTGAGAGATTGAGGGAGGTTGGGTAGGTTCCAAGTTAGTAACCTCAGCATTTAGAGACGCTGAAGTTGGGATGGAAGGGATGGCTTGTTCAGGTGTGGCAGAGCGTACCACTGAACGTTCCTTCAGCTCTGCAGAAAGAGCTGAGGATTCTTCATCATGAAATTGCTGGGGTTGCTCCTTGGTTTTCTTGATCCTTTTAGAACCAAGTGGGGTAGTAGAGTGTTTCCTTTTAAGAGGAATAGAGGTAGCAGCTGGGGTATCAGCGGTGGGTTTGTCCGCTGAAGGAGCTGCAGAAGTAGAAGAAGGAGTAGGGTTAAGAAGAGTTAAGAGAGTAGAAAGACGTACCTCATTCACCATTGGTTTGAAGTCGAGTATTTTTGGGCCGACCTGAGAGAGTTTCAGGTCACCTTCAGTTGGGTAGCTCTCCTTCAGGCCATATTGGAAGATGGCGCTGATGAATCGGGGGTAAGGAACCCATGGAGGTCTGTCAGCGACGGTGTCCACTCTTAGAACTAGGTCATCATAGATAATCGATGCCCAGTCTATGTTAAGACCTTTCAGCAGTGCATATCCCATTGCTTGCTGAGGTTTAGCGGCTTGGTCAGAGGAGCCACTCTTTGCAGTCATGCAGCTTATCAGATGAGCGAAGATGAAATTCATCTCGCTGGGCATTTTTGATTTCTTCATAATCGTCAGCTTCTTCTCGGGCTTCATGTCTCTGCCGATTTCCCATACATAGCCTATTGCATCGAAAAATGCAATGATGGCTTCCCTGTCTGAGTTTTTCTTGGGGTCAGGGAGGGGAACAAAAGGTTTTTCCTTGGTAGCGATGGGAAGGCTGAGAGCTTTGCGAATAATGGCAGGTGTGATCTTCATGGTGCCATATTCGATGTCGCAGAGGATGCAATCGATTGTTTTGGAGGGGTCTTTGGCTGAAGGTAGTTGAGAGTGTCTGGCTGAGTACCAGAATTGTGAGAGAAAAAGCTGATGAGCAGGAGGTGTTATGGTCAGGGCTGTGGAGATGCAACAATTCTTCAGGAAATTCACAGCATCATCTAGATGTGTGACTTGCTTTCGAGGAGGAAACTCGAAAAGCGCGTAGAGGTTGTTCACCTTAGTCCAATCCAGTTTGTCAAGGGCAAACTTGACTTGAGGAGCCTTGAGGATGTCCACTTCCTCAGTATCAGCGGTGATGTTCTCAGCGGTAGCAGGAATGTCAGACGAAGCCATTTCTCTGTATTATCAGTTCAACCAAAGATGTTAACAAATAAGAATAATCTTATTGTGGAAAGAATTTCCAATAAGATGTTTCGAATTTTATCCATTTCATTCAGATACAAATGTCTTAATGAATATTAGGGTTTTTCATGTTTTTGAAAACGAAAATTTCAAACCCAAAAAAATCTTGTTTTCCAGTTTTCTTTGAAGATTGGGATTCTGGAAAAACGAATGTGTGAAGAACAAGTTTAAGATTTTTGCATTTAAACTTGAAGAACAACCATGAAATGGTTGTGTTCGTAAAATCATGAAAGAAAATGATTTCATTTTAAGAAGTTCTTTTGTTTGATCTTGTTGAAACAAAGAGTAGATCAGAAACAAGTTATTTGTATTCGGTAAATAATAAGAACATATTAACCTTGATGTTTGATGAAGAGGATGAAGAACAGTTCTTGAAGTTTTGAAAGCACAAATGCAACAGTGAATTTTTTTTCTTGCGGAGGAAGATTGATCGCGTAAAAGAAAAATATAAACAAAGAATTTGTTTATATAGAGATTTTTAGAAAGAGAAAATCTTGAGCGGGAAAAGATTTTCATCATGACACGGACACGTGTTTGCATTTGATTGGCGAGTAAACGAAACGTGCAAACGTGTGTTAGAAAGAAAAACGTGCCAGGGCATATCCGTTGTAATGACGTCACAACTGTCCTTTCATATTCTTGGTTGTCTCTGAGGTTTTGAAAAACTCAGGGATACTTTTGAAAACATGAAGCACTGAATAGAAATATCAGTGAATGTTTTAAGAATTTTCAAAATATCGCTGTTAAGGAAGAGATATTCAGCGATGCATTCTATTTTGAAATCTTGCATTTACATGCGATTTGTCAGAGAGAAAAACATACCTTGATATCAGCGAATCAAGTTTATTCAGAGAGAGATTGATTGAATGGGTTATACGAGTTGATTTTATCCTATCACTGATTAATGTGAACCACTGAAGATTTTATACTTCAAAGTTCAGCATTCCAAGCTCGCTAATGAGAAAGTTGAATCTTGTCTCATCAAGAGGTTTGGTGAATAGATCAGCTAACTGATAATCAGTTGGAATAAAATGAAGTTCTATATTACCATTCATCACACGATCTCTGATAAAATGATATCTGATTTCTATATGTTTGGTCTTTGAATGTAGTACTGGATTGTTTGCTATAGCGATGGCACTTGTGCTGTCGCAATAGATTGGAATTTTGGAGAGCTGAAGATCATAGTCTAGTAGCTGATTTCTCATCCACAAGACTTGAGAACAACAGCTTCCAGCAGCTACATATTCAGCTTCAGCTGTGGAAGTGGACACTGAGTTTTGCTTTTTACTTGTCCAACTTACCAGCTTTCCACCCAGGAGCTGACATCCTCCTGTGGTGCTTTTCCTATCCATTTTGCAACCTGCAAAATCACTATCTGAATATGCGGTTAGATCGAATCCTGAGTCTTTGGGATACCAAAGACCTAGATTCGCTGTACCCTTAAGATATCGAAAGATTCTCTTTACAGCTTTCATATGAGATATCTTAGGTTCAGCTTGATATCGTGCACACAAGCATGTTGCAAACATAATATCGGGTCGGCTAGCTGTAAGATACAATAGTGAGCCGATCATCCCACGGTACAACGTAACATTGACAGGAACACCCTTTGTGTCCTTATCAAGTGTCAGCGGTGGTGCCATAGGGGTTTTCATAGCTGAACTTTCAGTTAAGTCGAATTTTTTCAGCATATCTTTAACATATTTTCCTTGATTAATAAAAGTTCCCTTTTCAGTTTGCTTAATCTGAAGACCAAGGAAATATGTTAGTTCACCCATCATGCTCATTTTATATTCATCTTTCATTCTATCAGCGAAACGAGTACAAAGCTCAGGGTTAGTAGAACCAAATATAATGTCATCAACATATATTTGAACTAGAATGATATGACCTTTCACTTTTCTAAAAAATAGAATTTTGTCGATTTTACCTCGCTCAAATTTTTCGATATGGAGATAAGTAGAAAGAGTGTCATACCATGCACGTGGAGCTTGCTTTAAGCCATAAAGTGCCTTATCCAGTTTATAAACATAACCTGGATGCTTAGGATCTGAGAATCCTGGAGGTTGTTCCACATACACTTCTTCATTCAACTTTCCATTTAGAAACGCTGACTTAACATCCATCTGATGTACTTTGAAGTTTTTGTGTACAACATATGCTAAGAATAGACGAATAGATTCAAGTCTTGCTACTGGAGCAAATGTTTCGTCATAATCTATACCTTCCTCTTGTCTGTATCCCTGAGCAACAAGTCGAGCTTTGTTGCGGGTTACAGTTCCATGTTCGTCCAACTTGTTTCGATAGACCCATTTAGTGCCTATCACAGTTTTATTAGTTGGTCTCTGAACAAGTTTCCAAACTTTGTTTCTTTCGAATTCAGTCAGCTCTTCTTGCATGGCGCTGACCCAGTTTGGATCTTTGAGGGCATCATCTACTTTCTTTGGTTCAGTTAGTGAAATAAAATTTACAAATAAACAATTATTACCTGCACTTCGTCGAGTCTGAATCCCAGCGTTTGGATCACCAAGAATTTGATCAATTGGGTGATTTATTGTCCAACGTTGAGCCGGAGCGTGAGACGCTGACTCAACTTGAACTGGAGGAGCTGAAGATGAGGCTTCAGCGACGTCGGGAGTATCAGCCAAGAGAGGAATGGATGCAGTTGTCATTATATTCACTGATTGCTGAGAAGTAGATGGAATGTCTAAGACATTTGGTTCAGCGTTAGGTATAGTGTTTATTGGAACAGCTGAGACCCAAGAAGTTTCAGCTTCACTATTCTGCATATTTGGAATGATAGTGGGACTATCATCTTCTACTGGATGAGCATGAGGAGTGGGAATATCTTCTGAATCATCAAGATGAGAAAACATCCATTGATTCAGTTCTTCTGTATCAGCGTTCGGTTTAGAGTTCGCTGAACGGGATTCGTCAAACGTGACGTGAATAGTTTCTTCTACAGTTTGTCTTCTTCGATTGAAGACTCTGAAGGCTTTGGAAACTGAGGAGTATCCAAGAAAGATTCCATCATCAGCCTTAGGATCAAACTTTCCAAGGGCATCTCTATTGTTCAGTATGAAACACTGACATCCAAAGATGTGAAGAAAGCTGATTGAGGGCTTTCTCCCATGAAAAAGTTCATAGGCTGTTTTATTGAATCTTTTGACTATCAGCGACCTGTTTTGCGTAAAACAAGCAGTGTTGACAGCTTCTGCCCAAAACTGAGTAGGCAGGTGAGAATCGCTGAGCATTGAACGTGCAACTTCAATAATTGTTCTATTTCTTCTTTCAGCGACTCCATTTTGTTGCGGTGTTTTCACTGAAGAAAGGTTGTGAGAAATACCCTTACTCTCAAAGAAGGAATCAAGAGAACTGTTTTTGAATTCAGTTCCATGATCACTCCTTATTGAGCGAACGGTCAAATTATTCAGGGTTTCCATCTTTCGAACAAAAGTGATGGGTTCTTCAGGGGTGTCACTCTTGGAACGAAGAAACATAACCCATGTATAACGAGAGAATTCATCAACTATGACCAGCGTATATTTCTTTCCAGCGATGGATTGTTTGTTAACAGGGCCAAACAAATCCATATGGAGTAGTTGTAGAGGAGATGACACTGAAGAAACTTGCTTTGATTTAAAGCTTGCTTTGGTCTGCTTCCCTTTTTCACACGCTGAACATAAGGACTCTTTGGCGTATGAATGCTGAGGTAGACCAGTGACTAACTCTTTTGAAGAAAGAGTGTTCAGTGTCTTGAAATTTAGATGAGATAGCCTCTTATGCCATAGCCAGTTGACATCAGATGAGGCATTTGAGAAGAAACAGGAGTTCTCAGTGGTTGTTGAGTCCATGTTTATTACATAAACATTTTCCAAACGATAACCGCTGAGAGCTATCTTCTCCTTTTTGTCAGCGACAAAGCAGGATTCCTTAGTAAATATTACTTTGTTATCCATGTCACAAAGCTGACTGATGCTTAGAAGATTATGCTTCAGCCCTTCAACATATGCGACTCTTCTGAAGGTGGTTGTACCATTTGAATGTACACCATACCCTCGGGTATGTCCTTTTCCATTTCCACCGAAAGTCACAGAGGGACCCTTCTCTTCCTTGTATTCAGCGAGCAGGTTTTTCTTTCCAGTCATGTGTCTAGAGCATCCGCTATCGAGATACCAGATACCCTTCTTAACCTGCAATACAAAGGAAAATTAGTTTTTCTTAGGTACCCACTTAACCATGTATACACGTTTGTCAGTGGAAGTAGTTGGAATGGAAGGTTCAGCAGTCTTCGCAGCATTTGAAGATTCAGCTTTGTCTTTCTTCACTTTGGTTAATTTCTTAACCTCAGTGGTAGAATTCACCTTGACCTGATTTGCACCAGGGTTGGTCTTCTTTGCCTTGGGGGCAATCTTCACCTTAGCTATCTTTTCAGCTTTGGTGGATGTGAGGCACTTACTAGCAATATGATCAGTGAGTCCACATTGATAACATTTCCTATAGCTAAAAGTAGTTCTAGGACCATTTGTATGTTGAGCTTTTAATTTAGAATTAGAAGTACCAGCACCAAGTAAGCTATTTGCTTTAGAAATGGGATGAACATTTTGTTCTTCAGATTTCTTAACAAGGACATCCACTCTGAGTCTAGGAGTAGATCGCTGAATAGATCCAGAGATCAGCTTCCTTGATCCAGAGGGATGGGTCACTGAAGTTTTAGAAGCATTCAGCTTTGGTACTAAAGTACCCTTCTGAGGATTTTGGTAAATAACAATTCCTTTACCTTTGTCTTTAGAGACAGAGGTAGATTTTGAATAAACCATTTTCTCCTTGCCTTTTGAGGAGGTAGGAGTTTCCTCAGGGATTGGTGTAATGGACGAGGAGCACTGAGAAGATGAAATATCAGCGACTGAGGATACGAACGTTCCAAATTTAAGCATTGAACGCTCAGTGGTTGGTTTTGAAGTTTCATATTTGTAACCTAAACCACGTTTATCACTCAGTGGTATTTGAGACTTTATTATCTCAGTGATCTTTGTTGAAGAGTTACACCATCCTTCAACAGTAGCTTTTTCAGCTTTTAATGCAGCGATAGCTTCTGCTCGTTCGATTTTGACTAGCTGATTTAAATATACTTGATCTTTAAAATCTTCTTCAATTTTAGAAAGCTTTTCTATTTGAAGGTGGCAGTTTTTAAGCTTTTCAGCGAGATCAAGGTTTTGGTTTTCAACCACAGTTTTGCCGTTCATGGCTTCGTATAAACTTCTAGTCAAGAGATCGATCTTACGGAGACTATCAGCTTCATCAATATTTGCAATATTGGTAAAGAAGGAAGGTGATACCTGAATAGCAGAGGTTGAAGTGGAGGGAATGTCTGGACTTTCTTCCTCTTCTTCAATCTTGGCCATAAGACATAGATTTGCTTCATCATCTTCAGAGTCAGATGATGATGCTTCTTCATCAGAAGCAGCCCAATCATAGTTAGCCATCAGGCCTTTGCCTTTCTTCTTAAAGCTTTTCAGCTTCACATATTTTTCTTTCAGCTTTGAGTATTTGTCATCTTTATTCCTTGGAACAAAGGATTTCTTTGTAAAAGCTGAGGGTTTAGAAACTTTCTTAGACCTGCACTCGTTAGCAAAATGTCCTGTCTTTTCGCGGTTAAAACAAGTAGCAGTAGCCTTATCAACAAAAGTTGATGATCTAGGCTTGTCAGTTATGGAAAGAGGTTTGTTCTTTCTAAACATTTTCTTTTTGGCAAATCTCCTGAACTTTTTAGTTAGGAGAGCCAAAGATTCATCATCATCTGAGGAGTCAGAATCCGATGACCTTTCAGAGTTACTTTCTAACTCAGTGATAGTGACCGAGGGTCGCTGAGTAGAAGGTTCCTCTGAGATTAAAGCAACAGGGGTGCTTTTGGAATCTTTTACAAGATTCTTCTTAAGATGGCTAGATTGCTCATGATTCAGCAACGTGCCATATAAGGTAGCAAGGGTCATTGATTTTAGATCCTTTGACAGCTTGAGACACATAGAATAATCGTCCCAGCTTTCAGGTAAACATTCTAGAAACTTTGTCAGCACTTCAAAGTTAGAATATTCCTTACCAACAGTTTTCAGATCTATAATTAAACAATTAAAACGTTGGTGAACTTCAGAGAGAGTTTCATTCTTACCAGAAATGAAGCTTTCGTATTGTCTTACCAGGTTGATCTTTCTTGAGTCCTGGACTTCAGATGTTCCTTCATACTGAACACATATTGTGTCCCACATGGCTTTTGAGGATTTCAGGTTCATGACGGAATGATAGACTTCGTCAGGAAGGGCCATGGATAGTATGAATCTGGCTTTTGTATCTATAGCCACTTTCTTCTTATCTTCATCGGTCCACATGTGTATTTCCTTAGGAATCAGCCTTTCTGGAATAGCAGGTCTATTTGCAGTGACTGGAACTGAAGGATCAATTGTGTAACGTCCCAAAAATTACAAAGAATTTAAAATTTTAAAAACATGCATTTCATTATAAAACAATCACAATTTAATAATTCGTAACTCAAATGAAGTTAACGTCGTTAACTCGAACAGTCAATAAAGTTTATGCAGCGGAAATTTCATAAAATAAAATCCAAAGGTTTGAAAGTGAAACTTAAACAATTCTTGACACTCCGCGCCTAGTGTGTGTACCGTCAAGTCCGACTGACGCTCGCACCTGAAATCACAACATATTGGGAAAAGGGTAAGCTAAACGCTTAGTGAATCCTATCACACACGCAGGTAGCAACCCCACGTATATCGCCCCTACTCGCCAGTAGGCAACATCACCATCACCACGGATATAAATCCACATAACAATTAGCGTATAAATATGAACCTCGGTCCCACCGAACATACCAAAAATATATCGATACAAGCTCAGTCCCACCGAGCCCTCGGTCCCACCGAGTAAAGACATTGATACAAGCTCAGTCCCACCGAGCCCTCGGTCCCACCGAGTAAAGATAATACAATTGTACTAGCTCAGTCCCACCGAGCCCTCGGTCCCACCGAGCCCCTCAGTTCCACCGAGGTGTACACAAAATACACACCATTCACATAATAATTCAACAACCACAACTATTGATCACATCGCAACTAGTTCACGTAAACACGTAATAACACATAACACAAAATAACGTTACACATGAAATTCCTAACTACGCGGTGAGAGAACTCACCTCGTAAGCGCGCCTAGCTCACGAACAACAGTTCAAGCTCCACCAAACCGGGATCACTTCACAATACCTAAACAAATGTTAAAACGCATTAACACGAGGTCCGAACCCTAAAACATGACGCACGAACAACTGTCGCTAAAACTACTTTTCTGTCTAACCAAACAGGTCTGTTCGGGACCTGTTCCGACCTCCCCAAACATAGAAAATCCTCAATCACATTACATCACCAGAAAGTGCTCTGAGTTAGGGTTCCAAGGATATATTATACTCCTCCTAACGATTTTTCTACAGTTTAATACGGATTTTACAAAAACGGTTCGCAGAACAACGAAAACAGAACCTTTCAGTACGAAACGACGATTTGGCCTAAGCTACGTTCCGAACTGGTTTTTGCACAAAACATAGAAAAGTTATTAGACTCAACATGGGAACTTTTGGCACTGATTTCACCCCAATCCGTGCTACGAGTAAAAAGTTACGGCTTACGCAATACAGTGGCAGATTACTAACTTCCCATGAAATCATAAGATGGTTTTGCAAAACGACTAGGCGGTTTCGGGCCAAGACCACAGCGGTCTTAGGGTTCCACCAGGTGGTTTTTAGGGTTTAGGCCGCGGCCCCACCCACTCACACACACCACCACAGCCGTCCACCCACGGCCACCGCAGCGGCGGCGTGCGGCGGTGGTGGCTTCGCCGGAAAATGAAAAGAAAAAGGAAAAGGAACGAGGGTTTACCTTACGGCGAAGCGGCGGCGTTTTCTACACTCCTCCGGCGGTAGTGGCAGCGGCGAAGGGTGGTTGCCGTCGTGCTCTCCCTCCCTCTCCTCTCGCCGGCGACCTCTCTCTCTTTCCCTCTCGATTTCTTTCTCTCTAGCTTTCTTCTTGGCCGAACACACAACAAGGGGGAGGGGGGATGACTAAAGGGTTCTTGGGGAGTTACTAGCATGAAACCGAAGGGGGAAGAGGAAGGGGAAGGGGTGTCTCTTGGCTGATCCCATGCACAAGTTTGGCCCCCTTGCCACTTTTGGCCCCGCAACTAAACTCTTCTCGCAAACCAACAAAATAGTTGACATATTTAACAATTAGGTCCAAATCGTCTAATCCCGTTAACGGAAACCACGTTAAATAATAGCTTAAAAAAAGATTAATAATACGAAAATACATACCGGGATACGGGCTTTACAACTCCCCCCCACTTGGATTAGACTTCGTCCTCGAATTCTATGCCCGTGAATAGCTATAGATAGGTCTCCCACATCTCAACCTCAGGTTCCCAAGTTCACTCGGAACACTTTCGGTGTTTCCACTAGACCTTCACTAACTGGAATTTAAGATTTCCCACACCGCCTAAAAATCTCTCGAATACTTTTCTTACCACAAAACTCCTTCAAGTACACCGCAAGTATGATCGGAGGAACACTCCAACAACTGGATTCATTCCTAGTCAAACGACTTCGGTTGTCTCCCAACCATAGATAATCCAAACATCCCGATTCAAATTTCAAGCTCTAACCATTCTAAAGTTGCTCACCAATATACCCTACATGATACTCGAATTCGATCATTCCTATCATTAATTGTCGATTAACTTTCACGAGTTCTAATAGACTCCCACAATTTATTCCGCATGAATTATCAAACTAGTAAATTTATAATCATCCACGAAGGTCATTCCACCACAACCATTCACCACAAGCAAACATCTCAGGATTACTACTACCATCAACATAATTTCCTTAAAATCGGCTACAATTCCCCAATTACACTAAGGCATTTGGCCTCAAGCCCAAAAGTCGACACCTAAGTATACTATTTACCTCAAAAATTCTACGCATTTATCCTCTTTATTACAAAGGCATCATTCCCTAACCTATGCTATTCGGCCTACAGTACCCACACACGTGGAATACCCAACCTTCCACCATCGACGTATCTTCCACACTCGCTCTACGAAGCCTAGTTACACCCTAACGCCTACCTCTCAGGTACGTCTCAAGTCCCGGCACATCGGAGCTACCTCTCAGGTAAGTGCCCAAGACTGTATCCTATTAGTGCCTACTGGAAAGTCAAGGTCATAACACATGAATACCGGAGTCCCACCCCGAGATACCCAACCGACCATTTAGACCGAACAATTGACCCATGACTATCACGGACAAAATTCGGAATTTCCCCCGAAACTCTCTCGCGTTTGGCATTTTCCTCCAAAACTGCCACCTCCTGAGCACTACCTATTGACTCGAGAAGAGGTGCAACCACTGTTAACCGTTGACACAAGCCCCACAGTGGCTCACCATCCAGATGTCGACTAAGTGCGTCCGTAACAACATCCGCTTTACCGGGGTGGTAAAGTATCTCACCATCATAATCCTTGACCACGTCAAGCCACATCCTCTGACGCATGTTGAGGTTTTGCCGGTCATCAAGTACTGGAGGCTTTTATGGTTAGTGTATACACTTGACGCCATACAAATAGTGCCTCCAAATCTTGAGAGCAAACACCACCAAATCTTACATACCCTCCGGCAAAGTCAACATCGGAGCCTCGCATAACGCATGCGTAGCTCCTCAAAGCCCTCTGCTGCTCTTCACCCCAACTAAAAGCCGCAGATTTCTTCGTCAATCGGGTCATCGGTAAAGCAATCTTGGAGAAATCCTGAATAGATCTCCGGAAGTACCCTGCTAACCCAAGAAAACTCCGTACTTCAGTGAGAGTCTTTGGCACTTCCCACCGCATCACAGCCGTAATCTTGGCCGGATCCACCATAATACCATTCTGGTTCACGACATGCCCTCGAAAGTGGACCTCTCGTAACCAGAACTCACACTTGGAGAGCTTAGCATACAGCTTCTCCCGCCTCAAAACTTCCAAAACTTCTCGCAAATGCATCTCATGCTCTTCCTTCGACTTCGATTACACAAGAATATCGTCGATGAACACGATCACCGATCGATCCCACATAGGGCTACATACCCGGTTCATGAGGTCCATGAACGCTGCGGGTGCATTGGTGAGCCCGAGAGGCATCACCACAAACTTGTAAATGGCCATGACGTGAACGAAAGGCCGTCTACTTCGTATCCTCTCTCCTCACCCGCATCCGATGATACCCCGATCTCAAATCAACCTTAGAGAACCACGAGGCTCCCTGAAGCTGATCGAACAAGTCATCGATCCTTGGCGGAGGATAACGATTCTTCACCGTAAGCTTATTCAACTCACGGTAGTCTATACACATCCGTTGGGACCCGACTTTCTTGTTCACAAACAGAATCGGGGCTCCCCACGGTGGACAACTCGGCTTGATGAACTCCTTTTCGATAAGTTCCTGCAACGAGTGTACAACTCCTTCATTTCCGGTGGAGCCAGGCGATAAGGTGCCTTGGCCACCGGAGCAGCATCCGGAATCAAATCAACGTGGAACTCTACCTGTCGCTCGGGAGGTATCCCTGGTAACTCCTCGGGAAAATACGTCAGCAAACTCCCGTACAACTGGCACATCCTCCACAGACTTCTTCTCTCCGTCGACGCGCGTGTCAATCACATACGCCAAAAATCCATGACCAATGTGCTGCAAGTACCTCCGAGCCCTCGCAGCCGAACATATCGCTGAGGTCCGCCTGGGCAAGCCGCCCTGAACTAGCATTTCTCCCCCGCTTGGGGTTCGAACTCGTACTTGTTTGCGACGACAAACAATCTCCGCATCATACGCATCCATCCAATCCATGCCCACAGTCACGCACGACTCCCTCATAGCGATCGGAATCAAATCAATCGGGAACCTCACACCAGAGATCTCCAAAGTGCACCCCCGGTACATGTCAGTAACCGTCAAGGTCCTGTCTTCAGCAACTGCAACCACAAGTGGACAGCCTAACCGTCCCACGACTCGGCCCCAAACACTCATTGACTATGTGAGACACGGAAGGATGAGTAGCCCCGCTATCAATCGTCACCACAGCAAGCACCGAGTTAACCAAGAACGTACCTATCACCACTTTATACGTAGCTTGTGCCTCCTCCACTCCCAGTTGACGAACTCTACCTCAGGCCGCCTCCATCACTACAGCAAGTGAAGCATACTGCGCGGTACTCACGAACTCCCTGATCTTGGTACGTAACATATCCTTGTACCGTGTCCTCTTCATGTCCTCAAAAGCAGCATGCTAAGGATAGAATAATGTCATTTCCGTGAACTTTCGGTTCACCTCCTTTATGGCCTCCGCAGTCTGACAGAGCTCCAATAACTCTTTGGCACTCCTCTCCATCTCCACTAGAGGCACATGCTCTACACGAAACATACGACGAACTCCTCCCAGGTCCAGTAGTGCGCCCGTTAAGCGTTAAAGCAGTAGCACACCAGTCTTTCGCTCCGTCTCGTAACAGATTCACCGCGAAGCGAACCTTCTAGTTCGCAGGACAACCACCGGTAAGGAATGTGCACTCCATAACCGATCCCGACCCTCTTGTTCGGGGCTGCCCACCCGCAGGGGGTGGAATCGCCGCAATGCGCTCCTCCATCGACACTATTACCTCATCACGAATGGCGGTAATAATTTCGGGGATCGCCTCCTCAAAATATGCGTCACCTCGACCGCAAACATCTCACGAATCTGATCAGCAATAATTCCAGCATCAGCATCTGGATCAGCATTGTTGTTCCTCCTTAACGAGCTACTAGCACACATTAAAACCTGCTAACTACGCTCACACTCAACTCTTCGGATTCTCCGTGACTTTCCCTGACTCGAGCACGGATCCTGTGCTTCAGATAGTAGGAGCTCTGCTACTACCCTTCACACCTATCCTTACTCGTTTCGAGTCCTGTCCCGGGACGTCCAAGTAGTTGCTTACCACAAACAAACACATATGCCAATTCCGGCATATGCAAACACTTTTCCTAGCTCCCTAGAAAAGTCGTAATACCCCACCACCCTAGCTAGAACGGAACCCCCACTAGCCCTGACGAGTCGCCTCGTAAACGCACAGTCGTATACAGTGAAACCAGATAGACATTCGAATATAAGATTCTATCCTACAACGGTTGGACTCAAACAAGAGCTGCGCAATAGAACTAAATCCCACATTCTAAGGCTATTCAATTCCTACTGCATACAACCGAAGGTGCATTCACATAACAACCTATCAAGGCTAGCATGAGTTCCTAATAGCAAGTAACAAGTATACAGTACCACAAAATCCACGTAAGCAATCTAGCATACATACTCCTATGTTCTAGAAAGCAATCTAGCATACGTACTCATATGTAAACGCTATTCCCAGCTCACTAGGAATTTCATCTCATCCCACTACTCTTGCTACAACGGAATCCCTGTTAGCCATAACGAGTTGCCTCGCGAATACCCAGTCGCACGCAACGTGAATCAGATAGACATTCGAATACAAGATTTTATCCTAGAACGGTTGGACTCAAACAAGAGCTGCGCAATAGAACTAAATCAAATATTCTAAGGCTATATGATTCTTACTGCATGCAACCTATAGGGCCTTCACTTGACAACCTACTATAACTAGCATTGATTCCTACTAGCAAGCAGTCATCGTACAGTACAGTGTAAACAACCTCGGCAATCTAGCATGCATACCCTATGCCTAGAAAGCAATAAATACACTAAGTGTTGTACCTTCCCAATTGGCGTCGGCTGACTGTACACATTGCGCCCACGATCACCGTTTCCCAAACGGGCTTTCTCCGTTCATTTATTTTCAAATATTTTATTAAGAGAGTTTAAAAAAACTTCATAGCCGCAACTTGAGACCAAACACACCGAGATGTGTTTGATTCACTCAAGTTGTGCTCTGATACCAAGTTGTAACGTCCAAAAAATTACAAGGAATTTAAAATTTTAAAAACATGCATTTCATTATAAAACAATCACAATTTAATAATTCGTAACTCAAATGAAGTTAACGTCGTTAACTCGAACAATCAATAAAGTTTATGCAGCGGAAATTTCATAAAATAAAATCCAAAGGTTTGAAAGTGAAACTTAAACAATTCTTGACACTCCGCGCCTAGTGTGTGTACCGTCAAGCCCGACTGCCGCTCGCACCTGAAATCACAACATATTGGGAAAAGGGTAAGCTAAACGCTTAGTGAATCCTATCACACACGCAGGTAGCAACCCCACGTATATCGCCCCTACTCGCCAGTAGGCAACATCACCATCACCACGGATATAAATCCACATAACAATTAGCGTATAAATATGAACCTCGGTCCCACCGAACATACCAAAAATATATCGATACAAGCTCAGTCCCACCGAGCCCTCGGTCCCACCGAGTAAAGACATTGATACAAGCTCAGTCCCACCGAGCCCTCGGTCCCACCGAGCCCCTCAGTTCCACCGAGGTGTACACAAAATACACACCATTCACATAATAATTCAACAACCACAACTATTGATCACATCGCAACTAGTTCACGTAAACACGTAATAACACATAACACAAAATAACGTTACACATGAAATTCCTAACTACGCGGTGAGAGAACTCACCTCGTAAGCGCGCCTAGCTCACGAACAACAGTTCAAGCTCCACCAAACCGGGATCACTTCCCAATACCTAAACAAATGTTAAAACGCATTAACACGAGGTCCGAACCCTAAAACATGACGCACGAACAACTGTCGCTAAAACTACTTTTCTGTCTAACCAAACAGGTCTGTTCGGGACCTGTTCCGACCTCCCCAAACATAGAAAATCCTCAATCACATTACATCACCAGAAAGTGCTCTGAGTTAGGGTTCCAAGGATATATTATACTCCTCCTAACGATTTTTCTACAGTTTAATACGGATTTTACAAAAACGGTTCGCAGAACAGCGAAAACAGAACCTTTCAGTACGAAACGACGATTTGGCCTAAGCTACGTTCCGAACTGGTTTTTGCACAAAACATAGAAAAGTTATTAGACTCAACATGGGAACTTTTGGCACTGATTTCACCCCAATCCGTGCTACGAGTAAAAAGTTACGGCTTACGCAATACAGTGGCAGATTACTAACTTCCCATGAAATCATAAGATGGTTTTGCAAAACGACTAGGCGGTTTCGGGCCAAGACCACAGCGGTCTTAGGGTTCCACCAGGTGGTTTTTAGGGTTTAGGCCGCGGCCCCACCCACTCACACACACCACCACAGCCGTCCACCCACGGCCACCGCAGCGGCGGCGTGCGGCGGTGGTGGCTTCGCCGGAAAATGAAAAGGAAAAGGAAAAGGAAAAGGAACGAGGGTTTACCTTACGGCGAAGCGGCGACGTTTTCTACACTCCTCCGGCGGTAGTGGCAGCGGCGAAGGGTGGTTGCCGTCGTGCTCTCCCTCCCTCTCCTCTCGCCGGCGACCTCTCTCTCTTTCCCTCTCGATTTCTTTCTCTCTAGCATTCTTCTTGGCCGAACACACAACAAGGGGGAGGGGGGATGACTAAAGGGTTCTTGGGGAGTTACTAGCATGAAACCGAAGGGGGAAGAGGAAGGGGAAGGGGTGTCTCTTGGCTGATCCCATGCACAAGTTTGGCCCCCTTGCCACTTTTGGCCCCTCAACTAAACTCTTTTCGCAAACCAACAAAATAGTTGACATATTTAACAATTAGGTCCAAATCGTCTAATCCCGTTAACGGAAACCACGTTAAATAATAGCTTAAAAAAAGATTAATAATACGAAAATACATACCGGGATACGGGCTTTACAAATTGTTACAGGGATGTATGGGCCGTTTTCAAGATAGTAAGGCATAGTAGGGTCTACACCTTGTAAGAAGAGTGTCATCCTATTTTTCCACAAGTTGAAGTTATCTCTGGAAAATCTAGGGAGTTTTGCAAGAGAACCATTGTCTATATAATTTGTGTTTGTGTTGGTGGCCATTTTCAGATAATAGCAAGGAAGAGAAATATCTTAGATTAGATCTCGTTTATGAGATTAAACAAATCTGCTCTGATACCACTTGTTGGTCCCGAAGGCCTATACAAGTTTGTAGAAGGGGGGGGGGGGGGGTTGAATACAAACACACAGATTTTACTTTTCTAAATTGTTTATTGATAAATCATTAACAATTTACAGCTTGTTGCGGAAACAAGATTAAGGATAAACCTAAATCACTAAGGTTTCTTGCACTAAGAGAGATAAGGAAATTACTAATAATAACCTATCTTGAGATAAGAGATTGAACTTGTCCATAGTTAGCAAGTTACTTCAAAAGAAGTGAGTTCATCTCTTTATATAATGCATGCATTTAATGCAAGTCGGTATATACTTTACACGTGTCATCAGCTGGTTGGTTGCATGTCATTGACCTTTGTTGACAACCTTAGTAGCCGTATGGATGAACAGTGTAGTATCAGAGTGGTTGTACGATTTCAGATATTCGGAGGTTCTTTTTTGACATTTCGTACGGAGTCGTGCAAGGGTGGTTAAGACAAAAGTACTTTGTACGGAGGACTTCATGATCAGCTTTCGTTGATTCAGCGATCTATCATTTCATATTCAGCGAATGATAAAGTTCAGCGATAGCTGAAGTCTTGTACTTGATACTTCACGTTGAGTGGACAAATCTGAGTCTTCGCTGATCCGCATCAGTTCATTAAGAGACTTGTCGCTGGTTCTTGAGCTTGATCTTCGACTTCAGTGTAGAACCTATGTTGACGTGAAACTTGTCTTCAGGGATCATAAGTAAACAACTAACTTATCAGCGATCACCATAAGTACTGAACAGACTCAGAGAATTATGGTGAACAGTTTCGCTGAATGTTTAATCTAAAGAGCGAGAGTTCCTATCAGCGGTACTGGAAGATCTTAGTACTTATCAGCGATAGTGAAACTCTGATACATATTGTTTACTTACAATTTTCACTAAGTATATAAGAGAGGGTCATTATCAAATCACTGAGGGTTTGGATCAACAAGTTAACATAACTTCCTTTTCAATATCAAAAGCAAGTTGATCATCATTTCTGATTTCCTCAATTTTGCTTTTAATATTCAACTCTAGATCGACAAGCTTCTGTTCGAGTACCAAAGGAGGATAATATATTTTTTCTTCAAAAACAGGTTTTGATACAGTTTCCTTTGGTGGCTCAACGACATAGCTTTGAAAATAGTCATTAGACAAAGTTTGTTTCCCATTCCAAAGCAGTGCCTTCCTATTGGCCGAATCATAACAAAAAGGAAGTTGCATGGTCACAGTTGTCTTTCTTTTAATCTCTTCCTCAACCTCTTGTTCTTCCTCATTAAGCCATTTGATTATGTATTTGGGTTCTATGGTTAGAAGCTTAAGCCATTGAAACTTGTATAGACAATGTGCCTTTTTCAAAGCATTTTCCAAATAATGAGGATTGTCATATCCCACACCCCATTTCGAGTTGTAATATCTGAAATTTTTAGGCGTGTTTAGAAAAATGGTTTGTTCAGATTGACCAAGTTTGTACAACTTCGCTTCTAGATCACTTGCTTTTTCAGTCAATTCGTTGTTAATATCTTTATAAGATTGCAATAATTGTTCAATCTCAATCTTCCTTTTTTCAGAAACTCTTACTTTTTCTTCCATTTCATCCATTCTTTTTTGGAAATAAGTTCGAGATTGTTCGATCTCAACTCATCATTTAACTCATCATTTAACTTGTTATGGTTAGTTATTGCCTTTCTTTGAGATTCTATTATTTTATGCGCGTTTTTGAGTTTCTCATCTAAGTCATCTTGTTTTAATTGGAAGACTTTAAACTGATTAGCAAAGTGATTAATGGTGCAGGAATCTACCTCATTTGTCTCAGGCGCCGCATCAGCCTCTGAATCCTCACCATTCTTGCTCATCAAGCACATCTTTGCCATCGCAGCAGTCTCCTCTTCTCTTTCATCATCAGTTTGGTCCAACCAGTACTCTTCCTCCACCAACAGTGCAATTCCAGACTCCTTTTGCTCTGCCAACAACGCCTTCTTTTTGTAGTAGTCGGAATCCTTTACCTTCGGTTTCCAGCACTCTTTGGAGAAATGGCCGGACTTACCACAATTATAGCACTTTTACTCTTCATCCTTTCTTTCACCAAACTTCTTCACCTCTAACCTTCTATCGTCTTCCTTTTGATCATCAAACTGTTTCTTTGTCTCAATCTGATTCTTGTGCTCAAAGTTTTTAGAACCAGATGAGTAGCGTTGGTTGTTTGATCCCGGAGTTTTCACAAACTTCCTCTGAAAGGCCCTTGAGAGAAGCATCATTGCATGTTTCAAACCTTCTGACTCTTCTAAATAATCCTGGTCTATCCCATAATCCTCATTCTGAATGCTCTTACCTTTTTCAGCATACTTTCTTGACATCAACGCTATCGGTTCACTCTCTAACTCATCATCCTCTTCTTTCTTCTCAGACACCTCTGTCTTCTTCTCCTTCTTACTCTTCTTCTCCTTTTTCATCAACTTCTTCTTTTTCAGATCAGCATCATCCTCATCCTGCTTTAAAGTTTCGAACATCTGCTGTAGCGGAAGAGAATCCAACTTAGAATTCTGTTTCATTCTATGAGCATATTTTTTCCATTCAGGCTGAAGCACGCTCAAGAACTTCACATTAGTCTCGATGATGGATTTTGATATCTTGTATCTGCTGAGTTCATTACGGATGGTTGTGAAACGATCATATGCATCGTCTAGATTCTCACCATCCTTTTGCTTGAAATTCTCATATTTGTTGACGACGTTTGAGACTCTCATTTGAGTTTCCACTTCTGAACCTTGATACAACTTGATTAGCTCATCAAACGTTCCTTTCCCCGTTTCATTCAGACTGTCAACCTTCTGATATATGTTATTGGTTAAGGCTTGCATAACCAGTGATCTAGCCGCTTTATCAGCTTTGTGTCTCAACAGTGGTTGACCGGCGTAGTCTCTTGGGTCAAGAAGTCTTTCGTTGCCATTTGGGTCTGTTTCATAAACTTCTCGTTGTACCCCGTTTGTCAAGGAATCATAGATTAGAGCTCCATTTTCTTGTCGTTCCACATAGTCAAGAAATCTGTCATTCCATATTTTAAAGTCTTTAGGGAATAGAACTGGTGGTTTATCTTTTGAACCTATGGTCAAAATATCCCTGGCAGTCATGTTTAGATTACTTGTCGTTGATCTTTTAATATCGTTCTGATCTGATTAGGAAATACTGATTACAACAAGTTTTGTCACAAACACTCTGTCTTATCGTAGCCTACACCTTGTGGCAGCCCAAACCTTGTCGCAATAAACTGATATCGCAACACACAACTTGTCGCAATAAGGAACTTGTCACAATAACAAACTTGTCGTAATGGATAAAAGGGGTCTTATCGCAACAGAGGGTTGCGATAAGTTACTGTTCAAACTGGGATAATTGCGATAAGAATCTTGTCGCAAGTGACTCTTGCGGTATGGAACTGTTCACTTGCGATAGTTATGAATTTTCGAGGGTTGCGATAGTTATGAAGATTCAAGGTGTTCTTGAGTCGAATCTTCAAAACTACACGGATTTGGCTGAAATTTGGTACGCAGGTTCGTGACACTATTCTGGGCAACTTTAATGCGTCGTGTTTTTCCCAAAAAAACAACAGAAAATGGTTTTTCGACCCAAAACAGAGTGCAGAAAATAAAAGTCCGAAAATGGGTAAAATGCACAATCTGAGCTACTAAACTAGTGATTTTGCGGAATAAAACACTCAGGCCTAGTCTACTAACAACCCTTGATGGATTCTAATCCATTAGAAGAACTCTAATGGCTAAAATCAACCAAAAAGATGAAAAATATGAAGAACTCTCAACTTTTGCAAAAAACCTAACAAACCTAATCAAATCAGTGTGATATACAAGCTCTGATACCAATTGTGATCCCAGAACAAGTAATCAATCTAAATAAACAATAAAAGAAGCCATCTCTATATTCAATATGGATCAAGTAGCTCACAATGAAGATTGGAATGAAGAACACTATGTGTAGCTACTATGTGTGTATGGATGACCTAATTCCTAAAGAGGAAAGTAGCAAACAATATATACTAGCTACAACTATTGAACATTGACATATTAGGTCCCTCTACTTGGTACAATCATAATTAAGCACTAACAATTCCCCAGGACTTGGATTTATTAAACAGATGGACTATTCCAATAGTTGAGCCAAAACTCATATATAAATTAGGAACTTTTGAAAAAATTGGTTTAAAACAAATTGTTAAGACTACTGAGTCTTCTATTCCTTTACATGATGATGAGATGATCATTAGATTATTAAATAAATCTGATATTTACCCTTTTATAAAAACTCATAAGTTTTTACATATAGGTCTAGTTCAAATTGCTTTTAGACCATTAACTCTAGAAGGGTTACCAGAAAGCTTTCTTGCAGCTTTACGTGATGGTAGAAATATAAACCGGAAACAATCCCTGATGGGAATGATACAATCCAGTCTGGCCCATGGTCCAGTCTACTTTAATGTTTATCCCAATCTAACTTTGTCTTTATCTGATATCAATATATTAGATGCTTTAACTCTAAATGTTAAAACAAATGGTTACAATTATACTCCTGGAACAGAAGTTATATGTATCTGTTATAGAATATATTATAAACCTCTATACACTTTAAACCCTATGTGTAAAAAGGTAGATAAAGATAAAAATGAAACTGTTTTAATATAAACAAATTTCAATAAATCTAGTATTACTACTAGGAGGCCTATAAAATGGGAAGAAATTGTTGTTCCCACTAGCTGGAAAATTACGCAAGATATTAGGAGAAATCCTATAATTCAAAGCGATTTAAGACATGTTATACAGTCTAATGAAGGAACTGTTCAAATACAGTTCAGTGAAAATCAGAGAAATTTAATCTCCCAAAATAATTCTCTTTCAAGGTCGGGATCTATGAGATCTCATATGTCTCCTATAGATTATATAGTTGACCAACAAACTGCAAGAGCATCTACCTCTTATATTAGAGAAGACATACGAGAAGAAGAATCTCAAAGCTCTTTGGAACCAGTAGAAGAATTAGTTATTCGTAGAAATGGTATTGTAAATGAAAACAATATCCACCAAATCAGGGAAACTGACATGATGTCAAACTTAAATTTTGTTTAATTATGTCAGAAAAAATTGATTTCTCAAAGGGCTCTCCAGCCAGAAAATTTGTTTTTAATGATTTTGAAAATAATCCAAAATGGATACCTTTCAAAAAATGGTATTTTAAAAGTTTCATTGATGCTGAAATAAAAATTTTAGCAGATGAGTTTTATAAATTATGTGAAAAAGAAAATAAGATTTTTTCCTATATCCCTTGGTTTATAAATAATTATATTAAAGACCAAATAAATGTTATTGAAAGAGATTATAAAATTTTAGGAGGAAAGAGAGAAATTCAGACTTCTGTCTATCCCCCACAAACTACTTTTGCAGTAGAAAAAGATAATATCTTCATAACTTATTTCTCAGCTTTCTCTAGATTAATTGAGGATAAGCTGGTTCTACATGTGACAATTCAGCACATAAATGAGTTGTTAGAAAAACAAAATTATACAAACCTTTATTTTATCATATTAGGAGAACAATTGACCTCTCTTCAAAAGAACATGGAAAAGATTTTAAAATATCTTTCAAACCTCCAAGAGATAAAAGAAACAGAGAAAAAAAATGGAGAATAAGGATAAAACAAAAAAAGATATAATTTTTGCTTCCCCTTCTATCCAACCTCCACCTGAAATAAGGGATTTTAAAATAAAAAATCCAAATCAAGATTTTGAAAAATAATAGAGAAACAATTCAAAGGTCTCTATATTTTAATTTTATTATTTACTTGTTAATTACATTAATTAAGTAACTTAATCGTAATTAAACAAATACTTGTGACAGATACAATTTCAGTCACAAACATTTTCGAGAATATATAATTTCTTTTGTTAAAAAACTTCAGTAACGGAATTTCGATTGATTAACGCTTTTGTTGACTTTTCTCGTTTTCGTCGAAAATCCGCCGGAAATATTTCCGACGGAAAATCACCGAAAACGTCCGTCGAAAAAGGCTATTTGTTTATATAGTAGTGATGGTACCCATCATAAAAAGTTAAAACCCTAAAAACATGACAAAATTGTCAAGTCTTCAGGTATCGTTCACCAAAGAGAAACTCTAGGATCTTTTGTAACCATTTTCTCCAAACTCATGTTCACAACAATTTCCCTTTTGATACAAAATAAACAGGTCATTCAAACACTCCAGTTCGCAAATCTAACAATAGTACTCCATTCCATGATTTCAAGTACTTGCTAAATCCTAAATTGCAGCCTAAAGAATTTAAAACTAAGTCACGAATAACCAACATTGAATATAGAAAACTAAATGGCAGCCTAAAGATTACATAACTAATATCAAGTATTCAAGTTTTTTGTCCAACTGATAGTGATAATGAATAGATAGAGAGAGCATTATACACTAGAAAAAACAAGAATACTGAAACTTAATTGTTGCCTTGGTGGTAGCTCTTCAAATCATCATGTTATACACCACATAAAACCCTAATATGCAAGAACACAAATACCGTCTTCGTGAAAAAATTGGTAGTAACAAAGTAATCTACAAGCATCAAATTTGAACCAAAAAATATTTAGAGAGAACTCTTCAATTAATGATCGATATTTCTAAACTATAATTGATTGCTTCTTCATAGGGCATAGTTGCAGAGCGTGACAAGAGTACGGGGGGCGTATGAGAGTGTCAAGACTGAGAGCAAGACTGTAGAATGAAAATTTTTAAGCCCAATCCAACCAACTAAAGCTAAGGTGGTTATGAACCTTTGTTGCCCATTTAGCCACCGCCATCATAGCCCTGGGCCAAGGTTGACCCTGACCACGACTGAGATTTTTCATGTTCTAAATGGAACGACTAAAAGAATGCCACTGCTATATATAGAAACAAAGAAAACATACTATATATATATATTTTTTGAATGTTTGGAACCTAATAAAGCTAGGCGGCTTATTCCTACATTGATTTTTGTTGTTGTTCCTGATTAATGATGCGTTTTTCGTAATACATATCTTATAATTAATTTTATAACATCATAATGTAATGTAACATCAAGTTAAGTTTAACTTTAGACACTTGGCTACAATGAGTATTATATTGTGCTCAAACCTATAGAACCCTTAGATGTTCAATTGTCTTAAACCTTGAGAATGATATTTGTAAATCGTCTAAATATTTCTAAGCATTGAGTGGCGTACGTCCATGCAGCTGTATATAGCCTTAAGCAATGTAACAACCAAAATCTAAAATAGCATAAATCTTACATATAATCAATATGGTCCCAAACATTCCAATTCAAAGTATTACAAAAATTCTCTAAGGTTTGCAGTGGGTAAACATGTACATCCATAGCTCAAATATTATACAATCTAAAAAGGTAACTCCAGGATTCCCTTTAGGCCTTGCCTCCTCTAGTGACTTCACACCTTCTCATTTCCCTTCAAGTATGTCCCCAGCCACTTTTGAGTTTTGACTAATTAATATACGTTAGCTATGATTTTTTGTTATGACGCTAGAAATAGCATTCCTAGCTCACCTGAGTTAGGATTTGTGTGGCTATCATACGCCAGCATTTATTATACAAATAAACACAACATTTTTTGTCTTCCTTTACCTTCGTGTGACTAGCATGTTAAACATTTATTTCACATCATCAAATTAATGCCACGATGAGAACTGATCTTGAGGTTTTGAATGTTCATGGCGAAAAGTCATAACAATGTCTTAATATGTGTATATACAAAAACAAAACAAAAGGATAGGTTCTCCCTGCATCAGTTTTTATTAAATGTAACAAAAAATAATACAAAGGGGACATAAACCAAAACCCTGTATAATAAAACATAAAATTCACCACCTAAAACAAAGTCTTCATGTGTTATATTGAAGCAAACATATCAATTTAGTATTTTGTAAGAACGTCGTGGCAGACTAATGTATAGATATCACTTAGCCAATGGAACCAGATGATTGACGAACTACATAGTATATGCACTAAATAACATACATGCGTTTCTGACAAAAAATCTGTCGAAAATGGCCATCGGCGGCGGATAAGACTGCCGAAGAGTCCCGCGCCAGAAAATGATATTTTCGGCGAAATTGCATTTTCCGATGAAAAGATCCGTCAGTAAATTCTTCCTCGTTTTTCAAATTTCACACACTCAATCAGATTTTGATAAATTAAGTTTCCGAAGGATTTTTTTCCTCATTATAATCCACTATGACATCTTATAACTTATAAAAAAATGTGAATCCGCAAAGAAACTAATAAAAAAAGGTGACTCCTAATTCAAAAACTTATCCAACTTGAACGTCCGCCTCCATTTTCTTTGATTCTATCTTTGACTCAAATTAATTTCCATAATATCGATTGGTCCATAAGAAGATTTCATTAAGATTTTCGATTTTGTGAAAATTTCGACTTTGACTTCGACTTCAATTTTGCGAAGATTTATCAATATATTTTGTACATATGGTTCAGATTATTGATTTCGACTTTGATTTTGTGAAGATTTCGACTTCGATTCGTGAAGAGTCATCAGATTTCGTTTTGACTTCGACTTCGATTTCGTGAAGAGTCATGAGATGTTGAAGATTCCAGATTATCGACCCCAACCTAAATCGATTTGAAGATTTAGATTTTTATTTGAAGATTCAGTTTGAAGTTTTCAATTTATAGATTCATGTGAAGATCTCGATTCCACAAGTTTTCGATCTACAAATTCATGTGATTTCGCTTCCACAAGTCGTATGCCAATTTCAATTTCAATTAATGTATTTGCAGATATGAACTATCTGTTGATTTCGATTCCACCGGTTTGTTGGTGATTATGAAAAGAAACACAAAATAAACATATATAATAACGCAGCGGAATAATCACCAAAAGGATCAACGTATTGCCAATATAATTAAACTAGAAATACAAATAACGATATACCTTTGTAGCGTGATTTGTACACCAATCGGGATCTACTTGTGTGCTCTTTTGAAACCAAGCATTCAATGGAGAATGCCTCTAGAGTAGTCCACACTACACCTCCTTGATCACCACCGGATGCTAGTCCTCTTTAGTAACGGATCTTGTAGTTTCAATTAATCAAGAACGAAGCTAGAAGATCAAAGTGGAAAAACCCAAGAGAGGGCTAAGGGTGGGGCGCCGATTTTAGAGAGAGGAGAGGAAAAATTAGGTTAGCTTAATTAGGTCATTAACATTTCTATTTATTAATGAACCCTAAAGCTACCTTGGGCCTCTTAAAGGTTCTCCCTAGTAAATCTTCATGGGCCTTGAATTAATTAAGTTAATAGGCTAGCTATTAACTTAAATCCAATACAAACCCATTAATCCACTATTAATGATTTGTGCTCATTTAATTACCCCATGTTACTTAGGCTATTAATATAATGTGAATACAATAATTACATTATATATTAAATGGTATCTCAGTGTATTGTGTGTGACCCTATAGGCCCATGTGTATCTAGCCATATAATTATATATTATGACACGAGCATATTCCAACAGCTCCCACTTGCACACGTCATAATAACTAGTAATTATACAAGGAAAGGTTAGCGTCTAGCAACACGCCAATGCCCCTAGAGACACATGAGGCTAGTTTCTTTAAACGTCTCATTTTAAATGGTTTATTAAATCAGTCATCCCTTTGTTACAGATACCTTGTTGAATACTAGACATGGATCATATGTCATTCTAATTATTCAACGATTCTGTTTCTCGATCTGTTTGTTGAAGTAGATTACCAAATTAATCAAGCATCATCTTAATTACATTTGGGTACGGCCGTACAAACATCTATTCAATTCATCGAGGGGCCCAGTAGTATCTAACTCCATTCATGTAGAGGAACAAATCCTATTTTGACTGCACGTGTCTGTCATGTGCTTCATGTCACTCCTGAAGATGATTTTTATAGCAGCCTTATTCAGGACAGCGTTTAACCATATCAAAGACCGACATTCCACCCATACAAAACCTGCTTGCATCTCAAGTCTAAGGACGAGTGACATAACCATTTGCGAGATTCACTGGTGACGCCGATCCATGCAGTGAACTCTCGTAGGTTGGGTCAGTCCAATGTTCATCACCAATGAACAACATGTGAGTTTGGTGGCATCATCATTAATATTCATTCACTAATGAATATCACCAATACGCTCACATTTGCCTTAATTCGATGATACTCCCGTATCATCAACTGACAATGGACAATTTTGAACAAATAATTTATTCATGGATTAAACATGCAAATATAGAACACAGTTGATATAAATGAAAACGATCATACCAGGTACATCAATTCATTGTGAAAATAAAAACTGTTCAACGTTCCAATTATTCAATTACTAAAAACAGATCTACATGAGACTACTAGCTGGTCGAAGTCCAATGTTCCTAGCATGCTCGATATGTTTGGTACAAGACATTGGCTTCGTAAAAGGATCAGCTAAGTTGTCATCTGTGTGAACTTTGAGAAGACGAATATCACCCATCTCGATAGCCTCTCGAATGTAGTGAGCCTTCCGGCGAAAGTATTTGGCACCCTTTTAAACTCCAGGTTCGTTGGCTATGATAATGGCACCAGAATTATCACAGTACATATCCATGGGTCTTTCATTACTGGGGACAATGCCAAGCCCAGAAATGAATTTCCGTATCCAAACAGCCTCCATTGCAGCTTCGGAAGCAGCTATGTATTCAGCTTCTGTAGAAGACATCGCAATAGTGCTTTGCTTAGCACTCTTCCAGTCAACAGCGCCTCCGTTCATGACGAAAACGTAGCCAGTCTGAGATCGAGAATCATCTCGATCTGTTTCGAAACTAGCATCAGTGTAGCAAGTAACACTGAGCTCTCTTTCTATATCACCCCCATAAACAAGGAACATATCTTTGGTATTTCGAAGATACTTCAGTATGTTCTTAACAGCAGTCCAGTGACTTTCTCCTGGATTCTGTTGGTATCTACTCGTAAGGTTCTGAGAGAACGCTACATCAGGTCTAGTGCACCTCACTGCATACATGATGGATCCCACAGCCGAAGCATAGGGGATTCCCTTCATCCGCTTCACTTCATCAGGTGTGGAGGGTCCCTGAGTCTTACTCAAGTTTACATTGTGTTTCATTGGAAGACTTCCACGTTTGGAAGCATCCATTCTAAACCGTTTTAGAATTTTGTCAATGTACGTACTTTGACTTAAACCAATTAACCGCTTTGATCTATCTCAATAGATCTTGATTCCTAGGATGTACGCCGCTTCGCCTAAATCTTTTATGGCAAAACATTTTCCAAGCCAGGATTTGACATCTTGTAGCATTGGAACGTTGTTCCCCATGAGCAATATGTCATCAACATATAAGATTAGAAAAACGACGATGCTCCCACTAGCTCTCATATATACACATGGCGCATCAAGGTTTTGAGTGAAACCATACGTTTTGATTTCCTCATCGAACCTTTTATTCCAACTTCTGGATGCTTGCTTCAGTCCATAAATGGATCTTTGAAGCTTGCATACTTTCTCGGGATGTTTCGGATTCACAAAACCCTCAGGTTGCACCATGTAAACATCTTCATCAAGGTGACCGTTCAAGAAAGAGGTTTTGACATCCATTTGCCAAATCTCATAGTCATGGTACGCTGCTATGGCTATAAGAATCCTAATAGCTTTAACGTCAGCAACAGGCGAGAAGGTTTCTTCATAGTCAACCCCGTAGGTTTGAGTGTAACCCTTTGCTACTAGACGAGCTTTATAGGTGTGTACATTGCCATCCATGTCGGTCTTCTTCTTGAAGATCCACTTGCTTCCGACAGTCTTCCTGTTCGGAGGAAGATCAACCAAGTTTCAGACTTGATTGTCTTTCATGGATTGCATTTCAGCATTCATAGCTTCAAGCCATTTATCGGATTCTAGATCCAACAATGCAGCTTGATAGTTAGAGGGTTCACCATGATCCCCAAAATTCTGCTCCTCAGCATCGATATAATAACTATATCGTTTAGGTGCTCGAGGTGTCCTTGCAGATCTACGAATGGGAATTACATCATTCTGTGGTTCAACATCTGCATGTTCAACCTCAGCGTGATGTTCGCTAGTGTCACCAGGAGGTTGCGCATCTTCGCTTTGAATCTCCTCAAGGTCTACTGTGCTCCCACTTGCTTTTTGTAAAATGAGACTGTTCTCAAGAAACTCAGCATACCGAGCAACAAATATTTTGTTTTCGGGTGGGTAGTAGAAATAGTAACCCATTGTTTTCTTTGGGTACCCTACGAAGATACACTTGATAGATCTAGGCTCAAGTTTGTTCGGTGTGTCTCGTTTGACGAGAGCCTCACAACCCCAGACCTTCAAGTAAGACAGATTAGGGACTTTCCCGTGCCATATTTCATATGGTGTCTTATCAACCTTCTTTGTCGGAACCATATTGAGTATGCGAGCAGCAGACTCTAGAGCACAACCCCAAACGGACAGTGGCAAAGTAGTTAGACTCATCATGGATCGAACCATGTCTAGCAAAGTTCGATTTCTCCTTTCAGATACACCATTATGTTGTGGAGTGTATGGAGGAGTTAATTGTGAGACAATCCCACACTTAGTCAGATGGTCTAAAAACTCTTGACTCATATACTCTCCTCCTCGATCAGATCGGAGAGCCTTAATAGTCTTGCCGAGTTGATTTTCTATTTCACTTTGAAAGGCTTTGAACGTTTCAAAGGATTCATGTTTATGTTAAATCAAGTAAACATAACCATAGCGACTGAAATCATCAGTGAAAGTGATGAAGTAGTTAGCACCTTCCCTAGACACAGTTCTAAATGGGCCACATACATCAGTATGTATGAGTCCAAGAAGATCTTTGGCTCTTTCACCTACATGGGAGAAAGGTTTTCTTGTCATTTTCCCAGATATGCAAGAGAGGCATTTATCAAACGACTCATCATCGGATGACTTTAGAAGCCCATCGTGTTGCAGCTTTATAATGCGTTTCTTGCTTATGTGGCAAAGACGGCAATGCCATAGGTAAGTTGAATCCAAATTACGTTTGGATTTCTTAATGCTACACGTGTATATAGAACTATCGTTTGAAACAAGATTATCCATGTCAATTTCAAAAATATCATCACGAGGAATAGCCTTAAAATAAAATATATTATCCTTAGAAACCGAAATGCCATAATCCGTAAAAACATGGATAAAACCATTTTTCTTCAAACGAGAAAGCGAAACAATACCCCTAGTAATAGTAGGTGCATAATGACAATTGTCTAAAACAAGAATCAATCCATTAGGGAGGATAAGATCAAATCTCCCTATAGCTTTAACAGCTGCACGCATTCCATTGCCTACGTACAGGTCCAAAGCTCCGTCGTTTAGCTTTCTACTTCCCCTTAGTCCCTGCACATTATTACAAATGTGAGTTCCACAACCGGTATCATAAACCCAGGATTTACTAGGGAAAGCATAGAGTTCTATAGTGAAGATACCTGATGTGCTAGCCGGGGTAGCTTTGTTCTTCTTCAACTCTGCCAGGTAAGTAGGACAGTTCCTCTTCCAGTGGCCTATCACTCCACAGTGATGGCAGGTGGCGTCCTTTGCAGGGTGCTCCTTTTTAGCAGGTGGGGGGTCTTAGGTTTAGGTTTATAAACATGTTTACCCTTGCCACGACCCTTGCCCTATGCTTGCGGTTTGGATTTCTGGATTTTTCCTTCCCTGATTGCTAGAACAGCAGGAGCTTTCTTTGGCATCCCTTGCTCTGCAAGCTTCAGCATAGCATGCAGTTCAGAGATAGTCTTCCCCATGCTATGCATGTTATAGTTCATAACAAACTGGTCATAGTTCTTGGATAGTGAGGTAAGAATCAAGCTCACTCTAAGAACTTGTGGCATGGGGTAACCAAGACGCTCCATACGGTCAAGATAGCCTTTCATCTTCAAGACGTAAGAGCTAACTGACTGGCCATCCTCCTGTTTACAAGCGTGGAATGCTTTGACTGTTTCAAACAGTTCCTGTTCTGCCTGTTGTTGAAACATAGTTTTCAACTCTCGTAACATCTCAAATGCTGTGAGTTCCTCCATGTTCTTTTGGATCTCGGGGTTCATGCTCACCAGCATGAGAGCAGCTACTTCTTGTTGTTTGTTAAACCTACAGGTGTAGGCTGTGTGAACTGCAGCAGAAGCAGTGGCAGGAGGTGCCTCAGGTAAGGCCTCTTCTAGATGGATCAACTTATTTTCAGCTCTGAGGACGATCCTCAGATTTCGATACCATTCGATAAAGTTGATTCCTGTCAGTCTTTTTCAAGAACTGGCCTGATAGTTGAGTTGCTTAGGGTTTGATTTGTTGTTGACATCTACAGACATACAAAGTTCAAAATTAGTAATTTCAATAATTAATCCTTTTTTTTAAATTAACTACCCAAGTTTTACTTTTAAAACAATTAATTTACGAAAAAGGCTAAGATCCTCATTGAGGTTCTATCATCACATCAGTTGATCTGCTAGCAATGATTGATTCAATAGGTAGGTGACGTTTACCAATTGCATTACAAGTGCAATTCTTAGATCCTTATGGGACCCATGGCATCTAGTGGCCGAGCAACTAGTGTCAAGCTGGCATGTTTAGTCCCATCCTTGCCTCGGGTTAAGGTCTCACCTGCTTAACTCGATTAAGTCATCCAATTTGAAATCATGTGAAAATAGATCTAGGTCTCACGCATAGACAATAATCACCTCGGGATTACAATTCAACCTAGGTCTCACGCATAGGCAAAAGGTAATGGCGAGGGATTTCAAGATAATTGGACGACATGACTTAAAATTGTGACGGGTATAGTATTTTGATAAAACGTGTCAAAAAAATGTACGAAAGAAGCATGCATTCTTCATTCGTCGCATAAGTTAAAAACATTTCTTAACTTGGATTCTAATTTGTTTTATTTTATGTGTGTCGAGATATCCATTTAATATATATAACCTATATGAGATATTAATTAGCTTGGACATTACATAAATTAAATAACCGATAAAACTCTTTTAAGCGTTATTTATATAAAACAATAGATTTAAGTTTCAAATCCAATTTAAACTTATATTAACTAAATCTTTAGATTTAGTTTTAAAAGTGGTATGTGTTTAATTTTATGTTTGAAAATCCCATTTGCAAGTTATAATATCAAAGACATAGATAACAATGCAACATAAAAGAAAATAAACACACAACCAAAATGTGCAAAACCTCAGCCGATGAACACCTATGCTTGATCTCGTGAGCCATCACACGGACCAAGAGGGCAACTAAGGACGGGCCAACATAAACCCTTTTTGGGCTCCCACTTGCTCCAAGACTATCAAGAGCAAGTAGAACCCACAAGAACATTCGAACACAAAACTGTCTGGAAAACGCAGCAGCTTCGGGGCCCGAAACGACATGGAAAGAGTCTTCCCCAATCGAAACATCCTTCTGCAAAAATTGTGCCCCTACGTCTTATGGAACTCCAGCAACAAGAATCAGCCCAATCCGATGTGCCAAACTCCGGGAAATCCATTTTTCGCGCCGGCTATCCAGCAGCTCCGAAAAATGCTTCTCGTCTCTAACTTGTCGCCATTCGATTCCGAGCAATGGTTACAATATTTGATAAAATACATTTATTACAACCCAAAAACTCGACAAATAATTAAACAAAGCACACAAACGGTCAAGGTTTTCATCGGTTTTGCACATCAACATAATAATACAATATCATTAAGATTGTTGGCTTGGTCCATGATAAAAATGCATGTTTTACCATGGATCTAAAACACTTACAATAAGTAAAAAAACAAGCCAACGAAAACGAAGAAAAACTACAATAATTAATCTACGATTAGTATATGTAACTTGTGGCTATAGGATCTTAAAATACATTATTTTAGACCCAACGATGGTCGAAATTTTCAGAAAAAAAGACTTTAGTTTTGGCCACTTTTACATATACAAGTTAATCATATGGCACATACGATGGCTCTGATACCACTGTTGGTGATTATGAAAAGAAACACAAAATAAACATATATAATAACGCAGCGGAATAATCACCAAAAGGATCAACGTATTGCCAATATAATTAAACTAGAAATACAAATAACGATATACCTTTGTAGCGTGATTTGTACACCAATCGGGATCTACTTGTGTGCTCTTTTGAAACCAAGCATTCAATGGAGAATGCCTCTAGAGTAGTCCACACTACACCTCCTTGATCACCACCGGATGCTAGTCCTCCTTAGTAACGGATCTTGTAGCTTCAATTAATCAAGAACGAAGCTAGAAGATCAAAGTGGAAAAACCCAAGAGAGGGCTAAGGGTGGGGCGCCGATTTTAGAGAGAGGAGAGGAAAAATTAGGTTAGCTTAATTAGGTCATTAACATTTCTATTTATTAATGAACCCTAAAGCTACCTTGGGCCTCTTAAAGGTTCTCCCTAGTAAATCTTCATGGGCCTTGAATTAATTAAGTTAATAGGCTAGCTATTAACTTAAATCCAATACAAACCCATTAATCCACTATTAATGATTTGTGCCCATTTAATTACCCCATGTTACTTAGGCTATTAATATAATGTAAATACAATAATTACATTATATATTAAATGGTATCTCAGTGTATTGTGTGTGACCCTATAGACCCATGTGTATCTAGCCATATAATTATATATTATGACACGAGCATATTCCAACACGGTTATATGTTGGTATGCAATATTACAAGCTGTTGAACATGATGGAATCATTTGGTTTTACACTGAACAACGGTTAGGGGTAATCCGATCATTTTAACGCAAGACAGACAATTAGTCCAATCTTGTTCTAGTCCTACCAATACGTAGGATAGACAATTAGTTTTGTCTTGTCCCGTCCAGTCCAGTTCTGTCCTATCCTATCCCATACAATCCGCATATCAAACGCTACCTAACAAATGTGGTGGAATATCCCATCTGCCTAAGGTTCAAATTCAGGTGTACACAATATTTGTGGCCACTGAGTTTATCAGGACTGATGTCTTACGATCATAATTTATTAGGGATTAGTCTAGACATCCCTTCAAAAAAAACAAAAAAAAAACTTCAAACTACAATGTCATATTTTTAATTTTTATAATGACTGATTAACGTTAATCTCAACGAAATTGATAATTAAATTCATGTTTGTTTAATAAAAACATAAAATGTAATTTTTCTTATATATTACGTGTGCACAACGAAACTAATATGAATTTCTATCAAAGAATTAAGAGTAAAGTACATGAATGGTCCTGTGGTTTACATAAAATTGCACTGTTGCTTCCTAAAATGAAATAATTACGTGTTTGGTCCCTGTAGTTTACGTTTTCTCATCCCTTTGGTTCCTATAACCTAACGGCGTTAAAAGATTATGTTATGTAAGTTTACTTTAAGGGTATTTTGGTCATTTTAACTATTTTCTATCTTTTATAAGAAAATTTGTATATTATATTAGATATTTATAATAATAATATTATAATTATTTTGATTTTAGTTTTTATGTTTTTTATATAAAGATATTTAATCCAAAAACCCTAATAGAGAAAGCTCCATGTCCAGCGGCAACCGTCTCACTTTTCCGGCAACTCATGTCGGCATCCACAATCCCTCACCAATCGCCCCTCTTCCCTTCTTTCTGTCTCACCGGCGACCACCGATGATGTTTGCTCTTGGAGAACGAGATGCAGACCGGGAGAACGAGAAAATAGAGGAGCAGTTTTGCCTCTGTGTGATGAGAATGAATACGATAAAAGGGGTGGGGACGATGACGATCGAGAGACCAATCTCGGATCCAGCCACCATCTTTAGTCTCGCAACCCAGTCTGGTGAACCCTCGCATCTCCTCATGGTGTAATCCTGTTGACACGTTCACTAAGATCCTGTTGGCCCAGATAACATCTTCTTCAACTCCCCGTTAAAAGACCCACAAAAAACTCAAATTCTAAAGTATATGAAATTTAAGAATTTAGATATACACAATAATGAGTTGGTTGTTTACCAAATGCGGCTTGAGATTTGATGTTGATTTCATGGTAAATTGACCCGTATTTGACCCAAACTCTAAATAAATACGATCGATTTCTGCATTTGGGTCTCCCTTCTGAACCGGCAAAAACACCACAAAGAGAAGAAAGAGCACGGCGGAGGAGTGGCGGAGATGGACTGAAATCCATGATCAAAGCCATGGATTTGATGAAAGGGAAAAGAAGGGTGGCGTTGTCGATTTCGTTTCTCTCGTATACATTTCTTGTGGGAACTATTTTGATGTATATGGCGTTGGTTCTATACGACGATGGCTATATGGGGTTTTTATGGAAACTGGTGATCGGAATCGTATGTGTTATGCTATTAATCATATTTCTAGTGTTTACGGTGACCCAATCGATCCTTCATCTCGTATGAAAATCACACCATTGAGAATCCATTGATAAACTAAGCTTATGGACTTATTTGGGTGCTTATTTTGGGGAATCACAAAATAAGATAAGGCAAGTGATAACGACTGCAAGTGATACCCATGGAGGATTTCACCACCCATCTCTGCCACTCCTCCGTCGTGCTCTTTCTTCTGTTGTTTTTTGCTTTTGTTGCGGTGTATGTTTGTGTGTAAAATTCTTCATAAGAGATAAAGTGAAAAAAATATATCCATTACATGTTTGGCCCCTGTAAATTTAATATAAAATAAAAAATTTATAGAAATGACTAAAATGTCCTTAAAGTAAACTTACATAACATAATCTTTTAATGTTGTTAGGTTACAGGGACCAAAGGGGTGAGAAAATGTAAACCACGGGGACCAAACATGTAATTATTTTATTTTAGGGACCAACAGTGCAATTTTATGTAAACCACAAGGACCAGTCATGTAATTTACTCAAGAATTAATATCATGGGTCAATATCAATGTTAACTTCATATGGAAGACCAAAATTGATTTGTCTTCATGTATTTTTGCTTTAAATAAACCATCACCTGACGGACGAATTCAGCTTTACTGATGGATTACCGACGAATTTTTCGTTATTTATTTCGCGTAATAAAAATGATATATCATCTACATCATCTTATTTCGTGTTATCATATTTTGTTATGTGTTAAACTAATTTTTCAAAAAACGTTTCAAGTACTGTATGCGTCCACCCACTCTTTATAGGTTTATTATGTCAAAAGTCAAGTACCATGGCTATAAAAAGCAGCAACGATGACAACGGATTGTATGATAATTTTGGATCTTCAAAGGAATTGTACAATTTGATCTTTAGGTTATGTTGATTCTTCCACTTTTATAAAGACGATGTTATAATCTACTATCTTGTTAGGCCATCGGTACCGCAGCGGGATGGAGCGGGGTGGGCTACGGCATCTGCGGGATCGGCGGGAAGGGATGGGATGCGGGATCCCCATCCCGTTTCATCCCGAAGAAAATGTGAGGAGGAGAGGTGGGTCCCAGGTGAGAAATGAGAGGGAGTGGGTTAGGGAATGGGGTACGGGTGTTTAGGGATTGTTAGGGATTGAGTGGGGGATGAGAGAAAAGCTGATGTGGCGCTGATGTGGAGTGGAATATTTGAAAGATTCCCTCCATGGGATACTGATGGCCTTATGTCATTGTCAACAGGTGAAACTTGTCTAATGCTTTTTCGCATGCTTATAAACTAAAAAAATTGTAAGAAAATGCTTAAAACTGTATTAGAAAGTACATGTATGTTGAATTGTTGGAGTCTAAAACCAATACAATTTATAACCAAGTAAAAAAAAGTATATATGTGCGAATGCACAATATAATATATTTAATATCAAAACTCCAAAATATGATATCTCGATGATACAATCACATCCTAAACTAAAGGATCTTTGTTGGGTTTTCACTGATTTTTGTATCGATAAAGTGGATTGTGTGAATTGATATGTCTTTATTGATTGTGAAAGTTTTATTTTTAGAAGAGTTTTTTTATAGATAGAAATAGCATGTATTTTACTAGGGAGGGGCAGGTTTGAAAAAACTTGACTTTCTGAAAGAGAAAAAAAAAACTCCCTCTAAAAGTTTGTTAAATAAATCATTTTCTATATAATTAAGTCACTACTAAACAATAATGTGTAATGGACCGAATAACTTGTTAGTCCTGTTAAACTCACTAAGTTGTTATCGAACAATCCTAACTGTACCTTCAAACATATTTAGAATCCCCAAGTTTCCTCTCGCCTTGACTTGAACATTATTTTGCAGCTAAAGAATATTGGACGTAAAAGCTTTCATTGTTTTCACGCAACAATAGGGGTGAGCATCGGAACTGCGTACCCACCTTTGGAACGGGAACCGCTTCAGAACTGTCGGTTTCGGAACCGTAACCGATGTGATTGGTTCCGGTTCTGGTTCCGGTTCCAAAAATACGAAACCAATTAAGACGGGTTCGTTTCTGGTTCTCATTTTTTTGGAACCGTTACCCGTTGGTTACCCGGAACCGACGGGTACCTAGAAGCGGAACCGACGGATACCCGCTATTTTTTAATAAAAACTATTTATATATTTAAATATTTAATGATGTGTTGTTGGTTTTGTTAGATGTTTTCTTCGTTTTGATCCAAATGTTTTATTTGTTAGGTCTTGACGTAAGGATGTTATGTGTTACGTAAGTTATTTTGTTGATGTCAAGACTCAATACGCGAGAGTTTCAAATTTATTTATGTAATAATTAGTTTTTATCTGATTATTTTTCACTATTTGTTGTATTTGTTACTTTAAGTTGGTAGTTTGTAGTTTGCGATAGACTTAAATTACATTTTTATCGTATAAAATTTTAATAAAAAATAATAGCGGGTATCCGGAACTGGAACCGGCGGTTCCGGAACCGGTTCCAAAATATAGAGAACCGATGTAAGCGGTTCCGGTTCCTTCATTACAGAAACCGTCGATTTCGGTTCCGGTTCCATAAAATTTAGTCAGGTACCCGATTATGCTCACCCGTACGCAACAATAATATCAATAACTAGAAAACACAACAACAAAAATGAGTTTTATAGAGCACACATTTGTCCTAATAAAGTACATAATCGGATTTTAGACTTAGAGCATCTGCAAGGGAGATTTATGGATGCCACCTCATCTTAAAGGACCGTTTCCTAAAAATATGAGAGCATTGTGAAGAAGTGGTTCCCTCCACGTGGAAGGGATGAGGTTCATCTACATGGACCGCTTCATACTCCTTAAATGTGGACCCACTCTCATTAAAATATTAATATTTGATACAAATGACTTTTTAACTATCATCATTTATTGGTTAAAAAAAACTATCATCATTTAACAAATAAACGTTAATTTATAAAAATATTATATTTTTTATTTTAAAGTAAATTATATATTTCGGCCGCATGCATTATTTATATTAGGGGTGAACATGATAACGGTATCATGTCTTTTTTCTATATATCATGTACCAACCAATTATATTTGGTACCAACTTTTTTCGGTTGGTACATGTTGGTACGGTTTTATACCATCTCAAAAATTGAATTATGAATTAATTAGATTGACATCTCACATATTTACCAACTAGATCTAGATGCACTAAACACGTCGAGCGTTAATAGCATGTTGATATGCGGTGTACCAATCATCATTACCTATGCAAACATTCAAATAATCTTCATATAACACAAACATTCACTAATAGTCTAATGCAAGCGACAATTAAGGAGCAAGAATGGACCATGAAGAGTGGAGGTGTAGACAAATTATCAACGTTGTTAAGGATGAACGAATGAATTTAATCAAGTTCTACATATCAATTTGTATTATAATTTAACAAAATGTAAAACAAGATAATTTAAAATTTTATAAATCAATTGTATTATTGGTTTAATTAAAAAAATAAGTCGGTACGGTACGGTATTACCGTGATACACGACTTCTAATACCACGTATCAACCAAGTTTAAATAGTTGGTACGGTATACCAACCAACTAGGTTGGTACCAACTAAATTGTTACAGTTGGTACGAGAATTGGTTGGTTTGTCTCGGTACAAAATTGACACCCCTAATTTATATACTATAATGTGCATACAATAACAAGATGAAATTAAAAATTAATTATAAAATTTTATGTATTTTAACTTATTGTAATTTTTATTATTATAATACATACATATCAAATAAGCAAATTTTAATTATTTAAATTGTTAATTATTGACTTTTAATTTAATTACAATAATACTTTTAAATAATAAATTTTTTATTATTATAGTTTTACATTATATAAACTATGAACCCGTCCATGATTGGGAGTAAAAGGTTTATAAAATGTGTAAGAAATGAAAAATTGACGTGGCAGAGAGAATGCTGATGTGTCAAGGACATGAACCTCTAAAGAGGTCCATGATTGGAGATGCTCCTATATAACCAAAAACTAATATTCTATTAATATTTATATTTGATTGATTTGTATATTAAGGTTGACTTTTTTAAATTTTCGTTAATATATATATATATATATATAGAGGTGGGTTCAAACGAGAATGGATGCTATTTAAAAGAATAAAAGAATAACTTTCAACCATTCATTTTTTAAAACAATTCCAAAAATAATCACTGATTTTTGGAAGTTTATTATTTTTGGAATTATTCATAATCACTGATTTTTGGAAGTTATTATTTTTGGAATTATTCATAAAAATGATTGGTTGTGAGTTATTCCTTTATTCTTTTAAATAGTTGTCATTCTCGTATGATCTCACTCTCTCTCTATATATATATATATATAAATAAAGAGAGAGAGAGAGAGAGAGAGAGAGAGAGAGGGGTCAAATAAGAGCATAATAAAAATAAGAGAACATGGTCAAAGCATCACATGCCACATATGATTACAGAGAACACTGCCAACACAACGGTGTGCGGACGACTTAGGCAGCGACGTAGGTCGCATATAATCACATGTAAATTTAGTTTAGTGTAAAATCGCATGTAATTTGGCCGTTTTCGTATTCTCTTATTTGGTCATTCTTCACATTTGAAACCGGCACTACATATATTAACATTAGAGTCCAAAAAACAAAAGTGATCATTATAAAAATCCACCAAATATTAAAGTTAAAGAAACAAGAAAATAAAATTTAGTAACTTTTTATACATGGTTAACAAGAAATTAGAAATTTAGGTTCCAACACCCCTTTTCCAGATGTATATTAGTTTACTATTTATTCGATACAAATAAACAAGAAAAATGACATAACTAACCTTTGGCACCCAACCCTCTTGATTTAGGAAGCCTGCTTGCAACCAAAGGTTGCACCATGCCCTGTGAGTCTCGCCCAAGACCCATCCCTTCCACGAACCCCATTTTCTCCATCATCTTAGACCCAAATCCTTTCGTATGCTTTTCAAAACACCCAAACTGCACATTTCCAGATTTACCCCTACCTTCACTACCCCTCGAACCTTGACCGACTGCCCTGTTTGGTCTCTGAGGCGGGGTACTCACATTCACATTCATAGGCTCTGATGTGTTGCTAGTTTCAGGGATCTTTGCTCCTAATCCCAGTGATTTGGGCCGTTGGATCGCCTCAATCGGCTCAGCTATTCCTCTACCATCTTTGCCCAATCCACCTCCATCTACATAACCCATCTTTGCCATCATTCTTGAACCAAAACCTGTTGTGTGCATCTCAAAGGCACCATAACTCGATGAGTTCACCATGGGTTTGTTGCTGCTTAAGGTCTGGTCCATTGATTTTGGTTCATCGATAACTGCAATAGTCTTGTCCGGCTCAGCCACCATGTTACCACTTGAGATAAATGACACGGGCTGGGCAGCATACGACCCTATTTTGTCTTTATCTCTCCTTTTCTTCTTGCTTGATTCACCAGGAGTCTTGGTTTTGACGGATTTCGAGTCCAGTGGGCTCGTGAAACCAGCAGCTCTGGTTGAACCCTTCTTACTTTTGTTTGAAGCTATCTTATTTGGTGTCATATCATTGGCTTCATCATCAATTCCCAACATCTGAAAGAAGTTTATGCCCAAATGAAATCTCCAACATATTTCACCTCAATTTTAACCAAAAAGTGTTGCTTTGTTACCTTCTCCAAGCGAAATCTGTCACTCGATGAAGGCATACCTGTGTGCTGTGTTCGTGTCACTGTTACAAACCTGAACAAAATAAAGTAAACCACTAGAAAATCTTCAACTAGAAAGAAAACAGAAAAAAAAATGTACAAACTAGTGGGTAAAAATGAACTAATTTCGCTTGGTTTCTATGAAGAGTTGATATGGTGTGAATTTGCATATTAGAAGACATTAAAAAGAGGGAAGAAGTACAAGAAAATGCATAACCTTTTTTGGCCTGAACCTTGAGTGACACTACGCAGGCGATAAATTGCTGCTAGCCTTTGAACCTAAAGAATTTCAGTTATTTGAGCGTCATATGAATTAAAGCCGAACTCCTAAAGTGTAGGAATCGTGTATATGATGCTTAAATCATTTAGAAAACAAAGACAACTGATTTTGAAACCTGGGAACAATCCCGAGAGTGCATAAGTTGAAACGACATAATATCACCCTCGTTCTGCACCATCTGTACTAGTTTCTGCATTTAATACCAAGAAAATATTCACAAGTCATGAGAATTTTGGCGAGCACAATGAATTAGTATATCAAGAAATGGTGGTTGGGAAAAGGGAACCAAATGTGCAACTCAAAGAAGCAATCAATTTATATGCTTGACAACGGTTGTGGCGTAGTGGTTAAGGCCCTGGGGGATGTGGTGGAATATCCCATCTAGCCAGGGTTCGAATCAAGACGTACACAACAATTGTGGCCACTGAGTTTAATCAGAGCTGATGTCTTACGGTCATAATTTGCCAAGGGATTAGTCTAGGCATTGCCTAGGACAACCTTCCAAAAGAAAAAAAATGTATTTTTGCTTACAAAATTAATTTGCTCAAGATCAACACCACGACGTATCATTCGATCCCTACGCTTAGAAGCAATCCTATCTTGACGTAGTTTCTTCTTCTCGCCTGAAATGACACTACTAATCAAATTCTGAAACTACCCTTTAGTAAACCAAACCAAACCAAACCAAGACTGTATATCCCACCTCAGGTGGGGTTTGAGGAGGGTAAGAATGTAAGATATATCACATAAAGATGGAAAAAGTGCATACCCTACACTGAACAGAATGTATCGGTCTAAAGATGACTATGGAATACAATGTACCTGAAAATCTCTGGAAATTTTTACTCTTTTCAGCTTTGGATGGCCAGGATTGGGGAAGCTTTGCAGCATGCTTCTTTTTTCCGTGCAGAGATCTCGATTTCTTTTCAAGCATAAGATCAACAAAATCGGACCAATCATCAGTAGCGGCTTTAAATTTGCTAGGTTTTGCTAGACTTTTCTTCCTCGAACGAGGTTTCTTCATGCCATATTCCCTTGATGCATCTTGAAGCCCAATCCCGCCTATCCCCTTTAGCATTTCCTTAAAACGCCCATCGGTAGTATCACCTTCATCATCCGAGCTATCAAGAACTTGTCCTACTAATTCATCAACATTTGCAACTTTGTAACTCCCACCAATCCCTTTAAAGTAATCTTTTGCAATCTCATCATCTATATCACAATCACTGTTATAAGCACCATCAGCATCAGATGAGTTAAACGACTCTTCAGAGTCTGAAGAGTCTAAGCTTTCATCATCATCATCATCCTTATCACCATCATCATCATCATCTTCTTCTTCTTCTTCTTCCTCATCAGAGATATCATGGGTGTACAATTTCATGCCTCCAATCGACAAGAATCCTGAATTTGTCACTGGAGAAGATGAGGCATCAACATCTGAGGCATCATCATCATCATCCATCATATCGGTTTCCATTTCTGGTGAGGATGAGGAATCAAAACCTGAACATTCTTTCTTTTCAATAACTGGAGATGCTTCAATAACACTAGGGCTTTCTTCTGCTATATCATGAAACCCTAATCCTCGATGTGAACTATCATCCACCTCAAAACTTGCACCATAATCATAAGTACATTTGACAGTTTCAGAATCTGTAGCTCCTGTTTCGTCTATGTAAGCAATAATATTTGATTCCTTGAGCAAAACAATAGGGTTTGATTTGTCAAACTTGTTATGCCCATCACCACTTTCATCTACAAGTGGACTCACCTGCAAAAGCTCAATTTGGTTAAATCATCAAATATGAACCAAGCATCTCATAAAACACCCAAATCAATTTATGATTTCAACAAATCATATTATCTCTACACTCTTTGATCCTATCATATGTTACATTTCAATATTCTCTCAATTCCGTCATGAGGCATACACATTACAATTTACACTCATTGATATTCAGATTCAAAACTGAAATTGAATTCATTCTTTTATAGATTTAAGTCCAACAACCTTCTACAGAAGTGTTTCTTATATAATTTCATCTAGTTGTTACATTATTACCAATAATCAAGCATCCATATCAATTTCCAGATCGAGATGAGTCCATATGACCTAGAATCCCAAAGAGTACCAATTTCCCCCAAATGCATTGAAAATTAATAGAAATTCACAACCCTAATGCTAATCAAATCATCACCTGAGGATATTTGTAAGCAAAAGCATTCTTCTTTGGCTTCTGAGATCCGATTATCCTCGACGTAGAACCAGACGCTTTCGATTTACCACCAGAACTACCACCAATCTCAAATCTCACTGCAGATTTGTTCTTCGATGCATTCAATTTATTCCCAGTACTGTTGGAATTATTACTCTTTCCTAAAAAAAACAAATACAACGTAAATTTCATCCCAAAAAAGGGGAAATAATAATTGAAATGATTGATATACCTCTGGAAGGGGGAGAAGTGATGATGGGAGACCAATCGGATAATAAACCACCTTCGACAAATAAAGATGGTTTCGTGGGTTTTCGAGTCTTTGATTTATTGAACCTTTTCTTGTTATTACTACCTCCGGCCATGGTTAATCGATCTGAGGAATGGAATGCAAGAATCCGATGAATTCTTATTATTAGGTTTTGTCCGTTTATCGTCGGACCAAAATAGAGACGATGGGTCGGGTACTTGGGTAGTGATTCTGTGTGACGTAGTGTAGCTTCTATCGTGTATTCGTGCGTATATTCTCTTTTTCTTTTCTAAATAATCAATGTATATTAATATCAATCAATCATCAATTAATCTTTATATATATAAAAACAAAATCTAAAAGAAATGACATGGCACAATGTGGATTAAGAATTTTAAAATATTGAATTGTGGTTAACTTTGGCTATCCCGCATTGATAGAAAGATGAAGTTGATTATATAAGGAGAAGGAAACCAATTTTTTTTACATGATCTATGATTTATTTTAATCCATTTTGGATTAAAGAGTTAATTTTAGTTACAAATTTTCTTCATGTTAAATATATATTATATCTTTTTATGTTTAAAAGCAAAATCCAAGAGAAATCTTTATATATATATATAAGCAAAATCCAAGAGAAATGACATTGCACAATGTGGATTGATAATTTTAAAATGTTGAATTGTGGTTAACTTTGGCTATCTCACATTGATAGAAAGATAAAAAGTTGAAAGATGAAGTTGATTATATAAGAAGAAGGAGACCAGTTTTTTTTACATGATCTATGATTTATTTTAATCTATTTTGGATTAAAGAGTTAACTTTAGTTATAAATTTTCTTCATGTTAAATAGATATTATATCTTTATATATTTAAAAGCAAAATCCAAGAAAAATGACATGGATTGAGAATTTTAAAATATTGAATTACAGTAAACTTTGATTATCTCACATTGATAGAAAGATAAATAGTTGGAACATCTTTATCTTTATATATATAAAAACAAAAACCAAAAGAAATGACATGTCACAATGTGGATTGAGAATTTTAAAATATTGAATTGTGGTTAACTTTGGATATCCCACATTAATAGAAAGATGAAATGTTAGAACATAAAGTTGATTATAAAAGGAAAATGATGCCAACGTTTTTACAAGTTTTTTAAATTATTTTAATCCGTCTTGGATTAAAGAGTTATTAAGAATTAACTCTAATCTTTATATATAAAAGCAAAACCAAAGAGAAATGGCATGTCACAATGTGGATTGAGAATTAAAAAATCCAAGAGAAATGACATGGAACAATGTGGATTGAGAATTTTAAAATGTTCAGTAGTGGTTAACTTTGACTATCCCACAATAATAGAAAGATGAAAAGTTAAAAGATGAAGTTGATTATAAAAGGACAAGGATGCAAACTTTTTTACATGATCTATGGTTTATTTTAATTCATTTTGGATTAAAGAGTTAATTTTTGTTACAAAATTTTCTTTATCTCTATTTATAGTTTTTCCACACATCTGATTAGATAATAAGAGGTAAGAAAGAGATGGATACAAAAAGTAGGGTCAACTGTCAACAATGAAACAAACATACCTTAACTTATTGACTAAGATCAAGTGTAATATTTGTGTTTATTAGTTTAATATTTGATACGTAGGAAATTGGTTCACTTAATATCGATCTTAACTCTTTTTATGGAAGAATGTCCCACATATAAAATATATTCATTGTTTTACATTACATTATATAAAATTTCACTCGAGAAATTACAATAAATCTTAACTTACTCCAATATTTCTCGAAATTGATTATTGTCATCCAAATTTTGATCCATTTTTTGAGTTAAATAGTTATATATTATTCACATGACGAAACAATTCATGTGGTAGTTAAATATTTTGAGAAAAGTTTATCATCACCGCGCAACGCGCGATGGACAACACTAGTATATATTAAAGTAGAAACCATTAACAATGATGTGGTACTCTCTTAGAGTAGGATTCTTAGCTAGAAATTTTATGGTTTTTTTTAATATTAAATATATTAGAGACTTTAATATCCCATTATGAAAAGATGTATTTTTCATTGCAATATGGCTACTTTGGTAATTTTGGCACAACTTTCAATGCTTAAACCATACAATTTCCTATAAAAATTTTACTCTCTCCATCTTTTATAACATTTAAGTATCTATATCTATATATTAAAGAGAAACCTAAAGAAAATTAATCATTATTTTGTTTTATTACAGTTTATGTTAATTAATCTTTTATTTACACTTCTTTATGTTACTAACTATTTATTTTCCTTCATTTATTTTAATTAATCACTCATTTTCCCTTATTTAAGCACAAGTAATATTTTTTTGTTGGATATGTTATTGATTTTTTCACTTCTTTGTCATACAACAACCTATCTCTCATATTTTCTTCTAACACAATATCTCTCACTAAAAGATCGATATAGATAATTGTTAGTCCCAGATGGCTAATAAGAACAAGAACAAGTATTGTAGAAGGGGGGTTGAATACAATACACAATTTTTTTCACTTTAGTTAATTCTTTTATTGAAAATATTCAAATCAAGAATTACACATAGAACAGTTAGATTGTTGCGGAAAAAACATATAAAATTTATTCTAACAATCTTCACAAAGTAATACTGAAAACTAAACAACTTCTAAAACACAAAGATTGAAACCTATAAAGTTCAAAGAGAGAAAGGAGCTGAATGTCTTAAGCACAGAGTAATCTTCAAGAGTTGTATTCTGCATGGAGAAGTCTTCATCTTTATATAGTGTCATGAACATGTGATGCATAGGACATTTGTCACTTTGTCATTTGAAGGATAGGTTTGACTCTCAAAAGTTGATGTGTCTTTTCCTATGATGCTAGAAAGGTTTGATGGTGACAATATCTAAGAATGGGAAAAAGGACAAATGCACATTTTTCTTCCATACTCAGACATTCCTTCTTTGATGAGAAAACCTTTTAGCAAAGACACAAGGGAGGATCCTCCTATTTGAGGATCCCACTGATTTGTCATGGACAACATAGGTGAGAGTCTTCTTAGGAAGGAGTTATGTGAGGATCCTCCTATTTTGAAGATCCCACCGATTTCTCATGGAGAGAATCAGTGGGATGGCAAACATGACCTCTTATGATGAAAGTCTTTTTAGCAAGGAGATAAGGGAGGATTCTCCTGTTTGAGGATCTCACCGATTTTCATGGAGACAATTGGTGAGACAGCTTAGTTTGGGTTGAGAAGTCCATCTTCAATCCGCATTGGTAGATTTACTTCTTCTTGATTTCGGCTGATCTTTGACTTCACCGAACTTTGACAGTATGACTAAGCTATTACAAAGAACCATCTAAAATTTCTCTAAGTATAAAAGATGTTTTTCAAAGTATGTAAGGAGATCAGGTCATCTTCAAATCTTTGATGACCCAACAATAATTGACTGTTATTTATAGTCAAAATTTTGTCATTGTGTTGACTTCATACAATCTTTATGTTCTGTTTTTTGTAGTAGGTGACACAACCCAAAACAAGCTCTAAAAGTTGTCAAATATGCGAAAGAACATCAAAGCTTCATCATAACAGTACACATATACATCACTAGATGTCTAGATGTAAGTCTTTCATACAAATACTCCTTTAATTTCAATCAATCTTTAATTTTGTCTATTTTATAATTTCATGATGTATTATTACCTTAATTCTCATTTCTATATTTTGTTTTCAGGAGCATAACCCACAACGTTAAAAAAATATTTGTGTATTATATTGTTTATTCAAATATTCATTGTTAATCACAAAGGAGTCGCAAATCTACATTTTTATATTCATTTATTGTTGGAAATATATACTAATAGATACTTTAGTGTTACATTTGAGAAATCGGTTTTTTATAAAATATTATCCAAAGGTTGTTTTCTTGCCCTTAAAAGGAAAACCTACAAAGGATGATGTGGCAGAGTGATAGAGTAGTATTCTCCTAAAAGAATTTTCTCATTGTTTTGATTTTTTAAAAATAGCAATACGTTAAAAACTTGTATACCCTTAAATGAAAAATGTGTATTTCATTATAAGAATGGTCATTTGGTAATTTTATTTCCAATTTAATTAACTTTAACCCCAAACTATCCAACTTTCTATAAGCATTCATTGTAATCTATTCATCTCTCCATCTATTGATATCTCAAAAAATAATTAAGTAAGATGACAATAGACAAGTAAATTTTTTAGCTCCAAAATGATAACAAAAATTCTCAAGTTAGATATATCCCCTTATTTGATGATGACATCCATACTTAGAAAAACACGAGTAAGACAATGAATAATACATGTTGACCCTGTTTTACTCTTTTGGGTTTTTTTTCACACAATCCATTTTTTGTGTATATATGATATTTACAGATGAATGAAAGAATAAAGAATGAACAATATGAATTAAATAGAATGTACTTCCATCATAGAAAAGCAGATATGTCCAGACCCAAATTGGTGACAATCTTTGAGGGGGTTTTGAGTTTGAGTGAATTAGCCTTAAGATGCCTCTGCCCATATCTTGCATCTTCTTTCTTTCTCATAGCATCTTCAGCTTCCTATTCGGCAGTCATCACCCTTCTTCCTTTGTCTTGGTTTGCCTCCCCCTTAGTTACATTGGTTAGACAAATTTGCTCCCCCTTGGTTGGTTCTCCGGTTCCTATATGTTTGACCAAAATTTGAGTTGGATGTTGAATATGAGTGTTGAGGGTTGGTGTTGATCGAGTTGGACGCTGATATTACTCCCCCTCAGATAGTTTCTCCCCCTCAGATGGTTTCTCCCCCTTAGCGTCCGACGGAGAAGAAACACCACGAACAATTGGAAACGCCACGAACAATTGGAAACACCGGATTTTTTTTGGTGTTCCCCACTGAAAATTGGAGGCTACCCACCGAAATTTGCAATTTTCGGTGGTATTTTCGGTAGGGAGTGTTGGTAGATTTTTTTTTGGTCTTCCCCACCGAAAATTGGAGGTTACCCACCGAAATTTGCAATTTTCGGTAGGAAGTGTTGGTAGGATTTTTTTTTTTGCAATCCCACCGAAATTATAAGCATACCCACCGAAAATTGAGAAGATTTTGATGAAATTTCGGTAGAAATGTCGGTAGATTTTTTTTAAGATCTTCGACAAGATTTTCCAATTATCTTCAAAGGTAACATCCTCAAGATAATTTCAATAGAGTATCTTCAAGAGGAGAACTTCAAGGCATCTTTAGGAGAGTGAAGGAAAAGATTGGAATTGCATCTTCCAATCTTTTGATGACCCAAGAAAGATTAAGTCTGGAGGATTTTAAGAAGGGAGGTTTTGATGAGGAATGTTTTGAGGAAAAGGATTTGGGAGTAGTAGAAAGGTTTTGAAGAGAAGGAAAGTTGGGTTGCTGACCAAGAGTGGAATATGGTGAAATAGAAGGAACACCATTATGAGAGAGAGAATCTTGAGAAAATGACACATAGGGAGTTGGGTCTGATGTGGTAATGATGGGAAGAGAGGGCCACCGATTTTTGAGGAAACCCACCGATGAGTGGAAGGATTTTGGTGGAGGGATTGGTGAGATTGATGGGAATATATTGGTGAAAGAAGTCCCACCGATGGTTTTTTTTATTTCAAATGAGAGGCTTCGGAGAGGAAATATCGGTGAGATCGTTCACCGATTTTTTTTTGATGTTTTGGAGTGAGTGGGGGTTCACCGATGTGGGTTTCGGTGGGTAGAGCATCGGGTATGACTACTTTGGTGAGATGAGAGATCAGTAGGTGGAGAGTCATGCTGATCAGAAATGGGATTTGAAGAAATAGGTAGTCCATCAGTTTTGAAATGAAGGAACATGAGTGAAGGGAACTGAGAAAGTTGGTTGGTAGGGGTTGTAAGAGAGGAGAGAGAGTTGGATGATGAGATGATAAGGAAATGAGGTTGGGGTAATGTATGTGGGATGGATGAGGAAAGGTAAGGTGAGAAGTATGGTGAGAAATAGAGTGTATGTGATAATGGAGAGTGATGAGAGATGTAATGATGTCGGCAGAGAAGAGGTTGACACTAGTGATTGTGCCAATGGGAAGGATTTCAATACAAGAGGAGATCCATAAGTTCACCATTTGACACTTCAGACTTCTTGATGAAATTGATGATTTCTTCAATTGTGTCACTTTTATGCTGGTCCACATAGATCCATCTGTTTAGTTCAGAACCTGCAATCATAAAGAATTTATTTCCTAGGTACCCATTTGGTAGTGGGTCTATTTGGGTTAGATGTTGAAGAAAAAGAATTGGTATCACTCAGGTCAATTCTTTCTTTAGGATAGTCTTTGGCCAAATGAGAAGTATCACTACAGATATAGTATTTTCTATGAGTAAAAGCCTTTTTAGAACCTTGACATTTTTCCTTACTTTTGCCCTTTTTGGTTATCTTTAAAGACTTTGATGAGGTGACAAGGAGTTGGGGTACAGGGCCTAAGATTCCTTTTCAGAATTTGGGAGGAAAGAATTTTATCTTTTGAATTGGACATTTTGATGTTCACAGACCGGGGAACAAAATCGGTGGAAAAAGCCACAAAATTAATTTTGGAAAAATCTGAGGATTTTCTTTTTAAGAAAAGGTCGGCAGACAAAGACTTGCCTTTTTCAGATGTAGAAAGAATTTTGTTAGAGTTGGAAAAAATTCTTTTGAGAATTTTAGAAGGCATGGGTTCAGAAGAGGATGCTTCATCTAAAGTCAAGATTTTTAGAAAGTCATGGATAGGTTTGGAAGAGTCATTGGAATCTTGAGCTTTTTCATTTGGAAAGGAAATGGGATATTTTGCCTTTAAAAACATTCCAAATTTTAAAGCTCCAGAAAAATCACCAGAATTCATGGACACAAACCCAATGGAATTAGAATCAGAGGTTTCATAAAAGGATGGTGAAACACAGGAGGTGGAAGCAAGAGTTTTTGAAGATTGATCAGATTCCATTTTCCAAAGCCTAAACCAGTTTTATCATCACAAGGAATCTTTTCTAGATTTTTGGAAGAGCTGGTCCATTTTCTCACAATTTCTTGCTCCTTTTGAAGACGTTTAAATATTTTGTTTTTCCCCGTGGCAAGAATAAAGTTGATGGATTTTAGATCTTCAAGCTCAACCTTAACTTTGTCAAACTGATCAAGTTGGGAAAGACATATTTGAAGTTGAGAAGAGAGAGATTTAACTTGAACATTTGCCTTTTTCTTAGCATTTTTAGCATCATAGAGATCAATGGTTAAAGAATCAAATGCTTCAATCTTTTCAGCATCAGAAAGAGATAGAAATGGATGTACTTGTGATGAGGAGGATAAACACTTAGCTGATACAATAGCAGTTGAGGGAGTGTGATCTTCTGAATCATCATTGTCATTTATCTTGGCCATAAAGCACACATTTGAAGTGTCATTCTCACTTTCAGATGTGGGTTCATCTGCTAAATCATGAGTTTTAGCAGGCAGACCCTTTCCTTTTCTGACAAGTCTTTCATTTCTTTCCTTTTCTCTCTTGTATTTTTCTTTGTATCTTTCAGTCCGATCAGAATTTACAGAAGAGAGAGGTTGGCCGAATTTTTGGGAAGATCTTCTAGATTTTGAGGAAAATCGGTTTGAGGAAGAAGTCCTGGGTCTTTCAAAGTGTTTACTTCTGCACTCAGAGGCAAAATGACCCTTTTTACCACAGTTAAAACATTCCTCATTAGTTTTGTCCAAAGAGGAGTGTTTGGAGAGAGAAGAGGAGGATATTTTACTAGACTTAGATTTTCTAGAAGAGGGGTGAGATTTAGATTTAGAATACCCATCTAACATGGCTATTCCATCTGATAATCTTTCAACTGAAGTTTCCTCACATTCATCCTCAACATCACTAAGATATGCTTCTGAATGCTCATTGGGATCTTCTTGACTATCATGGTCAGAGTCAGATGGGTAGGTGATTCTTGGAATACACTTAGTTCTTTTGGAAGAGTCACTTAAGAGAGCTATAGAAGAGCCCTTTATATCTGTGATGACAGACTTCCTTTGCAGCTTAGTCTGCTCATAGTTGAAAGTGAGAGGCATATGAACAGTGAGAGGCATATGAACAAGATCCTTGGTTGTCTTTATACAAGTACAGATATTTTCCCAAAAATCAGGAAGACAGTCCATAAACTTGCACAAGACTTCCTCATTGTCATACACTTTACCTAACAGCTTTAAGTCATCAAGAAGACTGTTAAAGCGGTTATAGTAGTTGGAGAGAGATTCTCCTTTCTCATAAGAAAAGAGTTCATATTTTCTAACAAGAGCAATCTTTCAGCTATTTTTAACTTCATTTGTACCTTCATACAAAACACATAGAGTGGACCACATCTCCTTAGCAGTAGAGAAATTTACCAGAGAGTGGTACACTTCATTAGGAAGAGAGAGAGCAATGATAGTTTTGACTTTAGAATCAAGAGACACAAGACGTTTTTCTTCATCAGTATATTTCTTGGGATTCTTAGGAATGTAGCGACCATTAGCAGCAGATTTTTCTTCATCAGAGGAATCATCAAAATCATCTTTGTCAACAACTTTCTTACCGGATTTTTTGGTTTCATAGCGAGACCAGACTCTAGGGACTATGGGCCCCTCATTGAGAATGGTTGGATATCTACTATCCACTGCTTCCATGAAAAGCATCATCCGGCTTTTCCACAAAGAGAAGTTGTTGGGGTTAAACTTAGGAGGTTTGGCTATAGAGCCATTTTCAGAAAAAGTATTTTGAGAGAAAGCTTCATTGTTTGAGGAAGAAGCAGCCATTGCAGATCAAGTTTATTAAAATTAAACTTTCTGCTCAGATACCACTTGTTAGTCACAGATGACTAATAAGAACAAGAACAAGTATTGTAGAAGGGGGGGGGGTTGAATACAATACACAATTTTTTTCACTTTAATTAATTCTTTTATTGAAAATATTCAAATCAAGAATTACAAATAGAACACATAGAACAATTAGATTGTTGCGGAAAGAACAGATAAAATCTATTCTAACAATCTTCACAAAGTAATACTGAAAACTAAACAACTTCTAAAACACAAAGATTGAAAGCTATAAAGTTCAAAGAGAGAAATGAGCAAAATGTCTTGAGCACAGAGTAATCTTCAAGAGTTGTATTCTGCATGGAGAAGTCTTCATCTTTATATAGTGCCATGAACATGTGATGCATAGGACATTTGTCACTTTGTCATTTGAAGGATAGGTTTGACTCTCAAAAGTTGATGTGTCTTTTCCTATGATGCTAGAAAGGTTTGATGGTGACAATATCTAAGAATGGGAAAAAGGACAAATGCACCTTTTTCTTCCATACTCAGACATTCCTTCTTTGATGAGAAAACCTTTTAGCAAAGACACAAGGGAGGATCCTCCTATTTGAGGATCCCACTGATTTGTCATGGACAACATAGGTGAGAGTCTTCTTAGGAAGGAGTTATGTGAGGATCCTCCTATTTTGAAGATCCCACCGATTTCTCATGGAGAGAATCAGTGGGATGGCAAACATGACCTCTTATGATGAAAGTCTTTTTAGCAAGGAGATAAGGGAGGATTCTCCTGTTTGAGGATCTCACCGATTTTCATGGAGACAATCGGTGAGACAGCTTAGTTTGGGTTGAGAAGTCCATCTTCAATCCGCATTGGTAGATTTACTTCTTCTCGATTTCGGCTGATCTTTGACTTCACCGAACTTTGACAGTATGACTAAGCTATTACAAAGAACCATCTTAAATTTCTCTAAGTATAAAAGATGTTTTTCAAAGTATGTAAGGAGATCAGGCCATCTTCAAATCTTTGATGACCCAACAATAATTGACTGTTATTTATAGTCAAAATTTTGTCATTGTGTTGAATTCATACAATCTTTATGTTTTGTTTTTTGTAGTAGGTGACACAACCCAAAACAAGCTCTAAAAGTTGTCAAATATGCGAAAGAACATCAAAGCTTCATCATCACAATACACATATACATCACTAGATGTCTAGATGTAAGTCTTTCATTCAAATACTCCTTTAATTTCAATCAATCTTTAATTTTTTCTATTTTATAATTTCATGATGTATTATTACCTTAATTCTCATTTCTATATTTTGTTTTTAGGAGCATAACCCACAACGTTAAAAGAATATTTGTGTATTATATTGTTTATTCAAATATTCATTGTTAATCGAAAAAGAGTCGCAAATCTACATTTTTATATTCATTTATTGTTGGAAATATATACTAATAGATACTTTAGTGTTACATTTGAGAAATCGGTTTTTTTATAAAATATTTTCCAAAGGTTGTTTTCTTGCCCTTAAAAGGAAAACCTACAAAGGATGATGTGGCATATTGATAGAGTAGTATTCTCCTAAAAGAATTTTCTCATTGTTTTGATTTTTTAAAAATAGCAATACGTTAAAAACTAGTATACCCTTAAATGAAAAATGTGTATTTCATTATAAGAATGGTCATTTGGTAATTTTATTTCCAATTTAATTAACTTTAACCCCAAACTATCCAACTTTCTATAAGCATTCATTGAAATCTATTCATCTCTCCATCTATTGATATCTCAAAAAATAATTAAGTAAGATGACAATAGAAAAGTAATTTTTTTAGCTCCAAAATGATAACAAAATTTCTCAAGTTAGATATATCCTCAATCTTTCTTGACTTTACCTTACCAAAAAGTTTGATGTATTATCTCGCATAACGATGAAACTGTATAACATTTCTCATTTTAAGTGCATATTTTATCGTTTGATAGACCTAAATTTATAATGAAATTTTTTCTTACATTATATTGTTTTTTTATGTACGAAATCGTTTTTTCTCTTTACACAAGTACATTTATATGGTTGTTAATTGTAATATGTGCAATCTATTTCAGAATGTTTTAATAATTAAGTTGCAAAACAAACATTATAAACTAAAATGCAAAATTGGAAAAACTAATTTTGTGACCCCAATAATTTACATGTAAACAACCCGAATAAATGTATTGTCTTATATTAGATCATCAAATTGCATTTTATCTTAACTTAGTACGAATTTTGTAACAATTAATCTTCGCTACCGTCCAACACAAGTATATAAATGAAGGCAATTATATATTAACATGACGTAATGAAAACATAGTATGCTCAAATCATGAATTGTAGTTAAATTTAGGTTATCCCACATTATTGAGAATAATTTTTTTTAGAAAATATGGTTGTTTTTATAAAAGAAGGGTGATGCCTTGAAAATCAATATAAATATAAATATATAATAAAAGACTGTTATATTAAAATGCCACAATGAGAATCTAGCAATCTCAAATCATGAATTGTCGTTGAGTTTGGGTTATCCGACATTGATAAGTAAGGTGCTGTTCGGTTTGTTTTCTGTTAAGACCTGAATGGATATAACTGTCTGAGTGGATATGGTTTTCTCACTGTTAACAAATAAGTTAGTGTTCGGTTGTTGTGCTGAAATAAACAGTCTGAATGTCAAAAATGACCATTTTACCCCCAGTCTTTATTAAAACAAAACAAAAATGTTATATTTTCCCTTAGATATATATATATATACACACACATAATATATATTTCATATAAACTATATATGCAATGTTAATTCAAAATTAATACTTAAACGATTAACAACTTTTGACCATTATTTCAATATTAATATATTATTAAATATATATTTGTGTATATTAAATACAAGGTTCTAAATGGCGTGAGGCGTGGCGGCGAGACCAAACCTCAAGCCTTAGGAGCCACGACGAAGCCATGACGTTTTCAAGGCGTGGCTTATGACGTCAAATTTATAATTCATATGTAATATTATTTATAAAAACATATGTTTTGTAGTGTTAGTCAATGAGTCAACTGTAATAAGCAAGTTAAATTAGGTTACATATTAAAAACTTGCAAATAACACATTAAAAACGTAAAAAAAACATATCGCATTACGAAAACTACGCATTAGACCATGGCGTGCCACGGGCTTAACGTGGCGTGAGACACAAGCCTTGGTGCCATGGCGCGCCATGGCGGCTGTGCGGCAAGTTTTTTAGAACATTGATTAAATATATTCCTTCCACTTCTTAAAACAACTTTTACAGATACAAATGTGGTCGGTTTCAACTCTTATTTCTTCATCACACCAACTGAAAACCCTAAATATTTGACTTGATCATTGTTTTTTTGGTGGTTCCAATCTATCAAGACGACAAGACCTTCATCATTTTGTTGTGCTTTTGAAGATCAACGAAGAGCCCTCGACTTTCATCCCCGTGGAACAACTTCTACCTGTAATAGAATGGAGATCGAGGGATGGAGATCGAAGAATGGAAGGAGTGTAGATCGATATGGAAAAGAATGGTGATGGAAGTCTTCTGGGTTGAAGACGAATGCAAAGGAAAAAATGGAATGGAAAGAATGGGTGGACACATACGTCTCCTGGGTTGAAGATGGAAAAAATGGATGTAGAGGTTGAAGATGAAAGGTTGAAGCTGCGAGGGTGATTTGAAGTGAAGGAGAGAATGGGTTGCTTTGTGTTATCATATATGTGAGTTTTTTTTCATTAATGAGGGTAGTTGGGAGAGGGGTAAATGACGAATAACGAGAGCTGAATGTAAAGGACCCCTATTTCTCAGCTGACTGAATCAGCCACTTGTTTTTCCAATCAGCCGCTACCGAACAGGTAGATATGGCTGTGCGAATCAGCCATATCTACCACACAGCCCATTAAGCCGCTACCGAACAGGCCCTAAGAGAAATATAAATATGCAAATAAAAGTAATAAAATATTAACATGGCAAATGAGAATTTAGTAGTCTCAAATTGTGGTTGAATTTGGTTATCACATATTGATGAAAAGGAAAAATGTTGGAAAATATAGTTGAATATATAAAAGGAGGGGATTGGCTTGAAAATCGATTTCATTATAAATGTATAAAGAAATCTAAGTAACTTTCGTTATTAGGTTAGTCATACACTTCACATATTTGCAGTATGTCACATGGCATTATCAAATGATACAAATATTATAAAATGTAGTTATGTATAGGAGGGTGAATGCCTTGAAGATTTAAAAAGTTGGTTGTCCAAAAATGCGACACTTGCCATCCAATTTTTGGATTAAATGGTAATTTTGATACTATGTGATAAAAATATTTAATTAAAGTTCACTTTTCACTTTCAATTTGATTAAATATAAAATGTTCATTAATAATCGACTCAATAGAATCATGAATATAAATTCATAAAAGTCAATGTGAAAGAAGTGTTGACTATAAGGTATCAAATGACACAATGAGAATTTAGTATTTTCTCAAATAATGAATTGTAGTTGAGCTTTTTTTATCCCACATTGACAATAAACTGAAATATTGGAGGACATAATTGAGTATATGAAAGGAAGGGATGTGTCTTGGAATATTAGAAGGGAATAACAAATACATCTTGAGCAATGGTGGAAAGAACCTTAAACCTACTTGCATTCTTTTTCCACCAATTCAAGACATCAAAATCATGCTGTAAAGAAGTATACAAAACAAAGTTAAAACAAAAATTGCACCAATATTAAAAACATATTAAAAATGCAAGAAATGAAAACAAAAATGCAAACCTGATCCGTATTTTCACATGCTTCGGTGAAATATTTGTCAACTTCGGTTTTGTTTTCTGAGGAATCAACGGCCTTTAGCTTTTTCTTGCGAAGTTGATCAAATAAAGCATAGTCATCCACATCATCATCATCAACATCTCTACCATCATCTTCAACAACACTAGAAGTCGTATACGTGCCATCACCCGAATCCAATTGACAATACTCTTTGTACATTGAATCTAAAGTCATTCTAACAGATTTACAATAACTTATAGCCTCATCTTTGTCACCACACATCAACTCAAAGCAAACATTCAAGAAAGGTTCTTTATACCGAGGATCAAGCAAGATAGCTACAAGTAAAAATGGGTTCAAATCTTCCATTTTTCCCCAATACTTGTCATACTTTTTCTTCATTGAAATAGCCATTTCCCTCAACTTACAATCAACTCTACCCCCGCACCAAAACTCCAAACGACTATGAATAAAAGAAACCCGGTCTAAAAATAGATTAGATGTGACAAACTTAGACCCGGAGAATCTTAAAGTGCAATCATAAAAGATTTTCAAAAACTTCACAAACAACCTAGCAATCTCCCAATCATTTTCGTTCGGACATTTTTTCACTTCACCCGTGCAAAACTCTTTCACATAACCTACGTCATGAAACTCCATCCTCTCAAATGCTTTTTGATATTTTTCGGCAACATCCAACATCATATACGTTGAATTCCAACGAGTTGCAACATCTAAGCACAATGTTTTCTTAGTTGTTATTTTTGCTTGCTCGGCACACTCTTTCAATTTTTGAATTCCAACGAGTTGCAACATCTAACCTTTAGTATCACATACCTTTGTAAAATGGTTCCAAACCATAGATGTAGCCTTAGTTGACCTTGGTTTTTGAGCTCCTTGGGTGTCCTCGGTAGGCATACTCGACAATGGTGTTGGACTTTCATCAACATTAGTGGTGGGTGTATTTTCTTCGTTAGCAATTCCGGGATCTTCCTCATCAACGAGAGATATGGGTTTTATGATGTTTGCAGTGGAAGACATCTGTTAATAAACAAAAAACATGTTACTGAGCAATGAAACCTAACCCCATGGAAGAAATTAAGAAACAAACGAACATATATAATAACCATGTTGGATTATTATTAGACATACTTGGCCTAACCCTTTTAGAATTCCTTATGAATCGTATCTTAAAACTTGGCAAAATTCGTGAATTTAAACTTAAATCTCAGATAAAACATTGCAAAAAAGATTATCTATGCTATGATAATATCATGAATATGTTGTCAGATTAATTTCGTGACACCATTATACTCTTGCCAAATGTGTGAGAAACTTGTTAAAGCCATTAATTGAAACCCTAATTAAGAAGGCACATATATATAGATTTTTCGAATAATATATGGTAAGTGTTAGTCCCAGATGGCTATAACAAGTATTGTAGAAGGGGGGGGGGGGGTGAATACAATACTCAAAATTTTCACAATTTTAATTCTATTATTGAAAATCTTTCAACAAGAATTACACATAGAAAACTTAAGACTGTTGCGGAAAAGAACAGATAAACTATTCTAACAATCTTACACAAAGTATACTAACAAAACAACTAAGAACACTTAGAACAAAGCTATAAAATTTTTAAGCAATATGGAGATTTCTTGCACTGAGAGAGAAGTCCAGAAAGCGTAGTTTGCATGGAGCCTTCTACTTCCTTTTATAGTGAAGATACAAGTACTGTGCATTAAATGCTCAGGACACTTGTCATAAGGAGATTGGATAGAAGGTGTAGTACTCTGAAAAGTTGATGTTTCCAAATCACCTTTTTCCTTGGAACCAGGAAGAGTGCCCATGCTGATTTAGACGTCATTTAAAAGTGGAGAGTACTAGGTTGACATTTTTACCAACCACTGGATTATTGCCAAACCTGGAGGGTCTTCTTGATGTGTTTTCCAAGACAATTTTATCGATGAAGTTCTACCGATATAACTGTCATTGGTCTTTAAAAATCATCTGCAAGAAAATCTATTTACATGAAGATCCCACCGAGATGAACATCCTTATCGGTGGGATGGATTTGGCCGATGTGTCAAGACACCATCGGTGGTGAGCATGTCCACCGACGTGTGAAGACACCATCGGTGGTGAGCATGTCCACCGACGTGTGAAGACACCATCGGTGGTGAGGATGTCCACCGATGTGTGAAGACACAATTCGGTGGACATTGACTTGTATGTATCTTGAGAAGAGTCTTCTTAATTCCGCAAGGAGAAACTCTTCAAGCTTGGTTTCGGTTGATCTTCGACTTCACCGAACAGTTGCTATCTTGTACAAGTCATTCAAAGAACCATGCTAAAATATTCTAAGTATGATTTTAGGAAAAACATCGGTGAGTCAATTTCAAATCTTTGGTGACCCAACAGTAAGACAATTGATAGTTTGCAACATGAATCTGATTTAACTCATACAATTTATTAATTCTTAATATCGAGTAAGCTCAGTAAACAGCAAAATAGCAAAATAGCAAAATTAGTAAACAGCAAAATAGCAAAATCAAGAACAGTAAACTCATACAATTTATTAATTCAGTAAACAACAAAAATAGCAAAATCAACACTCAGTAAACTCAGCAAAATCAGTAAACTCATACAATTTATTAATTCTTAGCAAAATAGCAAAATCGAGTAAACTCAGTAAACTCAGAAATCATACCGAGTTTGAAGAAGAATCCGTTTTAAAGTTGCTAATCGTGTGTGTGGGATTAGGGTTTCTTTCGATGAATCTAACTTTGGGCAAATCCCTTGAGCTCGGCATGCAGCAAAGATGAATCGATGAAGAAGAAAGAAGAGGCTGAGTTTAGGTAAATAGGGTTTGGTGTTTCGTGTTTCGTGAATTCGTGGGTGAGATGAGAGACTGAGAGACGAGAGTGAGAGTTGAGAGACCGAGTGGTGCTGTGAGAAGTGAGAGAAGAGGGAAACTGGAAAGCGTATTACGTATAGGAAAATTTTAATTATTTTGAAAAAAATTCAGGTTTATTAAATAAAAATAGAAAATAATAAACCCTAAAATCTAAGGGTTCGGTCGGTTCTAAGGTCGGTTCGGTTCGGTTCTAAGGTCGGTTCGGTTCGGTCGGTTCCCATCGGTTCTGGACTGTCATCCAACAACCGAACCGATCCAATTGGATGTCAACATTTTCGATCCGATCCAATTGCAATTGGATGTCCAATCAAGGTCGGTCGGTTCTAATTGGATCGGTCGGTTTTGATTGGATCGGTTGGTTTTATGCACGCCCCTAGTATTAACAAATGTACAATGAGAATTTAGTATTCTCAAGTTTTGAGTTGATTTATAGCATCATAACTTTTTTATATCTTACTTGACATGTGTTTTGATTATCGCGCAACGCGCGATGTCGAACACTAGTTTTATATTCAAGAGTAAACCTGAAATTTCGTCGACGTGGTTTTTTTTTTATATTTTAGAAAAAATATTTAATTTTGAATGATTAAATCCTTAAACTATTATTTTAATTAAATAATAATATAATACCTTGATTTTTGTTATAACCGTTTAGGTGTTACTTTTTTGTTCTTAAGGTATATGTTAATTTTTTTGTGCATTAATTATTTGTAGGATATCCTATAGTGTCTTGTTCCTTGTCCTAGAAATGAAGAGTATAATGTTAAATAGGGACCAAAGTACGTTGTCCAGGCTAACCATAGTTTACGACCAAAAATGTAGTGAAAATGACATATAGGGATTGGATCGTTAAAAGACCAAGGTTGGGGGTTTATATAGTAAAATTTTCCAATAAATATATATAAGATTTTTGAAATAAAATAAATCATAATCAGATTTATCTCTCTCTCTACTCATCAATCTCCCCATCCTCTCTCTAGAAAACACTCAAATTCATCTCCAAACCTCAAAAATTATACTCAAATAATGTTATTGAAGATTTGATATTATAAATAGAATCAATGACTCAAGATAAGGTATGTTCATGGCTTATTTTGATGATTACTTCAAGTTTGGGGGAGATGGGTTAAACCCTAAGTTTATATATGAATCATAGGTGGAAGATTGAAGAATTGAGGTGAACAAATTTCAAGTTTGGTGCTGTGAGAAGAGTCAGATTCACTGTAGTAAGTTCAAAAACTCGTATAAAATCAAACGTGTGTCCAAGTTAAGTGTTTTTTATATAGATGGAAAGCTCTGTGAGTGTAGAACAAATTTGTAGTTTATGTTGAAGTCTAGTTCAAACTCTAAGTGGCTCAAAGTCGTTTATTTTCTAGACCTGTTTTGCAAACACTCAAAATCGCGTACTGTTGGTATAAATTTTGTAGAAAATAGATCAGAGCTCCAAATAATGTGAATCAAGTTGCTATGAAATCTTAAGAGATATATGTACAACTTTCATATTGACAAGAAAGTTTGGTTATGTAACACTACGATTTTTGGTTTGGGATACTTTTTAGCGATATATATATATATATATATATATATATATATATATATCAAAGTGAGGAATTCTCTCGTATTAGGTTCAATTTAAGTGATTCAAGTTCCTAGGGAAAATTAACAAACATAGCTACAATATTTGTGTTTTGATGTTTAGTAAATTAGAGCCGCAAAAGACCCGAAACCAATGCAGAAGTTTGGTGAAATATTGGTTCTGATGCAAAAAGAATAAAGACATTTAAAGCAGCTATAAATAATAAAAAGAAGCCGTGGCATGGTGGCTAAGACGTGTTGCCTACACGTTGTTGGTTTGGTGTTCAATTCTTGTGGAATGCAATTTCAATGGTTTTTTTTTAAATAAGTTTACCTGCGGCCTAAATTGTGTACCAGCCCATTATGTGAAGCATATTCTCCATCATAGTACTTCCATACATTCTTGGCCCAGCTGTTATGAGGTATATTTTCTTTTATTAATAACCAACATCAAATTTCAGCCTTAGGTTAGAGTAGAAGTGAGCAGCCGACACTGCTACTGCTGTATTCTCGGTGCTCTTTAGAGGAAAAATAAATTATATAATCTCCCAAATACACTTGGTTTATTTTGATGGCATTGATGATTTAAGATTCAAGTTAGTGATTTTAATGGAGAAGCAAGGTTAACTTTTCATGGGGGTTCGTAAGGTATGGACTTCTAACTCTTTGATTTATAGTTTTTCCTAGTTATTAGGTAAAAATTTAAGGTTCTTGAAATGTTATGATTTTGATGTTTATAAACCCTTGTTCTTGGAAGTAATCCCTCTTATAGTAAATAGTGGGTTTGTTTAATATTTTGTAGAGCAATTAAAGTGAGGAAGTTTCTTTTTTATATTCTCATGAGATTTAAGGGTTTAAAATCATAAAGTTCAATTTATTGCTTTTAGATGGATTTTGATGGACTAAAGTATGGGTTGAATGGTTTTAGATCCGTTGGAAGGGATCTTTGATGAGTTGAGAAAATCCAGATGTTGTATAAATACACTTTTTGGAGTTCTTTAATTGATTTGGTTATTGCATATGGTTATCTAGGTAGCGAGAAGTTTGTGCAAGTTGGATAAACACTAGGTTTAACATAACCTAGCAATGTGAGTTCAAGTTACTTTGCGAAAACTTTGTACATGCCAACATAGTATTTTCCAAATATTTATGTGTTTTACTTGAAAATATATGTGGTTGAGTTATTTGAATGGTTTAACTCTTTTGAAGTGTTTATCTTCATAAATGTGTAAAACACCCATATTTGGGGCTTTTGGATATTTGGATGGTTAGAAACCATAAATTGTCTTGAAAAGATTAATTGCTTAAAATGAGGTTTATTTGATGGCTTAATCATGTTAGTGTAAATGATTTTAATAAACCATTTGGGAAATGCACTTTTAGTGTTATGGGTCGTTTGAGAATATTAAGGGTGTGAGTCCTTTGGGAAAACCCCTTTTGTTTAACCCGTGTTGAGTTTTGCGGTTAATAATGACTTTGGGATACGTGTTTGCTTAAACAATGTTTAAACGCGTTTTATGCGATGATGACCGGCATTATGGGTCTAGCAAGTTTGGAGCATTTTGCTCGGTTTTGACTTTGAGTTAGTCTTGCGACATTGGTCCGGTTTAAATGGCTCGATGTGGAGTCTTATTTACGGGTTGCTTTTATTGCACCGTGTTGCATATTATTGCACGTTGTTGATAATTACATGCTCGGGGTGGAGTCTAGGATGTGTTATATGCTTAATTGCATTTCATTTGCATGATTTGATGTTGATAAATGATCATTAGATCTTTGAGCAGAGGGCTCGGTTTTGGACTTGATTGAGTCTTGATGGCATTCGCCCGGTTTTAATAAGTTCGACGTGGGCTTGGGGTTGCATTGCATGAGTTGCATTATATTTGAGATTTACATGATTTTGAATGCATTAGTTATTCTTTTGGGGTCATGTATTTATATTTAAGTCGAGTAAGCTTGTTTTCGGATGGTGGGTTTTCCCAAGGTAAAGATCCAGTAGGATTGAACTTGATGGCTTGGACTAAAGACCTAGTATGGTTGATGTCTAAGAAGGGCTAAAGACCTAGTTTTGGTTGATGCTGGAGATGGACTAAAGACCTAGTTTTGGTTGATGTCTAAAATGGACTAAAGACCTAGTTTTGGTTGATGTCTAAGATGGGCTAAAGATCTAGTATGATTGATGCCGAGGATTGACTAAAGACCTAGTATGGTTGATGTCATCTGTTTCCACATCCAAGAAGCTTACTTGCATTTATTTAATCGTGGTTTAATTTATGTGTTGCCACATTCGATGAGATCGGGTCTCCCCCGTCACCGAAGGGTGTTGATTCCGGGTATTTTATTTATTCGCATTTTGGAGGTTATATTTTATGCATATGGATTGTTTTCCATGGTTGATGGACGGGTTTATGCTACATTTGCTTCGTATTATGTTTTAATAAAGTGTTATATTTAATGGATGGTTTCCATGTTTTACGGGTCGAATATGTATTGTCAACCGTATTTGAAGGTTTTGCCTAAACTGGACTTATTCACGTATTTGAGTGAGTGGAAACGTAATTCATTTTGGAAAACGTATTATACCTTTCGGGAACCTTTCCATGGAAATGTGTGAGTTGGAAAATGGATGATTTGCAATTAAAGTAAACTCTTTCGAAATCATGACTAAACTACTACCTTTTGATTTATGATTTTATATAGTCATGATAAAATGCTTGAACTCACTAGGCGTAAGCCTAACCCTTTTTATTTGTCGGCATGTGCAACAGGCTCAGGTTGGGGTAGCTCTAGCTACATTGTGAAGTGGCGAGTGCTAATAGTGTGCACGTGAGGTGACTTGAGTAGTGAAGACTTCCGCACTTGTTTGGACTAGCAACTTGTGTTGTGTTAAGTGACACCCGTTTAAGTTATTTTAGTTGGGGAATTATATTGTTTTAATTCCGAGGTATTGTTTGAGGAATAAATTGTAGAAATGAATTTATCTATTTTGGTTAATTTATTGAATTTTAAAGTTAGTTGCTCGTTCCAAATTTGAGGGTGTTACAGGTTAAGCCTCTAAGCATGATAAAAAGGCTTAAACTTTAGGTATACAGAAGGTGTTAGCTACTGCTTGGTTGTGTAAATTTGGATTTTTGTAAATGTTGTTTAGGGCCCTAAAAATTGTGTTAAGTGTTTATTAAGTGGCCTAGGGTATTTTAAGCATGGCCTGTAAGATCTTTAAAAATGTAATGGCTGGTAGGAACTTGAAATTGATGAGATTTGTTACCGGAAATTGATGAGATTTAAAAGCATTTTAGTAATAAGTGTAGGTAACCCGGAACGAGTGAACTGTTTATAAGACTCAAGTATCGTTTGATAAACCACATCCAAGGTACGTATATCCTATTCCTTTGACTCGATGGTAACCGGTTGCATTCCGGAAATCCCATCCATGTTGATAGATGTAATTCTGAGCCTAACGGTTCTGAATACTTTATAAGAATTCTTTTAGGATTATAAGAACCGTTAGACTCACAATTACATCTATCAACATGGATGGGATTTCCGGAATGCAACCGGTTACCCTCGAGTCAAAGGAATAGGATATCCGTACCTTGTAACCTGTAACTGATAAAAATTTAGACAAAGTCTAAAGCCTTTAGAGAAGCTTTTCAATTCTGTCGAAGAACTTCTCTATACACTTGCAAAGCTTCTCTAAAGGTTAGTCAAACTTTTTTCAAAAAACTTCTCTAAAAGTATTTATTAAGAACGCTTTTCAACTATTTGTGACGGTTTATAAGAGTTACTAAATTATATTTTCAGAGAAGGTAATGGAAAATTTCTCTAAAGATGTTTGCTTTGGTGACACTTTTCAAAAACCTTCTCTAAGGTTATCTTTTAGTTACACCTAGAAAGCCTTCTCAAAACATGATATTTAGACACACAGAGTTAAAATCTTCTCTAAAAGTTATTTTTAGTTTCACTTTTTAAAAATCAATTCTTTCGTGAAAAAGTATATATTTATATTTATTTCAGCTACATATTTATATACTAGAAATCTACTCGCGCAATGCAGTGCGATACATTTCGATATAAATGTTTTGTTTTATATTTTTTCTTTGTCAATTTTATTATACATTTTTGTATGACTTTGAGAAAATAATGTTTTCCTTATAAATTTGTGTAATTTAAATTTAAAATTTAAATTTATTTTAGGTTTAATTGATGTAATTGATTTTAGGGTTTAGTAATATAATATTTTTTATGAAAAAAATAATTAGGTATTCTGTTAGAATTCAGTGATTATCTTATTTATATTTTAGATTATTTATATTTAAAATGAGATGTTTATCTTGTATTTGATTATGTTTATTAGTTATGAATTCAAATATGTAGCTTTAAGAAGTTGTACGTATGTATTATTTACTTGTAATCCTGAATTTTAAGTAATATGCATAAATAAATAGTACATGATGCATAAAAATTTGTTTTTAAGAGTTTTCTCAAATGCTTTATAATATAGTATAGATAATTATATATTGTAATAAAATGAAATGAATAAATAATATTAAATTGATCAAGAACAAAATTTTAAAAATCTCAAAACAATTTTTTTTATAGATTTGTTATATAATGTTCAATCAATTCATGCAACCATCCAAATATATAAAAGAACATCGAAAATCATAATAGAATGTTTTAACAATCTCTAGTCTCAAAACAATGTCTTAGGCTATGTTTGGCAAACTAGCTGATAAGCTAGCTGGTAGCTGATGAAGAAGTTACGTTTGACAAAAACTAGCTTATAAGAGCATCTCCAACAGCTTCCCCAAAAATTTTCCAAAATAGGAAAGCAAAAGTCAAAATCCCCAAAAAAATTTACATCCATCTCCAACAGATTCCCCATTTTAGAGAATTCAACATTAAAATATATTATTAAAATATTCAACATTATTATCTCCAACAAATTTTTAAAAAGAAAATAATAAAATATTGTTTCTCTCTCTTGATAATGATTTTGGAGATTTTTGGGGTAATCTCCAAATTTGGAGAAAATTGCATTCTCTCTCCTACTTTCTCCAAAATGGGGATGGAGATGGGGAAGCTGTTGGAGCTGATTTTAGGGTCAAAATCCCCATATTCCTTATTTTCTTCAAAATGGGGAAGCTGTTGGAGATGCTCTAAGCATATAAAATGACCAAAAAGGACATATTCAAAAAATTATCAATTACAATATTTAATTATATAATTAAAACAAATTTATAGCAATATAATATGTTAATTAGTACAACCAATGTAATAAAGAAAACTTAAATAATATAACATGTTAATTAAAAGAAATTTAAAATTTATTATATCATATATATTATAAAATTTGAATTTGTAAAAACAAGTTTTAGAAAAAATATATATTAACTTATGATTTTAAATAACCGTTACATACAATATGAAAAAATAATCAGATAATAATTTAAAAAAAAAGTATATGATTAACAATAACTTTAAATAATTAAATTTAATATCAATATATATTTTTAGTTTTATTTGTCGTATTTCAATCGTGAACTTCTTGATATTTCTAACCCGTCAACCCAACCCGCTCTAACCAGCAAGGGTTGGGTTGAGTTGGGTTATACTTTTGAATGGGTTGAGTTGATTGAGATTTCCCAAACAACCATAATCGAGTTGGGTTGTAAAAATTCCAAAAACCTTCCAACCCAACACGCGTACACCCCTAGCTACCCCTACTGGTGTTTACAGTTTTGACCGTGATTTTTGAGAAACGACTGCAAGGGAGAAGATCAACTGATCAGAACTTTAGATGTTATCATATTAACATGCGTGAGCGTGACTAAAGGCCAACGTACACAAATGTATAAGGAAGTTTCCACAATTTAAATACACTATTACACTAATACATATATATTCTCCATAACTCCCCATACACATGTCTTTCTAATTAATTAGTTACAACATATTCCAATAAGTAAGACCAATTATACGTTAGACAGTCATGCTAATTAATTAATCCCAAATATTGAATAAGTACTTCTTTTTGCAAATATGTCATCTCTTTGTCTAATTTCCAGCAAATTCATACAATTCCAATTAGTATGCATGGACTCAAAATCATGCCATTATATATCCAAAAGTAATATATTCGTGTAATACATCATGCGTTAACTTAACGTTAAATCGGAGTTCTTTTCTAGTACAAACCCTAACCGATCTGCTTTTAACGTTAACTTAAATTTGTTTTAGCCATGATATTTAACTACTTAACCACATTCTCCCTATTATTACTGAAATAGACAACACCTTCATGAAAAATCTTCACATTTACAAACTAATGCAAAAGATAAAAAAAATATTTTACACTTTCAATCCTATCCTCTTCATATGGAATTTTAATTTCTACAAACATGAAATATTACACTTTTTACGAACATGACCCAACTCCTGTATTACTTTTCTTTACAGCATGAGAATATATATGTAAAGTAATTACGAACACAGCCCCTCTGCTTCTAGATTTTTACAAACATAGGTCTAGGAACGAGAATTAGAGTTTGAAATACTATACTTTTCGTTCAGGTTCGCAATTGCGAATCTATGTTTTTACGAAGAGGGGCTAAAAGTGTAAGATATTTTTTATCTTTTGCATTAGTTCGTAAATACGAAAGTTTTTCAAGAAGGTGTTGGCTATTTCAGTAATAATAGGGAGAAAGTGGTTAGGAGGTTAAGCCATCACCTTAAAATGGCTAAAACAATTAAGGGGGTGTTTGGCTGAGGGTATTGAAGGGTAAGTAAGGAATGAGAATGATAATGAAAACGGTGGTTTGGTTTGATATAATATAATTGACCCATTACCTCAAACTCATTAATTTCCATTTCTGATCAAATTGAGGGGGATGGAATCTTATTCTCGTTCAGTCATTTTTTCTCATGCGTCCCTTCATCTTGATGTTGAAAGGGAAATATTTCTTATTTTCATGTTGGATATCACATATTTGTATTAAAAATATTATATAAAACAATTTTTTATTAATTATATTGGTTTAACCAAACAACATTAATGTAATGCCCATTCATATTCTCATTCTCTGCATTCTCATTCTCATTTTCATTTGCATTCTCATTCCTTAAAATGAACCAAACGTCCCATAATTTTCCCCAAAAATATCTTGAATTCTCTGCAATCCGTGATTTATCTGGTCTTTATTAATTTTCATATATTTGTTATATAATCTATACATATAATAAATAAGTAACTAGCATGCCACGTGTCGTCTTCTGGTGAGCTGACTTCAGTATTTTCCCGCTTAAACATGTATCTGGACGCAGTTTACATTATAAGTTCAATTAGCACACCCACATTCACTCCTCCTTAAATCTCTCCTTAATTCAATTTTTTTAATTTATACGTTACATTTACTACCCTTATAATTAGGTATGTAGTTTACTTTTAATCCCTTACTTTTTTATTTTTCATTTTGGACTCTTATATATAAACATAAATAATGTATATGAACTAAAATGCATTAAAAATACATTTCTGTTTTTTACAAATTATACCATTGTAATCGTTTCGTCAATACCTTCGAAATGAGCACAATATTGAATATTTTTGGATTTAATTATATTATTAAATATCATAATTATATACGAATTAATGTGTCGTGATTAGTATGAGATTTGTTGAAATTAGTATGAGATTTGATACAAATAATCACTAAATTGTCGTGATTTTCTTTTTACAATTTCATATCAATTTTTACTTCAAAGTCGAATTTCTTCGACGAATTACAATTCTATCAAATTCCATTCTGTCAACAAAACACCCTTAGAATTATCATAAGACATTTAATTACTTGGGAAAAAAATTATCAACTGACTTTTGGATTATGAGTTCGAATCTTTTTCAAAAATATAAATATGCAAATATTTTAGTATAGTATATTTAATTATTTATATATACTTTCTTAATCATGATTATATTATTTCCTCTAATTTTAATTGAACTACATAATATCAGTTATCAACAGATGATTAGTTAATGATATTTTCAAAGTCAAATTGTTATGTTTTCCGTCAATTCACTTTAAATTAATCTTTCATAATAGTTGATAAGTTTTCTGGCATGATTTAATTTTTTTAAATTACCCCGTGTAATACACGGTTCGAACCTAGTAATATATGTATATATTATTAAAAATCTTTCAAATACGCTAAACCCTAAAACTTAAAAAGCTACTCCAAAGCAAATCCTTCACAGAATATCGTCCTACATGTTGTTATACTTTTCATTTTTGTCATCTAAATCTTTCTCTATAATCTTTAGATACATTTTTAAAAAATTCTCTTAATATTCGTTCTTGGTAAAAAAAATTATTGAAAGACTTGAATTATTTTACAAACAACTGTCTATAAAACTTTTTTACAAAGTTTATAATTGGTGTTTTGATTTTTCACGAGAAAATTATCAAATGATGTTTTTCTTAAACTTGAATTTTTTCACACTTGTTCGAATACAAAATCACTTGAATATACTCATTTATGTGAAGCACGAGGTTATCCTTGAAAAATTATTTGACTAGAATGAGATCTCATTCTCTTGGCACGATTTTCTAGATCAACATGCAAACTTTCAATATAGGTCGTTGATAGAATGTGTTTGGTACATGTCGTGTAGGTCACTAAGCGGAGCTTTTACTTGGACACACACATGCTTATAGGTGAGTCTTCATGAGACTTTTTCTGGGATGCATACGTATGTAAATATAAATTCTCTTGCCATGATAATTGTTTGGAGTTATGTGGAGCATAATGATATATTTTTATATGCATGTTTACGGGTGCATGGTACATGCATATAAATTTATTTTCTTTTATTCCGGAGTTAGATATGTTACGCATGAGGAGATATTTTATGTACATGTTATGGGTGAATGTATTTATGTACGTAATTGTTACAAAGAAGATTGCATGCTAATTGTTTAATTGATTTATAAACATATTTAGCATGCTATATTTGGAGTTGGTTTTTATGTGGCACGTTTTGGTGCCGTTATTTGGGTATGGGATTGGGCTCAATATGTCACATTTAGAGGTGGCACGACCCCTTAATGGGTGCCGGACGGGTGTTAGTCGTGCGACCTAGGGAATGCCAGTGACAGGGCGGACCTACCCGGTGAGGCAGTTCAGGAGATCTCATTGGTGTCAAATGTTTTCTGAAAACAATATGCATACTATTTTATTTGGTGTTTAATGTTTTATGGAGTGTGTATTTATGTGCACATAAACCATGAACTCACTTAGCTTTTTAGCTAACTATTAGTAATTTAGTATGCATCTCAGGAGCCGGTGGTTCGGGTCTGAACAAAGGGAAGAGCAAAGCATAGATAGATTTACCATTGTTATGTTCTTTAATACTTTGCTAGTTGTTAAACTTATTTAGCATGTATTTGGTGTATTATGTAACGTAGTCCGGTATGGGACGAACTAATGTTGGAGACTTGTATTTACTTTAAGTTAAGACTTTCGTTGTGGTTGTGATTCTAGTTACACCTTATAGTCATATTTGACGTCATATGGTAATATTTGGGAGGAAAAATGTGACATTTCCAAATAATCGATTTAAGGGTGTTACATGGTCTCATGTAATCTCAAGTCATAAATAATAACTCGCACTTAGACACAAAATATAAGCCTCATGAAACACTTGAAAGCCATCTAAAATATATAAAATTTATAATGTTTAAAGTATTTAGATGAGAACACATGCATGTGTAACTTGATTTTCTAAAAGGCAAGTAAATGCACTTGTTGAATTTCAATGAATACCAAATTGCACATTGAAAGATTTAAAAACATGTGTGTAACAAAGAATCACTTTTATGGCACAAAAGCACCAACAAATTCAATAAGGTTTTACAAATTAAATCCTCTTTCAAAGAGATCAATGTTTGTTACAAATTGATTAGTAAAACAAAGGAGTTCTATAAATCAAACATTAAATTTATTAATTAGCCACTCTAATTGATGAATACAATTTAAAAAGTTTCATTTGTGTATTTACTATTTAATTATTAATATTCAATTCAAAATAAGGACTTCCAATTTTCAGAATACGTAACGAATTTACTATCATAATAAAATTATATATTAGACGACCTAATTAAGTATTATTATTCTCTCTCAGCAACGGATTAATTTGTTACATAAGGAATATATATTGAGGGGATTTCTTTCTCTTGTTTTAATGGCAAAAAGAAAATTAAATGGTATAAATTGACCATGACCCTATGAACATGACAACTTTTATTTTTCTTTGCAACCTAAAATCGTCAAGACGCACTCAAACATAGCAATTATATGATGAATGCGAGTGTTAACCCCAAATTTAGGTGTATCATTGCCTAATTATAACTAATCTTTTTTTTATACATTCAGCAAATCATACATAATTTTTTAATATTTTTTTGGTAATTAAATATGACAAACTATTAAAATAAACTTTGAGCTCAAAATGACTCAATAACATTCAAATTAAATTGAATCTGATCGATTTTGCATAGCCATTTCTTTCCTGTTTTGCATACATGTCACTGCTTTCTCAATATATAGGTGCGTTATTGTAGACTTAACTCAAAAACACAAATAAAAAAATATGAATCTGATCTATTTCACTTTAAAAAAATCGACTCAGATCCGCAATATACAATTTTGTTTTAAGAAAATCAATTAGATTTGTTTTTTTTGTGTGTTTTTGAGATAGGTCCGAAATTACGGACCTATATATTTTTGGTAAAAATGAGAGAAAATTGGCTAACAGACCAATTCTGAAGTGTGCTATTTGAGTCAATTGCCCTTAAACTTTTGACACCCGAGGTCTATCCTTAATTCTCCATGTTTATCGACAATGTAAGATTCGCACAAAATCTACCCCTCTCAGTGACTCATCGTGTTCGATGGGGTTTGATCCATCATGATTGTAGGTTGAGTTAAAGTTATTGGGTTAACATGTTAACTTGACCTTTGGAGCTAGACATAATTTTAACAAAAAGTATTTTCAAAATATAAATGACACATGTTTTCTAAGGCATTACTTTAAGGATAGTATTTAAGAACCAGGTAACTTAGGCTTGTTTGTTAATAGCTTAATGAACTTAACGAGACTCATAACTTATGTGGTCAGTTATAGATGGTTGTTTACTAGTGGCCTAATGATATGAAAATTAGATTATTCAATAAGCTTATAGGGAGAAGCTTATACAGGAAGCTAATTTTTTTTTTCCAAACATGTCCCTCCCAATAAAAAAAACACGCTAATTTCATCTATAAAATATCCTCCCAAACAAAAAAACAAACAATTTTATAAATACAAAACCAACCAAACAAACCTTTGGATCCATAATTGTTTTAAAAATATGAGAATATGCTTTCATGTTAGAAGATCTCTTAGTGGCACTTCCTAGAAAAGAATTGGCATATTTGGATACCGTTTATGTTTGTTTTTATCATGTATGTTGATAGTAAGTCCGTTATATTGTTATTTTATGTTAGAAAAACGTATATGGATTCATCCAAACAAATACTACAATATTTCGAAAAGTTCAAGATTTTACAGCATAGGAGAACTAAATCCAATCCAACAACCGAGGAAAGGAATTTTACGAAACAAACATGGATATCATCGAATTCGCCTACTTATATTTCGTTGAACTCATAACTACCATTGGCATTCACGAGATAAGTAATACTTTGTAGTTTTAATCTTTTTTGTAATTTAAAGAATATAGTTTGATGTTATTTTTATTTCGTACTTGTGAAGACACGTTTTAAACATCTAATTGAAATGTAAATCTATACTATATTATAAAACATTTATGAAAAACTCTTAAAACAACCCTAAAGCTTCATGTACCGCTATTTAATGTTAATTACTTAAAATCTCTTAAAAACAGCTAATGAAACTTTATGTACCGCTTTTAATGCTACTTACTTGGTTAATACGTATCTTTAACAACCTTCAAATTCTTAAATCGTGGACTCTTATTGATTAATCCTTATCTCTAACCACTTTCAAATCCTCAAATCATGAACTCCTTAAAAAGCGTCATTTTTTAAACAAATTTATAAAAAAAACATGACCGTTTTCTCAAACACACATTAAAATAAATTAGAACATTAAAATCGAGATATATCGCGTTGCATTGCACGAATAGACTTCTAGTATTTTATTAAGTTAATCTTATAAAATATAAAATAAATAAATTAGTGAATGTGTAAAAAAGTATTACTATAAAATCATATATTTATAAATTTCTATTTAAGAAAAATGTTTTTTAAAGTATCGAGGGGTTTATCTTTCTCCTCATGTGTCATCTTATTCTTTCCTTTATCTTTGGTCTGCTCCCCATCATCAATGTCATCGGCCAAACCCGATTGCTTCCCTTGAATTTGTCCGCCAGTTCCCCCTTCTTATCTTAATTCCCTCCTTCTTAACTTTGGTCTCCCTTCGGTCGCTGAAATTTGGTTATGAGGGTCCAGGTTTCTCCCCCTGAATAGTATTATCCCCCTCAACGGTAGAGGGGAGAAGGACAAGAAGCTTTTCAATATCGGCCTTTGCTCCCGACACATCTTTACTTAAATCGGCCACCGTCTTCTCCAAGTTATGCAGACACCCCTGATCACACCCTACAAATAGGGCATCACCAAAGTCGGCCTCAAATTCGAGTGGCATAGGGGAAGTGGAGGCCTTATTTACAGAGTCCACTTTCTGGCGCAGGGAGGCAAGAGAGTCTAGAATGGTCTTGTTGACGTCGGTTTGAGCATCAACCTAGATTTTCAACTTGGTCAGTTCACCATCACGTGAATCAGAGGCTGCCTTGAGTGCAACCAGAGAAACTATAATGTCGGTGTGGGAGGCCTTTTGATCGGAGAGCTGAGAGGCCACAGAGGATTAAGAAGTGGAGATAAGTCATGTGACTGTAACACCCCAAAAATTGGGATAAACAAAAACTTCCATAAAACGGAAGGGCGATACAATTTGTCCATAAGAGCCTCCAAAAAATGGGGAAATATGTTCTACACCGAGAAGTTTAATTACAAATTCAAGGAGTTTAACGACAACCAACTAATCTAATTCCATAGCGGATAAAAGATTACAAAAAGGGTGTCGTCTCTAATCCAAGATGTACTCTGTATAGTCGGTGTGTCACCAAAAGCAAGTATCTCCCCCAAGCTCACACTAGAGGCCGCCTAGGCCTTCTTATCAATGGCACCGCTAGAACCCGAGGTACACATAAAACACCAAACATGTAACAACCTAAACAAAATAAAAGCATAACATAACATTGAATATAAAACATCCCAAAAAGGGTCCCAAAATTTTCTTAAGTACATCTGTCTCAAAACTAGGTTAGCGGAAACAACCTATTCACAACTGAGAATAATAAAGAAAGTCTAAATAGTATAAGTGAAGCGACTATCACTAGGAGCATCCGCACTCTAATTCTTCTCCTTACTCTTGCCGGAGCTTCCTACTAACGACTTCCCTGAAAAGGTTTAGTTTGGAAAATGCGAGGGTTAGACCATAAGGTCTAGTGAGCTCCCTCATGAAGCAACAATTTCAATAATAAATATTTAAAGCATCTCATAACATTCATATATAAAAACTTTAAACAAAACCTTCATGAAACCACCACACATGTAGATGGCATACTGAAGTCACTCGGAAGTGACAACGTGTCAGTCTCACACTGCCTTATTGGGTCACACCTCCCATGGCATAAACGTGACACCCCCCGGTATGAGCACTGGCGGGCCACACTCCCCGACTTAGCCAATTTACATCTACAACAATGTATGCATACATCTCAAGTAAACTTCCATACATTCATTTTCATATAATAAAACATATCATTTCATATTCATTTACTTACTTCAGAAAACACGTTTAAAATACGCATTTAGTTAGAAAACTCACCTGCCGTCTTAGCAAATACTTCTCACGTAAGCTTCAGATTTTTAGATGGATCACCTATGATATTAAAGAGAATAAGGATAATAAGTCTTAAGTTGGTACTCACCACATTCCGAACAGATCCCCAAGTAAACTTGGCCCTAAAACAAACTATTAATCCGAAACCAGAGTTCCGGACTCCACCCCACTTTCCGGATCCATTCCGGATTTCAGCCCAATCCGGATTCCCCTGCCGAATTCCAGACCCATTCCGGACCCATTTCGGATCCCACTCCGGATTCCAGACCCATTCCGGATCCCACTCCGGATTCCGGACCCATTCCGGATTCCGATCCTATTCCGGATTTCACTTCTGGATTCCGGTCCATTCCGGATTCCTCTTCCGGATCCGGATTCCTCTTCCGGATCTGGATTCTGCTAGTCCCGGACTAAGCTGAACTTTCGCTCAAAACATTCTGAGTGACCAAAAATTCATTCCCACCGATGTGTAATTATCGAAAACATTGAAAGAGATTGCAGGAAACATTAAGATACTACTAGACAACAGAATCAAATCCTCACACAGCATAAACATCGATTAGGTCCTTGCTTATTCTAGAAACTCATCAAAACATGAAACCCACTTGACATCACGATAAGAGCATGAAATTAGGAGATTACCTTTCCAAATCGATGCTAGAGTTTACTCTGATGCAATCCTCTCCTTGCCTTCTTCCCAAAAACCCAAATGCTAGATTGATTTCTTCTTCCTGCTCCCACACAAACACATCCGCTCTCAATTAAAGATTGCCTAGGGTTTTGTGCCCAAAATGAGGGTTATATACCCTCTCCCACAGTTACACTTTGGTCCCTCAAGATTGAAGTTTTCACCTTCCTTCCATCCATTTTATGTTTTCTTTAAAATTGCAACTTGGTTATTACAATACCTCCCCCTCAAAAGAATTCTGTCCCCGGAATTCCATTGTCAAAAAGATGAGGGTACTTGGACTTCATGTCCGCTTCTACCTCCCAAGTTGCCTCTTGGCCTTTATGAAACCGCCACTGGACCTTAACTAGCCTGATCTCCTTATTCCTTAACTTTCGAATCTTGTTGTCCACAATCTCAACCGGTTCTTCTACGTACGCCAGTCTCTCATCTACACTGATATCTTCCAATGGAATAGCCACATCTGCTTCTGCCAAACACTTCTTTAGGTTCGAAACATGAAACGTCGGATGAACTCCCTTTAGTTCTTCTGGCAAGTCTAACTTGTAGGCTACTGCTCTGACCCGTTCAGTAATGACGAAAGAACCCACATATCTCGGTCTCAACTTCCCTTTCTTCCCGAAGCGTACTACTCCCTTCCAAGGCGAGACTTTCAGCATTACCTTGTCACCCACTTGAAACTCAATAGGTTTCCTTATTTTGTTTGCATACTTTCTTTGCCGGTCTTTCGTGATCCTAATTTTCTCGCGGATTAGTTCTATCTTATCCGCAGTCATTTGCATAATTTCTGGACCTGCTAACTGCCTTTCTCCCACTTCGTTCCAACACAACGACGTCCGACACTTCCGTCCATACAGGGCTTCGAATGGCGCTACTTGGATGCTCGCGTGGTAACTGTTGTTATACGAGAATTTTATCAAACGTAAATGTACTTCCCAAGAACCCTTGAAATCAATTACGCAGGCTCGGAGCATATCCTCTAACATTTGAATAGTTCTTTCACTTTGACTACCCGTTTGGGGATGATATGTTGTGCTCAACTTCACTTGCGAACCCAACTCTCGCTGAAGACTTCTCCAAAACGACGACGTAAACCGACCATCACGATCAGGCACAATAGATCGCGGCACCCCGTACCTTGACACGATCTCATTAATATACAACCGTGCTAACCTCTCCAAAGGATCAGACTCCCTGATTGGCTGAAAATGAGCGGACTTGGTGAGACTATCCACAATCACCCATATTGCGTCGTGACCCTTCGGAGTCCTTCGCAATTTCGTAACAAAATCAATGGTTATGTTATCCCATTTCCACACTGGTATGTCTATAGACTGAAGTTCTCCATAAGGTCGTTGATGTTCTGCTTTAACCTTCAGACACGTCACACATCGTTCCACAAAGTGGGCGATGTCCTTCTTCATTCCTGGCCACCGGTAAAACTGTCTTAAATCCCGATACATCTTATTCGTCCCTGGGTGCATAGAATATCGCGATCTATGCGCATCTTCCAGAATGCTCACCCTCAAGTTCCCCAATTTAGGAACCCACACCCGGTTCTTCAAACACCTCAAACCACCACTGTTGACACTAAGCAGAGATGTAACTCCAACGATTCTTTCACTCATTACATTTTCTTCTAACAACGCCTCCTTTTGCGACTTCTTGACCTCGTCCAGGAGACCTGAAGTCGCCTCGACCCTGAAAGCCACCACTTTGGTTGATTCCCCTCGCTCCTTCCGACTCAACGCGTCGGCAACCACATTTGCTTTACCCGGATGGTAAAGGATTTCACAGTCATAATCGTTCAGCAACTCCATCCATCTCCTCTATCTCATGTTCAAATCCTTCTGATTGAAAAGATGCTTAAGACTCTTTTGATCGGTGTAGATTTGGCACTTCACTCCATACAGGTAGTGTCGCCATATCTTTAAAGCGAACACCACTGCCGCTAGTTCCATGTCGTGCGTAGGGTAGTTCTTCTCGTGATCTTTCAACTGTCGAGATGCGTACGCAATCACCTTTACATTTTGCATCAGTACACACCCTAACCCAAGCTTGGAAGCATCGCTGTAAATTACAAAACCTTCAGATCCATCCGACAATGACAAAATTGGAGCGCTGCTCAGACTTTCCTTCAACTTCTAAAATGCGGCCTCTTGAGCTTCGGTCCAAACAAACTTGACATTCTTCCTTGTCAACGCGGTCAACAGTGTGGCTATTCGAGAGAAGTCTTGAATGAACTTCCGGTAGTAACCCGCCAATCCAAGAAAACTTCTTACTTCAGATGGCGACTTTGGCTGCTCCCAATCTTTAATTGCTTCAATCTTAGTCGGGTCCATTTTGATACCATCCACCGACACCACGTGACCTAGAAACTGAACTTCTCTCAACCAGAACTCGCATTTAGAGAACTTGGCGTACAACTTCTCACGTTTCAACAGTTCCAAAACCGCTCAGAGATGCTCTTCATGATCAATACGGGATTGGGAGTAGATCAGGATGTCGTCAATGAAGACGATTACACACTTGTCCAGCAACGAACTACACACCCTATTCATCAAGTCCATGAACACCGCTGGGACATTAGTCAAGCCAAAGGGCATAACTAAAAACTCGTAGTGTCCATATCTTGTGCGAAAGGGCGTCTTGGGCACGTCTTCCTTTCTCACCTTCAGCTGATGGTAGCCCGATCTTAAGTCTATCTTCGAGAAATAGCTCGCACCTTGCAACTGGTCGAAGAGGTCATCAATCCTTGAAAGCGGGTACTTGTTCTTAACTGTTACCTTGTTGAGCTCCCGATAGTCTATGCACATCCGCATAGACCCATCCTTCTTCTTAACAAATAGTATCGGCGCTCCCCAAGGCGATGAGCTCGGTCGAATGAAACCCTTGTCGAGTAGCTCTTGCAACTGCGTCATCATCTCCTTCATTTCCGCTGGTGCCAGGCGATAGGGCGCACGCACGATTGGTGCCGCTCCCGGCATCAGATCTATTCTAAACTCTACTTGATGATCTGGGGGCAGACTCGTCAAGTCATCCAGAAACACTTCCGGGTACTCACTCATTACAGGCACATCCCCCACTCCCTTCTTCTATTTCTTAGCATCTAGCACGTAAGCTAAATACCCCAGAAACCCTTCCCCAAACATCGCCTAGCTTTCACCATAGAAATCATACACGACTTCATATTCCGACGATCCCCATAAATTACTACTTCCTTCTTGTCAGGCAAGGCGATACGAATTAACTTCTTATTACACACAATGTTAGTGTCGTTATCCGCTAACCAATCCATTCCTATAACCACATCAAACTCCCCCATTCCCATAGGGTACAAACGCAAAGGGAATAAATGACCATCTACATCAATGCTACACCCCTCATAGACCTCTTTCACCCAGACTCGACTATCGTCCGCTACTTCTACCTCAAACCCAAAGTTCAACCTCTTGGGTTTCATTTGCAATTTCTGAACAAAATTAGGCGACACAAAAGAACGGTTGGCGCCCGAATCAAATAGTACTCTAGCAAGAGTCGAGTCAATAGGGAAAATACCTGTCACCACATCTGGCGTATCCACCGCTTCCTCTGCCGACATATGGAAAGCCCTCGCCTTCGCGCGAGCGGGCTCCACTTTTCTATCTCCGTCCCTTCCACCACCATTACCGTCATAGCCACCAACAAATCCCTTCCTTAACTGTGGACAGTCCATCTTGACAAGGTCTGACGAACCGCACTGATAACACGACCTTGAACTACGGCAATCCCGTGCCATGTGCCCCGTCTTCCCACACTTGAAACACCCCTCCTGATCAGCCAAACATTCCTCTTTATGCCTCCGGTTATACTTACCACAAGGTTTCTCTCCTGCTCTGGGTCCCACCCGCAGCTCGGGTCTAGGAGCACTCGGCCTCTTAACATCACGATTCGGCCCTTCCCATTTCCGCTTATCCTCGACTCTCTCCGACATCTGTATGTTCTTCTCCTTTTTCGTGAGTTTCACAGTATCTACCGCAGCTTGAAAAGTGATGGGATCCTTTACCTGAACCAACTCACTCACACTGCTCTTCAGTCCCCAGATGCACCTCTCTATGCGCCTCTCCTCAGTAGGCACATACAATTCGGCAAACCGAGCCTTATCTATAAACTTTGACGTATACTCTTGTACTGACATCGTCCCTTGCTCCAACCCCAGAAATTCCTATTCAAGCTTCTTAACAGCCGCCACTGGGCAAAACTGAGCTTTGAATCTCTTAGTGAACAACTCCCAGGTAGTTGTCTTTTCTATCTCTGAACCCTTACCACCAGTCTCGACGTCCCACCAAAAGATGGTGTTAGGTCCATGATCTTCATACAATCCAAGTATTGTGTAACAAGATGATGAAGAACATTATTGAAAAGGAAATCTAACCTAGAGAGAACACAAAGTGATTAGAGATCTACATCTTGTATTAATGAATTCACTTCTTACAAACTACAAGTAAAGACCTATTTATAGTCTTCATCACTTGCTACAACAATTAAGCATAAGCCCTTTAACACAGCTATTGCTTTACAAAACTTTCTATTATAAAGGACAACTTCAGTGTCCTAACAGATGGCATCTGCCTTCAACATGGACATGACAAACAACACCTTGTCTTCCTCAGTACACTTACTCGTGTCGAAAGCTAGCTCCATCTCACGTATCCATCTCAGAGCCAAAACTGGATTGCGCTCCCTGCTGAAGGACGGAGGCTTGCACAACGCAAAAGTCTTAAAAGTACATCCTTTCGTTGTCTTCGGTTCATTAGCCACAAACGGAGTCGACAAAGAATGATCTCCCACCACAGTCGGAGGTAGGCTAGACGCCTCAGTCTTCGTCTCGTTCCCACTCTTAGTTCGTCCCTCCGACGTAGTCTTAATCTGATTTTCCAACAATACTTGCGGAGTCTCTTGCAGTTTGCCCATCTCAGCCGTAAACGTTTCCTCAGTTACAAACGCTTGGTTCCGGTTCCTCCTCGGACTATTCGGCTGACTCCCTTCTCCCACCGAGGCGGTACTCTCTTGGTGGAGTGGTTCACGCACTTCTGGTGCCCCTACACTGATAGCCCGACGGGTAGCCGACGCTTTCTTCCTCCCTCGTGTCGCTGCACCAGCTCCCTCCGCCTGAGTGGCAGCTCGTCGTGGTGGTCTTCCCCGCCCTCTCCCATGGCCTCCACCTCTCCTACGGGTGGCCATCGGCCTTGGGGGGTACCACCGGCCCATCTTCCATGAGGATTTCCTCATCTACCGCTTTCGACCTACTTCTCAGGATTCTTTCAGACATTCTTGCTTACTGAAACATGCCAAAATAAACGATTTAAGACGACAGACCCCGGATAATAAGGCAAATTAAGCACATACATGTACCTGTAAGTTCGCAATTACACTGGCCAGGTGTAATCCCGAACCTACCTTACATGACTGTCCTCGCTACCCTATTAGTCCTATTTCAGGTATAGTGCTCTCCTAGCGCTTTCCTAATTCTCAGTTGTGATTTCTACACCTTCAGTTTAAGTCTAGGCCTGTCCGGTCACCTAAATCCCTTAAACTATGACTCTGATACCAATTGTAACAACCCAAACAAAATAAAAGCATAGCATAGCATTGAATATAAAACATCCCAAAAAGGGTCCCAAAAATTTCTCAAGTACATCTGTCTCAAAACTAGGTTGGCGGAAACAACCTATTCACAACTGAGAATAATAAAGAAAGTCTAAATAAGATAAGTAAAGTGACTATCACTAGGAGCATCCGCACTCTAATTCTTCTCCTTACTCTTGCCGGAGCTTCCTACTAACGGCTTCCCTGAAAAGGTTTAGTTTGGAAAATGCGAGGGTTAGACCATGAGGTCTAGTGAGCTCCCTCATGAAGAAACAATTTCAATAATAAATATTTAAAGCATCTCATAACATTCATATATAACAACTTTAAACAAAACCTTCATGAAACCACCACACATGTAAATGGCACACTGAAGTCACTCGGAAGTGACAACGTGTCAGTCTCACACTGCCTTACTGGGTCACACCTCCCATGGCATAAACGGGACACCCCCCGGTATGAGCACTGGCGGGCCACACCCCTCGACTTAGCCAATTTACATCTACAATAATGTATGCATGCATCTCAAGTAAACTTCCATACATGCATTTTCATGTAATAAAACATATCATTTCATATTCATTTACTTAATTCAGAAAACACGTTTAAAATACGCATTTAGTTAGAAAACTCACCTGCCGTCTTAGCAAATACTTCTCACGTAAGCTTCAGATTTCTAGATGGATCACCTATGATATTAAAGAGAATAAGGATAATAAGTCTTAAGTTGGTACTCACCACATTCTGAACAGATCCCCAAGTAAACTTGGCCCTAAAACAAACTATGAATCCGAAACCAGAGTTCCGGACTCCACCCCACTTTCCGGATCCATTCCGGATTTCAGCCCAATCCGGATTCCCCTTCCGGATTCCGAACCCATTCCGGATTCCGATCCTATTCCGGATTTCACTTCCGGATTCCGGTCCTATTCCGGATTTCACTTCCGGATTCCTCTTCCGGATCCGGATTCTGCCAGTCCCGGACTAAGCTGAACTTTCGCTCAAAATATTCTAAGTGACCAAAATTTCATTCCCACCAATGTGCAATTATCGAAAACATTGAAAGAGATTGCAGGAAACATTAAGACACTACTAGACAACAACATCAAATCCTCACACAACATAAACATCGATTAGGTCCTTGCTTATTCTAGAAACTCATCAAAACATGAAACCCACTTGACATCACGATAAGAGCATGAAATTAGGATATTACCTTTCCAAATCGATGCTAGAGTTTACTCTGATGCAATCCTCTCCTTGCCTTCTTCCCAAAAACCCAAATGCTAGATTGATTTCTTCTTCCTGCTCCCACACAAACACAACCGCTCTCAATTGAAGATTGACTAGGGTTTTTGATAACGCCACTTTTTGGCATTATTTTCGGTCCTCAAACCAATGAGATTGGCTTGTGTTCTAGCTAAAGGCGGAACTTTATGGTTTATCTAGTGAAATGTGCAGGTAATCTAGAAGACGACAATCATCGAGAAAAGAAGCGAAAAAGAGTCCAAAAGAGAGCCAAAACGAAGCCCAACGGAAGCCCGAGATCCAAGCTCAAGACCCGTACCCGAACCATGACCCAAACCTGACCCGAAGCACAACCAGAAACCGCGCGGTTGTCCACTGTCTTGTTCTTGATTTATTTGCACTTGAATAGTTTAAAACCAACAACTCAAAATATCGACCGTTCAGTTAATAGATCTTATAATCATTGTGATACTTAGTTCCTAGTTCCCTGTGTTCGATACTCGTACTTTCAGTACTATTACTTGATTTCGACCCGTACACTTGCGGTTAGATTTAGGGGGGTGCATACCCGCCTATCAAGTTTTTGGCGACGTTTCCGGGGAACTAGTTGCAACTGATAGCACTACCAGCTATAAACGCTATTACATTGAACATTTTTATTTCTATTATTTTATTTCATCACTTTCAGTTTCTGGATTACTAACTTTGTTACTTTCCGTTTCAGGTACTAATTGGTTTATGCCAAGGAAAACCCGAGGGGAGAAAATCGAACCGATCGATCTGGAGATTGAAAGAACCGCCCGTCGATTACGCAAAGAATCAAAAGTCAAAAGGCAATTGAAGATGGGCGACGAAGCTCCTCCCGAGAGACGTCCTATGCGGTCGTTTGCCGACCCGAACGTGGCAGCCGCACGCATAGGAGTCCAAGCGCCCACCACTGCGGCAAATTATATCGAGATCAAGCCGAGTACCATCGTGATGGTACAACAGAATCAGTTTGGGGGCGCGCCAACTGAAGATCCCCATGCACATCTTCGTGCATTTGAACGGATTTGTAATACGTTCAAGATCAATGGGATGGAGGAGAATGCAATCAAGCTGAGGCTATTCAGTTTCTCCCTGAAGGGTAGAGCTGAAATTTGGATAGAGGGCCTACCATCGGATCAGATCACCACATGGGCAGGCCTGAAAGCTGCGTTTCTCCATAAATTCTTCCCACTGGGAAGAACCGCTCAACTGATGGCCGATATTACTCACTTCGCACAATGGGACCAAGAGACTCTATATGAAGCTTGGGAACGATATAAGGACATGTTGAAAAAGTGTCCACATCATGGGTTACACGGCTGGGTGATTATCCAAACGTTCTTTGGAGGCCTTCGCCCGCAGTTCAAGAATGACATCACTGCTGCAGCGGGTGGAGCTCTCATAAATAAGACTTATGAAGAAGCAGTCGAGTTGATCGAGAACTTAGCTGAGCATAGCTATGCCACTCCACGATCTTCTATCAAACGGGTAGCTAGGGTTCAAGAATCGGATGAGTTGAAGGTGATAAAAGCTCAACTAGATGCTATCACAAACCACTTGAAGGGAGGTAGTCCGGACGTGTTCCCTACTTCGCAAGAACCCGAGCAAGTTCAGTTTTTACAAAACCGAAACAACCAGCTGAGGAACGACCCTTTCTCGAACACATATAATGAAGGGTGGAAGAAACACCCTAACTTTTCATGGAGTCAACCCGTCCAACAACAACAAGGTAATCATCCCAACTTTTCTAATTCTTCTAATGCTAACAATGTTTACCGTCCTCCAGGTTTCAACCAAAAGAAATTCGATGAAGGACCATCCGTAGAGAAGAAACCGGGGCTGGAAAATATGATGATGAAGTTTATGACAAAGATGGATAGCACGGTTGAAGGTTTGGCAAGCACGGTGAGTACAGTGAAAGCAGCAACTGATCAGAACACCGCATCCATCAAGATCCTTGAACGACAAGTGGGGCAAATTTCTGAAGTCTTACAAAACCGAGCCCCATGAACGTTTCCGAGTCAGACTGAAAGGAAACCAAGAGAAGAATGTAATGCCATTCATCTGAGAAGTGGCAAGGAGATAATCAAGGAGGCGAATGTTGGGCTGAAGGATGAGCGTTCTAGTGATATGATTGATCGGGAGAAGCCGAAGGAAAAATAGGTGACACCTCCATCGAAGCCGGTAGTCAAACCGTTTGTACCACCGCTACCATTTCCGAATCGGGTGAAGGCACATAAAGATGAGGAACAGTTCAAGAAATTCCTTGACATCTTCAAGAAGCTGCACATCAACATTCCATTTGCAGAAGCACTTGCCCAAATGCCAACATATCTCAAATTCATGAAAGAGATCTTATCCAAGAAGAGGGCAGTCGAACACCAAGATACCATTACACTTACTGAAGAATGCAGTGCGATCATTCAGAACAAGCTTCCCCCGAAGCTTAAGGATCCAGGGAGTTTTTCGATCCCTATTCAAATTGGGAATCTTAATTTTGATAAGGTGTTATGTGATTTAGGAGCCAGTATTAATCTAATGCCTTTATCTGTTTTCAAGAAACTTGGCTTGGGTGAAGTGAAGCCAACATACATGACACTTCAGCTCGTGGATAGATCTATAGTGTATCCATATGGAGTGATAGAGGATGTTCTCATCAAGGTTGACAAGTTCTACTTTCCGGTGGATTTCGTGGTGCTGGACATCTATGAAGATATAAAGGTCTCGCTGATTTTGGGAAGACCATTTCTGGCCACAAGCAAAGCGCTGATCGACGTGGAAGAAGGCGAGATGACCTTAAGGGTTGGTGGTGAAAAGGCAGTGTTCAAGATGTTCGAGAGTGAAAGAGGTAGAAGTAAAGAGGAATCCGAGAATCAAGGAAAGCCGAAGGAGTGATCAGAAGGAAGGTCGAGCCACGACCGAAACCAAGGCGCTAGGTGGGAGGCAACCCACCGAGGTTTGTCTTCTTTTTAATTTACGTTTTAGCGTGTTTTTATTTACAAAAAAAAGTGGGAACAGCGACCTACGCGGTCTATGCCGCGGTTTCAAACCGCGCGCTAAGCCGCGTAAGTCACTGGAAGTTTTTGGGAACAGAGGGTCCCGCGGTATAGGCCGCGGCTTCAAACCGCGCGCCAAACCGCGGGGCTCCTCTGACGCTTCTAGTTGTTCTTGTTCAGTGTTTTCTCTTTCTGGTTGTGTGTCATTCATTTTCTTTGCCTTCTTTCGTCTTTTGCTTTCCTTTCTTGTGTTTTTGCTTTCTCTCTCTCCGTCTCCTCCGGTGTCTCCCAACCACTCTCCTCAATCTTATCAAGAGAATCTCTTCCGTCCGGGCAAACAGGTATGTTCTAACTCTGTATGTTAACGAGTGGTGTATGATGCTTTGTTCCTTATTAGTTAAACGAGATGCAACAAACCTAAGTTTCACTTAGGTTTGGGGTGTGTAACACCCCGAAAATCCTAACTCAAATTGTAAATAGTCCATTTAGACTTATTGGAAGGACAAGGTGTTGCATTGGAAAGTGGGACGCGTGATGCTAATTGGATCTCTCGAGAAATTGGCCAAGTTTGGACTCGGTACAAACCCAGCGAGTATGACACCCGCGAGAGTGACACTGTCACTTTCGCCGTGTCACTTTCGCCAAGATTGTACCGAGAGTTTGGGGGAATCCAGCGAGAGTGACAGTGTCACTTTCGCCGTGTCACTCTCGCCGTCGGGCTCCAGAGCCTTTTAAACCCACGATTTCAACTCCCTTTCATTTGTTATTCAACCCATTTCTCTCTAAACTCTCCCAAACCAAACCCTAACCCTTTAAACCGATTTTGGAACCATTGAAGCCACAAATCTTGTGAATCAAAGCCTCTCTCCTATCTCTTAGCAAGATTTCTAGTTGGAGGTTGGAATCCTTCATCTTATTTCCATTTTAATGGGATTTCTACACTTTCTAGGGTTTTACCCAACCCTCACCTAAACCTTTTCCTTCCTTTGGATGAAATGAAGATTGAGGCTTACTTTGGTAACACTAGAAGTGTTTGGTTGGTGGATTCACTTGATGGTTGAGGTAATCTCCTTTTCTCTTCATTTTGGAAATTAGGGTTTTGATCTATTGGTGATTTTGGGTGTAATATGTTGGGGAAAATGATTCTAAGTGTTTGGGGATAAATATTTATGGTTGGAAACTTATGGATTTAGGTTTTGGAAGATTTGGACTTGAAGATTCAGATCTCTTCAAAAGAGCATATGTTTGGAAAAAATCTAGATTTAGCTAAATCTAGCAAGGTGAGTTCAAGTTACTTTGCGAAAACTTTGTACATGCCAAAATGTTATTTTTCCAAGTAATTGTGTGTTTTACCTGAAAACTATCTATATTGGGTCATTTGATGGATTTTACCTTTTGAGGTATTAATTGTGGTAAATATTATAAGACACTACTTTTGGATATTTTGGAAAAAAAAAGTGATAATAAATCATACATGAAATGAGTTGTTGATTTATGTGATAATTGGAGTCTATTTATTATAGAAATGCATTGTGGATGTTTTGGAAATATACATATAGTACATCATGAGATGTTTTGAACAACGTAAAGGCGTGAGTCCTTGGAAATGAGGGTTTACCCGATCCAAAGTTTTATTTCGGGTTTTCATGGGATTGAAGTGTTTACCGGCAACCGGTGTGTTGTTATATTTGATGTCATTTTATAACTTTCATAAACTACCTTTTTGAAGTTAGTTGAGCTTGTGGTTCGGTATTGAATTTTATTAAGTATTGGGGGCATTTGTCCAGTTTTGGTAACTCAAGGTTGAGTTTTGTTAACGAATTATGTTATTGGGGGAATTGCATGTTTTGAATGCATTTATTAATTCACTTGGGGTCGTGTAATATTTAGACCTTGTTAGCCATGGATCCATAGGCATTTGAGTTTCCCCGTAGTCTCGCGGGCAAGAGGTCGGAATTGATTGAGCTCAGTTTACGAGACGTTAGTTTATTTTGTGGCACGGAATAGGCATCGGGTTCCATGATAAGTAAGGCGTGGACTTAGATGGTCGGGGGTCGTCTCATGGACAGTAAGGTGTAATTCCATATATGTGCTTAGCACGGGATAGGCATCGGGATCCATGATAAGTAAGGCGTGGACCTAGATGGTCGGGCGTCGTCTCATGGGCAGTAAGGTGTAATCCCTAATGTGCTGTTGTGGATTTGGTGACCCAATGTATAGACCTGGAGTGGTTGAAGTTGGGGGCATCCTAGTCTCGTGAGCAATAGATCTGGAGTGATTGAGCTCAGTTTTACGAGAGTAATCCACGTGGGTGTTTTTATTACATAGTAAGTGACCCACTTTGGTGTTCCGTCACGTGCGATGTATACGGGTCTCCCCCGTCACCGAAAGGTGTTGTTTTGGGTATTTGTTACTACTTATGTTTTCGGTGACGTGTTCTATTTATATGGATTGTTTTCCATAGTACGTAAGTTGTGGTTTATATCTCATGCGTGTATGATGTTTTGGGTATTTGTGTTACTTCCACCTTCGACGGATACGGGTCTTCCCCGTTTATGGTATTTGATCTTTATAACCTTTTACTGTCGCATTAGTAACGCTTCGTATTGTGTCTTTAATAAAGAGTTATATTTAATGGATGGTTCCATGTTTTACGGGTTGAGTATGTATTGTCAACCGTATTTAAAGGTTTTTCCCAATCTAAACTTATTCACGTATTTGAGTGAATTGGAAATAAAATTTATTTTGGAAAACGCATCACACATTTCGGGTATGGTTTCCATGGATTTGAGTGTGTTGGAAAACGAGTCGTTTATGCCGTTTGGGAAATCTTTCTTTGGAAATGATAGTCTTTGTCGCAAGCTTTCATTTAAAGATTTATTTAAATCATGACTATAACTACTAACCTTCGATTTATGATTTTATATAGTCATGATAAAATGTTTGAACTCACTAGGCGTAAGCCTAACCCTTTTTATTTGTCGGCATGTGCAACAGGCTCAGGTTGGGGTGACTCTAGCTACATTGTGAAGTGGCGAGTGCTAGTAGAGTGCACGAGAGGTGACTTGTTTAGTGAAGTATTCCGCATTTGATTGGACTAGCAACTTGTCTTGTGTTAAGTGACGCCCGTTTTAAGTTATTAACTGTAGAAATTATGATGTTTTAATTCCGAGGTATTTTGATGAAGGAATTGTAGAAAAGATTTATCTACTTTGGTTATTTTATTGAATTTTAAAGTTAGTTGTTCGTTCCAAATTTGAGGGTGTTACAAGTTGGTATCAGAGCATAAGTTTGAGAGATTTAGGTGTTGATTTTGGATACCTAGACTCAAACTAGCGTTTGTTTAAGTAAATGAGAGTGAAATTCACCTTTAGGCACTTTAAGATAGGATGTTTCGAGGTCAATGGATGTTGTTAGAAACGAGAATCACGTCGAGAGTAACAAGGGTAATCATGTATGGTGCGTTCATAGTGACACCTGACCAGTGTCATGGTGAACCTACTAGTACATGTGCGTACTTGAATTACTTTAATGTGATGATCGTTGGGGTAGTGAAGAAGGTTCTAAACTAGTAGTCGTTGGAATAGATGGACGATTCTAGTATTAGTCACTTGAAGTGACGATAAGCATGATACTTGCTTTAAGCAGACCGTTTCGGATCGAGATTGATGGTTGGACTAGAACCATAGGCTTATTGAGCCGACTTTGAATTGAGGAAAGAACCGTAAGGTTTATCGAGGTAATTTCCGACTTAGCCTTAAGAGGTTAAAGCATCCGGGTGAAAATAGTGGACCAGAGGATTTTGGAGGAGTATGAGTTGAGACGTTGAGTGCCGACTAAATTATGCACGAAATTTATTTTTGAAAATAAATTGCATTAATTAATTCTTGTGCTTCAAATTCATATATGGATTGTGTTACAATTTTGGGAAATGAATAGCACACACACAAGATTTTAAATCATGAGTTTTGAACCTGCACGAAAGTATTTTATTACGGGAGTTGTGAGCCCGTCGGAACTTGTTCCATTTTATTATTGTTCAACATTACTTTATGATACAGTGATATCCATATTTTATGACGTTTAAGATGTTGGGCAAGTGACTACGGCTTATAACTTTAACATTGGATCTCCTCCACATATGTTAGAGTTTGGACGGAAAGTTATCTTCCATTACGTCTATGTAAAGTTATTTTGGAGAATTTGTTTAATCTGAATTGTTAAACAATGTTGTCTATGTGGTATTACCGTAGAAGGGATTTTGGATTTTGGCATTTTAGCCATGATTTTGCTTAATGCAATTTAACTTTGGAAGCACAATGTTTGGTGCTATTTTGTTGACTTGGAGTCATTGAGTTCGTGGAATTTCATGGAGTTTCATTGTACGACGTTTTGTGTCGTGTGAGTACAATTTTACAATGTGCATACTCTATTTGCTTATGTGAAAATTTTACGAGTTATGTTGGGCATTTGGTCCCACTCGAGTTTTGTTGAGAAAAGTTAATTTTATGCCATAGGGCGACTAAAAAGAGATGAGTTTGGAACTCTAGTGTCGCGTAACTTTTCTTTAAAGAGTTTGTATTATTAAGCATTTTGTTGCAAATAGTCCAATGTATGGATTGATTTATACATGACTTAAGTGATGCATGAAAGAACATTTTGGTGACATTTCATAATGATTTACTTGGGACGCTTTTGGTCAGTTAAATGTTTATTATCATTTTATGTAAAATGTGTTATATTGACTTTGGGGTATGCATAGCTTGGTAACCATTGTTTCTCAATATCTTGACAAATGAGTCGTGCACGAAATGTTTTATTAAATCCTTGTTTAAATGAGAGGCCATTTGGTCAAGGGGGTGTTTTGGTGTTGTGAAAAATTATGCATAAGTTTACAATGTTTTATATTTTGAAAATATAAATGCGTGAGTCGTTGACATTTGGTTAATTTGGATTGCCGATTATTTTGGGAGAATTGAAAACCTTTTTGAGTTTTGAAGAAATGCGTACTTGGAGTATTTTTGACAAATACATTTTAAGTAATGACGCTTTGACGTTTTACGTCCCAAGTACGAAATTTTGAGGAAATGCTTGTGATGAAAATTTTAGAAAAATTGTTTGTATAAAACTATGTTGTGTACAATTTCTTACGTTTTGAACATTTACACGCACCGTTGGTGCAATTCGAGAACTGAAGTCGGTTTGACCCTTATTGGTGTCGACCATTTACTAGCAATTGTTCCTTCCTAGTTTTCTTTTTAGAAAGTACATAGTTGTGTACAGTTTTATCAGTAACATTTTGCTCGTGTGTCGTTATGTGACCATTTGAGAAAATTTTGGAAATCAATTTAAAGAATTTCATCTTTTGAAATTTTGATGTGAGTTATTTGATGCATATGTGTTATTACAAAGAAATTTCTAAGAAGTATTACGAGCTTGCATGTCTACCCCAATTTGAAATTTTCTCATGATGTTTTAGTCGATATTTTCAAATGATGGAAATGTATTGGTTTTGTCTTAAATATGGAATTTGCACAAGTTGTTTTGCGTTTTGATTGAGGTGTAATTATGAATCGTTTCCTTGTTTTGTATAATAAACTGACGCGCACAAATTTTGATTGGTAAATCTTGTTCCATGCCAGGTTATAGTTAGTAGGAAAATTTTGGAGTCAAATGTAGTTGGACTTCTTTTGAAATACGTGCACACCTTTTGTTGCACCCTGTTTAAAGTGGAGCAGTTAATTTACGTGCATGTCATGAGTCAATCCATACTAGAACCGTGGCGGTTCGTTTTAAAGAAAATTGTTTATTGCGCTTTTGCGTTTTGTTGATAATCTGAGCTGCAATGAAATAATTTCCAACATGATTTTCACATGTGGGACGAGCGTGTCAATTTTGCGTAACTACCGAATTGATAATAGTAGTTTTATGCGTACGTTTAAATTTGATATGAAATATTTATGTTGAAAGTTTCTATGAAAGGTTTTGTGAATGGCATACTTGTTAAATAACGCACTTGAAAACCTTGAACTCGTTAGGACCTTGAAAAGGGTAAATAACCCAGTTAAGGGTAAGTGTGCGTGTAGCACTTTGGCGGTGGAAGGTTGGTTATTCCACGTGTGGTAGTAGTGTAGGCCGAATGACATCGGTTGAGTGGATGATGCACTTTGAAATTAAGAGAATTGATTCGCAGTGGTTTATATTGAGGTTGGTGGTAACCTTTCTGGTTGGGGATCTTATTTTGGGGTTTTGGTCAATTTTCGTATGTGGGACCCTTTAGACATCGTATCAATAACTTTGGTTTTGTAAGGATGCTCGGCGAGTGAAACTCGGGTGTTGAGTCTGTTGTGACTCAAGGTTGATGGTATATCTAGGTGTCAACTTTTGAGCTTGAGGCCAAGCATCGCTAGTGTAATCGGAGGATTGTAATCCGATTTTAAAGGAATAATGATAATGGTTGTAGTAATCCTAAGATGCTCATATGTGATAAGAGGATTTAGGGAAATGACTTTCCTTGTGTGGTAAGAAAATATATAGATTGTATGATTGATAATTAGACACACCTTTGGGATTGTGTAATTGACGAGTCAATGATGACCGTTGGTGTTGAATCGATGGAATCTGCTGAGAGTGAATGCTAGTTCAGTAGCAGGATTATTTGGGGATTCTGAAGTTTTAGTTGATGTTGGTAGTGATTCAATGTTGACTTGGGTTGGAGAGAAAATTTAAAAACATGTGAATGTGGTATGATTGGGAAGTTCGAATCTGTCGTTGGGATAGTATGGATCATTTAAGGTTGGGAGACAACTTAAGTCTGATGGTCGAAGGCCATTCTAGTAAAGTAGGTCTTCATTTGGATGCAAGTGTTTTATGCCTAAGCGGGGATTCGTTGTGATCGTTGTGAGTAACACCAAGAAGCCGCTGTGGGCAATGCTGAGGGAAATAAATTTGAACCGGGTTGAAACCGAGGGAATTTGGAAAGTGTTGGGCACGGTGGCCATTGGTTGCGTGAGGACTAGATTTCGAGGACGAAATCTCTTTAAGGTTGGGAGGATTGTAACACCCCGAAAATCCTAACTCAAATTGTAAATAATCCATTTAGACTTATTGGAAGGACAAGGTGTTGCATTGGAAAGTGGGACGCGTGATGCTAATTGGATCTCTCGAGAAATTGGCCAAGTTTGGACTCGGTACAAACCCAGCGAGTATGACACCCGCGAGAGTGACACTGTCACTTTCGCCGTGTCACTTTCGCCAAGATTGTACCGAGAGTTTGGGGGAATCCAGCGAATATGACACCCGCGAGAGTGACAGTGTCACTTTTGCCGTGTCACTCTCGCCGTTGGGCTCCAGAGCCTTTTAAACCCACGATTTCAACTCCCTTTCATTTGTTATTCAACCCATTTCTCTCTAAACTCTCCCAAACCAAACCCTAACCCTTTAAACCGATTTTGGAACCATTGAAGCCACAAATCTTGTGAATCAAAGCCTCTCTCCTATCTCTTAGCAAGATTTCTAGTTGGAGGTTGGAATCCTTCATCTTATTTCCATTTTAATGGGATTTCTACACTTTCTAGGGTTTTACCCAACCCTCACCTAAACCTTTTCCTTCCTTTGGATGAAATGAAGATTGAGGCTTACTTTGGTAACACTAGAAGTGTTTGGTTCGTGGATTCACTTGATGGTTGAGGTAATCTCCTTTTCTCTTCATTTTGGAAATTAGGGTTTTGATCTATTGGTGATTTTGGGTGTAATATGTTGGGGAAAATGATTCTAAGTGTTTGGGGATAAATATTTATGGTTGGAAACTTATGGATTTAGGTTTTGGAAGATTTGGACTTGAAGATTCAGACCTCTTCAAAGGAGCATACGTTTGGAAAAAATCTAGATTTAGCTTAATCTAGCAAGGTGAGTTCAAGTTACTTTGCGAAAACTTTGTACATGCCAAAATGTTATTTTTCCAAGTAATTGTGTGTTTTACCTGAAAACTATCTATATTGGGTCATTTGATGGATTTTACCTTTTGAGGTATTAATTGTGGTAAATATTATAAGACACTACTTTTGGATATTTTGAAAAAAAAGTGATAATAAATCATACATGAAATGAGTTGTTGATTTATGTGATAATTGGAGTCTATTTATTATAGAAATGCATTGTGGATGTTTTGGAAATATACATATAGTACATCATGAGATGTTTTGAACAACGTAAAGGCGTGAGTCCTTGGAAATGAGGGTTTACCCGATCCAAAGTTTTATTTCGGGTTTTCATGGGATTGAAGTGTTTACCGGCAACCGGTGTGTTGTTATATTTGATGTCATTTTATAACTTTCATAAACTACCTTTTTGAAGTTAGTTGAGCTTATGGTTCGGTATTGAATTTTATTAAGTATTGGGGGCATTTGTCCAGTTTTGGTAACTCAAGGTTGAGTTTTGTTAACGAATTATGTTATTGGGGGAATTGCATGTTTTGAATGCATTTATTAATTCACTTGGGGTCGTGTAATATTTAGACCTTGTTAGCCATGGATCCATAGGCATTTGAGTTTCCCCTTAGTCTCGCGGGCAAGAGGTCGGAATTGATTGAGCTCAGTTTACGAGACGTTAGTTTATTTTGTGGCACGGAATAGGCATCGGGTTCCATGATAAGTAAGGCGTGGACTTAGATGGTCGGGGGTCGTCTCATGGACAGTAAGGTGTAATTCCATATATGTGCTTAGCACGGGATAGGCATCGGGATCCATGATAAGTAAGGCGTGGACCTAGATGGTCGGGCGTCGTCTCATGGGCAGTAAGGTGTAATCCCTAATGTGCTGTTGTGGATTTGGTGACCCAATGTATAGACCTGGAGTGGTTGAAGTTGGGGGCATCCTAGTCTCGTGAGCAATAGATCTGGAGTGATTGAGCTCAGTTTTACGAGAGTAATCCACGTGGGTGTTTTTATTACATAGTAAGTGACCCACTTTGGTGTTCCGTCACGTGCGATGTATACGGGTCTCCCCCGTCACCGAAAGGTGTTGTTTTGGGTATTTGTTACTACTTATGTTTTCGGTGACGTGTTCTATTTATATGGATTGTTTTCCATAGTACGTAAGTTGTGGTTTATATCTCATGCGTGTATGATGTTTTGGGTATTTGTGTTACTTCCACCTTCGACGGATACGGGTCTTCCCCGTTTATGGTATTTGATCTTTATAACCTTTTACTGTCGCATTAGTAACGCTTCGTATTGTGTCTTTAATAAAGAGTTATATTTAATGGATGGTTCCATGTTTTACGGGTTGAGTATGTATTGTCAACCGTATTTAAAGGTTTTTCCTAATCTAAACTTATTCACGTATTTGAGTGAATTGGAAATAAAATTTATTTTGGAAAACGCATCACACATTTCGGGTATGGTTTCCATGGATTTGAGTGTGTTGGAAAACGAGTCGTTTATGCCGTTTGGGAAATCTTTCTTTGGAAATGATAGTCTTTGTCGCAAGCTTTCATTTAAAGATTTATTTAAATCATGACTATAACTACTAACCTTCGATTTATGATTTTATATAGTCATGATAAAATGTTTGAACTCACTAGGCGTAAGCCTAACCCTTTTTATTTGTCGGCATGTGCAACAGGCTCAGGTTGGGGTGACTCTAGCTACATTGTGAAGTGGCGAGTGCTAGTAGAGTGCACGAGAGGTGACTTGTTTAGTGAAGTATTCCGCATTTGATTGGACTAGCAACTTGTGTTGTGTTAAGTGACGCCCGTTTTAAGTTATTAACTGTAGAAATTATGATGTTTTAATTCCGAGGTATTTTGATGAAGGAATTGTAGAAAAGATTTATCTACTTTGGTTATTTTATTGAATTTTAAAGTTAGTTGTTCGTTCCAAATTTGAGGGTGTTACAGGGTGCCTCACCTTTCAACATCTTCACACTCACTTTTAATCCTGTGCAAACCTCGGTTTTACCGAGGTTTGGGGTTGGCTTTAGTTGGCAAACCTAGGCCACGACCTGGGTTTGGGGTGGCCATAATTGAATAACTTTGGTCTCGCTTTTTGATGTAGTATGTTAAAGTTCTGCCTTTCCTGTTTGATGACTGTAATAACTGCACACTGATTTGTGTCGCATCGCCTATAACTTTGCTTACACATTGGGGACAATGTGTGGGTAAGGTTTGGGGTTGCCCAATCGGGCCTACGTTGATGCACGTAGATTTCCTACACTTTTGAATGTTTAGATCATAGGAGCTAAATTTTTGTTTTGAATGATTGAGACCGACCATTGTGGGAAGAATCATGTGATAGTAACGTGACTATTAGGGAAGGACCGGGAAAAGACATGACTAGGGACATTAGTGGAGACCACCCAATAGAGAGATTTGAGCCTAAATGACGCTTTTCATTTCGAGGGATTTAAACACGAAATTCATATACACTTTTTCGAATTCCTTGTCGTGATTATAGAGTGATCTCGCTATAATATTGCATTGAGTAGCAAAGACGACCATCGGGATATCGGGTAAGGGTATAGTAGACCATATCATGTGGACCTTAAGAGATGATCCCAGGCATTGTGTGCACTTTAACCCGTTTTTGTCTAACGTACCTTTTGACCCATTGTGTGTACCCTTAACCTTTTCGCAGCCAAACACTCCACCATTCATTTCAGACCCACCATTAAACCCTAGCCAAAAGCCTTAGCCAACCCTTATTCGAAAGTGTGTCAATCAGAAGCAGTACAGGCCAGTCATGAAAAATAGATAGAAAAGAGGGCCAATGCAGCCCCAATCAAATAAAGAGGGCCAATGATGCCCCACAGAAAAGAAAAAGAAAAAAAGATATATCAAATAAAATAAAAATACAGTTAGTTAGATAGTATCTACATCAGATAATAAGAGAGTCAAAGTGACTCCAACAATGACAAAGAGGGCCGAATAATAGTAAATGAAGTCAAGAAGTTCACAACTGCTAAAAATTGACACACCGAGGATTGTTGATCCGCTTACCTTTCGTTCTTAGCCATAACCCTAGCCCCGTTACAACCCTTGTAAAGACCTGGATGATCTTCTGGAAAATATGATTAGGGTATGCGACCACTTTTACCAATAGTCTCTGTCTTGCTACTTGACTCCCTTCTGAGATCAACTTTTTGGACAATTGTGCGTCTTTCATTAGAGTTGTCATGTAATCTTCGAGTATTCTTGTACCTAACTTCCTTATACATGACAAACATGTGCGACAGCCTAGGTTCGAGTGAAATGAGAGTATCCCGTGAGGTAGGGTCGAGGCGAAATGTTTTCCCTAGTATGTTTGGACCTAGTACGACCCTAATGCAATCGGAGCAGTCACGAGTTCAACTCACAATGGAAGGCCATAGATCAAACAGAATAAGGATGAGGCGAGTGTGAGATAGGCATTCACGGGTATGGGAAATCACCAGTGCATTACGTGGTACCAATTGGGAGTTGTGCAGTTATTATTTCACTGATAGGTGTTTTTATTCTATTTTATCGCTAATTTGCTTGAGGACAAGCAACGCTCGGTTTGGGGTTGTTGATAACGCCACTTTTTGGCGTTATTTTCGGTCCTCAAACCAATGAGATTGGCTTGTGTTCTAGCAAAAAGACGGAACTTTATGGTTTATCTAGTGAAATGTGCAGGTATTCTAGAAGACGACAATCATCGAGAAAAGAAGCGAAAAAGAGTCCAAAAGAGAGCCAAAACGAAGCCCAACGGAAGCCCGAGATCCAAGCTCAAGACCCGTACCCGAACCATGACCCGAACCTGACCCGGAAAGTGAGTCCGGAAGTGAGTTCCGGAAAGCGGTAGTCCGGATGATTGTCCGGAAGTGGGTTCCGGAATGTGCAGTCCAGATAGCTTCCAGAATGTGTAATCCGAATAGCTTCCGGAATGTGTAGTCTGGATAGCTTCCGGAATGTGTGATCTGGATAGCTTCCGGAATGTGTAGTCCGGATCGTTTCCGGAAAGTGTAATTCGATAGTTTCCGAAAAAGTGAAATCCGGATAGTAGAGTCCGGATGGTGGGAAGCTGGTTGGAGAAAAGATGTAGTTGGGAATTCTAGAGGATTCGGTTAAGAAACTTATCATTCTTGTTTTTACTTTCCACATAGGTTTCGGCTCAAGGATTTGAAGTTTAAGTGAGTATTTCGAATAAGCACCAGGTGAGTTTTTCTAACTAAATACGTGTTCTTAAACGTGATTTCAGAAGTGAGTAATGAATATGATTTGATATGTTTATATTACATGAAAACGTGTGTTCGGGAATTTAATTTAAAGTGTATGCATACATTTGTTGATAGAGGTGTACTGGCAAAGTCGGGGGGTGTGTCCCGCCAGTACTCATACCGGGGGTGTGTCTCGTTTATGCCATGGGAGTAGTGACCCAATAAGGCTGTGTGAGACTGACACGTTGTCGCCATTGCGGGACTTCAGTGTGCCACTTACATGTGTGCAGTTTATGTGAAAGCTTATTGTTTAAAGTAGTTGTTTATAATGGTTGTGAGTGTTTTATACTTGTTGATGAAACTGTTTCCACTAGAGGGAACTCACTAGACCTCATGGTCTAACCCTCGCTTTTCAAAAACTAAACCATTTTCAGGAAAGCGCCTGGTAGAAGGCTCTTGTAAGGGCAAGGAGAAGGCGTGAGCGTGAAGTTTTGGACTAGAAGGAAGACATTTTGTTTAGTATGCCAAGCTTATTACCTTAGAAATCTCGGCTGTGTAATAGGTTGTTTCCGCAAACCTTTTTATGTATTCGTATGTTTTATAGTATTTTGGAGTCGTTTCGGCGTGTTGTTTAATTCTTGATGATTAAACTTTATTTTTGGGTTGGGTTGTTACAGTTGGTATCAGAGCCATAGTTTAAGGGATTTAGGTGACCGGATGGGCCTAAACTTAAACTGTGAAGTAGAGGGGGAGCACAACTGAGATATAGAATGTTGTAGGAAAGATCACTTTAAGTGCGCTAGTGATAGAGTAGCGAGGACCGTCATGTAAGGTAAATTTGGGATTACATCTGGCCAATGTAATCGCGAATTTATAGGTACATGAGTGTGCTCAATTACTCTCGTTGAGAAGATCGATGGGTGTGGTAGTATGTAGTGAGTTTTGACCTCGCAATGATAGCAAAGGGTTGAGGTATCGTGAGAGATCGCGCATGTTATAATGTTTATATCTTCTAGAAGAAGTGTTGTTTGGAATATTATGAGGTGTATGGAGGAAGAACTTATTGGGTTCGAAAGGAATGAACGACTGTTTAAAGGTAAAACTCCTAGTTTCTAGTGGGTCCCTATTCTCGGAATTGTTGTGTAGACCAGTTGGGATGGTAAGGAAGGACGGTGTCGGAATCTTGGAAGTTTCGATTCAAGAGTGATTGGAGGATTGGAGCCCTGACTCTTTAGTCAAGCTTTTCAGTGGCAAGGATAATGAAGGGAAGATATCAGCGTTGGATTGGAATGCGTGTAGGGGTAGAATGTGAAATAATTGGCCAAGACGAAAACTGTATGGGATGGTTGAGCAGGTAGGCTGTGAAACTCTTGAACAACAAGTTGTTGCAAGGACGAGAGAGCGACCATTGGTCAAAGGTAGAGTGTCAATGATAAGTTGTGTGGGTACAACGGTTGACCTTGTTAGAGTGAATAGCCTTCAATTGCAAGTTGAGTTTCATGCATGGTGTCCTTAAATGTGTTACATGAGCTTTTCATGATTAAAAGTAAATGCGTAAATAGCGAATTTCTTGTTTGGAAATGAGTCGACACGTGCAAGCGTGTGTTTAAAGAAAAAGACAGAACTATTTACGTTGCACGATAAAAATTTTGAACTTAGTGGTTTGCGAATTATATCGCTATTTTTTTCACGTTGAGAAAATCTTCGTTGCGAAAATCATTAAAGCATTTGACCACAAAGCTTTTATAATCAAAATGAGTATTGACATGTTGATATCATATAAATGAGTGTGGGAGCCGACTGGTTTACTTCGTGTCAGTGATTTCATTCAGAACTTTTCTAGTCGGATAGGAAAAGTTTCATTCAAATTGTTTATGATGTAACAACATCATTTTGGATGGTTAAGGTTGTGTTTTACTGAAAATTTGCGTGCGAACGATTCTCGAGATTGTTGTGCATGACATTGTAGTTATGAGAGTGTTGGGTCCTGTGTACTCGAGTTGTTTTCAGGTGTAGTACTTTTTCTGAATGTCCAAATGTGTGAAATGATTTAAAATATTGTGTCGTCATGCATGAAGGCTATGAACTCACTAGGTCGTGTAGGTTATTACATTTTAATATAAGGAAGGAATTTCGAGAGTGGAGATGTGTCGGTCAAACCGGTGGCGGATGATTTGTGATTTTGGTATTCGTGTTAAGGAGGAGAAGTGAATAGTGGAAAGGCCAGAAATGGACTTTGGTGTTGGTTGTATGGTGGTAGTTGGTACTATTGTTCGGTAACTTGAGATGTGGTCGTCGAGGGACGGTTGTGCCCGGGGGAAGGACTGGAAGTCGTCAAGATATTTATTTTAGTAACTCGTTCTATGTAGCATTGAGATTCATTGATGAATATTGTTGGCGATGAGCCTGAGAATTTGGGAGTGGTCTTGTAATGTTGAACTCGCACCAAGTAAGTTTTGAATTTTCTTCAAATGAGGACGGCGGAGTATAGAGTTGATCATGATATGTTGGAAGAAGTAGGTCCCGTTAGGAACCCTTGTTGTCGGGAAGGTTTTGGGAATCATCATCATGTTGTCTATTGATGTTGAAGTCAATAACTGTTTAAGATGTTTGAAGCTGAAGACTTGGATCACGAGGTTGAAAGTTGAGCAAATCACCTTAGTGTGTGTAAACGTGGGAGGTCATTCAGGAAAGATGTATGTTTGTGTGTTGTTGAACCACCTCGTGTGGGCGTTATGAAGGTGGAAGATTGCTTTTTAGATGAGTGTTTTCCCTTCGAGGTTTTGCTGGTTCGTAAAAGATGAGGTAGTTAGCACAACAGGAGTGGGTGCAGTGATTATATCGATCTGAAAGGGAATGTGCCCTATAAATTAGGAATGGTTTCTTGGGGATCGCCATGAACCGACAGGAAACGATTAGTTTTGAGAAAATTAGGAAATCGTGAGTTGTGGTTCATCTAGATATGGAGAAACACGAAGTCGTGAGATACACTTGGTTATATTTATGCAGGAGATTATGAAGGCAAGATTGAGTATGTGTACAAGTAACCGTGAGAACCTGGTCTGTGGTAGGGTGTTGTGGGTGGAGAACGCGCGAATAAGTTAGTGACATCTTTTGCCAAGGTAGATATGCAAGCCAGTGTTATGGTAATGTGTTGTTAAAGGAGGTTAAGCATCAGATGGAAGTTCTTTTCGGAGATTTCGGATGAGTTATACAATTTGTTAAGCAAGTTGTTGGGACGCATGGATCGTAAGTTGGCGTTATGATATGGCTATTCTCGGAATAAAATGGCGGAGCGGTAGTGGGTGGTTACCCAAATGAGGAACCAGGTGTTTTTGGTTGTGTGAGTCGTTGGGTGAGTATATTTTGGGATCATTGGAGGATTCATGAAGATGTTGGATTGGTTAGTTAGGATGTGGTGTAGTAGGTACGGAAGCTTTAAGGAATGTGAATTGTTCCTTGTGCATTAAGGAATTCTCTGAGAAGGTGTCAGTTTGGGAAATAAGAAGTGTGTGGTGGCTTCAAACACTGAGAGTTATTTCTGGATGGCGTATTTGAATCCCTCGAGTATAAGTGGTGGGGAAACCGTTGGATAGGCATATCCATGTATGTGCTATCGACGCGTTTGTTGTGGTCGGTAAGCAGAGTGGGCAATGTTCCATGCTAGTCGGAGGTGGTGGAGAAGGTATGTTGAGTAAACTGGAACTATGAGGTTTGATAAGTGACACCGAAATTGTGAAGCAATGTTTACAGGTTGTTGTTGTCAGTAGTGGGTGCCTGAGCCCCTAGTGAGAGTACGAAAAGAGGAGTTGTTATGTTATGGTTCGAGGGTCGTGGAAAGTTAACTCATGTGATGGTCAAAAGCGTGCACTTTCTAGTGAGCCATACTTTGGAGGCATAAATGATGTTTACGAGGAGATGTTGGGAGAGATAGTTGAATTTAGTAATCAGAATGAAGTACCATGGGATTAACATGGTGTTACCGTGAGAATTGTTTTCAAGTGAACTTGTCGTTCAGTGTTAAGTTAATGGGGATAGTTTTGTGTGAACACGGTTATTTCCTTTGTTGAGCGAGTATAACTTGAAGTTATTTCAGATATGGTTGGACACTTGTGGGATGCAGTGAGAATTTGAATGTGTTTTCAGGATTGGTTTAGTTTGGATAGGTAGACACTCCAATGATGGATTGTGGAGGTTTCCTGCTTTTAGCTATGTTTATGTGTGGGGTGATGACGCGGTGGGAGCGTGTGATTAGATTAACGCTGATGAGATGTAGTCAATATGATTCGGGAAGGGAAGTACTTTTGCGTAATACATAAGTCGTATTGGGAAAGTAAACTAGCATTGCATGTTATTCGATGAGAGAACTCTTGGCTGTGAGTTTATGGGGATATTCAAGGTTGTGCCAAGTTGGCAAGTTGGGTGGTTATATTTTGTAAGGGCTCCATGTTATCGTGGCGTGAAATTCAGCAAAGTCCCTTCTTCTAAGGAAATGAAGTTGTACGACAAAATCCTGATCAGACGCGTTTTAAAACCATGAGTCCAGGTGTATGGACAAAGCGGTCAATATCTGGTACGGTTAGCCTGGGATGTTACAATGCAGTCGATCAAAGACGTTGCAAGTATGTTATATGAGGTAACCCGTCGTAAGAAAGTGGTGGTTAATTGAGGGGTGTTTCCGAAGGATCGGGTACGGCTATGATTTCAATCAGATTGGTTTGGACAGCTGAGTGGGATAAGTTGATTTGGTTTAAAGGTATAAGACTTCTGAGCCTTGAGTTTGAGAAGGGACAGTTGATGCGGAAGACGCCCCCATAGAAAGGGGTGGTGAATTCGAGTGAAAGGTGGAATTGGTCCATGTTTTCTTTGAATCTGTCGAGTTATGGAAGGAGTTGGAAGGATAGCGTATGACCTGGTTGTGCTCGATGAGGCTTTGGAGAATTCCTATTGTGTTCACGCCTCTATTATAGAGAGTGATTGTTGGAAGTTGGATTGACGTTAACTCTACAAGAAATGCAAGCGATAAGCAGTTGACTTTCGCCATAGGGGCAAGGTCAATCAATTGCCCTTAGAGTCAAAGAGTAGAGGACCAGGGGGATTAACCTAGTGGGAGTACCGTGGGGTTATCACCAAAGTGCTAGAAGCAACTTGGAAGATTGAGGCGGACATGAGGTCCAAATACCCAAGCTTGTTCGAAGATGGAATTCCGAGGAAGAAATTCTTTTGAGGGGGAGGTATTGTAATAACCGGAATCTTTTGTAACAGAAAGTTGAGGATTTGGGGATTTTGTTGAAAGCTTGAGTTCAGGGACCATTTTGTAAATAGTGGAAAAAGGGGTTAAAAACCCTAAAACTCTACTTCCCTAATTCATTTCACCAATTTTGGAGGCTAGAGAACTACATTGTGTGGTGCGTGCGATTCGGGAAAACGCGATTGGGAAGAATCAAGAAGTTGTAAGAATTTCTACATCAAGTTCTTCAAAAGGTAAGACCTAACTCCATATCTTGTTGTTCTTGGTTGAATCAAAGATGGTGTATTGCTACTGTTAATCACTTTTTCTTGAGAAGGATTGTTCAAATCAATGGTTTAAGATTGTTATGTTGAGTTTTATTGAGCTAATCGTCGTTATGCGGAGTTTACGTAGGTATCTATTGATTTTGATAACCTATTATCGAATGAGGGATTTTGGTTGGGATCGATTCTTGGTCATTGCTTCGTTCAATGAAAATCGGGGGAGTCCGGACTCGCCCAAGTCTGGGTGATGTTTTCCGGATAAGACTCGGTTTCCGGTAGTGTATCGGACAACCTGAGTTTCCGATAGAGAGTTCCGAAAAGTGAGCCCGGAAGTGAGTCCGGAAGTGAGTTCCGAAAAGCGGTAGTCCGGATGATTGTCCGGAAGTGGGTTCCGGAATGTGTAGTCCAGATAGCTTCCGGAATGTGTAATCCGAATAGCTTTTGGAATGTGTAGTCCGGATAGCTTCCGGAATGTGTGATCCGGATAGCTTCCAGAATGTGTAGTCCGGATCGTTTCTGGAAAGTGTAATCCGATAGTTTCCGGAAAAGTGAAATCTGGATAGTAGAGTCCGGATGGTGGGAAGCTGGTTGGAGAAAAGATGTAGTTGGGAATTCTAGAGGATTCAGTTAAGAAACTTATCATTCTTGTTTTTACTTTCCACAAACGTTTCGGCTCAAGGATTTGAAGTTTAAGTGAGTATTTCGAATAAGCACCAGGTGAGTTTTTCTAACTAAATACGTGTTCTTAAACGTGATTTCAGAAGTGAAAAATGAATATGAATTGATATGTTTATATTACATGAAAGCGTGTGTTCGGAAAGTTAATTTAAAGTGTATGCATACATTTGTTGATAGAGGTGTAATGGCTAAGTCGGGGGGTGTGTCCCGTCAGTACTCATACCGGGGGGTGTCCCGTTTATGCCATGGGAGGAGTGACTCAGTAAGGCAGTGTGAGACTGACACGTTGTCGCCATTGCGGGACTTCAGTGTGCCACTTACATGTGTAGTTTATGTGAAAGCTTATTGTTTAAAGTTGTTGTTTATAATGATTGTGAATGTTTTATACTTGTTGATGAAATTGTTGCCACTAGAGGGAACTCACTATACCTCATGGTCTAACCCTCGCTTTTCAAAAACTAAACCATTTTCAGGAAAGCGCCTGGTAGAAGGCTCTTGTAAGGGCAAGGAGAAGGCGTGAGCTTGAAGTTTTGGACTAGAAGGAAGACATTTTGTTTAGTGTGCCAAGCTTAGTACCTTAGAAATCTCGGTTGTGTAATAGGTTGTTTCCGCAAACCTTGTTATGTATTCGTATGTTTGATAGTATTTTGGAGTCGTTTCGGCGTGTTGTTTAATTCTTGATGATTAAACTTTATTTTTGGGTTGGGTTGTTACATGTTCCAACTTCCCCTGAAGTCAATGACACACGATCTCAACATATCTTCAAGAGTTTGTACAGTCATCTCGCTTTGACCGTCCGTTTGAGGGTGATACGTCGTGCTTAACTTAACCTTTGTTCCCAATTCTTTTTGGAAGCTAGCCCAAAAGTTATAAGTGAATCGACTATCCCGATCGAATACAATAGATACCGGCATGCCATGCCTAGACATGATCTCATTGATGTAGAGTCTAGCCAATTTCTCCATTGGAAATGTTTCCCTAATGGCTAGAAAGTGCGCGCTCTTGGTCAAACGGTCTACTATCACCCAAATCGTATCATGGCCCCGTAGCGTCTTTGGTAGCTAGGTCACGAAGTCCATTGTGACATTATCCCATTTCCATGGCCCTTAGCGTCTTGCCGCATGTAATCCTGAGTGTTACGGTGACATTCCCAACAACATTTCTTAGCCCATCTAGACATTTGAAGATGTCCTTATGAAGAATGACTAGCTCATCATGCTTAGTTTTCCAGTCGAAGCATCGAGAGATGCCATCCGGTCCACCAGTTTTCCAGGCCCTAGGACACCCTGTTCGAGCAAATTTTCCTGGTAATCGACATCACCAGCAAACCGATCGATGAGTTGATGAAGAGAAGAGTTCGGAACACCCAGAATCCGACATTGCCACTCAATGTCGGCCATGACGTCAGGAAGATCGTCCAACCATGGGCGTTTGGAACCATATTGAGAGGTTGAGGCAACGAGTTGAGTTTTCCATAAGGTGGGTAGAGTGTGTCTCTTTGATGTAGATGGAGAGAGGTTCTTTGTCAAGGAAGGAGAAGGGGTCTTCTTCGGGGGTACATTGGTTTAGGGCTAGTTTGGGGAGAGGTTGAAGGGGTCTTCTTCGATGAGGGGTGGAGATTTATTCGGTGAGGGATGGGGGACTTCTTTGGTGAGGGAGAGGGTATCTTATGGGGAGAGGGAGAGAAAGAGGAGATGATAATCACTTCAGGAGAACGGTCGAAAAACTCTTGGTACACGTCTGACTATAGTGTCCGGCAATAGTGCCAGAAGGCACTATAGCATGGCACGATCGCACAAAGGGCAAGGAGAGTCTCGGTACACTCCGGGCGATAGTACCCACAGTAGTTCCATAGGGCACTATCACATGGCACTATAGCAAGCAAGGTCTAGTGCTTTAAAATCCAATTTTTGAGGGTTTCCTTCATTTGATGATATCTCACTCGTTTTTCATCCGATTTTAAGTGATTTTTGAGGCTATGGTTTCTTTTTTCTAAGATCTTCAAATAGAGAACAATGAGGATTAAAGTATCCTTAATGATTTGGGGTTTCTTGGAGTTGAAAGGTAAGCCTTTAATCTACCATCTTTTAACATAGGGTTTTGATTTCTTTGCACCCACGACCTCTAATCCCTTATTTATGGTATATGTTAATGTTTTAGAAGCAAATGAAGTATTTTGGGGAGTTTCACACTTTTTTATAATATTATTGTTAATCATATCAATTCTTTCTATAATATTAGGTAATATATTTTTTTAATTATTATTCAGTTATTTATATTTATTCATATTATATGTGATGGTTAGTTAAAATCATAAGTTAATGTATATTTTTTCTAAAGTTTGTTTTAACAAATTTAAAATTTATAGTAATATATAATAATGAACTTTAGATTCTATTAATTAACATATTGTATTATTTAATTTTTCTTTACTATCTTGTTTGTATTAATTAACGTATTATATTACTATAAATATCTTTTAATTATATTATGAAATATTTAATATATCTTTTTGCCAATTTACATATTTATCAATTAGTTTTTATCAAACATAATTATTCATAAACTATTTTTATTAGCTACCATATTAATAATAATCAATTAACTTATCCCTTAGTTTGTTAAAAATAAATTTAATTAATATATAAATATCAATAATAATAAATGATGAAAGAAAAAGTCGGTTGCCGCTGTGGAGAGCGTTGGGTGCGTGTCTCAAGTGTGTTAAAAACGCGAACCCGTATGATGTGCTTCCTTCTTTCTTTCATGGTTTATAATTCTATATGGGAATTTTCTTTCAAAAAAAAATTCTATATGGGAATTACTATTTTTGTAGGGGAAGGCTAATGACATCGCTATACATTGCTAATGACACCTCTATATAGTGAATTTCTTTTCACACACATCAACATCAAAACCTACTTTTTACAGTTTCAATGCATGATATGACTCGATTCTGACATCGAAGGGGTGCCAATAGCATTGCCCTTTTTGTATTAATTCAAAAAATATATTATTTCCAAACGGTAATCTTTTTAATTTTTATACTTTAAATTAATGCCAACTTTTTTAGAATAAAACTCTAACTCAAAATTTTATATGTTTTAAGACTACTATTTTAGGAATGTTATCCAAAATCAAATATTCTAATGGTTTTAAAAAAAATATCAATATTTTTATTTATAGTAAAGAAAAATTATACAAAGTAACTGATAAATATGTAAATTGACAAAAAAATATGGGCCTAAAATTTTCTTCTTCATATATACTATATAATATATAGTAGTAATTTAAAATATTAATAAATAAAGTAGACAAATCTTTTTAGTATGTAATATAATCCAAAAAGAATTTAGCATTATGTTAAGGGCTCATACATTAATTAATCACATTAGAGAAGAAAATATATAAAAAGTTAATTGATTGTTTATTCTATAGTATTGCTTATTATTTCTCTAAGTTTTTTATTTATTACTAGAATCTAAAATTATATCGCCTAGAAAACATTGATATATGTACAAAGTAGTTTTAAATTTTAGTAATAATGATATGATAGATAATATTAATTTAGAAGTGATTCTAGATCGATTTTGATCCTAGGAATATGCGAAAAGAAAGTTTTTTTTATATGAACTATTAGTATTTTTTTGAATTCAGTGTTGTTTTTTATGATAAAAACAATATATTGAAAAAAATCGTACTTTTTGAGGACCTTTACATCTCCTCGACCTTTACATCTCTTCCACGGGTCTATAAAATGCCAAGAATGAACTTGTGCTTTGGGATTTGGCAAGCTAAAAATGGTATCAAAGTCACTCATTGTGCCATCGAAATGGTGAGTGCAAAGCTCATCCAGGACTATGAGTCATGAACACCCCTTGACTCGGAATTAAAGAGTAAAATTTTTAAACTCTTTGTAAGGTTAAATTGTGAGTTACAAACAATTTCCACTGCGATTTTATGTTGATTTAGAAGTTATATAGTTCACAGCTCAAGTCTTATAAGGAACCCATAAATTTCACAATCTACCTATGTGAGACAAATAGTCACACCAACTACCACCCCATACAACGCTTAAATGTGAATATCGCATTGGTAAAGTCTTTGGGGAATGTAGTGGAAAATCTCATCTACACAGGGTTCAAATCCATGCGTTACAAAAGCTTTTGTGGCCATGGAGGTTCACCTACGATGACTCCAGGCCATTCGTGGTCGCCCGGGGATTAGTCGGTGCGTCTAAACTGGCCCGAAAACCTACGATTACCAAAAAAATGTGCAAAATTAGATAACTTATAGGTTTGAGATGGATCAATGAGGCAAAGAACTTGTATACTTTAAGTATGGGAGCATTAATTTGTACTCAACACAAAGGATGATGGTAATTAGTATCAACATATATATATATATATATATATATATATATATATAGAGAGAGAGAGAGAGAGAGACTCCTTCAAATGTAAACTTTTTTTTCGTGTAAACCGTGTAAACTTTGTAGTTTAATAGGTTTTTTGATGAAATTTTTTTATGGAATTGTTTATTTTGATAAAATTGTTTCATATCATTCATTTCTTGACGAATTTTTTTTATGAAATTTGTAGTTTCATAGGTTTTTTTTCATTCTTATGAACTGTTTCATACATTTTTCGTTTTCACCTATGAAACTACAAATTTCGCAAAAGAATTTCGTCAAAAAATGAATGATATGAAACAATTTCATCAAAATAAACAATTCCATAAAAAACTCATCAAAAAAACCTATGAAATCGAGAGTTTACACGGTTTACACGAAAAAAAAAATACATTTGAAGCTCCCTCTCTCTCTCTCTCTATATATATATATATAAACACACACAAAGCAAAGCCGGATCCCATGGTAACTGGTATGGTGTCACAAGATAAGTCAAAAATTTTGGTCTTTCCGATGGATCCTATGGAAGATCATTTAAATCGATTGTTGTGGGATTTCCACTTGAGGGTTCTACGCAATCAGATTCTGATGCAACACTTGATATTTTTCTTTTAATAAATCTTTCCATTTTCAAACAATCAAGAAACAAAATTAAAGATATTAACAAACTAACCCTAAGTCTACAAAATTAGCCTCAAATATTAACATTACAAGTAAATATCAACTAACACTAAATTTATAAAAGCTATATAAAATATAAATTAATATATAACATAAATCTTAAGAATAGTAGATTGGTTATTAACAGAAATGCAAAAAAAAAATCAAAAAATGAATACCTTCAAGATTGGAGTTTAAGAACATATAAAGTGAAGAAAAGAAGTACAAACCTCAAAGATAAAAAGTAGAAAAAAGGTTTGCAGGGACTCTTGTAGTAAAAGTCTCGGGGTTTTAAAAGAAGTTTGATTAATTGACTTTTCAACTTTTTAAAACTAAAGAAATACATCATTTAGTCCTTAAGTGATTTTTTTACTTTCTTGGCCTTTTCAAATCTAAAGTTTCAATAATCAATATTAACCCTCAATTCTTGAAATGTTTATGGTTTCACCCAAAAAAATCTATGGTTTCACATTTAAGGACTAGATGTAACTAACCCGTAACAAAAAGGTTGTGGTTGCATGGGCTACCATACCCCATAAGGTGCATCCGCCCATGCACAAAGGTAAATCTATGATCCATACTCGACTAAAAACCATAACTAAGTGTTCATGACGTTTCAAAAATGACGTTTCCAATGGATCTCAAAAAGGGACAAGGATTTCAAAAAGTCGTGGTCGGATTGGTGTGGAGGTTGCGGTTTTGATGGATAGGCGTTTGGTTTTCTTAATCTCCCTTAGGGCTTGTTTCTTACGTGAACTCGGGTTGGATCTTTCAGTGTCTTTTGGTCGTTGTGGTCGGTGGATATTTCTTTTCGATAGAGAGGTCTCGTCGAGGCTCTATCGCATAGGACCTTTTTGATGCCTTGTTGGTTCTTTTGTTTCTAGGTTGGGTAGGTTTGGTTGTGGCTCTTTTGTTGTTTCGGTGGGTTTGCCTTTGTCTTGCATCTCACAAAAGGTTGTGTTTGTGGTCTTTTGTTCTTATTCCTTGTAGCTAAATTCTCAGAATCAGAGTTCTTTCGTTAAATCTTTGTGGTGGATCAAAAGTACCAGGTTCTGATGGTTTCTACTTTCGGTTCATCAAAAGATTTTGGCACTTTTTTAAGTCGGAGATCCTAGACGCTGTAAATTGGTTTTGGGAAAAAGGAAACCTTTAGTTCGAGTAGTAATTCGTACTTTGTTGCTCTAATCCCAAAGATCTCGAATCCAATCAACTTTGGGGACTTCAGACCGATAGGTTTAATTGGGTGCCTGTATAAAATTGTTGCTAAAACTTTGGCGGAAAGGCTAAAGGGAGTTATTGGAAAACTAACCAGTGAGTCTCAGAGTGCTTTTCTGGAAGGAAGATTCATCCCGATGGGGTCTTGATTACTGACGCTAGTTTGGCCTTCGTTAAAATGATGGCAAAAAGTCGTCCATTTTTAAAGTAGACTTCGAAAAGGCTTTCAATTGCATTAATTGGGAGTATCTTCGGGACATCATGATGCAAATAGGATTTGGTGGGAAGTGGTGTCGTCTGATTTGGGCATGTCTAAACTCCGCTTCGGTCTCGATTCTCGTTTACAACCCACCTTCATCAGAATTCAAAATTCATAAGGGTGTTCGTTAAGGTGATCCCTTATCACCCTTCTTATTTCTCATTGCAACTGAAGGTCTCAATGTGGTTAGGCTAGAGGCGGTTCTTTGTGGTGTTTTTAGAGGCATCTTGGTGGGTCAAAATGAGGTTTGTATTTCTCACCTTCAATTTACGGATGATACAATTTTCTTCGGTGACTGGGATAACACTAATATCGGGAACTTGTTTGTTATCTTGGTGTGTTTTGAAATGGCCTCATGTCTCAAAATAAATATCGCTAAAAGTAGCTTGTCCGGTGTGGGTGTTTCGGACTGTGAGGTCTCGACCATGCAAATGAAGTGGGTTGTGCTCGGGGGTCCTCCATTTTTCTTATCTTGGACTTTCGATGGGAAAGAACATGAAAAAAATAAACTCATGGAATCTTATCATCGAGCGGTTTAAGACCAAATTGTCCAGTTGGAAGCTTCATTGTCGCTCATCCGGGGGAAGATTAACATTGATAAAATCCGTTTTGGGCAGCCTCCCACTGTAGTATTTCTCATTTTTTCATGCGCCAACTCGGGTTATAAAGTCTCTTGAGAGTATGAGGAGAGATGTTGGGGGGGGGGGGATCAAACTGTAAATGGGCTTGGATAAAATGGAAAACTATCTTAAGTATGTTGGGATAATCTCAATCATACCTCAAGTACTAGATATGTAAATAGGGCAAAGATGAAAATGTGTGACTTTTCATATGAAAAGGTGTGACTTTTCATATGAAAAGGTGTGACTTTTCATCCTCCAACCGCCATAACCGAACAGCTACAATGGTTCATTGGCACCGGTTGATCTAGTATAAATAGGAAGCATATGTAACAGATTATGATAGACAAAAAACACATATTCTCTTAAATTCTCTCAAAGTTCTTCATTGTTCTTCATCATGGAAGCATAGTTTGATTCGTCGGGTTCGAGAGTTCGATTCTTGAACGGGTTGTTGTATCCTCTAGATAGACGTCCAATCGATACGGTACGAGGGACGAATTTCTGTCTAAGGACACTGCTTGGCAGGCCTTAATCCAAATAACGATCTTCTTCAACTTCGTGATCAAGAAAGTCGAGTTAGTATTTTATCTTGAACTTTTGATTATGTATTTTCATTGATATGTAAATTTCGGATATATATATATACATATAAATAATTCAGTATTTCCATTTGATTCAATATTGTGTGTTACGAATTTCAATTTGTGTATCTAAGGTCTAACAATCTTAGACAGAAATTTCGTTGACGATGGAAAACTCTTCCTTGTTGAAATCGAGTGTGGAGAAACCCGAAAAATTTAAGGGTTCCGATTTTAGAAGATGGCAACAAAAGATGCTCTTCTACTTGACAACTTTGAAAGTGTCTAACGTGCTTACCGATCAAGCACCGACACCACCGGTTGGAGAGGGAGAAAACGCCCCATCCTAAATTGAATTGGCTATGTTCCAACGATCCTTGGATATTTGGAACGCAAACGAATATAATTGTCGGAATTTTATTCTTAATGGTTTGGATGATGGTCTTTATGACATATATTCATCTTTCACCATGGCAAGAGAAATTTGGGAGTCGTTGGAATCAAAGTACAAGATGGAAGTCGCTTGTTCCAAACGATTTATCGTGGGCAAATTCCTAAACTATAAGATGACGGATTCCAAATCGGTCGTGAAACAAGTAGAAGAAATGCAAATCTTGGTCCATGAATTGGAAGTCGAAGGTATAGGCATCAACTCTAACTTTGTTATTGGTTCAATAATTGATAAATGATAAGTTACCTCCATCCTGGAAAAATTTTAAACTCTATCTTAAACCTTTGTCCGAGGATATGAGTTTTGAGCAATTGATACTCAAATTGCGGGTGGAGGAGGACAACCGGATGAATGAGAAGGCGGATGCAATCTCGTTGGAACCAAATGCAAACATGGTTACCGGAAACTCATCAAAGTCAAAGTTCCAAAAAGGAAAGGGAAAGGCCACAGGTTTCAAGTATAACCTCAATACTTCAAACCCGATGTCCGTACAACGAAAGCCTTTCAAGAAACGTGTGATGAGTTGCTGGGTATGCGGAAAGCCGGGGCATCGAGCGAAGGATTGCCGCCATAGGAGAAACCATGGTGGTCCCGAAGGAGGAGGTGCCGGTGGAAACCCCCATCAAGCCAATGTGGTCAATGCTCCAAATCAATTCGTTGGAGTAATTGAGGCTTTTATGGTTACAAACGTGACCGATTGGTGGGTTGATACCGGTGCCACTAAACATATTTGTAACTCCAAGAACATGTTTGCTACATACCAAAAAGTTGATGATGAAGAACCCATGTATATAGGTAATGCCACGACCGCAAAAGTTGAAGGGAAGGGGAAGGTGAATCTCAAGCTTACATCGGGGAAGGAACTTGTGCTCACCAATGTCTTGCATGTACCGGCTATTACAAAGAACTTGATTTCTGGACCCACACTTAGTAACAAAGGATTCAAGATGGTGTTTGAATCGGATAAATTTGTGATTACTAAGGGTGGGATGTATGTTGGTAAGGGCTACCTAAATGAGGGGCTCTTTAAACTCAGTGTGATGAACAATGATGATGTAAATATTGTAAATGTTGTAAATAGCAATAAACCCGCAGGCTCTATCTCTGCTTCTATGTACATGCTTGACTCTTCTTCCTTATGGCATTCCCGTCGAGGACATGTCAACTTCCGATCCTTGCAAAGGATGACAAAACTTGGGTTATTACCCAAGTGTTCCATGGATAACAAGACAAAATGTGAGGTATGTGTTGAATCTAAATATTCAAGCCATCCACACAAATCTGTTGAAAAGTCTAATCAAGTACTCGGACTAATCCACAGCGATTTATGTGATTATAAAGCCACACCCACACGTGGAGGAAAGAACTATTATGTATCATTTATTGATGATTGCAGTAAATATTGTTATGTATACCTAATACATACCAAAGATGAAGCTTTGAATATGTTTAAGACATACAAGGCTGAAGTTGAAAACCAACTTGATAAAAGAATAAAAATTCTGAGATCCGATAGAGGATGAGAGTATGAGTCTAAGGACTTTGCAGAATTTTGTTCTCATCATGGCATAGTTCACCAAACCACGACTCCCTATACTCCACAACAAAATGGAGTAGCCGAAAGGAAAAATAGAACATTGAAAAACATGAACAATTCAATGTTGATTACTTCGGGAGCACCACATAGTTTGTGGGGTGAAGCATGCTTAACTGCAAATATGATACTTAATAGAATTCCTCATAAAAAGATCGATAAATCTCCTTATGAACTATGGAAAGGAAAACTTCCTTCCTACAAAAGGATGAAAGTGTGGGGTTGCCTTGCAAAGGTTCAAGTACCTTTACCCAAAAGGACAAAACTTGGACCGAAGACCATTGATTGTGTATATCTTGGTCCTGCAAGTAATAGTGCTGCTTATAGATTTCTGGTCCATAAGTCAAACAATGAAGATATCCACAATAACACAATCATGGAATCAATTGAGGCTGAATTCTTTGAACACATATTTCCTTTCAAGGATAAAGGGAAAGAAATCTCTAATCCAAGAAAGAGAGTATGTGAAGTAGATAACACCGATAGTGTTGAGAAACCAAATGAAGAGGGTACATCAAAGGCTCAAGAAGAAAACTTAGAGCCTAGAAGAAGTAAAAGGGGAAATATTGCTAAAGACTTTGGACCCGACTTCATGACATTTGTTGTCGATGAAGAACCTCAATCCTATAAAGCCGCCATGGATTCATCGGAGGCACCTTATTGGAAAGAGGCTATTCAAGGTGAGATAGACTCCATTGTTCAAAATAACACATGGAGATTGGTAGATTTACCACCGGGTCACAAGGTAATTGGTCATAAATGGATCTTCAAACGGAAATTGAGACCCGATGGCACTATAGAGAAGTACAAAGCTCGACTAGTTGCCAAGGGGTACCGACAAAAGGAAGGTCAAGACTTCTTCGACACCTATTCATCGGTTACTAGGATCACGTCTATACGGACGTTGATTGCGATAGCGGCTATACATAACTTAGAGATACATCAAATGGATGTGAAAACCGCGTTCTTGAATGGTGAATTAGAAGAAGAGATATATATGAAACAACCGGAAGGTTTTGTTGTAAAAGGCCAAGAGAACAAAGTCTGTAAGTTGATTAAGTCTCTTTATGGACTTAAACAAGCGCCAAAGCAGTGGCATGAGAAGTTTGATAACACTATGTTGTCAAATGGTTATCACATAAATGAATGTGATAAGTGTGTTGATGTGAAACAATACAAAGATGCTTATGTTTGTATGTTGATGATATGCTCATCATGGGATCAAACTTGGATGTAATAAACCAAACCAAGAAGATGTTAAACATCGCATTTGATATGAAAGATATGGGAGTTGTTGATGTTATCCTTGGTATAAAGATTAAAAAGGATCCAAATGGTTACATCCTTACCCAATCTCACTATGTTGAGAAGGTGTTGCAAAAGTTTGGTCATTATGTTGACAAACCGGTTGTGACTCCATTCGATCCTTCAAGTCAATTGAAGAAGAATCTAGGAGATAGTGTTGCTCAGTTGGAATACACTCAAGTTCTTGGAAGCTTGATGTATATCATGAACTGTACACGACCGGATATAGCGTATTGTGTGAGTAGACTTAGTCGGTACTCACATAACCCGGGAAAAGACCATTGGTATGCACTAGTAAGGGTGCTTCGATATTTGAAATACACAATGGGTTATGGGTTACATTATACAAAATACCCTCCCGTTCTAGAAGGGTATTGTGATGCTAATTGGATTTCCAACCATTCGGAGAGTAAGTCCACAAGTGGATATGTTTACACTTGGTGGTGCAGCCATATCTTGGAAATCTTCAAAGCAAACCGTGAATACACGGTCCACCATGGAAGCCGAATTCGTAGCCCTAGATAAAGCTGCTGAAGAGGCAGAATGGCTTAAAAGCTTCCTAGAGGGTATTCCCTTGTGGCCTAAGCCTGTTACCGCCGTTTGCATACATTGTGATAGTATGGCTGCTCTTACAAGAGCAAAGAATCAAATTTATAACGGCAAATCGAGACATATCAGGCGTCGCCACAAAACGATACGAGACTTGCTTAAGAATGGAATAATTTCCATCGATTATGTAAAGTCAAAGGAAAATATCGCAGATCCTTTGACAAAAGGCCTTAATAGAGAACAAGTCTCTTATACATCGAGGGGAATGGGCTTAAAGCCAATTCAATGAGTTCTACTCGGCGGAAACCTAACCTAGCAACATTGGAGATCCCATGGTCTAGGTTCAATAGGACAACTAGTTGAGGAAAACTCAAGACCGAATACACAGGTACGCCTATTCCTATGATGTTTATTTAGTGTATTTTCCGTTGATGATTTAAGGGTTGAATTCTTATTCTTAATAATACTGATAGCTTATTGGTGGAACACTACAGAATGTTCTTGATCAGTATTACCTATATGAGATTGATGTGGGGTCGCATCTTTGAAGACGGATATGGCAATGTCTTCTAAATTTCTCATGAAGAAAGGATTGTTCACGACCGAAATGAACACAACGGTAAGAGTCAACTATGCATAAACATGATATGTGTGATATTCATTGCCTTGACTTACTACAAAACGTGGTTAGTTCAAGACTCTTCGTCACTACCCACAAAGTAGGTCCGATGAATACTCACTAAGAACGGTTCAAGTCACCTAGACACCTTTTTCTGATGCTTTTCATGTTTATTTCCTGAATAAGAACAATAAATACTTTGAGAATATCTTATTTTCTATTCAAATGTGGGGTATTGTTAGAGTTTGAATAGAAAATGTGGGGTATTGTTGGGATAATCTCAATCATACCTCAAGTACTAGATATGTAAATAGGGCAAAGATGAAAATGTGTGACTTTTCATATGAAAATGTGTGACTTTTCATATGAAAATGTGTGACTTTTCATATGAAAAGGTGTGACTTTTCATATGAAAAGGTGTGACTTTTCATATGAAAAGGTGTGACTTTTCATCCTCCAACCGCCATAACCGAACAACTACAATGGTTCATTGGCACCGGTTGATCTAGTATAAATAGGAAGCATATGTAACAGATTATGATAGACAAAAAACACATATTCTCTTAAATTCTCTCAAAGTTCTTCATTGTTCTTCATCATGGAAGCATAGTTTGATTCGTCGAGTTCGAGAGTTCGATTCTTGAACGGGTTGTTGTATCCTCTAGACAGACGTCCAATCGATACGGTACGAGGGACGAATTTCTGTCTAAGGACACTGCTTGGCCGGCCTCAATCCAAATAACGATCTTCTTCAACTTCGTGATCAAGAAAGTCGAGTTAGTATTTTATCTTGAACTTTTGATTATGTATTTTCATTGATATGTAAATTTCGGATATATATATATATATATACATATAAATAATTCAGTATTTCCATTTGATTCAATATTGTGTGTTACGAATTTCAATTTGTGTATCTAAGGTCTAACAAAGTAATCTAGGTATAGGGGGTTTGTGGGTAGGTAGTCTTCGGGCTACAAACTGGGCTCTTTTTGGAAAATGGTGGTGGCGTTTTAAGTCGAGTAAGGAGGAGCTGTAGGTTCGGATCAAAAAGAGCATCTACGGTGATGATGGTGGTGTGGGTAGTTTTAGGAACTCGAGTTTAGGATCACTAGGGGCTTCGGGAGACATTACGCATGTAGGGAAGGATTTTTCCAAAATTGGTGTCGATTTTTCGGACTCTTTCGGGAAAAGGATTGGTGATGGAAGGGACACTTCTTTTAGGAAGCATAAATGGTTAGTTAATTATAGGCTTTGCGAGTCGTTCCCAAGGCTCTTTAGGTTGGAAGTCCAAAAGGATGTTTCGTATGTAACCGGATAGAGAGATAACCGTTGGTGTGCGTCGCGGGAGTGGGCTAGGGATCCTAGGGGAAGATCGTCTGGTGATGTTTTGGAGTTGAGTTCCATTATTAGTAGCATTAATGTTAGGCCGAGTGAGGGGGATCATCGGGTGTGGTGACTTGGCAAGGATGGGTGTTTCTTGGTCTCGGCTCTTAGGTGCTTTATTGAAGATTTTCTGCAGGTTCTAGGGAACTATTTCCATCACAATGGAGTACTTGCACGCCAAGAAAGGTTTGCATCTTCATTTGGCGTCTTCGATGGGGGAGGATACTAGTTTGGGCGGTCCTACACGACAAAGGATTGGACTTGCATTCTACCCTTTAGCCTTGTCGCGGTAGTGAGGTGGAAACTATTGAGCATTGCTTCTTTAAATGTCCTTCGAGTTTCTCGTTGTGAAAAGATATATTTTGTTGGTTGGGGTGGAAATTATCGCCACTTTGCTCCTTTGATGACTTGGTGGCCGGTTTGGACTCGCTCTCTACCCTAAGTTACACATGGCATCTTTGGAAGGCGGTCATTTGGATAACCCTCTACTTGATCTTGAAACATCGTAACACTCGGGTTTTTTCGTGTGGGCCTAAGGAACAAAGTGATCGTCTCTTTACGATTAAACTTTTGTCTTTCCAATGGATCTCCAAAAGGGACAAGGATTTCAAAAGGTCGTGGTCGGATTGGTGTGGAGGAGGTTGCGGTTCTGATGGATAGGCGTCTGGTTTTCTTAATCTCCCTTGGGGCTCGTTTCTTACGTGAATTCGGGTTGGATCTTTCTGTCTCGTTTGGTCGTTTTGGTTTGGGCTTGTCTCGTGGTCGGTGGTTCTTTCTTTTCGATAGAGAGGTCTCGTCGAGGCTCTGTCGCATAGGACCTTTTTGATGTCTTGTTGGTTCTTTTGTTTCCAGGTTGGGTAGGTTTCGTTGTGGCTCTTTTGTGCTTCGGTGGGTTTGCCTTTGTCTTGCATCTCACAAGAGGTTGTGTTCGTGGTCTTTGTTCTTATTCCTGTAATCTTTTTTACTTAATAAATGTTTTGCTTGCCGTTCAAGAAAAAAAACACTGCCATTTTTAATTAATAATAGAAATAATTAAAAACTACAAAATTTTCGATTTAACAATCAATTTAAAAAAAATTACATGTTAGATAACGTTCCATGTTGCTAACGAGTTTTTGAACATATACTCTCTTTGTTATCATGTGTAATTACAAATTTTTACTTTTAGCATCAAACTATAAATTGACAATATGTTTATATAATACATTATACAACTATATTATATATAACCGTAGACGGTAGGGGTGCTCACGGGTTGGGTTGATCGGGTTGAAGGCATTTCGACACATCAACCCAATGTTGGCGGTTTGAAAAAAATTCAACCCAACCCAACCCAACTCAAACAAAGACACAACCCAACCCAACCCAACCCGTTCGGGTTGATAGGGTTAGTCGGGTTGGTCGGGTTGTGTTTAAACAAGGTGACATCAAAATTAAAAACATAAAAATAAAGGAAACATGTCTTTAAAATACAACCGATAATTCAGACAATACTTAGATACTATATATAAAAATGTTTAAACCAAATATAATCAAATAACTTGACGTTTTCAATTTGCATATATATGTCATCAAATGTTTTTCTCAATTTACATATATATGTTAACATCTACTATATATATATATATATATATATATATATATATATATATATATATATATATGTGTGTGTGTGTGTGTGAGAGAGAGAGAAAATGAGTTATATAGAGATGGATAAGATATTGAATATATATATATAGTTATATAGAGATGTATACGAGATTGAATATATATATATATATATATATATCGGGTTCATCGGGTTGGGTTGGGTTCAAATTATCGTAACCCAATACATACGGTTTGAAGATTTTACAACTCGATTGGACATCGGGTTGCTTCGGGTTGGGTTTTTCCACGTCGGGTTGGGTTGGGTTGATCGGGTTGGTCGGGTTGATCGGGTTTTTGAGCACCCCTAGTAGACGGTAAGACCAAAACAATATTTGTTGTTTTATTTATATATTTGACCAAGCTCTAAACAAGAACAATGTGAGTATATAGGCAACATGCCAAAGTTGCAAAGTTTGAATGCACTGTATTTTCCAAAGAAGAAGACAACCCAAAATTGTATTTTTCCCAAACTCATAAAATAAAAGCTATAACACACTTTTTAGTTATTGGTCTTTTAAATTATTTTATTCGTTTTTCTTTTATGGTTATATAGAAAATAAATCATGTAGTTTATTAAATACAAGTTTCGAATGCCTCTATTGTAGCTCAGTTGGCAAAGGGGCGGGATGATTTTGCCCAATACATAACAGGTCTTGGGTTTAATCCCAGACCCCTCAACTAACCTCATCCGCTGAGTGAACCAAAAAAAGTCTCCTCACATTATTGTACTTAGAGCCAGGTTCCGTGTGGGGCCGGTAATCAAACTTTTTGCCCAATACAAGTTTCGAATGATAATTAATGAAGTTTACATTAATAAAACTGATGATCAACTAAAAAAATCCGGAATAAATTTTTTAATATTCTTTTTTTAGCACGAAAATAATGAAATAAACATGAAAGTTATTTAAAAAAAATAAGGTTTGCTGTTTCAAAAGAGTGATAACGATGTATTATATTTTTTTCTATATAACATTGTATATTTAATTCTTCGTATTATAATTATATAGTTTCAAATTAGTTCTTATTATTACATTTTACTTTACTTTTGTATATTATATAATGTTTAATCTGTTGCTCTGAATTCTAATAAGATAACACGAGTTAACAGGTTTTTATGCGATGTATGTGCATGTGGGATGTTTGTATGTAATATTGTCCAGATACAACAAAAGTTAAAATGTTTTTTTAATAATTATTTTCATATATATGTTAAGTTGATTTTTCAAAGTACCTATCGTATTAAGAATTAATTTAAAAATACAGTGTTGTATAACAAAAAATTAGACTCTAATTCTATAATAATAAAATATAAAATGCATTAGTATTTTTTATATTTATCTCTTTAATAAAAAAAATGTAAACACATGACATATCGTTTATTGTTTTATATCTTGATTATATGTAAATGTGGTGTCTTCTTTCCCTTTCATTTATCGTATTATTTTTACTCTTATGCCTACAAATCGGTGCGTATATTTTGCCTTCTAAAGCTAATAATCTTCTATTTACTTCAGATTGAATCTGGGATGGTGCAGAAACAGTATATTGCAAAAGTCGTTGGGGAGTTTCCTGAGGAGGAGGTATAGTTTTGTAATGAAGATGGATGTATATGCTAATTTTTCGATGTTGGTTAATCATAATATATATATTTTTTTGTTGGTTTTCTTATTTAAATCTGATCCAGCAAGTTGTCAACACATAATTACAGAAAGGATCCTGAAGTATACATATTGACATTAATGCTCTAACAACCGGAAAACAGCAGCAGAGAGAGTAAGAGAGAAGGAAGGGGAGGGTAAAGTCCAAATTACCTGTTGTCGATGGTGTTGGGGAGTGGAAGAAGGAAGGGGAGGGTAAAGTTGGAAGAAGTAAACTCTGAACCATTGAGTAACACCCTAGATGCAAAATGGTTAAGAGACTATTGTCACCATTAAGAGGTGTTTTTTTTTGCCAAACAACCCCAGCCTCTTACCGATTCAGAGGTAACCTCTGAATGGAACCATTAAGAGGTAAACAAACAGCCCCCAAATAACATTAGGTTACCAGATGAATATGACAGGACCAAGAATCTTACCTGGTAAGAGCGGAAGCAAGGACCGAGAGTCGAAAGCAAGGACCGAGAGTCCTATCCGGTAAGTGTGTGCGACGACTCTTACCAAGGCTTGCATGCGGGCTTTGAGGGCTCCAGCGGGTAGCGGTAGGGGGGCTGCAGGCTTGAGGCTCGGGCTTGGCAATCAGGTTTGAAAACCCGAGAAACCCGAATGGTTTTTCCTTTTTTTTAATTTTTTGTTAATAATTTAAAAATAACGCCGTTGCAACGGCTACTTTAAAAAAAATCCAATTTAATCACACTATATGTAACACCCGTGATTTTCGGATAAGTACAACTCCGATTCAGTGAGGAATCGATCTTTTAAGAAAAAAATATGGAAAATAGGATTTGGAGTTAAATCCTATATTTTATTGTTTTGTTGGATGGGGAATTCGAATACGAGTCCAACGGTTCTTTCCGGAGCGAAAACGGAGCTAGAACGAGGAAGTTATGGCCAAAACGAGTTTCGGTACACTCTGAGCTATTGTGCCCGGCGATAGTGACACTGTCACAATCACCGTGTCAATATCGCCCATGATGTACCGAGAGTTGGAGGGGCACGGGCGATTATGCCCTGGCGATTGTGACACTGTCACAATCGCCGTGTCATTATCGCCGACGGGCTCCAGGGGGCTTTAAATCCTTTTCTCATTCCTTCTTCTTCATTATGTATCTCTCTCTCGACTCAACTCTCTCTCTCAGCCGATTTTCTCAAGAAACACCATCCCCTCCCCTCTCCTTCTTCATTTATTCACCATCTAAGTTGTAATCAAACCCTTCCTCCATTGTTGAGCATATTGGAGAGCTTGGAGCTTTTGTGGAGATTAGGAGTTCGTCTTGGAGGATTCAAGTGTTAAGGTAATCTCTAGTTAGATTATTGTTATATTTCACTTCCTCTTCATATTGTGGTGTTGTAGGTCGATTTTGGTGATGATGGGTTAAGGAAATATGGTTTGCCTCATATTTAAGAACTAGGGTTTGTTATATTTGGGGGTTTTGATGTGTTATGGTTAGGAAATGATTCCTTATGGTTGGATTGTGATATTGATGGTTGGGATTTCATAAATCTAGGTTTTGGAAGTTTTGGCTTGAGCATGCAAACTTCATCAAAGGAGCATACGTTGGAGAAACCCTAGATTTAGCTTAAATCTAGCGAGGTGAGTTCAAGTTACTTTGCGAAAACGTTGTACATGCCAAAATGAGTATTTTACAAATATGTGTGTGTTTTACTTGAAAATATATATGGTTGAGTTATTTGGTTGATTTAACTCTTTGGAAGTGTTTATCTTCATAAATGTGTAAAACATCCATATTTGGGGCTTTTGGATGTTTGGATGGTTAGAAACCATAAATTGTCTTTAAAAGAGTAATTGCTCAAAATAAGGTTTATTTGATGGTTTAATCATGTTAGTGTAAATGATTTTAATAAACCATTTGGAACAATGCACTTTTAGTGTTATGAGTCTTTTGAGTGTTTACCAGTTTTAGATACTCGAGGTGGAGTCTTGGATGTGTTATATGCTTAAGTGCCTTTTTATTTGAATATGTGTCGGTTTGAGTGTTGGTCTTATGTGTGAAGACCGTTTGATGTTTTCGTGTTCTTAGTATCTTTGGGATTAATGAACCTCGGTGAATCATATGCATTGTTGAGTTATGAAAGAATTTCACATGTATATACGTATAGATGCATATATGATTTGACTTCATTGGGAAGGTGGCAATGAAGGGGTTATGAGACTATCATGCCTCAGAGCATGTGTTTGCATTTTGTGGGCTAGATGCATTTTCATTTGCATGAGGTGACGTCAATAAATGATCATTAGATCTTTGAGCAGATGGCTCAGTTTTGGACTCAATTGAGTCTTGAGGGCATTTGCCCGGTTTTAATAAGCTCGACGTGGGCTTGGGGTTTGCATTGCATGAGTTGCATTATGTTTGAGATTTACATGAGTTTGAATGCATTAGTTATTCTTTTGAGGTCATGTATGCATTTTTAAGTTAAGTAAGCTTGTTTTGGATGGTGGGTTTTCCAAGGTAAAGACCTAGTATGGTTGAACTTGAGGGCTTGGACTAAAGACCTAGTATGGTTGATGTCTAAGAGGGGCTAAAGACCTAGTATGGTTGATGCCGAAGACAGACTAAAGACCTAGTATGGTTGATGTCTGAGATGGACTAAAGACCTAGTATGGTTGATGTCTAAGATGGGCTAAAGATCTAGTATGATTGATGCCAAGGATTTACTAAAGACCTAGTATGGTTGATGTCATCCTTTTTCCACATCCAAGAAGCTTACTTACATTTATTTAATCGTGGTTTAATTTATGTGTTTGCCACATCTGATGAGATCGGGTCTCCCCCGTCACCGAAGGGTGTTGATTTTGGGTAATTTGTCTATTCACATTGTTGAGGTTATATTACATGCATATGGATTGTTTTCCATGATTGATGGACGGATTTATGTTACATTCTTATTGGACGTTTTAACTGCTGGAGTTTTATTCTATGGTATTTGGATTTTAATACATTTTACGTTTGCGTGAGTTTGGCTTCGTATTATGTTTCCAACGAAAGATCATATTTAACTGGATGGTTTCCATGCTTTACGGGTTAAGTATGTATTGTCAACCGCATTTGAAGGTTTTGCTTAAAACTAGATTTATTCACGTATTTGAGTGAGTTGGGATTGTAACTCATTTTTGAAAAACGCTTTACACTTTTGGGATGGATTCCTATGGATTTTGAGTGCGTTGGAAAATGAGTCATTTATGCTGTTTGGGAAATCTTTTTGGAAATGTTAGACTCTGTCGCACGCTTTCATTAAAAGATTTATTTAAATCATGACTAAGATTATTAATTGTCGATTTATGATTTTATATAGTCATGATAAAATGCTTGAACTCACTAGGCGTAAGCCTAACCCTTTTTATTTGTCGGCATGTGCAACAGGCTCAGGTTGGGGTAGCTCTAGCTACATTGTGAAGTGGCGAGTGCTAGTAATGTGCACGAGAGGTGAATAGCTTAAGTTATATTTCCGCATTTACCCTTGGGAAGTAGCACTTGTGTTTGGATTAAGTGATGTCCGAGGCGAGTTTAGTTTTGGTAATGAGACTTGTGTTGTACGCGTTGTTTGGAGATAATCATAGTTTGTAATTTGAGGTATTTTACCTAATGTTTCGGATGTAATATTGAAAATTTTAATTAGTTGCTCTTTCCAAATTTGAGGGTGTTACACTATATATATAATCCTAAAACCCATTTTATTTTTCACACAAAACAACTCTCTCATTCTCTCATTCTCTTCCATTCTCTATATTTTAAACAATATGGATTCGCCACAACCCGGTTCACCGACCGCATCATCATCATCCGTAGACACCGACGAGTTGTTGAATCTACAAAGGGAAGTTTTTCGACAGGCTGCACAATGGATTTATGGTAGCACCGCCTCATCGTCAACAAGAGAGAGGGCCGCGAACATAGAAAGAGGTCGAGTAGCTGCAAACGAGCGGCTTATGCGGGACTACTTTGGCAACAACCCGGTTTATACACCGGATATGTTTAGGCGGCGGTTCAGGATGAGCAGGCAACTATTCGAACGAATAGTTGAAGATTTAGAAGGAGAGTATCCGTATTTTACACTTCGGTTGGACGGCAGACGCAAACAAGGTTTTTCTCCGATACAAAAGTGTACTTCCGCTATTCGGCAATTGGCGTATGGAGTAGTTGCTGACGCACTTGACGAGTACATCCGTATGGGAGAGAAAACGTCACGAGATTGTCTGTACAAATTCTGCACATGTATTATTGAACTGTATGGTCAAAAATATTTACGCAAGCCTACTTTTATTGATATTCAGAAGTTGTACGCCGTGCATGAAGCTAAACACGGATTTCCCGGCATGCTCGGAAGCATAGACTGTACTCACTGGGCGTGGGCAAATTGTCCGGTAGCATGGCGAGGTCAATTCATGAGAGGTGATCATGAGCACCCGACAATCATGCTAGAAGCAGTGGCCTCTCAAGATCTATGGATCTGGCACGCATACTTTGGTGTTGCCGGTTCCAACAACGACATCAATGTTCTCAATCAGTCGCCCATCTTGAACGATGTATATGATGGAAAAGCACCCGACTGCCCTTTTGAGGTGAATGGAGCCGCCTACGAGCACGGATATTATCTAGCGGATGGGATATATTCGGAATGGGCTACTTTCGTAAAATCATTTACGTGCCCACAGGACCCTAAACGACAAAAGTTCAAGTCCGCGCAAGAATCGGCACGTAAAGATGTTGAACGAGCTTTTGGCGTGCTTAAACAACTTTGGCATATACTTCATAACCCGGCACGCGGATGGGAACCGACAAGATTGGCAAACATTATGTACGCTTGTGTCATATTACACAATATGATACTCGAAGACGAATACCATGCTATTTGTGGTGGCGATGAAAACGACCTTTTCACGGATGATATCGAAACCCAAATCAGTGAGGAACAACGCGCGGCAAATGTTCGAGAAGTCAAAAACCGGGGCACTCATAATAACCTTCGGTCGGATTTGGTCGAACATATTTGGCGTATCCAAGTTCCCAACAATGACGACGAGTAGATTTTTAAATTTATTTTGTAATTTTTATTTTTAATGAATGATATGAATTTTTATTTTTATTATTTATCTTATTTTTATTTATTAAAAAATATATAAATATTTTTATGTTGTTAAATAATTAAATGTATAAATAAAAGAATTAAAAAAAATGAGGTGGCAAGAGGGCTTGAGGGTAGCGCTACGGGTCTTTAGGGCTTGAGGAGAGGGTTAGGAGAAAAGCTGATGTGGCGCTGATGTGGCGCTTGAGGGCTTGAGGGCTTCTACGGAACGGTACTGATGGCCTTATACAGGTATATTATATATAACCGTAAACGGTAAGACCAAAACAATATTTGTTGTTTTATTTATATATTGGACCAAACTCTAAACAAGAACAATGTGAGTATATAGGCAACATGCCAAAGTTGCAAAGTTTGAATGCACTGTATTTTCCAAAGAAGAAGACAACCCAAAATTGTATTTTTCCCAAACTCATAAAATAAAAGCTATAACACACTTTTTAGTTATTGGTCTTTTAAATTATTTTATTCGTTTTTCTTTTATGGTTATATAGAAAATAAATCATGTAGTTTATTAAATACAAGTTTCGAATGCCTCTATTGTAGCTCAGTTGGCAAAGGGGCGGGATGATTTTGCCCAATACATAACAGGTCCTGGGTTTAATCCCAGACCCCTCAACTAACCTCATCCGCTGAGTGAACCAAAAAAAGTCTCCTCACATTATTGTACTTAGAGGCAGGTTCCGTGTGGGGCCGGTAATCAAACTTTTTGCCCAATACAAGTTTCGAATGATAATTAATGAAGTTTACATTAATAAAACTGATGATCAACTAAAAAAATCCGGAATAAATTTTTTAATATTCTTTTTTTAGCACGAAAATAATGAAATAAACATGAAAGTTATTTAAAAAAAATAAGGTTTGCTGTTTCAAAAGAGTGATAACGATGTATTATATTTTTTTCTATATAACATTGTATATTTAATTCTTCGTATTATAATTATATAGTTTCAAATTAGTTCTTATTATTACATTTTACTTTACTTTTGTATATTATATAATGTTTAATCTGTTGCTCTGAATTCTAATAAGATAACACGAGTTAACAGGTTTTTATGCGATGTATGTGCATGTGGGATGTTTGTATGTAATATTGTCCAGATACAACAAAAGTTAAAATGTTTTTTTAATAATTATTTTCATATATATGGGCTAATTTAAAAGTAGTCAGTTATCCACTATGGGTGCGTTTGGTACGCAGACAGGACGGGACAGGATAGGACAGGACGGGACAGGACAGAACAGGACAGGACAGCTGTTCAGTGTTTGGTAACACATAAATAGGATTGGATAGGACAGAACAGGACCAGTTAAATGACCCATTTACCCCTAGTGATTTGTTTAGTGGTGGTGGGGGGGGGGGGGGGGGGATGGGGAATTCGGTAAGAAATGCTTGGCGTGGGTGAATTGGACTAAAACGGTGGGGGACTTTGGGAAGGGAGGGTTGAACATAGGGAGTTTATCAAGTTCAAACTTGGGGCTTCTAGGAAAATGGTGGTGGAGGTTCAAGAGGGAGAAAGGTGCTATGTGGGTTAAGGTGATAGAAAATATTTACGGGAGGGATGGGGGCTTGAGAGGACCAAACCTTGGCGAGAATAGAAACTCGGTGTGGAATGAGGTGGTAAGAGCGGGGAGAGAGGTGAACGAAGTGGGAGTGGAGTTCACAAATTCGTTTGGGAAAAAGGGTGGGGGAGGGTCGGGACACTAAGTTTTGGTGTGAGACTTGGTTGGGGAATGTCACCTTTAAATTGGCATATCCGAGACTATTCCTTCTTGAAACATCAAAGGATAGCTCGATATGGGAAAAAGGAGATTGGGTAGGAGATAATTGGGTGTGGAAGTGGTCGTGGAGGAGAGAACTGAGAGGTAGGGAAAGAGGAGAATGGGAGTCATTACTTTCGTCCCTTGGCGAGTGGAAACCGGTTAAGGATAGGAGGGACGATGTAGTGTGGTCCTTGGACCTAAATGGAGTTTTTTCGGTTAAAACATTGCGTCATCTAATCTGCGATAAAGAACATGTGGTTGCAGGTACAAATTCGACCACGATATGGAGCAAAGCGGTTCCGAAAAAGGTCGGGATCTTCATTTGGCGGACAAGATTGGGACGTATTCCATGTCGATCGGTTCTAGATGCAATGGGACTAGACTTACATACAACACTTTGTCCGAGATGCGAACGCGAAGTTGAATCAGTGGAACATGTGTTGATACGATGTGAAGATGTTCTCAACATTTGGAAGAATGTGGGTAGATGGTGGAATATCAACCTCGAGTCGGCAAGAACTATAAACGATATTATCTCAGCTGGGAATCACTTCGGAGAAGGATCAAAGAAAGCGAAGTTGTAGACTGACGTGGTCTGTACCTTTCTGTATTTCATATGGTCGGGTCGGAACAACCTCATCTTTAGAGAGGATAAAAGAAACTTACTGGGACAGTTTTTTGAATTCCAACGGAAGGCGTTCAAATGGATTTCGAAAAGTGATCGTAACATCTTACAAGACTGGACCGTTTGGTTGTCATCTCCCTTCAACAGTTGTTCGTAACCCAAGATTGGCATAGCGGTACAGGACGTGGAAAGCACAGAAGAACAAGTCGAGGTGGCTCTCGATAAGTCAGAGGCGAGTCTGAGGAATCTGGATGTTTTTTCTTTTTTGATCGAGCTGAACGAAGGGCCTGTTCACATTAAGCTGCTGGATCAGACCAGGCGGCTGTTTGAATTTCATCTCGACTGCTGTTGCGTCTGTTTGAACAAGCAACTGAAGTCTGGGTGTCTGTAGTTTACTCCTTGTAAACTAGAGATGGGGTATTTTTCTTTCCCAAAAGTTTTCTGTTAGTCTTGTTTTTTTGGGTAGCTTCGGTCGTGGCTGTTTGTTGCTGTTGTATCTTTGCTTTTTCAATTGGTTGGTAATAAAATTTTGATTTGCCTTTAAAAAAACAGTCCTCTAATTCACTTCTTCCTAACACAAGCGACGAGGGAGACTTACCTACTCTCTCGCACGACATGTCTCCCCCTCTCTCTTAAGCAATGACTATCAGTACTATTAATGCTAAAAATCGTCCCAAGGAAGATTTAAAGTCGATGTGGAGCTTTAACAACTAAAGAAAGGTATCTCGCGACAAAATCTTACGACAGATAACAAAAATAAAAAGAGACAACGAAATTTGGTGACGCGGAAAACCCCGTCGAGGGTAAAAACCACGGTCGACAATAGAAGTCGACAGTGCACTATGGTCGTCAAACTGGGACAACGTCGTCTAATAACAAGTGTTATGATACAATCGAATACAATACCGTTTTGACTAATTGCTTTATATTGGTCAAATGACTTTTACGTAAAAGAACGCTAGTTTGAGTCTAGGTATCCAAAATCAACACCTAATTCTCTCAAACTTATGCTCTAATACCAACTTGTAACACCCTCAAATCTGTAAAGAGCAACTAAATAAAATTTCGATAAAATAATTACTTAAGGAATAAAATTCCTTCTACAAACCATTCTTAGAATTACCTCAAGATAAAACATAACAACTCTCTCACAATTAATAACTCAAGTCATACTATGCGACTACAAAAGTCGGATGTTACTTAACACAATTACAAGTTGCTAATCCCAAACCAAGTGCGGAAGACTTCACCAAGCAATTCATTTCTTGTGCACACCACTAGCACTCATCTCTTCACAGTGTCACTAGAACTACATCCCAACCGGAACCTGTTGCACATGCCGACAAATAAAAAGGGTTAGGCTAACGCCTAGTTAGTTCAAGAGTTTTATCATGATTATGCAATTCGTAAAAAGGAAAGAGTGAGACTCTAATCATGATTCCCAAAATGATTTACATTAAATATGAACACAATCTGATTTCCAAGAATATGTATTTTAGACGATGGCAACGCCACGTAAAACATTTCTTTACGATGTAAGCTCCAACCCAAAATTCACCCAAAATGTGAATAAACATTAAATTCCCAAATGATATAAACGTGAATAAAACTCCATTATTCAAAACATCCCAACCATGATTAAACATAATACATTGCCCATAAATCATGGAAAACAATCCATTTAGATATATAATTACGTTACCGAAAACATGGATAAAAGTAAATACCCAAAACAACACCCTTCGGCGACGGGGGAGACCCGCTTACCAACGCAAGTGACGGAACACAAAAGTATGCCACTTGACAAGTTGGTAAATCCAAACACTTAGTAAGACATATAACGGATGCCGAGTGTGGCCACTTAAAACCACACCCAATTTTGGGGTAACATCCTTAACGTATTCGCACGTAGGACTTATACCATACCGTCGATGCCTAACCGTGCCGCGATGTGGAAAACTATCGTCCCATCATCGGCATAATGACTATAACGTATTCGCACGTAGGACTTATATCATACCGTCGATGCCTAACCGTGTCGCGATGTGGAAAACTATCGTCCCATCATCGGCATAATGACTATAACGTATTCGCACGTAGGACTTATACCATACCGGCGATGCCTAACTATGCCGCGATGTGGAAAACTAGCGTCCCAACATCGGCATAAAGACTACAGTGCTTATGGATCCATTACATTACGAATAAAACATTACATGACCCCACACGAATGAACTAGCACATTCAAAACATGTAATTCTCAATTAAGATGCATTAAATGCAAAACATAACCAAACGCCCAACATCGAGCTATCAAAATCGGACAAATGTCCCCAAGACCCAACGGAGACAAAAACCGAGCCATGGGCTCAATAAATCAAATGACCATTAGTAAAAACATAAAATGAATTAAATGTAAACAATACACGTTTATGCGAACACCCGTTTTAAATTCATGAATAACCAACACACAACATTTGGGTGGGACATCCCATTTTCCAAAGGAACTCATACCGTTTACACTTTCAAACCGTCTCATAACGTAATCTATGCATATTTCCAAATCATCCATTAAAATACATTTTCGTAACAAGCAGACTCCCTTTATAAAATAAATCATCAAAACATTTTATTTATGATTTATCTATCAAATCTTCCAAAAATTCCAAATATAGGTGTTTTACCATATTTACAACGTTAAACACTTCAAAAGTCAAAATCCACCAAATAACTCAACAATTAATAATTTCCATGTAAACACACAAGTACATGGAAAAATAACATTTTTGGCATGTACAAAGTTTTCACAAAGAAACTTGAACTCACCTTGCTAGATTTAGGCTAAATCTAGATTTTCCCAAACGTAAGCTCCTTTGAAGAGACTTGCATCTTCAAGCCAAAACCTCCAAAAACCTAGATCCATAAGTTTCCAACCATCAATAATTAGATCTAACCATGTAGAATCATTCTCCAACCATTTTACACCAAAATACCCACTTATACCAAAACCCTAATTTTCATGGGTGAGGAAGAAGATGATTACCTCAACTAAACATAACCAAAATCACCCAATAATACCCCAAAATGAAAGGGAAAGTGAAAACAACAACAATCTAGCTTTTGGGTAGGGAGAGATTACCTTCACCACTTGAATCCTCCAAAAGAAAGCTCATAGTTTCCCCAAAAGCTTCAAGCTTCCACATCTTCAACAATGGTGGAAGTGGATTTAGTTTGAGTGGAGAAGATGAAGAAGAAGAGAAATGATTTAGGGTTTTCTAGAGAAAGAGATCGGTTTTAGAGAGAGAGATAGAGCTGAGTTGTTGTGAAGGAAATGAAATGAGGGAAGAGAGAGATAAAGGGGCTTAAGAGGAAACACAAATATCTCATCAGGGTTTCCGCGGACGTCCGGCCTTAGCTGATCCAAACCCCTCAAATTTTATGTTGCTTCCGCGAATGACCCGCGGAGTTTCGCGCTACGCGGACGTCTGGCCCTTGGCCCATGCGGACGTCCGCAACCCCAAAACTCAGAATCCAATTTTTGCGGTGTTACAAGTAATCTAGGTATAGGGGGTTTGTGGGTAGGTAGTCTTCGGGCTACAAACTGGGCTCTTCTTGGAAAATGGTGGCGGCGTTTTAAGTAGAGTAAGGAGGAGTTGTAGGTACATATCAAAAAGAGCATCTACGGTGATGATGGTGGTGTGCGTAGTTTTAGGAACTCGAGTTTAGGATCACTAGGGGCTTCGGGAGACATTACGCATGTAGGGAAGGATTTGTCCAAAATTGGTGTCGATTTTTTGGACTCTTTCGGGAAAAGGATTGGTGATGGAAGAGACACTTCTTTTAGGAAGCATAAATGGTTAGTTAATTATTGGCTTTGCGAGTTGTTCCCAAGGCTCTTTAGGTTGGAAGTCCAAAAGGATGTTTCGTGTGTAACCGGATAGAGAGATAACCGTTGGTGTGCGTCGCGGGAGTGGGCTAGGGATCCTAGGGGAAGATCGTCTGGTGATGTTTTGGAGCTGAGTTCAATTATTAGTAGCATTAATGTTAGGCCGAGTGAGGGGGATCATCGGGTGTGGTGACTTGGCAAGGATGGGTGTTTCTTGGTCTCGGCTCTTAGGTGCTTTATTGAAGATTTTCTGCAGGTTCTAGGGAACTATTTTCCATCACAGTGGAGTACTTGCACGCCAAGAAAGGTTTGCATCTTCATTTGGCATCTTCGATGGGGGAGGATACTAGTTTGGGCGGTCCTACACGACAAAGGATTGGACTCGATCTCTACCCTGAGTTACAGGTGGGATGTTTGGAAGGCGATCATTTTGTTGATCTAAACCCTCAATGAGTTGATAATGACTCTTGAGAATCACTTAGTGACAATTGTAAGTAAACATTATGTATAAGTGTTTCACTATCGCTGATAAGTACCAAGACTGTTTCAGTACCGCTGATAGGAAATGCAAGTTATTTATTCGTTACATTCAGCGAACCTGTTCATCAGCATGCTCTGAGCCTGTTCAGTTCTACTGATGATCACTGATAGTTTTAGATGTTTACTTATGATCCCTGAAGAAAAGTTTCACGTCAACAAATGTTCTATGCTGAAGTCGAAGATCAAGCCAATGAACCAGCGACAAGTCTACTAATGAACTGATGCGGATATTAGCGAAGCCAAGAGCTGTCCACTCAACGTGAAGTTTCAAGTAGAAGACTTCAGCGAACGCTGAAATTTATCACTCGCTGATAAAGAACTCTTCAGCGAACGCTGATCATGAAGTTTCCTCTACAAGATACTTTTGTCTTACCCCTTTGCACGCCTCCGTACGATTTGTCAGAATAGGACATCCCTTTTGTCCATGATCGTACTACCAACTCTGAATCTACACTGTTCATCATGCGGCTACTAGGTTGTCTACCAAGGTCAAACCATGCGACCAATCAGCTGCTGCCACGTGTAAAGTTATACTGTTGTGCATTTAATGCATGCAATATATAAGAAGAAACCCTACCTCAGAAATGAAGTGCTCAGCCATTCTTCTTCTTACTACTTTGTGTTAGAATATTATTCGTAGTATTCTTATCTCCTTTCTATCTTATTTCTAGTGCAAGAAAACTTAGTGTTTCTCTTAACTTGTTTAGATTAGGTCTATTCCTTAATCTTATTCCACAAAAGGTGTAAATTGTTTGATACATATCAATAAACAATTTAGAAAAGTAAAATCTATGTGTTTGTATTCAACCCCCCCCCCCCTCTACAAACTTGTATAACCCTTTCGGGACCAACAAGTGGTATCAGAGCAGATTGTTTAAACTCATAAACAAGATCTTGCTTATACTAATCTTTTCTCCTCTTTGCTAATTCTCATAATGGCTACCAACACAAACACAAACTATATCGACAATGGTTCTCTTGCAAAACCCCCTAGATTTTCCAGAGATAACTTTAATCTATGGAAAAATAGGATGATACTCTTCTTAGAAGGTGTAGACCCTACTATGCCTTATTACATCGAAAATGGCCCACATATTCCTGTTAGGACTGATCCTGAAGTTCCAGGCACTGCTACTAGAGCTGCCATTCCTGAAAGAATCATGCCCAAGGAACCTCACAATTGGTCCGATGAAGACAAGAAGAAAGTTGCTATCGATACTAAAGCCATATCTATTCTTTTTATGACTCTTCCTGACGAAGTCTACCATTCCGTCATGAACCTGAAAACCTCTAAATCCATGTGGGATACAATATGTGTTCAATATGAAGGTACGTCTGAAGTCCAGGACTCAAGAAAGATCAACCTAGTAAGACAGTACAAAAGCTTCATTTGTGGTAAGAATGAATCTCTCTCTGAAGTACATCAACGCTTTAACTGTTTAATAATTGATTTAAAGACTGTTGGTAAGGAATATTCTAACTTTGAGATCCTGACAAAGTTTCTAGAATGTCTACCTGAAAGCTGAGACAATTATTCAATGTGTCTCAAGCTATCAAAGGATCTAAAATCTATGACCCTCTCTACCTTATTTGGCACTATGCTCAATCATGAGCAGTCGTGTCATCTTAAGAAGAATCTTGTAAAAGATTCCAAAAGCACACCTGTTGCTTTACTCTCAGAGTCACCTTCCACTCAACGATCAACTATCACTGTCACTGAGTTGGAAACTAACTCTGAATGCTCATCAGATGCTGACTCTTCAGATCTTGATGAATCTCTGGCACTCCTGGCTAATAAGTTCAGGAGATTCGCTAGAAAGAGTAACTCCAGAAGGAACAAGCCCCTTTCACTCACTGACAAGCCAAAAACATCAACCCCTGTTGATAAGGCTACTGCTACCTGCTTTAACTGTGAAAAAGTAGGACACTTTGCTAGTGAATGCAGGTCAAAGAAAGTCTCTAAATCCTCAGCTTTCCCCAAGAAATCCTCTAACCCTAGGGCTAGAGATGATAAATATCAAAAGCTGAAAGAAAAGTATGCAAAGCTGAAAAGCTTTAAGAAGAAAGGCAAAGGCCTAATGGATGACTTTGACTGGGCTGCCTCTGATGAAGAAGAATCATCTGACTCTGAAGATGATGATGAGGCTAATCTCTGCCTCATGGCTAAAATTGAAGAAGAGGAAGAAAATTCTGACATTCCCTCTACTTCAACTTCTACATCTAAGGTATCAACTTCCTTCTTTACCAATATTTCAGATATTGATGAAGCTGATAGTATTCGAAAAATCGATCTGCTGACTATAAATTTATATGATGCCATGAAGGGCAAGACCATAGTTGAAAATCAAAACCTTGATCTTGCTGAACAGCTTAAAAACTGTCACCTTCAAATAGAAAAGCTTTCTAAGATTGAAGAAGATTTAAAAGATCAAGTTCATATAAATCAGCTAGTCAAAATCGAACGTGAAGAAGCTATCGCTGCATTAAAAGCTGAAAAAGCTACTGTTGAAGGATGGTGTAAATCCTCAACAATGATAACTGAGATAATAAGGTCTCAGGTTCCCCTGAGCGATAAAAGTGGACTTGGTTTTAAAGCTGATACTCTAGAACCAGTCACTGATCGTTCCATGCTCAAATTTGGAATGTTCGTATCCTCAGTCCCTGACACCTCTTCATCTCAGTGTTTCTCTTCTAAAACTCCCATCCCTGAGGAAACCTCTACCTCCAGTTCTAAACTGAAAGGTAAAGAGAATATAGTTTTCCAAAAACCTCAGAAGGGTACCAAAGTACCTAGGCTGAAAAGTGTTAAACCTTCAGCTAATCAAACCTCATATAAGGATAAGGTTTATGAACAAGCTCAGCGATCCACTCCTAGGATCATGTTGAACTTTCTAGCTAAGAATCTTGACGAACCTCAGGTTCCTCCAAGATCTGATGCTAAAGGTATTCTTGGTACAGGCCCTGCTCATTTGAAAATGTCAAATAATAATGCCTATGGTCCTAAAGCTACTTTTAGCTATAGGAAATGTTATCACTGTGGACTTACCGATCACATTGCTAGTAAGTGCCCCACAGCCACCAAAGCTGAAAGTTAGCTAAGGTGAAGATCACTGCCCCGAAGGCAAAGAAGACCAATCCTGGTGCAAATCAGGTTAAGGTGAAACCTACCACTGAGGTTAAAAAATTAACCAAAGTGAAGACTAGTCATGAAGCAGAATCTTCAAATGCTGCGAAGATTGCTGAACCTTCCACTTCCTCTACCACCACTGACAAATGTGGACCCATGGTAAAATGGGTGCCAAAATTAAACTAATCTTCATTTGTTTGCAGGTTAAGAAGGGTATCTGGTATCTTGATAGCGGATGCTCTAGACACATGACTGGAAAGAAAAACATGCTCACTGAATACAAGGAATAGAAGGGTCCCTCAGTGACCTTCGGTGGAAACGGAAAAGGCCATACCCGAGGGTTTGGTGTACTCTCTAATGGTACAACAACCTTCAGAAGAGTCGCATATGTTGAAGGACTGAAGCACAATCTTCTAAGCATCATTCAGCTGTGTGACATGGATAACAAAGTGATTTTCACTAAGGAATCCTGCTTTGTCACTGACAAAAAGGAGAAGATAGCTCTCAGCGGTTATCGCATGAAAAATGTTTACGTTATAAACATGGACTCTACAACCACTGAGAATTCATGTTTCTTCTCAAAAGCCTCATCTGATGTCAACTGGCTATGGCATAAAAGGCTCTTTCATCTCAACTTCAAGACACTGAATACTCTTTCTTCAAAAGAGTTGGTTACAGGTCTTCCTCCACACTCATACACCAAGGAGTCTCTATGTTCAGCGTGTGAGAAAGGGAAACAAACCAAAGCAAGCTTCAAATATAAGCAAGTCTCCTCAATGTCATATCCTCTACAACTTCTCCATATGGATTTGTTTGGCCCTGTTAACAAACAATCCATCGCTGGAAAGAAATACACACTGGTCATAGTTGATGAATTCTCTCGCTATACCTGGGTAATGTTTCTCCGTTCTAAGAGTGACACCCCTGAAGAACTCATCACTTTTGTCAGGAAAATGGAAGTCCTGAACAACATGACCGTTCGCTCAATAAAGAGTGATCATGGGACTGAATTCAAAAACAGTTCTCTTGATTCCTTCTTCGAAAGCAAGGGTATTTCTCATAACTTTTCATCAGTGAGAACACCGCAACAAAATGGAGTCGCTGAAAGAAGAAATCGAACTATCATCGAAGCTGCACGATCAATGCTCAGCGAATCTCACCTGCCTACTCAGTTTTGGGCAGAAGCTGTCAACGCTGCTTGTTTTACTCAAAACAGGTCGCTGATTGTCAAAAGATTCAAGAAGACAACCTATGAACTTTTTCATGGGAGAAAGCCTTCAATTATCTTTCTTCACATTTTTGGATGTCAGTGTTTCATACTGAACAATAGAGATGCCCTTGGAATGTTCGATCCTAAGGCTGATGATGGAATCTTTCTTGGATACTCTTCTATCTCCAAAGCCTTCAGAGTCTTCAATCGAAGAAGACAAACAATAGAAGAAACAATCCACGTCACTTTTGACGAATCCCGTTCAGCGAACTCTAGACCTTCTGCTGATACTGAAGAACTGAATCAATGGATGTTTTCTCATCTTGGTGATTCAGAAGATATTCCCACTCCTCCATCTCATACTCATACCGCTGAAGATGAAGATCCTACCATCTTTCCAAGCATGCAGACTAGTGAAGCTGAAACATCATGGGTCTCAGTTGTTCCTCTAAACACTATGTCTGCTTCTGAACCTTCTGTCTCAGTCATACCATCTACTTCTCAGCAATCAGTGACATGACATCTGAACCTCTTCCTCTCTTGGCTGACATACCAGAAGTTGTTGAAGCCTCATCTTCAGCTCCTCCGGAAGTTCAGATTGAGACAGGGACTTATGCTCCGGCTCAGCGATGGATTGGTATTTAGACTCGACGAAGTGCAGGTAATATTTGTTTATTTGTTAACTTTATTTCTCTGATTGAACCAAAGAAAACAGATGACGCCCTCAGAGATCCAAATTGGGTCAGCGTTATGCAAGAAGAGCTGACAAAATTCGAAAGAAACAAAGTTTGGAAGCTCGTTCCAAGACCATCTGACAAGTCAGTGATAGGCACTAAATGGGTCTATCGAAACAAGTTGGATGAACATGGAACTGTAACCCACAACAAAGCTCGTCTTGTTGCTCAGGAATACAGACAAGAGGAAGGTATAGATTACGACGAAACATTTGCTCCAGTAGCAAGACTCAAATCCATTCGTCTATTCTTAGCATACGTTGTACACAAAGACTTCAAAGTTTATCAAATGGATGTTAAATCAGCGTTCCTAAATGGAAAGCTGAATGAAGAAGTCTACGTGGAACAACCTCCAGGATTCTCAGATCCAAAGCATCCAGGTTATGTTTATAAACTGGATAAGGCACTTTATGGCTTGAAGCAAGCTCCTCGTGCATGGTATGACACTCTCTCTACTTATCTCCATATTGAAAAATTTGAGCGTGGTAAAATTGATAAAACTCTATTTTTCAGGAAAGTAAAAGGTCATATCATTCTTGTTCAAATATATGTCGATGATATTATATTTGGTTCCACTAACCCTGACCTTTGTACTCGTTTCGCTGATAGAATGAAAGCAGAATATAAAATGAGTATAATGGGTGAGCTAACATATTTCCTTGGTCTTCAAATCAAACAGAATGAAAAAGAAACTTTCATTCATCAGGGAAAGTATGTTAAAGATATGCTGAAAAAATTTGATTTAACTCAGAGTTCAGCTATGAAAACTCTTATGGCACCGCCGCTGACACTAAACAAAGATCCTTCAAGAAAACCTGTTAATGTCACAGCGTATCGTGGGATGATCGGCTCTCTTCTTTATCTTACATCTAGCCGACCTGATATTATGTATGCAACCTGTTTGTGTGCACGATATCAAGCTGAACCTAAGGAATCTCATTTGATCGCTGTAAAGCGTATTTTTCGTTACCTTAAGGGTACTCCTAACTTAGGTCTTTTGTATCCTAAAGACTCAGGGTTTGATCTAATCGCCTATTCAGATAGTGATTTTGCAGGTTGCAAATTGGATAGGAAAAGCACCACAGGAGGCTGTCAGCTCCTGGGTGGAAAGCTGGTGAGTTGGACAAGTAAAAAGCAAAACTCAGTGTCCACCTCAACCGCTGAAGCTGAGTACGTAGCCGCTGGAAGCTGTTGTTCTCAGGTCTTGTGGATGAGAAATCAACTACTGGACTATGACCTTCAGCTGTCGAAAATTCCAATTTATTGCGACAGCACTAGTGCCATCGCTATAGCCAACAATCCAGTGCTACACTCAAAGACCAAACACATCGAAATCAAGTATCATTTTATCAGAGATCGTGTGATGAATGGTGATATAGAACTTTATTTTATACCAGCTGACTTTCAGTTAGCTGATCTGTTCACCAAACCTCTTAATGAGACAAGATTCAACTTTCTCATCAGCGAGCTTGGAATGCTGAACTTAGAAGAGTAAAATCTTCAGTGGTTCACATTTGATCAGTATGTTTAAAATGAACTTGTATAAGCCTATTCAGCATCTATTCTCTGAACAAAATTGATTCCCTGATATCAAGGTATGTTCTCGCTTACTCGCTGACGTTCGTCTATGAATGAAAGATTTCAAAACAAATTGCATCGCTGAATATCTCTTCCTTTCAGTGATACTTTGAAATTTCTAAAACTCACTGATATTTCTAATCAGTGCTTCATGTTTTAAAAATGTCCCTGAGTTTTCAAAATCCTCAGAGACACCCTAAAATATGAAAGGACGTTTGTGACGTCATCACAACGGATAAACCATGGCACGCCTTTTTCTCTGACACGTTCGCCCGTTTCATTTTCCTTGTCCAATCAAATTCATGGGATGTGTCCGTGTCATCATGAAAAACTTTCCCGCTCATAGTTTTTCTCTCTCTATACTCTCACTATATAAACCATTCATGTTTATATTTTTACCTTTTACGCTCTCATATTCTCTAAAGGCAAGAACTAAGAACTCTCAAAGCATTTAACTGCATTCGGATTTTCTTATTACGAACTTGTGTTCATCACGAATTCCAAGCAACCAACAGGTTCATTTCTCCTCTATAATCTGTTTTTCTAAAAACATTTTGATCTTATTCTTGTTTTTACAAGATCAAAATATACTTTTTTATTACATGAACTCATCTTCATCATAAGTTCATAAGTACAACTTGTTCTTCAAGTTGTTCTTATAAGTTTAAAATAAAAATCTTAAACTTATAATCTCTTATACGTTTTTCCAGAATCCCTTCCTTAAAAGGAAACTGGAAAACAAGACTTTTTCACTATGTTTTGTATTCTTTTTCAAAACTAAAAAAACCCTAATCTACATTATGACATTATTTTTCATACTCTTCATGTTTATACTTTAATAAACAGAAATGGCATCTACTGAAGCTCCTACTGCTCAGTCCCCCACTACCACTGAAAGTATTGAATTCATCAAAGCTCCTAATGTCGGATTCAAGCTCGAGGAAGTTACCTTTTCAGGAAACAATTCCTATGCCCTTTTTAACTTTCCTCCAAAGAAGCAGGTTACACACCTGAATGAAGCTGTTGTTTTCCTACAAACTTGCCCTCTATCAACAGCCCTGACCATAACACCTCCTGCCCACAGAAACTTACTCGCTCAGTTCTGGTATACTGCCAGAAGAGCTCAGGTTCCCTCAACCAAAACCCCCAACAAGATGATCGATGTCATACTCTTTGACACCGAACATGGTGAATCCAAGATAAATCCGGGCGCTATTAGGTCTGCTCTAAACCTCCCTGGCAGTTCAAAGGAAAACCGCTTTGTCTCTCTTCCTGACCCCAAGAACCCTGCTGACAAAGAAACTCTCATTGCATTCTTTGATGCAATGAAGTATGTATGGGAAACAGGGAGAGACGGACTCCCTGAGAAAAAGCAGACGGCCATCAAGAAATCTAAAATGCCCAGCGAGATGAACTTCATCTTCGCTCACTTGATCAGCTGCATGACAGCAAAAGTTGGCTCTACTGACCAAGCAGCTCAACCCCAACAAGCTATGGGATACGCACTGCTGAAGGGCCTTCACATTGATTGGGCAAAGATCATATTTGAAGATATGATGCTCAGGGTGGAAGCAACAAAAAGACCAAATGCTGTTCCATATCCCCGGTTTATCAGCGCTCTCTTCTTCCAAGCGCTAGGAGACGACTACCCAAAGAATGGCGACCTGAAACTCTCACAGGTTGGCCACAAGGTTCTCGACTTCAAGCCCCTGAAAAATGAGGTACGTCTCTCTACTTCCTTACCTCTTCTTAGACCCCCTACTTCTTCTACTTCTGTAGCTACTACCTCGGCAGCGGTAATCCCCACCACGGATACCCAGGCTGCAACTCCCATTCCTCGAAAGAGAAAACACTCATCAACCTCTCTTGGTGCTCCTAAGACCAAGAAAACCAAGCAGCAACCCCCTAAGCCTTCCCAGGCTGACGACCTAGCGTCTGTCTCTCTACAGACTACGCTGGATGGTTCCGTGGAACGCTCCTCCACAACTGCTGAACCAACCCCTTCCATCCCCACCTCAGCGTCTCTAAACGGTGAGGTTATTAACTTGGAACAAAACCTCCCTCCCTCAGTACCTCCAAGTACTGCGGAAGTAATTCTCAGTGGATCCAATGCTGAACCTGCTTCCCAATCCCTCTTCTCTACCCTCACTCCTCCCTCTACTTCTTTGGTCACTCCATCTTTTCCCCCCTTCTCAACAACAAAAGTCATTCATCTGAGTGACTCATCTGCTGAAGAACTACAGCGGATGATGGATTTAAATAAAGGACCTGTAGGCACTTCTCAGCGCAAAGGCTCTCTGGAAGACGACATGGAAACTTTTACAGGTCATCGAGAATTTGATGATTTCGTCAACCATCCCGCAGGTATACACAACATCCTAAACACTCCTCTCTCAAAACCCCAAACTTCTGAGTTTTCCTTTGTTCATAAGTTGTTAACTGTTACAGGTCCTAATTTGGGAGATATTGACAACTCCCTGAAAGATCTGTCAACAAAGGTGGAATCTCTCACCACCACTCTCTCCTCGAACTCTTCAGCGGTTACAAACGCTGGAGAGGCTCTCAAGACCCTCACTGATGAGGTAAAAGGAAAAGCCTCCAGTGCTGATCTGGAGAAGGTGGAAGGTAGCATTGGACATCTTGCTACTACCCTCGTTGACAACTCAACCGCCAACAACACTCTCTCCACCAACTTCTCAACCCTGTCCGGTGAAGTCACATCGCTGAAGACAGTGGTTGGCACACTTCAGGGAGAGGTGTCTTCTCTAAAGACAGATATCAGCACTGCGACAATCGCTGAAGACAGTGGTTGGCTCCTTCGCATTTTACTCAGGTGGATCGAGAGGATCTTCAAAAGATCAGTCCTGCAATTTATGGCCTAGAAGACAGAATATCAAGGATTGAAACATGCGTTGGGATCACTGGTGGCCTGGAAGACAGTGAACCAAAGCATACTGCTGTTGCCGCTGAAATTCCAGTTACCTCCACCATCCATCATGTGGAAGAGGGGGAGAAGAACCAAGAAGATCTTCCCCATAATGTTGAGGGGGAGAAAAAGAATCTTGAAGACCTTCCCCATAACTCTGAAGGGGAGGGTATTATCTCTTCTAATGCTGAAAAACCTCAGGGAGTTGAAAACCCTGAGAGAACCGAGACCTCCCAACACAACGACAAATCTGAGGGGGCGGGACTCGAAGAGGACGCTGAAGCTGATGTCCTAGAACCTTATGCTGATGCGGAAGAATCTGAAGAAGAAGAAGATGATGATGAAGACGTCGATATCGCTGACGACGAACCATCATCATCCCCCAAAGATGATGATGATGATGACGATGATGATGTCGACTTCTCTTTCAAGAAAACCAATAGAACCCCTGCTCTAAAAGGGGTGGTCTTCAAAACACCAGGGGAGGGGACCACGAAAAAGCCTGCAGTGACTGAAGCCGATAAGGGCAAAAATAAAGTCGTCGTTGCGGAAGGCAATCTGACTATCTTGCTTCGAAAGCTAGTTTGTCGGGTACAATATATTTTCTTCCCTTACACTGCATCCCTCCTCTATCCCTTCTCAACCTCAGTTCTCTTCTCCATAAAACCTCTATACACTTAACCTCATTCTTTTCTCTTTTTTTTCCAAATGATCTCACTTAAATGATCGCTATATTTCAGCTAGTCCTCTCCTCTGCTTGAGGATCCAGCTGAAGTTCCTTCGATTCCAGCTCCTATCGCTGAAGAAATAATCCCGGTCTCAGACTTCGCTGAGACTGCTGACGTTTTTGAAGAAGAAGAAGAGTTGCTCTCACACGAAAGAAGACCTTCCTTGGTTCTTCAAAAACCAAGAGAAGAAGAACTGAAAGAAGAGCAGCATTGATTCAACAGCTTGAGGATCAACGACTCATTCCCTCTCATCTCAACATCCTCTCAAAAGAAGAAGTCGTTGAATCCCTCAAAGCTGAAAAACTTTTTGCTGAAAGAAAGAAAGCTGAAGAAAAAGACAGAGAATATGCCCTAGAGCTCGCTCAGCATTCTTTCGAAGATCAAGACCTGAACAAATTTCCTGTTGTTGTCCAAGAAAACTGATGAAGGACGCACAGAAGACTCGCCAAGAAAAGACCAAAGTCAGCGACACCACTCTTAAATGGTGTAAGGAGATGTGCTACTACAGACAACATGCCTCAAGAATAAAAGCTGTTAACGTGAAAGGGAGATACGCTTTGAAAAATAACATAAGGGTACCGATTGTTCATGTCCAAGTTGTCAGAGACAACGATTACTTCAAAACCTGCTACATGTCTGACATAAACAAGTTTGGCTTCTCTGAATGGTTGGAAATGAGGATAGCAATTCAGCGCTCCCGCTCCACTTTCAAACCTATGTCATTCAGGCCATAAATAGCCAGATTGACGTAGTGTCCTCAGCGGTTGATATTCCTCATCCACCATTTACGACAAGACAAGTTGCTCCAAAGAATAAAAGAGCTTCCTCCTCAGGACCAGCTCTAAGAAACGAGACAGGTATCAGTTTCTCTCGTGAAGCAGTTCTTGGCCCTAACCCTAATCGTCTCTTTACGATTAAACTTGTCTTTCCAATGGATCTCCAAAAGGGACAAGGATTTCAAAAAGTCGTGGTCGGATTGGTGTGGAGGAGGTTGCGGTTCTGATGGATAGGCGTCTAATTTTCTTAATCTCCCTTGGGGCTCGTTTCTTACGTGAATTCGGGTTGGATCTTTCTGTCTCGTTTGGTCGTTTTGGTTTGGTCTTGTCTCGTGGTCGGTGGTTCTTTCTTTTCGATAGAGAGGTCTCGTCGAGGCTCTGTCGCATAGGACCTTTTTGATGCCTTGTTGGTTCTTTTGTTTCTGGGTTGGGTAGGTTTCGTTGTGGCTCTTTTGTGCTTCGGTGGGTTTGCCTTTGTCTTGCATGTCACAAGAGGTTGTGTTCGTGGTCTTTGTTCTTATTCCTTGTAATCTTTTTTACTTAATAAATGTTTTGTGGGTAGGTAGTCTTCGGGCTACAAACTAGGCTCTTCTTGGAAAATGGTGGTGGCGTTTTAAGTCGAGTAAGGAGGAGCTGTTGGTTCGGATCAAAAAGAGCATCTACGGTGATGATGGTGGTGTGGGTAGTTTTAGGAACTCGAGTTTAGGATCACTAGGGGCTTCGGGAGACATTACGCATGTAGGGAAGGATTTGTCCAAAATTGGTGTCGATTTTTCGGACTCTTTCGGGAAAAGGATTGGTGATGGAAGGGACACTTCTTTTAGGAAGCATAAATGGTTAGTTAATTATAGGCTTTGCGAGTTGTTCCCAAGGCTCTTTAGGTTGGAAGTCTAAAAGGATGATTCGTGTGTAACCGGATAGAGAGATAACCGTTGGTGTGCGTCGCGGGAGTGGGCTAGGGATTCTAGGGGAAGATCGTCTGGTGATGTTTTGGAGTTGAGTTCCATTATTAGTAGCATTAATGTTAGACCGAGTGAGGGGGATCATCGGGTGTGGTGACTTGGCAATGATGGGTGTTTCGTGGTCTCGGTTCTTAGGTGCTTTATTGAAGATTTTCTGCAGGTTCTAGGGAACTATTTCCATCACAATGGAGTACTTGCATGCCAAGAAAGGTTTGCATCTTCATTTGGCGTCTTCGATGGGGGAGGATACTAGTTTGGGCGGTCGTACACGACAAAGGATTGGACTTGCATTCTACCCTTTAGCCTTGTCGCGGTAGTGAGGTGGAAACTATTGAGCATTGCTTCTTTAAATGTCCTTTGAGTTTCTCGTTGTGAAAAGATATCTTTTGTTGGTTGGGGTGGAAATTATCGCCACTTTGCTCCTTTGATGACTTGGTGGCCGGTTTGGACTCGCTCTCTACCCTAAGTTACACATGGCATCTTTGGAAGGCGGTCATTTGGATAACCCTCTACTTGATCTTGAAACATCGTAACACTCGGGTTTTTTCGTGTGGGCCTAAGGAACAAAGTGATCGTCTCTTTACGATTAAACTTTTGTCTTTCCAATGGATCTCCAAAAGGGACAAGGATTTCAAAAGGTCGTGGTCGGATTGGTGTGGAGGAGGTTGCGGTTCTGATGGATAGGCGTCTGGTTTTTTTAATCTCCCTTGGGGCTCATTTCTTACGTGAATTCGGGTTGGATCTTTCTGTCTCGTTTGGTCGTTTTGGTTTGGGCTTGTCTCGTGGTCGGTGGTTCTTTCTTTTCGATAGAGAGGTCTCATCGAGGCTCTGTCGCATAGGACCTTTTTGATGTCTTGTTGGTTCTTTTGTTTCCAGGTTGGGTAGGTTTCGTTGTGGCTCTGTTGTGCTTCGGTGGGTTTGCCTTTGTCTTGCATCTCACAAGAGGTTGTGTTCGTGGTCTTTATTCTTATTCCTTGTAATCTTTTTTACTTAATAAATGTTTTGCTTGCCGTTCAAGAAAAAAAACACTGCCATTTTTAATTAATAATAGAAATAATTAAAAACTACAAAATTTTCGATTTAACAATCAATTTAAAAGAAATTACATGTTAGATAACGTTCCATGTTACTAATGATTTTTTGAACATATACTCTCTTTGTTATCATGTGTAATTACAAATTTTTACTTTTAGCATCAAACTATAAATTGACAATATGTTTATATAATACATTAGGCCATGAGTATCGCCTTCGGGCTCGCATGCGGGCTTGCATGCGGGCTTTGAGGGCTCCAGCGGGTAGCGGTAGGGGGGCTGCAGGCTTGAGGCTCGGGCTTGGCAATCAGGTTTGAAAACCCGAGAAACCCGAATGGTTTTTCCTTTTTTTTTAATGTTTTGTTAATAATTTAAAAATAACGCCGTTGCAACGGCTACTTTAAAAAAAATCCAATTTAATCACACTATATGTAACACCCGTGATTTTCGGATAAGTACAACTCCGATTCAGTGAGGAATCGATCTTTTAAGAAAAAAATATGGAAAATAGGATTTGGAGTTAAATCCTATATTTTATTGTTTTGTTGGATGGGGAATTCGAATACGAGTCCAACGGTTCTTTCCGGAGCGAAAACGGAGCTAGAACGAGGAAGTTATGGCCAAAACGAGTTTCGGTACACTCTGAGCTATTGTGCCCGGCGATAGTGACACTGTCACAATCGCCGTGTCAATATCGCCCATGATGTACCGAGAGTTGGAGGGGCACGGGCGATTGTGCCCTGGCGATTGTGACACTGTCACAATCGCCGTGTCATTATCGCCGACGGGCTCCAGGGGGCTTTAAATCCTTTTCTCATTCCTTCTTCTTTATTATGTATCTCTCTCTCGACTCAACTCTCTCTCTCAGCCGATTTTCTCAAGAAACACCATCCCCTCCCCTCTCCTTCTTCATTTATTCACCATCTAAGTTGTAATCAAACCCTTCCTCCATTGTTGAGCATATTGGAGAGCTTGGAGCTTTTGTGGAGATTAGGAGTTCGTCTTGGAGGATTCAAGTGTTAAGGTAATCTCTAGTTAGATTATTGTTATATTTCACTTCCTCTTCATATTGTGGTGTTGTAGGTCGATTTTGGTGATTATGGGTTAAGGAAATATGGTTTGCCTCATATTTAAGAACTAGGGTTTGTTATATTTGGGGGTTTTGATGTGTTATGGTTAGGAAATGATTCCTTATGGTTGGATTGTGATATTGATGGTTGGGATTTCATAAATCTAGGTTTTGGAAGTTTTGGCTTGAGCATGCAAACTTCATCAAAGGAGCATACGTTGGAGAAACCCTAGATTTAGCTTAAATCTAGCGAGGTGAGTTCAAGTTACTTTGCGAAAACGTTGTACATGCCAAAATGAGTATTTTACAAATATGTGTGTGTTTTACTTGAAAATATATATGGTTGAGTTATTTGGTTGATTTAACTCTTTGGAAGTGTTTATCTTCATAAATGTGTAAAACATCCATATTTGGGGCTTTTGGATGTTTGGATGGTTAGAAACCATAAATTGTCTTTAAAAGAGTAATTGCTCAAAATAAGGTTTATTTGATGGTTTAATCATGTTAGTGTAAATGATTTTAATAAACCATTTGGAACAATGCACTTTTAGTGTTATGAGTCTTTTGAGTGTTTACCAGTTTTAGATACTCGAGGTGGAGTCTTGGATGTGTTATATGCTTAAGTGCCTTTTTATTTGAATATGTGTCGGTTTGAGTGTTGGTCTTATGTGTGAAGACCGTTTGATGTTTTCGTGTTCTTAGTATCTTTGGGATTAATGAACCTCGGTGAATCATATGCATTGTTGAGTTATGAAAGAATTTCACATGTATATACGTATAGATGCATATATGATTTGACTTCATTGGGAAGGTGGCAATGAAGGGGTTATGAGACTATCATGCCTCGGAGCATGTGTTTGCATTTTGTGGGCTAGATGCATTTTCATTTGCATGAGGTGACGTCAATAAATGATCATTAGATCTTTGAGCAGATGGCTCAGTTTTGGACTCAATTGAGTCTTGAGGGCATTTGCCCGGTTTTAATAAGCTCGACGTGGGCTTGGGGTTTGCATTGCATGAGTTGCATTATGTTTGAGATTTACATGAGTTTGAATGCATTAGTTATTCTTTTGAGGTCATGTATGCATTTTTAAGTTAAGTAAGCTTGTTTTGGATGGTGGGTTTTCCAAGGTAAAGACCTAGTATGGTTGAACTTGAGGGCTTGGACTAAAGACCTAGTATGGTTGATGTCTAAGAGGGGCTAAAGACCTAGTATGGTTGATGCCGAAGACAGACTAAAGACCTAGTATGGTTGATGTCTGAGATGGACTAAAGACCTAGTATGGTTGATGTCTAAGATGGGCTAAAGATCTAGTATGATTGATGCCAAGGATTTACTAAAGACCTAGTATGGTTGATGTCATCCTTTTTCCACATCCAAGAAGCTTACTTACATTTATTTAATCGTGGTTTAATTTATGTGTTTGCCACATCTGATGAGATCGGGTCTCCCCCGTCACCGAAGGGTGTTGATTTTGGGTAATTTGTCTATTCACATTGTTGAGGTTATATTACATGCATATGGATTGTTTTCCATGATTGATGGACGGATTTATGTTACATTCTTATTGGACGTTTTAACTGCTGGAGTTTTATTCTATGGTATTTGGATTTTAATACATTTTACGTTTGCGTGAGTTTGGCTTCGTATTATGTTTCCAACGAAAGATCATATTTAACTGGATGGTTTCCATGCTTTACGGGTTGAGTATGTATTGTCAACCGCATTTGAAGGTTTTGCTTAAAACTAGATTTATTCACGTATTTGAGTGAGTTGGGATTGTAACTCATTTTTGGAAAACGCTTTACACTTTTGGGATGGATTCCTATGGATTTTGAGTGAGTTGGAAAATGAGTCATTTATGCTGTTTGGGAAATCTTTTTGGAAATGTTAGTCTCTGTCGCACGCTTTCATTAAAAGATTTATTTAAATCATGACTAAGATTATTAATTGTCGATTTATGATTTTATATAGTCATGATAAAATGCTTGAACCCACTAGGCGTAAGCCTAACCCTTTTTATTTGTCGGCATGTGCAACAGGCTCAGGTTGGGGTAGCTCTAGCTACATTGTGAAGTGGCGAGTGCTAGTAATGTGCACGAGAGGTGAATAGCTTAAGTTATATTTCCGCATTTACCCTTGGGAAGTAGCACTTGTGTTTGGATTAAGTGATGTCCGAGGCGAGTTTAGTTTTGGTAATGAGACTTGTGTTGTACGCGTTGTTTGGAGATAATCATAGTTTGTAATTTGAGGTATTTTACCTAATGTTTCGGATGTAATATTGAAAATTTTAATTAGTTGCTCTTTCCAAATTTGAGGGTGTTACACTATATATATAATCCTAAAACCCATTTTATTTTTCACACAAAACAACTCTCTCATTCTCTCATTCTCTTCCATTCTCTATATTTTAAACAATATGGATTCGCCACAACCCGGTTCACCGACCGCATCATCATCATCCGTAGACACCGACGAGTTGTTGAATCTACAAATGGAAGTTTTTCGACAGGCTGCACAATGGATTTATGGTAGCACCGCCTCATCGTCAACAAGAGAGAGGGCCGCGAACATAGAAAGAGGTCGAGTAGCTGCAAACGAGCGGCTTATGCGGGACTACTTTGGCAACAACCCGGTTTATACACCGGATATGTTTAGGCGGCGGTTCAGGATGAGCAGGCAACTATTCGAACGAATAGTTGAAGATTTAGAAGGAGAGTATCCGTATTTTACACTTCGGTTGGACGGCAGACGCAAACAAGGTTTTTCTCCGATACAAAAGTGTACTTCCGCTATTCGGCAATTGGCGTATGGAGTAGTTGCTGACGCACTTGACGAGTACATCCGTATGGGAGAGAAAACGTCACGAGATTGTCTGTACAAATTCTGCACATGTATTATTGAACTGTATGGTCAAAAATATTTACGCAAGCCTACTTTTATTGATATTCAGAAGTTGTACGCCGTGCATGAAGCTAAACACGGATTTCCCGGCATGCTCGGAAGCATAGACTGTACTCACTGGGCGTGGGCAAATTGTCCGGTAGCATGGCGAGGTCAATTCATGAGAGGTGATCATGAGCACCCGACAATCATGCTAGAAGCAGTGGCCTCTCAAGATCTATGGATCTGGCACGCATACTTTGGTGTTGCCGGTTCCAACAACGACATCAATGTTCTCAATCAGTCGCCCATCTTGAACGATGTATATGATGGAAAAGCACCCGACTGCCCTTTTGAGGTGAATGGAGCCGCCTACGAGCACGGATATTATCTAGCGGATGGGATATATTCGGAATGGGCTACTTTCGTAAAATCATTTACGTGCCCACAGGACCCTAAACGACAAAAGTTCAAGTCCGCGCAAGAATCGGCACGTAAAGATGTTGAACGAGCTTTTGGCGTGCTTAAACAACTTTGGCATATACTTCATAACCCGGCACGCGGATGGGAACCGACAAGATTGGCAAACATTATGTACGCTTGTGTCATATTACACAATATGATACTCGAAGACGAATACCATGCTATTTGTGGTGGCGATGAAAACGACCTTTTCACGGATGATATCGAAACCCAAATCAGTGAGGAACAACGCGCGGCAAATGTTCGAGAAGTCAAAAACCGGGGCACTCATAATAACCTTCGGTCGGATTTGGTCGAACATATTTGGCGTATCCAAGTTCCCAACAATGACGACGAGTAGATTTTTAAATTTATTTTGTAATTTTTATTTTTAATGAATGATATGAATTTTTATTTTTATATTTATCTTATTTTTATTTATTAAAAAATATATAAATATTTTTATGTTGTTAAATAATTAAATGTATAAATAAAAGAATTAAAAAAAATGAGGTGGCAAGAGGGCTTGAGGGTAGCGCTACGGGTCTTTAGGGCTTGAGGGCTTGAGGAGAGGTTTATGAGAAAAGCTGATGTGGCGCTTAAGGGCTTGAGGGCTTCTACGGAACGGTACTGATGGCCTTATACAGGTATATTATATATAACCGTAAACGGTAAGACCAAAACAATATTTGTTGTTTTATTTATATATTGGACCAAACTCTAAACAAGAACAATGTGAGTATATAGGCAACATGCCAAAGTTGCAAAGTTTGAATGCACTGTATTTTCCAAAGAAGAAGACAACCCAAAATTGTATTTTTCCCAAACTCATAAAATAAAAGCTATAACACACTTTTTAGTTATTGGTCTTTTAAATTATTTTATTCGTTTTTCTTTTATGGTTATATAGAAAATAAATCATGTAGTTTATTAAATACAAGTTTCGAATGCCTCTATTGTAGCTCAGTTGGCAAAGGGGCGGGATGATTTTGCCCAATACATAACAGGTCCTGGGTTTAATCCCAGACCCCTCAACTAACCTCATCCGCTGAGTGAACCAAAAAAAGTCTCCTCACATTATTGTACTTAGAGGCAGGTTCCGTGTGGGGCCGGTAATCAAACTTTTTGCCCAATACAAGTTTCGAATGATAATTAATGAAGTTTACATTAATAAAACTGATGATCAACTAAAAAAATCCGGAATAAATTTTTTAATATTCTTTTTTTAGCACAAAAATAATGAAATAAACATGAAAGTTATTTAAAAAAAATAAGGTTTGCTGTTTCAAAAGAGTGATAACGATGTATTATATTTTTTTCTATATAACATTGTATATTTAATTCTTCGTATTATAATTATATAGTTTCAAATTAGTTCTTATTATTACATTTTACTTTACTTTTGTATATTATATAATGTTTAATCTGTTGCTCTGAATTCTAATAAGATAACACGAGTTAACAGGTTTTTATGCGATGTATGTGCATGTGGGATGTTTGTATGTAATATTGTCCAGATACAACAAAAGTTAAAATGTTTTTTTAATAATTATTTTCATATATATGGGCTAATTTAAAAGTAGTCAGTTATCCACTATGGGTGCGTTTGGTACGCAGACAGGACGGGACAGGACAGGACAGGACGGGACAGTACAGAACAGGACAGGACAGCTGTTCAGTGTTTGGTAACACATAAATAGGATTGGATAGGACAGAACAGGACCAGTTAAATGACCCATTTACCCCTAGTGATTTGTTTAGTGGTGGTGGGGGGGGGGGATGGGGAATTCGGTAAGAAATGCTTGGCGTGGGTGAATTGGACTAAAACGGTGGGGGACTTTGGGAAGGGAGGGTTGAACATAGGGAGTTTATCAAGTTCAAACTTGGGGCTTCTAGGAAAATGGTGGTGGAGGTTCAAGAGGGAGAAAGTGCTATGTGGGTTAAGGTGATAGAAAATATTTACGGGAGGGATGGGGGCTTGAGAGGACCAAACCTTGGCGAGAATAGAAACTCGGTGTGGAATGAGGTGGTAAGAGCGGGGAGAGAGGTGAACGAAGTGGGAGTGGAGTTCACAAATTCGTTTGGGAAAAAGGGTGGGGGAGGGTCGGGACACTAAGTTTTGGTGTGAGACTTGGTTGGGGAATGTCACCTTTAAATTGGCATATCCGAGACTATTCCTTCTTGAAACATCAAAGGATAGCTCGATATGGGAAACAGGAGATTGGGTAGGAGATAATTGGGTGTGGAAGTGCTCGTGGAGGAGAGAACCGAGAGGTAGGGAAAGAGGACAATGGGAGTCATTACTTTCGTCCCTTGGTGAGTGGAAACCGGTTAAGGATAGGAGGGACAATGTAGTGTGGTCCTTGGACCCAAATGGAGTTTTTTCGGTTAAAACATTGCGTCATCTAATCTGCGATAAAGAACATGTGGCTGCAGGTACAAATTCGACCACGATATGAAGCAAAGCGGTTCCGAAAAAGGTCGGGATCTTCATTTGACGGACAAGATTGGGACGTATTCCATGTCGATCGGTTCTAGACGCAATGGGACTAGACTTACATACAACACTTTGTCCGAGATGCGAACGCGAAGTTGAATCAGTGGAACATGTGTTGATACGCTGTGAAGATGTTCTCAACATTTGGAAGAATGTGGGTAGATGGTGGAATATCAACCTCGAGTCGGCAAGAACTATAAACGATATTATCTCAGTTGGGAATCACTTTGGAGAAGGATCAAAGAAAGCGAAGTTGTGGACTGACGTGGTCTGTACCTTTCTGTATTTCATATGGTCGGGTCGGAACAACCTCATCTTTAGAGGGGATAAAAGAAACTTACTGGGACAATTTTTTGAATTCCAACGGAAGGCGTTCGAATGGATTTCGAAACGGGATCGTAACATCTTACAAGACTGGACCGTTTGGTTGTCTTCTCCCTTCAACAGTTGTGTCTCGTAACCCAAGATTGGTAGAGCGGTACAGGACGTGGAAAGCACAGAAGAACAAGTCGAGGTGGCTCTCGATAAGTCAGAGGCGAGTCTGAGGAATCTGGATGTTTTTTTCTTTTTTGATCGAGCTGAACGAAGGGTATGTTCACATTAAGCTGCTGGATCAGACCAGGCGGCTGTTTGAATTTCATCTCGACTGCTGTTGCGTCTGTTTGAACGACCAACTGAAGTCTGGGTGTCTGTAGTTTACTCCTGGTAAACTAGAGATGGGGTATTTTTCTTTCCTAAAAGTTTTCTGTTAGTCTTGTTTTTTGGGTAGCTTCAATCGTGGCTGTTTGTTGCTATTGTATCTTTTCTTTTTCAATTGGTTGGTAATAAAATTTTGATTTGCCTTAAAAAAAACACTCCTCTAATTCACTTCTTCCTAACACAAGCGACGAGGGAGACTTACCTACTCTCTCGCACGACATGTCTCCCCTCTCTCTCTTAAGCAATGACTATCAGTACTATTAATGCTAAAAATCGTCCCAAGGAAGATTTAAAGTCGATGTGGAGCATTAACAACTAAAGAAAGGTATCTCGCGACAAAATCGTACGACAGATAACAAAAATAAAAAGAGACAACGAAATTTGGTGACACGGAAAACCCTGTCGAGGGTAAAAACCACGGTCGACAATAGAAGTCGACGGTGCACTATGGTCGTCAAACTGGGACAACGTCGTTTAATAACAAGTGTTATGATACAATCGAATACAATAGAAATGAAAATAAACTATGCCGTGAGATGCGTCGTGCGTCGTGAGTTTAGACCGGTTGTCGTGAGAATTCTTCGAGAGAAAACAAAGTTTGTATGCAGTGGAGTACTTCTGCAATTGTTGTATGTGTTCGAATGAGATCTTCAGCTTGATTTATATAGGCTTTGATGTCATTAATGGTCTTCATAAATGTGAAAAACGGTTCTCGTCAATAAATGTGTTTGACCGCGGTCTTCGGTTATGTCAGTTGTCCTTTAATGCGCTTAATCTGCATTATTTAGACACAAAGAAAACGGTATTCGGGAGTTAATTAATCATGGTCGTAAGGAATCTTACGACGGTCGTGAGGTTTTACCAAGGGTCTTGGCCGTAGGTCGTGAGTACCTCACGACCAACATGCTAAGTGACGACTAAAGTCATGGTCGTGCATAATTTACAGGGCCTTATCATAATACATGACATGTCGTACAATATATGTCGTTTGGTTTCTTGCGTCGGTCGCGAGGTGTGGTTTTTTACCCAAACAAGTACCCTTTACTATTATTTTCCTCTAACCAACATACCCCAATCACGTTTGCATCAAGGAAAAAACCTAAACTTCTTGTTCCTCCATTGTCTAAATAATAACATCTGCATCATGGGAAACAAATTAAGTGCTTCAAAGCAAGATTTTCAAAACTTGAATTTGTATATAACGGTGAGGCTTAACGAGAGCAAATTGAAAGCTCCAAATTGTTGCTATCGACTATTGAGTATGGGTTGTATCTAAGATGAGTGATTACTTCAGTTATATGTTTGACACCATTGTTTAGTTGGGAGGAGCGTGTTTGTGAATGTAGTGATGTAGAATTGGCATTGTATTGTTTGCAGGGGTAAAAAAGGTGTGTTATGCACGATATTTGCAACACCCCAAAATTGTCTATAAACGATTGGGAAAACGATCGAGGAATGGTCGTGAAAACGATCGAGGAATGGTCGTGAAAACGATCGAGGAACGTTCAGGAGAACGGTCGAGGACCTGTCGGGAAAGCGGTCAGAAAACTCTCGGTAGGGTTGGGGCTACAATTCCCGACGACAGTGCCCAATGGCATAGTCGTAGGGCAAAGTCGCGGGGAGTGCACCAGCCTCGGTACATCCCAGGAGACAATGGCAAAGTGGCGAGCAGTTCCAGGCTTAAAATCTTATTTTCAGGTTGTTCTTCATTTAGCCATAACTTTTTCATTTCCTAATCCAATTGAGGCAATTTCAAAGGTTATGGATTCTATTTCGATATTTTCAAGGTGGGAACAAGAAGAATGAAGGTTTCCTTGAAAATGTTGGGTCCCTAGAAGCTGAAAGGTAAGCCTACAATCAACCATTTCTTAACCTAGCTAGGGTTTGGTTATCTTCACCCCAACCCTCATTTCGTCTTTTGGGTTTGTTTGTATATGTTTTAGGAGTAAAGGAGATGTTATTGAGAAGTTTTACACCATAAATCTAGAAGTTATTATGGAGATCTAAAGTCTTCATATTTTGAAACTAGAGATGGAGTATGGAATCTATGCTTAACCTAACCTACCAAAGCAAATTCAAATTGATTTGTGAAAACTATGTACATGCAAAAATGTCTATTTTGAAGTATTAATGTATTTTACTTGATATTTATCGAATATGTGGGTTATTTGGTAAGATTTGTATATTTGGTTAATAATTCTTAAAACTGTTTGTATTGGTTATATTTGAGTATTTTGATAAGTAAATCATAAGTATAAGTTCTTTGTACGATTTATCATTCATATGAGATTGTCTTAGTCGAGGAGTGTGCCCCTTTCACTTTATGAACCGGTATTATTTGGTGATAAATGCATTTTTAGTGTATTTGCTTTGGAAATTGCATATTGTTATGTTATGTGATATTTGGAAATATGAATGGTATGATTTTAATTGGAAAATGATTTGTCTCAACCAATTTTGCGTTTTTTAGTTAATCATGCGCTTGGAGCATGTAATTGCATAAACCCCGACTAATTGCTTTATATTGCTTTAATGACTTTTATTTAATGGTCAAATGATTTTTTGAGCTTTTGGCTCAGTTTTGACTTAAAAGAGTCTTAGGACATTAGTCTGGTTTATTTTGCTCTATGTTGCGCTTTTGGTGTTATATGCATTTGAGACATATTTATTTGTAAATTACATGTTTTTGAGAGTATTGAACTTGTTAAGGAGTCGTAGGGACATTTGGACTTTAAGGCGTGAAGGTTATATGATTAACGTTGTACGAATGACATATATATATATATATATATATATATATGTTTCCATCACTATTAACGGATACGGGTCTCCTTAGTCGTGGTTAAACGTTATTTTCGGATAGTGTAATATCTGTTAATGCCAAAAATTGCACCAAAGGGACAACTTAAGGTCGATGTGGACTTAAACAACTAAAGAAAGAATCTTTCGACGAGGCGTGCGACGATAAATAAAATAAAGGAACAAGGGATTTGATGACGCAGGAAAAACCTCAATCGAGGAAAAAACCTGCGGACGACAGTGGGTGTCGTCGCTATACTATGGTCGCCAATCAGGGGCGATGTCCTTGGGTACTGGTGTCGATCGTACAGTGATTACAATACAGATGAAGAAAATGCTTCGAAATGTAAAGTACAAGTGTTTGAATGTAAAAATAGGTGTTTGTCGTGTACGAAACAAAGTGTGAACTGCTGGTCGAGGGCTGTTGTCGTGCGTCGAGAGCGATACTTAGAATAATGGTTCTTCACTTCAGGTGTTCTTGAATATTGCTTCGGTTGTTAATCGCCGGATATTCGATGTGTTGAAATGTTGATTGAGCTTGATATTTATAGTCTTCGCATCCTTAATTAGCTCCATGAATGCTCCTTTAATGGCCTTAACGGTTGGAAACGGTCGCCGGAGTAATGATCTTCGTTCGTTACGGTCGCCGGCTGTTTAATGATTGCGTCGGTTATAGTCGTTGCTCCTTAATGACTTTTACTCCTGCATTAAACACTTAACAAACGGTCATGGTTAACGTTAGCTTTGGTCGAGGTCGCGCGTCCTTATATAATAGTCGTGCGGATCGGGCGACGCTATGGTCGAGCGTCATAAGGAACTCTCGACTTACCTTTTATGAGGGACGACGATGGTGTTCTGGGTCTTTGTCGAGACCTTATCTTAATACAATATATAGTCCTTAATCATACGTCTTACCTGTTCTGGTCGCGGTCGAGCGACGTGATTTTTTGCCCAAACAGTTTGCCCCCAAAATTTGAAAATTGAATGTCAAATTTAAGTTTTAAATTTTGCTTGTCGAACGCTTAGACTTGTGACCTGGGTTGAGGGACTTACCTGGTTGTCGTGGAACTAGACCGGTTTGCCTTTAACTGAACGAGAAGTTGAAAAGTTGTGACGTCATACTGACGCGCGATGATGCTTACCAGCTGTCGAAGACAAGTGTCGAAGATCCGAGCGGATATACGAATAGACATAGACGCGTGTCGATCATCAAAGAAGGTGACGCAAGTTGTGCCTGCCCTTCGAGGCTGGGAAAGGATAAAGAATGCCCCGACAGTTGGGTCGGGAATCTTTGAAGAAGACGAAGTTCTGAAGGAACAGTCTTCGAGGGCTGACATTTCGTCCAGAATTGTCACGCCTAAAGAGGCGAAGGCGTCATCCAGCCGTCTAGGCGCGATGGACGCGACACCAGCAAGTTCGGCGCTTCCGACGACAATGATGAAGTTAGTGTCCAAGGTGTTGTCCCCAGTGTCTGCCGACAAGGGGGACGGGTCATCGGCCGATGGTGTCCTAGACGGGACGACGTTGTTTCCTCATCTGGAAAAATATTTGCTCCCGTCTTTCAGGGAACGTTTTCCTATCGAGGAGACAGGGACCCATGTCGCCGGGTTAATGTTCTCGGTCGACGTGGTCCTGTGATCTGGCGTTCACAGCCGATACGGTCGTTAGAGACATATGTTCTGGCGTTCAGAGCCGATATGGTCATTTTAAAGACCTATGGTCTGGCGATCCGAGCCGATATGGTCGTTAGAGACCTATGTTACGTTGTGTAGGTTTTGCTTTAGCGATGAAAGATAAAAAAGTTTACCTTTATATTGAACATGAGTATTATTTTTACTCATACATGTCATGGACATATGTAATATCGACTGTAAAAATTCATTAGGTACAAAGAGTCGTGCGACTTGGGCATCCATTGTAATACAACGATTAGAACGTAAGTCATAAGACTTTCATATTTCTATATCGTATAAGCAAACATAAGCGCATGCGATCAAAGCATTCATTCAGAACATGAAATTTTTTTAAGTTGAAGAACTTAGATTGTGGGGTCGTTAGACCTTACGATCGTATGATTTGATCATACGATAAACTTGAATCATGTGTTCCTGCAGGAGAATGATCAAGTCATGGACTTGATTATTTACGTCGTGCAACCATGCGAAATTAAAATCATATAGTAGACTTGGTGACTACTGTCGTGCGATTCTGCGATAAAACAATGTCATGGGTTGGTCGTTGGCTAACCAACGACCCATCGATGCTTAAGTCAGTAGTCGTTTGTGATAAAAAATCGTATGAAAGGAATGAAAAAGAGATAGGGAACATACCTTTTCAGATTCTGTTTTTAGTGGGGTATTTGCCCCCTGTCATTTAATATCCCATTCTTCTCGGGAGAAAGTGGGTTTTAAATGATAGATCGATACAGAGATCTTGAAGAATATCGTCCATGTCTGCGTCGATCGTGCTTTCGTGCGACAGGGCAAGATAGTCGACTTGCGGAAAAGATATCAATTTATCTAAGAAGTCAGGGATAGAGGGATGAACCTGTCGAGATTTTGCAGTTATGTCTCTTGCAACTGCTTGACATTCTATTTTCGCGGCTTCAAGGTGGACTTATGGCATTCACGAGCGACTTTTTGCTCGCTTCTGATCTCTTGGATTCCCCACGACGTAGGGAATTTCATGATTTGATGATATGTCGAGGGAACGACTTTCATTTCATGAATCCATGGTCGACCTAAGATGATGTTATAGGCTGACGCACAGTCGATAACACTGAACTTAGTCTGCTTATTGACTCCTCCGGCATAGACGGGCAAAATTATCTCTCCAAAGGTGCTCGTCGCTTCTCCATTGAAACCGACCAAAGTTGTCGAACGTCGGGTGATTTCTTAGCGATCAATTCCCATGGCTTTGATAGTGTTGAGATAAATGACGTTTGCTGAACTGCCCCCGTCTACCAATACTCGACGCGTCAAACAGTTACCGACCGTGAGTTGAATGATCAACCCGTCGTGATGCTTTTGGTACGAGTCGCTGAGGTCGACTTGGTCGAACATGGTCTTCATGGCTTCTAATTCCAAATCTCCTTTGGGTCTGGATGAACGTGGAATAGGCCGGTCGTCGGGCGCTTGACTGGCATGACGCTTAGCTGCGGAGTACGTTAGACCACACACGTCCGAACCACCAGTGATGCAATTGATGATCTTTGCAAGCTTGGGCACTGACGAACGGTGGCTATTAGCTGGAAGAACGACATCATCAATAATATCTTTGAGATTACCTTGTGGAACATGATATGCCAATTCCTTCTTGAGTGCGATACAATCATCTGTCGCATGACCATGGTCGACGTGGAAGTCACACCACTTTGATTTATCCTTCTTAGCATCGTCCAAGTCAGACTTCTTCGGCCACCGGATGGTTGCTTGGGTGGTCTTCAGAGCTTCGACTAAGTCTTTAGCTGACCCTTTGAACCCATAAGAGGAGATCTTGGGGTACACGGGGAATTTAGTCGCGATTTTAGCTTCTGCCTTCGTCTTGAAACGAACGTTTGAAATCTGACGCGTTAGCTCTATTCTGGATATGGCTTTCGGCTTGAATTCTGGCTTCTTGACACCTAACGGCTTCTTGTCGTCAGTGTGTTTGCGATGAAATGTTGCGTCGTCTTCGACCCTCATATATGTTAAGGTTCGAGCTCGGACGTCTTCGAAAGTCTCTGGGGGATACTTGGTCAGATCGATATATAAACCTGAACTATCGTCTAGACCACGCTTATAAGCGTCGATCGCAGTTTTGATGTCACAATTGCGGATACTGATCATTTCAGCATTGAATCTACTAAAATAACTTCGAATAGACTCATTGGTCTTCTGCACGACATAGTACAGATCACTAGTGTTGATCCAAACCCTCAGTGATTTGATAATGACCCTCTCTTATTTACTTAGTGAAAATTGTAAGTAAACAATATGTATCAGAGTTTCACTATCGCTGATAAGTACTAAGATCTTACAGTACCGCTGATAGGAACTCTCGCTCTTTAAATTAAACATTCAGTGAACACTGTTCATCATTAACGCTGAGTCTGTTCAGTCATTATGATGATCGCTGATAAGTTAGTTGTTTACTTATGATCCCTGAAGACAAGTTTCACGTCAACAAAGGTTCTACGTTGAAGTCGAAGATCAAGCTCAAGAACCAGCGACAAGTCTCCTAATGAACTGATGCGGATCAACGAAGACTCAGATTTGTCCACTCAACGTGAAGTATCAAGTACAAAACTTCAAGCTATCGCTGAACTCTATCATTCGCTGATCTGAAATGATAGATCGCTGAATCAACGAAAGTTGATCATGAAGTCCTCCGTACAAAGTACTTTTGTCTTAACCCCCCTTGCACGACTCCGTACGAAATGTCAGAAAAGAACCTCCGAATATCTGAAATTGTACAACCACTCTGATACTACATTGTTCATCCATGCGGCTACTAAGGTTGTCAACCAAGGTCAATGACATACAACCAACCAGATGATGACACGTGTAAAGTGTATACTGACTTGCATTAAATGCATGCAGTATATAAAGAGATGAACCCACTTCATTTGAAGTAACTTGCTAACTCTGGACAAGTTCAATCTCTTATCTCAAGATAGGTTATTATTAGTAATTTCCTTATCTCTCTTAGTGCAAGAAACCTTAGTGTTCCAACTTGTTTAGATTTAGGTTTATCCTTAATCTTGTTTCCGCAACAAGCTGTAAATTGTTAATGATTTATCAATAAACAATTTAGAAAAGTAAAATCTGTGTGTTTGTATTCAACCCCCCCCCCCCCCTCTACAAACTTGTATAGGCCTTCGGGACCAACAAGTGGTATCAGAGCGGATTTGTTTAAACTCATAAACAAGATCTAATCTAAGATATTTCTCTTCCTTGCTATTATCTGAAAATGGCCACCAACACAAACACAAATTATATAGACAATGGTTCTCTTGCTAAACCCCCTAGATTTTCCAAAGATAACTTCAACTTATCGAAAAATAGGATGACACTCTTCTTGGAAGGTGTAGACCCTACTATGCCTTACTATCTAGAAAATGGTCCATTCATCCCTGTAAGAATTGATGCTGCTGTTCCAGCCGCTGAGAATAGACCTGCTATTCCAGAAAGGCTGGTACCTAAGGAAATCTTTCAATGGACTGATGAAGATAAGAAGAAAGTGGCTATAGATACAAAATCCAGATCCATACTATCCATGGCTCTTCCTGACGAAGTCTACCATTCCGTCATGAATCTGAAAACATCAAAGGCCATGTGGGACACAATATGTGTTCAGTATGAAGGAACGTCTGAAGTCCAGGATTCAAGAAAGATCAACCTGGTAAGACAATACGAAATCTTCATTTCTGGTAAGAATGAAACTCTCTCTGAAGTTCACCAACGTTTTAATTGTTTAATTATAGATCTGAAAACTGTTGGTAAGGAATATTCTAACTTTGAAGTGCTGGCAAAGTTTCTAGAATGTTTACCTGAAAGCTGGGACAATTATTCTATGTGTCTCAAGCTGTCAAAGGATCTAAAATCAATGACCCTTGCCACCTTATATGGCACGTTGCTGAATCATGAGCAATCAAGCCATCTTAAGAAGAATCTTGTAAAAGATTCCAAAAGCACCCCTGTTGCTTTAATCTCAGAGGAACCTTCTACTCAGCGACCCTCGGTCACTATCACTGAGTTAGAAAGTAACTCTGAAAGGTAATCGGATTCTGACTCCTCAGATAATGATGAATCTTTGGCTCTCCTAACAAAGAAGTTCAGGAGATTTGCCAAAAAGAAATAGTTTAGAAAGAACAAACCTCTTTCCATAACTGACAAGCCTAGATCATCAGCTTTTGTTGATAAGGCTACTGCTACTTGTTTTAACTGCGAAAAGACAGGACATTTCGCTAACGAGTGCAGGTCAAAGAAAGTTTCTAGACCCTCAGCTTTTACAAAGAAACCCTTTGTTCCAAGGAATAAAGATGACAAATATTCAAAGCTGAAAGAAAAATATGCAAAGCTGAAAAGCTTTAAGAAGAAGAATAAAGGCCTGATGGCTGACTATGATTGGGCTGCTTCTGATGAAGAAGCATCATCATCTGACTCTGAAGATGATGAAGCAAATCTATGTCTTATGGCCAAGATTGAAGAAGAGGAAGAAAGTTCAGACATTCCCTCCACTTCAACATCTGCTATTCAGGTATCACCTTCTTTCTTTACCAATATTGCAAGTATTGATGAAGCTGACTGTCTCCGTAAGATCGATCTCTTGACTAGAAGTTTATACGAAGCCATGAACGGCAAAACTGTGGTTGAAAACCAAAATCTTGATCTCGCTGAAAAGCTTAAAAACTGCCACCTTCAAATAGAAAAGCTTTCTAAAATTGAAGAAGATTTTAAAGATCAAGTATATTTAAATCAGCTAGTCAAAATCGAACGAGCATAAGCTATCGCTGCATTAAAGGCTGAAAAAGCTACTGTTGAAGGATGGTGTAATTCTTCAACAAAGATCACTGAGATAATAAAGTCTCAGATTCCCCTGAGTGATAAACGTGGTTTGGGTTACAAATATGAAACTCCAAAACCAACCACTGAGCGTTCAATGCTTAAATTTGGAACGTTCGTATCCTCAGTCGCTGATACTTCATCTTCTCGGTGCTCCTCGTCCGTTACACCAATCCCTGAGGAAACTCCTACCTCCTCAAAAGGCAAGGAGAAAATGGTTTATTCAAAACCTACCTCTGTCTCTAAAGACAAAGGTAAAGGAAATGTTATTTACCATAATCCTCAGAAGGGTACCTTAGTACCAAAGTTGAATGCTTCTAAAGCTTCAGTGGCTCATCCCTCTGGATCAAGGAAGCAGATACCTGGATTTATTCAGCGATCTACTCCTAGACTCAGATTGGATGTCCTTGGTAAGAAATCTGAAGAACTGAATGTTCGTCCCATTTCTAAAGCCAATAGTTTACTTGGTGCTGGCACTTCTAATTTGAAATTAAAAGCTCAGCATTCAAATGGTCCTAGAACTACTTTTAGTTATAGGAAATGTTATCACTGTGGACTTACCGATCATATTGCTAGTAAGTGCCCCACAGCCACCAAAGTTGAAAAGATAGCTAAGGTGAAGATTGTCCCCAAGGCAAAGAAGACCAACCCTGGTGCAAATCAGGTCAAGGTGAATTCTACCACTGAGGTTAAGAAATTAACCAAAGTGAAGAAAGACAAAGCTGAATCTTCAAATACTGCGAAGACTGCTGAACCTTCCATTCCAACTACTTCCACTGACAAACGTGTATACATGGTTAAGTGGGTACCTAAGAAAAACTAATCTTCCTTTGTATTGCAGGTTAAGAAGGGTATCTGGTATCTCGATAGCGGATAACAAAGTAATCTTTACTAAGGAATCCTGCTTTGTTACTGACAAAAAGGAGAAGATAGCTCTCAGCGGTTATCGTTTGGAAAATGTTTATGTAATAAACATGGACTCAACAACCACTGAGAACTCCTGTTTCTTCTCAAATGCCTCATCTGATGTCAACTGGCTATGGCATAAGAGGCTCTCTCATCTAAATTTCAAGACACTGAACACTCTTTCTTCAAAAGAGTTAGTCACTGGTCTACCTCAGCATTCATACGCCAAAGAGTCGTTATGTTCAGCGTGTGAAAAAGGGAAGCAGACCAAAGCAAGCTTTAAGTCAAAGCAAGTTTCTTCAGTGTCATCTCCTCTACAACTACTCCATATGGATTTGTTTGGCCCTGTTAACAAACAATCCATCGCTGGAAAGAAATATACGCTGGTCATAGTTGATGAATTCTCTCGCTTCACTTGGGTAATGTTTCTCCGTTCTAAGAGTGACACCCCTGAAGAACTCATAAATTTTGTTCGGAAGATGGAAACCCTGAACAATCTTACCGTTCGCTCAATAAGGAGTGATCATGGGACTGAATTCAAAAACAGTTCTCTTGATTCCTTCCTTGAGAGTAAGGGTATTTCTCACAACTTTTCTTCAGTGAGAACACCGCAACAAAATGGAGTCGCTGAAAGAAGAAATAGAACAATTATTGAAGCTGCACGTTCAATGCTCAGCGATTCTCACCTGCCTACTCAGTTTTGGGCAGAAGTTGTCAACACTGCTTGTTTTACGCAAAACAGGTCGCTGATAGTTAAAAGATTCAAAAAGACAGCCTATGAACTCTTTCATGGGAGAAATCCTTCAATCAGCTTTCTTCACATCTTTGGATGTCAGTGTTTCATACTGAACACCAGATATGCCCTTGGAAAGTTTGATCCTAAGGCTGATGATGGAATCTTTCTTGGATACTCCTCAGTTTCCAAAGCCTTCAGAGTCTTCAATCGTAGAATACAAACTGTAGAAGAAACTATTCACTTCACGTTTGACGAATGCCGTTCAGCGAACTCTAAACCGTCCGCTGATACTGAAGAACTGAATCAATGGATGTTTTCTCATCTTGGTGATTCAGAAGTTATTCCCACTACTCATGCTCATCCAGTAGAAGATGATAGTCCTATCATTCCAAATATGCAGAACAGTGAAGCTGAAACTTCTTGGGTCTCAGCTGTTCCTATAAACACTATACCTAACGCTGAACCAAATGTCTCAAACATTCCATCTACTTCTCAGCAATCAGGGAATATAATGACAACTGCATCCATTCCTCTCTTGGCTGATACTCCTGACGTCGCTGAAACTTCATCTTCAGCTCCTCCAGTTCAAGTTGAGTCAGCGTCTCACGCTCCGGCTCAGCGATGGACTATAAATCATCCAATTGATCAAATTCTTTGTGATCCAAACGCTGGGATTCAGACTCGACGAAGTGCAGGTAATATTTGTTTATTTGTAAATTTTATTTCACTAACTGAACCAAAGAAAGTAGATGATGCCCTCAAAGATCCAAACTGGGTCAGCGCCATGCAAGAAGAGCTGACTGAATTCGAAAGAAACAAAGTTTGGAAACTTGTTCAGAGACCAACTGATAAAACAGTAATAGGCACTAAAGGGGTCTATCGAAACAAGTTGGACGAACATGGTACTGTAACCCGCAACAAAGCTCGACTTGTTGCTCAGGGATACAGACAAGAGGAAGGTATAGATTATGACGAAACATTTGCTCCAGTATCAAGACTTGAATCTATTCGTCTATTCTTAGCATATGCTGTACACAAAAACTTCAAAGTACATTAGATGGATGTTAAGTCAGCGTTTCTGAATGGAAAGCTGAATGAAGAAGTGTATGTGGAACAACCTCCAGGATTCTCAGATTCTAAGCGTCCAGGTTATGTTTATAAACTGGATAAGGCACTTTATGGCTTGAAGCAAGCTCCACGTGCATGGTATGACACTCTTTCCACTTATCTCCATATTGAAAAATTTGAGCGAGGTAAGATTGACAAAACTCTATTTTTTAGAAAAGTGAAAGGTCATATCATTCTAGTTCAAATATATGTTGATGACATTATATTTGGTTCTACTAACCCTGAGCTTTGTACTCGTTTCGCTGATAGAATGAAAGATGAGTATAAAATGAGCATGATGGGTCAACTAACATATTTCCTTGGTCTTCAGATTAAGCAAACTGAGAAAGGAACTTTCATTAATCAGGGAAAATATGTTAAAGATATGCTGAAGAAATTCGACTTAACTGAAAGTTTAGCTATGAAAACCCCTATGGCACCACCGCTGACACTTGATAAGGACTCTAAGGGTGTTCCTGTCAATGTCACGCTGTACCGTGGGATGATCGGCTCTCTATTGTATCTAACAGCTAGCCGACCCGATATTATGTTTGCAACATGCTTGTGTGCACGATATCAAGCTGAACCTAAGATATCTCATATGAAAGATGTAAAGCGAATCTTTCGATATCTTAAGGGTATAGTGAATCTAGGTCTTTGGTATCCCAAAGATTCAGGATTCGATCTAACCGCCTATTCAGATAGTGATTTTGCAGGTTGAAAAATGGATAGGAAAAGCACCACAGGAGGATGTCAGCTCCTGGGTGGAAAGCTGGTAAATTGGACAAGTAAAAAGCAAAATTCAGTGTCCACTTCCACAGCTGAAGCTGAATATGTAGCTGCTGGAAGCTGTTGTTCTCAAGTCTTGTGGATGAGAAATCAGCTACTAGACTATGATCTTCAGCTCTCCAAAATTCCAATCTATTGCGACAGCACAAGTGCCATCGCTATAGCAAACAATCCAGTACTACATTCAAAGACCAAACATATAGAAATCAGATATCATTTTATCAGAGATCATGTGATGAATGGTGATATAGAACTTCATTTTATCCCAACTGATTATCAGTTAGCTGGCTTATTTACCAAACCTCTTGATGAGACAAGATTAAACTTTCTCATCAGCGAGCTTGGAATGCTGAACTTTGAAGGATAAAATCTTCAGCGGTTCACATTGATCAGCGAAAGGATAAAATCAACTTGTATAACCCATTCTATCATCTTCTCTCTGAATAAACTTGATCCACTGATATTAAGGTATGTTCTCTCTCTCTCTGACAATCGCATGAAAATGCAAGATTTCAAAACAAAATGCATCGCTGAATATCTCTTCCTTAACAACGATATTTTGAAATTTCTTAAAACCTTCACTGATATTTCTATTTCAGTGCTTCATGTTTTCAAAAGTATCTCTGAGTTTTCAAAACCTCAGAGACAACCAAGAATATGAAAGGACAGTTGTGATGTCATTACAACGGATAAAACCCCGGCACGTTTTCTCTTCCTGACACACGTTTGCACGTCTCGTTCAAACTTCCAATCAAATGCAAACACGTGTCCGTGTCATGATGAAAATCTTTTCCCGCTCAAGATTTTCTCGTTCTAAAACCTCTATATAAACAAATTCTTTGTTTATATTTTTCTTTTACGCGATCAATCTTCCTCCGCAAGAAAGAACTCACTGTTGCATTTGTGCTTTCAAACTTCAAGAATTGTTCATCATCTTCTTCATCATCTTCTTCATCAAACATCAAGGTTAATATGTTCTTATTTATTTACCGAATGCGTATAACTTGTTTCCGATCTTCTCATTGTTTTAACAAGATCAAACAAAAGAACTTCTTAAAATAAAATCATTTTCTTTCGTGGTTTTATGAACACAACCATTTCATGGTTGTTCTTCAAGTTTAAATGCAAAATCTTAAACTTGTTCTTCATTCGTTTCCAGAGTATATTTCTTCATAGAAAACTGAAAAACAAGAAAATGGGTCTTACATTTCGTTTCAAAAATCAAGAAAAACCCTAATCTTCATTAAGACATTTTTGTCTGAATGAAATGGACAAAATTCGAACCATCTTAATGGAAAATCTTTCCATATTAAGATTATTCTTATTTGTTAATCTTTGGTTGAACTGATAATACAGGAAATGGCAACGTCTAACATTCCTACTACCGCTGAGAACATCTCTACTGACTCTGAGGAAATGGAATTCATCAAGGCTCCTCAGGTTAAGTTCACTCTGGACCAACTAGACTGGACTAAGATAAACAACCTTTTTGCGCTTCTCGAGTTTCCTCCTCGAAAGCAAGTCACACATCTGACAGATGCTGTGAATTTCCTGAAGAATTGCTGCATTTCAACAGCCCTGACCATTTCACCCCCTGCAAGTCAGCTGCTACTATCTCAGTTCTGGTACTCTGCCAGACACTCTCAGCTACCATCCGCCAAAGATCCCTCCAAAACAGTTGATTGTATCCTCTGCGATACTGAATATGGCACGATAAAGATCACACCTGCCATCATTCGCAAAGCTCTGAACTTTCCCATCGCTACAAAGGAAAAACCTTTTGTTCCTTTCCCTGACCATAAGAAGCTCGCTGACAAATAAGCTCTTATTGCATTTTTTGATGCAATGGGCTATGTATGGGAAATGGGCAGAGACAAGAAGCCCGAGAAGAAGCTAACACTGCTGAAGAAATCGAAAATGCCCAGCGAGATGAACTTCATCTTCGCTCACCTTATCAGCTGCATGACTGCCAAGACCGGCTCTTCTGATCAAGCCGCTCAACCTCAGCAAGCTATGGGATACGCTCTGCTGAAAGGTCTACACATTGACTGGGCATCTCTCATCTATGATGACTTGCTGCAAAGAGTAGACTCTGCCGCTGACAGACCTGCATGGGTTCCCTACCCCCGATTCATCAGCGCTATCTTTCAATATGGCCTGAAGGACAGCTACCCGCAAGAGGGCGGTCTGAAACTCTCTCAGATTGGCCCTAAGGTACTCGACTTCAAACCTGTTGAAAATGAGGTACGTCTTTCTACCCTCTTAACTCTTCTCAACCCTTCTTCTTCTACTTCTGTGGCTCCTTCAGCGACAATACCCATCGCTGATACCCTGGCCACAAAATCCTCTCCTTCTAAGAAAAGGAAACATTCATCTACCCCACTTGATTCTAAAAGAATCAAGAAAACAAAGGAGCAACCCCAGCAATCTCATGCTGAAGACTCCTCAGCTCTTTCTGCAGAGCTGAAGGAACGTTCAGTGGTACGCTCTGCCACACCTGAACAAGCCATCCCTTTTATCCAAACTTCAGCGTCTCTAAACGCTGAGGTTACAAACTTGGAACCTACCCAACCTCCTTCAGTCTCTCAAAAGACTGATGAAGTGATTGTCAGCGAATCCAACGCTGAACTCATAACCCAACCCCCATTCTTATTCTTCGCTCCTCCCTCCACTCATTTGGTCTCTACTCCAGCTCTAACTGGAGCTGCCATCATTTCCTCGGAACCTAAAGCTGATTCTCCAGGAATGATGAAGACAGGACCTGCAGAACAATCCATGGGCACCTTTGAAGACGACATGGAACTTTACTCAGGAACCCGTGATTTCGATGAATTCACCAATCCTCCTGCAGGTAAACAACAACCCATAAACACTGTGACTAAACCCCAAACTTCTGAGCTTTCCTCTGTTCACAAGTTTTTATATGTTACAGGTCCTAATTTGGGAGATATCAACGCCTCTCTGAAGTCCGTGGAGACAAAGCTAACAGGTCTCACCACTACTCTCTCCAATAACTCTACAGCTGTAACAAACGCTGGAGAGAATCTGAACAAACTGACAACGGTGGTGGAGAAGAAGGCTTCCACAGATGACATGAAGCAGGTTGATAAAACTCTCAGCGACTTTGCCAAGGTGCTCGCTGATATCTACACAGACTACACCTCTCTCAAAAACTCAGTTTCTTCCATGTCCAGCGAATTTACAACGCTGAAGACATCGGTTGGACATCTAGAGGGGGATATGTCTACTGTGAAGACTGACTTAGGCTCTATAAAGACCGATGTTGGTTCGATGAAAACGATGATCGAGCAGCTGCTGAACAAAGCGAATACTCCTGATCCTGCTCCTACACCCGTCCCTGCATCTGACAACTTCACAGCGGACGATCACACTGAGCTGAAGAAAATCAATCCTGCTATTTCTGGCCTTGAAGACAGAATAGCAAAGATTGAAGCTTGTATATGTCTCTCTGGCCAAGAAGACAGAGAACCTACCAACGCTGCTGAATCTACCCATTCCTCCCCCAGTCATCATGAAAAAGAGGGGGAGAAGAGCGCTGAAAATCCTTTCAAGAGCGTTGAAGACCTTTCCCATGATGAATCTATCAGGGGATAGAAGAACGAAGACCTCACCTTCGCTGAAGAGGGTGAGAAGACTATTGAAGCTGAAGCAGCCGCTGGACCTCAGGGAGATGAACACCCTGAGGGAACCGAGAAGCTCGCCTCTGTATCTGAGGGGGAGCAACTCGAAGAAGACGCTGAAGAATCTGAAGCAGAAGATGATGAAGCCGTCGACATCCCTGATAATGAACCATCTTCTTCTCCAAAGAATGATGATGATGATGATGAAGAAGATGACGATGACTTATTTATCGTCAAACATGCTCCAAAGATCAAAGCTCTTAAGGGAATCTCGATAAATGAACCTTCAGGGGAGCGGACAAAGACAAAGCCCTCAGCCTCTGGAGCTGAGAAAGGCAAAGGCAAAAGCGTCGCTGAAGATGACAATCTGACGATCTTGCTTGAAAAGCCGGTTTGTCAGGTACACTAAACATCTCTCACTCCATCCCTCCTCTATCATACACTATCAGTTCTACTACCCAAGCCTATACACTTGAACAAATTCTCTCTATCTGATTCTACCCAAGTTCTTACTTGAAAGATCGCTGTGTTTCAGCTAGTCCTCTCCCCTGTTTGAGGATATCGCTGAAGGCTCCACAACTGCGACTTCACCAATAATACCAGCTGCTGCTGAAGAAATAATCCCAGTCTTGGATTTGATCTCTGAGACTGATGAACCTGAAGAACAGACTCTCTCTCACAAACGCAGACCTTCCTTAGCTCCTCAAAAGCTAAGTGAAGAGGATCATAAAAGAAGAGAGGAAATAATAAAGCGATTCGAGGATCAGCGAATCATTTTGAGGCGTGATCAACTTCCTTCAGTTCCTCCAAAGTTCAGAATTTCCAAAGCTGAATACAAGGAACACCTCAGAGCTGAACGCCTAATCGCTGAAAGAAAGGAAGCTGAAGAAAAAGACAGAGAATACGCCATCCAGCTTTCTAAACGATCAGTGAAAGACCCCAAGCTGAAAAGAGTTCCTATTGATGTTCAACGTCAGCTCTGGGAAAACGCCAAGAAGATAACTGAAGAAAAGAGAACTGTGTCTCAGTCCACTTTAGCCTGGTGCAAAGAAAATGTCAACTACAGAGAATCTCCTGCCAAAATCAACAAGGTATTCATCTCTGGAAGAACAACCCTTGTTTCAATCGCTGAAATCGAGATATTCAGAGAAGATAAGAAGTACGAAAAATTCTATGCTGAAGCCATAACGAAGTACGGTCTCTCTGAATGGTTGGAGATCAGGTTAGCCATCCAGAAGTCCAAGTCGAAGTACAAGGAACATGTTGAAAAGCTGATCAACAAACAAATCGACTTAGTCTACTCCTGTGTGGATATTCCTCCTCCTCCTCCTCTCGAAAGTCAGAAAAGAAAGGCCTCAGCGAAGAAGAAGAAATCTATATCTTCAATTGATGGCCCTGTCATACGAAATGAAACAGGTATTGGTTTTTCACGTGCTGAAATACTTGGTCCTGATCCTGATCTTTCCATGCTTGACACATCTCTTCCTCCTGGTGAGACTTTCATCCCTGGCAAAGTCATAAGCGAACCCTACGGGATATTTTTCCATGACTACGATGGTGGAAAGCATTTTCAACGCATCTCTGAACTTCACATCACTCCCATCGAACAGTTGAGAGATCTCATCTACTGGTGTGACTTCAGGAATGACCCTCAGGCACGACATCTGAAACCCTTGATTTTTGAAGAAGCGTTGATCAAAAGAAAACAAGGTGTAACCGTCCCTGACTGGATGATTCCCACCACATCAATGACCCTTGATGAACTTCTGATTAAGGAAGAACCCTTTACAAACTGATATGATCGCCTATTTCTCTATTGTATCAGTTATTCTTCTGTACTTGTAATTTATTTCGCTCGTACTTGTAATCTTTCCATTTCTCTTTGTAACCTGATTCAAAGTTTTAAAGAAAGATTTCAGCGAATGTACTTTACTCCATCAGTACTGAAAAGATACCAGAAAACAGTAAAAGGGACAAATATTTTATGAGTTCTTTTTATCCTTATGTTTTCATTAAATAGCAATTTTCTTTGTTGCTATGTCATAATCAAATAGGGGGAGATTGTTGATCCAAACCCTCAATGATTTGATAATGACCCTCTCTTATATACTTAGTGAAAATTGTAAGTAAACAATATGTATCAGAGTTTCACTATCGCTGATAAGTACTAAGATCTTACAGTACCGCTGATAGGAACTCTCGCTCTTTAAATTAAACATTCAGCGAACACTGTTCATCATTAACGCTGAGTCTGTTCAGTCATTATGATGATCGCTGATAAGTTAGTTGTTTACTTATGATCCCTGAAGACAAGTTTCACATCAACAAAGGTTCTACGCTGAAGTCGAAGATCAAGCTCAAGAACCAGCGACAAGTCTCCTAATGAACTGATGCGGATCAGCGAAGACTCAGATTTGTCCACTCAACGTGAAGTATCAAGTACAAAACTTCAAGCTATCGCTGAACTCTATCATTCGCTGATCTGAAATGATAGATCGCTGAATCAACGAAAGTTGATCATGAAGTCCTCCGTACAAAGTACTTTTGTCTTAACCCCCCTTGCACGACTCCGTACGAAATGTCAGAAAAGAACCTCCGAATATCTGAAATCGTACAACCACTCTGATACTACACTGTTCATCCATGCGGCTACTAAGGTTGTCAACCAAGGTCAATGACATACAACCAACCAGCTGATGACACGTGTAAAGTGTATACTGACTTGCATTAAATGCATGCAGTATATAAAGAGATGAACCCACTTCATTTGAAGTAACTTGCTAACTCTGGACAAGTTCAATCTCTTATCTCAAGATAGGTTATTATTAGTAATTTCCTTATCTCTCTTAGTGCAAGAAACCTTAGTGTTCCAACTTGTTTAGATTTAGGTTTATCCTTAATCTTGTTTCCGCAACAAGCTGTAAATTGTTAATGATTTATCAATAAACAATTTAGAAAAGTAAAATATGTGTGTTTGTATTCAACCCCCCCCCCCTTCTACAAACTTGTATAGGTCTTCGGGACCAACAACTAGTCTGCTTTTCCATCTTACGACTGCTGGCGAATTGCCGGGAGAATTGGTTGACCAATTCGGCGAACGACCCGATAGATTTGGGTTTGAGATTGATCAACCACTGGAGAGCTGGACCTGTGAGAGTCGCCCCGAAACTCTTGCACATGCATACTTCCTAGTACATGTGTGGAATCGAGATCGTCCACATGAGCTGCTTATACTGCGCGACATGCTCGGTTGGATCGGTCACACCCGAATACTTGGGAGTGAAGGCAGGAATGTTATACTTTTTTGGGACCTCGACGGTGGAGATCTTGTCGATGAAGGGCGACGCCTGATACCCCGAGCGAGGCTCGACGTCGACAGGCACGGCTGCCCCAGGCAACTTGGCGAGCAAGGACAGGACGCGCTCATTTTGGTCTTCTAACATCTTCAAACGCTGGGCGACGGGATCGTTAAGATCAGGATTTGCCCCTGTCGAGGGATTGGTCCCTGGACTAGTGCCATTACCATGCGACGAACCATTGGTATCCCCGTTGAACGGGACAAAATATGGCTGTGACCCATAGTGGAATTGCTGCGATCCATTCTAAAACGATTGTGGTCGCTGCTGAAATGGCTGCGATCTCTGTTGGAAAGATTGCGATCCTTGCTAGAAAGGTTGCGATCCTTGCTGGAAAAGTTGCGGACCACTTTGGAACGGCTGGGAAAATGGCTGGGATCCATTCTGAAACGGATGGGCGCCACCTTGCAATGGTTGGGATCCATTGTTCAAGGGTGGTGGTCGGATGTGCTGAGGGGGAATCTGCCCAGACTGGGGATTCGGAATGAACAGACCCGGTTGCTGATTCTGCATGAATGGACCTGGATGCTGATTCTACATGAATGGACATGGATGCTGATTTTGTGCGGACGGGCCTGGTCCCGGACCTGGATTCTGGATGAATGGTCTAGGACCATTCTGGGGTCCAAAAGGATTCCTTAGTCGCGCGATCTCTTCAGCTGCTCTGCGATTCTGCTCTGCCATTGCATTGAGTTGATTCCTGGCAACCTCGAGCTCCTGATACATCTGAGCGACGGCTTGCTGCGGATTTCCAGGGGCTGCCATTTTCCTGCAACAGAAAATAGAAGAAACTCCAAGAAACTATTAGTAGAATGCACGTTCGTCGAGGATTTTCTCTAGATGTAGTCCCACGGATGGCGCCAAACTGTTAATGCCAAAAATCGCACCAAAGGGACAACTTAAGGCCGATGTGGACTTAAACAACTAAAGAAAGAATCTTTCGACGAGGCGCGCGACGATAAATAAAATAAAGGAACAAGGGATTTGATGACGCAGGAAAAACCTCAATCGAGGAAAAAACCTGCGGACGACAGTGGGTGTCGTCGCTATACTATGGTCGCCAATCAGGGGCGATGTCCTTGGGTACTGGTGTCGATCGTACAATGATTACAATACAGATGAAGAAAATGCTTCGAAATGTAAAGTACAAGTGTTTGAATGTAAAAATAGGTGTTTGTCGTGTACGAAACAAAGTGTGAACTGCTGGTCGAGGGCTGTTGTCGTGCGTCGAGAGCGATACTTAGAATAATGGTTCTTCACTTCAGGTGTTCTTGAATATTGCTTCGGTTGTTAATCGCCGGATATTCGATGTGTTGAAATGTTGATTGAGCTTGATATTTATAGTCTTCGCATCCTTAATTAGCTCCATGAATGCTCCTTTAATGGCCTTAACGGTTGGAAACGGTCGCCGAAGTAATGATCTTCGTCCGTTACGGTCGCCGGCTGTTTAATGATTGCGTCGGTTATAGTCGTTGCTCCTTAATGACTTTTACTCCTGCATTAAACACTTAACAAACGGTCATGGTTAACGTTAGCTTTGGTCGAGGTCGCGCGTCCTTATATAATAGTCGTGCGGATCGGGCGACGCTATGGTCGAGCGTCGTAAGGAACTCTCGACTTACCTTTTATGAGGGACGACGATGGTGTTCTGGGTCTTTGTCGAGACCTTATCTTAATACAATATATAGTCCTTAATAATACGTCTTACCTGTTCTGGTCGCGGTCGAGCGACGTGATTTTTTGCCCAAACAATATCCATGCTTTGATATTATTTGGGTTTGGCAACTAACCAAAATTTATGACATTGTTATATCCCCCCTCCCCCCAATTTCTCATTTTGTTGATTGAAAGAGAGACCAACTAACAATAGCTTTAGCATCTCTTGGGTTGGAAAGGTCTTTATTCATGGAGTTGTATTTAGTACGTCTAAGAAATTTGCTCCATATATTAAGGTTTTGGATAAAAGAGTTATTTCCATGTTTTTGGTATTTGGAATTTAGTCTTATTTATACTTCGTGTGAGTATTGGGTTGCCTTCATGATTGTGGAGTATTATATTCAAGTGTTTTATCACGAAAATGGGGTTTGAGAAAGATATCAGTTTTCATTCTAAATACTTTTCATATTGAAAATTGTAATTTAAATAATATTCTTTCTGTTTTACCGTTTTACATTTGAAATGAAATTTTTTGAGCTCATTAGGTGTTAGCCTAACCTGTTTATTTGTCGGCATGTGCATCAGGTCTTTGATGGGGGGATGGTACTAGCGACACCGTGAAGAACTGAGTGCTAGTTAGATGCACGTGAATGATCTAATAATTCGATGATGTATTTCGCATTCAGAGATAGCGACTATTATTGGGTTTTAGTAACACCCGACCTTGACTTAGTGTGGATGTAAAACTTGATTTACCTATTGTTAATGTTGAATTCAGTTTTGTTATTCGAAGTTAATTTTAGTATTGAGTTATTGAAGGAGAATTACTGTTTATTTGATGTATTATTGAAAATTTTAATTTAGTCTCAATTTTCATATTTGAGGGTGTTACAATATTGCATATGACGTGTGCTGTTACGATAAGGCCTATAGCATTTCTGTAATGACATGTGTTTTTTACTGGGCAAGATTTTTTCAAAAAAATATTATTTTTTGTTTGTTTTTAATTTTATAGTTTTTACATTTTTAACTTCAGATTTTACAGTACCTTTTTAGATTTGCATAATCACATCACTCCCCAATTTCACTAATTCACACACGTCATAGACTCGCGATTAAAACGAATTTGTAAAATGACTTTTCTAAGATCCATTTTGAATATTTATTCGAAGTCTATTTCTTAATAATAATAATATTTGATTTTTCATCTTCTAATAGAAATGTAAATTTTTAATATCATTATCTGATTGAATAAGATATAGATAACATATATTCATATATGGACATACAAATTTTCCGCCTTATGTCACAACTTGAAAACGTCGTGTTCTCGCTGTTATGCCACACCTAACGCCATTTGAGAAACTTGATTGTTTGTCACCATCGTATAGTTCAACCATGTAGAATCGGTGATGTTTAATCCAATCATAAAGTGTATAACAACCAAAAAACATCTATGATAATAACAATGATTCCCTAATAATATTGACCAAACAACAACAATACAATGAGCATTCTCGTTTTTATTTCAGTTCTCGAAACAAACAAATCGCCCTCTCAATTATAGCATGTATTTCACTTCTGGTATGTATAAAACAAATCCCCCATATATATATATATATATATATATATATATATATATATATAGTTGAGTTCAAACGAGAACAATATTAAAATAATAGAACACTAGAACACCTATATCTCATGCGATTATAGACTAAAAATCTCTGTGATTCAGGTTTGATCAATGATCTTAAGTCGTCAGACCAACGTACACTATTGTATTCACCAAACCTGAACCAAATGTAACTTTGAGTCTAAAACCACATGTGACATACACGTTCTCCTGGTATCTTATTCTGCCATTTGTAACGTCCCGCTTGAAGGTTCTTTGGAAATTCGGAACATTGCGGGTCAATCAAGAGGATAGAGGAACCTTAGTGAAAGTTTAAGAAGAGCGAAACAAGGATCAAGAAGGTCAAAACATTCTCTAGAAGGATCCATACCTTTCAAGGGCTTATGTAACCAAAAACTTCCTTAAAAATATCTAGTAGAATAGTCTATATAGAGTTCTTGAGTAGTATAAATAAAGGTAATGTTTCATCTGTAAAACGCACTCCACATTTTCGTAACTTGAATAATAGAAACACAGAGTTTTCCCAAATTTCTTAACATTCTCTTTTGCTCACCATTGTTTGGTATCTTGTAATTTGGTTGACTTATTCCAAATACTAACTTGCTGCAAACGAACTTGTGATTTGTGAAAATAACTCCGTGACACATTGCTCTCTACTGATTTTCGATAAAAAAAAAAAATTAGTAGTTACATTAACAAAAGTGAAAATTGATCTTCACTTTTTAGATCAAACTTATTGAGGATCAACCAAATAATTAATGTGTTATTTTAAAACTTAATTTAAATTATTATATCAATATTAACTAAAATAATTAAAGATCCAATTTTTTCTTATTCATTTTAAGGGGCTGTTTGTTTACCTCTTAATGGTTCCATTAAGAGACAACCTTTGAATCGCTAAGAGGTAAATCCTGTTTGGCAAAAAAAATGTCTGCCTCTTAATGTTTCTAAAGCCCTCTGAATGATTTAGCATCTTAGGCCCCCCTTAACCCTTCAGTACTCTGATTTCATTCTAAACAATTACCAAACAACCATATTTCATTTTGCACTATATCGTAAAAGCCTCTTAATCATTTTAATCACTTAATCATTCTGTACTAAACCATTTAGCAACTGCCGAACAGTCCCTTCTCGTATTCTGATTTTCATCCATAAAGTTTTTTTTCTAATTATTGCGATTTGGTTTTAAAAATCAAAAAAATCTTGACCGTGAATAAATCACATAAAATAAAAGTAAAATGAAAGCAGCTTCAGATTGTTGCACGTAAAGGACTACGACTCTACCTAGTCAACACGTAGTCTCTCCCTGTGACTATATATACCCTACACTTGCGCCACCTCCAATTAACTTTCTCTTTGCGATCTTTCCAGATCTACAAGTTCAAGTTCAACCATGGCGTCTGGAACCGCCGGAGATGGAAACATATTCGGAGGATGCATTTCCAGCGACGACATCGGTATTCAGAGGAGGCCTTACCATCGCAACTGCAACTGCGCTCTTCATAAATCCGACGAACACCACCATTGCTCTCACGCTTCTCTTCCTACAGTCTCTTACCCGATCAGACGATCCTTCAGCGAAGGTTGTTTGGTGGCGATGACTGGACCTTCTCCTGGTTCATCTCCTTGTTGTCCCTCTTCACCGGCGCCGATAGCTCCTTCCGCCGCCAGATTGCCGCCGCATTTTCCGAATCATCAATTAAATCGTTAGGTTTTTCGTCGTTTGTCTAAGACCTGTTAGGTTTTTTATGTTTTGGGGTTGAATTGATTGGATCTTTGTGGAAAGAAATCAAATCAGAATCATGTACATCCTTTGACAATCTATATTTAATTGAGTTGCCCTGGGGATCATAATATTTTTTTTTGGATCCGTTGAGAAAAGTATGCGTCTGGAGTGATCGATTTTCAATTGCTCTTGATACATTTGAAGGATGTATTGATGAACAAAATATCAATTTTGGTTCGTTCAAAATCCAGGAATTGTTATTGTTATTAATTTCTTGCATCTCAGAACTAATCAGAAAGTTTACAATTGTAGAGATCTGGGGATGAATTTGAACTCCCATCAATTGAGTACAAATCATGGTTAAATGTTTCAGTTTCCACCTTGAGTGGTTAGGCCATCCTCAACGCATTGATAAAAGCCATCAACGCCACATCAGCTAAGCCCTTAAGTCCTAAAGACCCCAGCGCATAACTAAAAGCCCTCTTGCCACCTTATTTTTTTAATTCTTTTATTTATACATTTAATTATTTAACAAAATAAAAATATTTATATATTTTTTAATAAATAAAAACAAGATAAATAATAAAAATAAAAATTCATATCATTCATTAAAAAATAAAAAATTACAAAATAAATTTAAAAATTACAAAATAAATTTAAAAATCCGTGCAGAATTTGTACAAACAATCTCGTGACGTTGTCTCTCCCATACGGATGTATTCGTCAAGTGCGTCAGCAGTTACTCCATACGTCAATTGCCGAATAACGGAAATACACTTTTGTATCGGAGAAAAACCTTGTTTGCGTCTGCCGTCCACCCGAAGTGTAAAATACGGATACTCTCCTGCTAAATCTTCAACTATTCGTTCGAATAGTTGTCTGCTCATCCTGAACCGTCGCCTAAACATATCCGGTGTATAAACCGGGTTGTTGCCAAAGTAGTCCCGCATAAGCCGCTCGTTTGCAGCTACTCGACCTCTTTCTATGTTCGCGGCCCTCTCTCTTGTTGACGACGAGGCGGTGCTACCATAAATCCATTGTGCAGTATGTCGAAAAACTTCTCTTTGTAGATTCAACAACTCGTCGGTGTCTACAGATGATGATGATGCGGTCGGTGAACCGGGTTGTGGCGAATCCATATTGTTTAAAGTATAGAGAATGGAAGAGAATGAGAGAGTTTGAGAGATTGTTGGTGTGAAAAAAATAAGAGGTTGAGGGTTAATATATATAGTGTGATTAAATTGAAAAAAATTAATTTTTTTTTATAAAAGTAGCCGTTGGATTTATTTATTTTCAAGATTTAAAAAAAATACAAAAGTAGCCGTTGGAGGCAATCGGGTTCCTCGGGTTTGAAAGCCCGAAGGCCGAGCCCGCAGCCGAAGCCCGCAGGACCCCCACCACTACCCGAGGGAGCCCGCAGCGAGCCCGAGCCCGTGGGCGCTGCGGATGGCCTTAGAAAAATCTTTAATTATAAAGTCTTGAAGAATAGTTTTTGAAAATATTCGAAACGATGATCTATATAGAGATTAATCCCATAACTTGAGTTGAACCAAGGGGGTGTTTGGGATTTCTTATTTAAAGCAATTTTTATATATATATATATATATATATATATATATATAGAGAGAGAGAGAGAGAGAGAGAGAGAGAGAGACTTGAGATCATGTGAACCATTCTATTTCCGTGAGACCGTGAGACCAAAAATTTAACACTAAACCTTCACAGCAAAAGGCTGTGAAGATACTGTGATGGTAAACCTTCACATTGTTTTTGCTGTGAAGGTTTGCTGTTTTTCTTACCTTCACAACGAATTACTGTGAAGATTTAGTGTTAATTTCTTGGTCTCACGAAAACAGGTTGGTCTCACATGAACCCAACCCTATATATATATATATATATATATATATATATATATATATATATATAGGGGTGAGTTCAAATGAACACTCATTTTCAATTGTGAACATGAGGACAAGTCACAACCATTGATCAAGATTTGGAAAACTAATCAATGGTTAAAACTTAATTAAACCAATTGAGAAGTGATTAAGCGTAAATCTGGAAATTTGAATCAACGCCTACCATGTTTGACTTTTTATTTTCTTTTTTAATTAAAAATATTTTACCCCCTTAAAGTTTAAAATAATTTATCTTAAAAATTACTAATATTTTAATCAAACAAATTACATCAAAAAAACGAGAATTTCGTGCTCTTCGATATGACATCCATCTCGATATAGTTTTTTCTTCATTTTAACCGTTTTTACGTGAAATGTTATGTATGTGTTATATTCGGTATGAATATGTATGCACGTTTCCTGGTGTGCATATTCAGTATGAATAACAAAGAGAAACGTTCATTCACTATTCAGGGTGAATAATGTGTTATTTCGGGTGAATAATGTGTTATTCAGGATGAATAATACACGAATTCCTGATTCATGTATTATTAAACATGAATCGTGTATTATTCATCCTGAATAACACATTATTCACCCTGAATAGTGAATGAACGTTCCTCTTTGTTATTCATACTGAATATGCACACCAGGAAACGTGCATACATATTCATACCGAATATAACACATACATAGCATTTCACGTAAAAACGATTAAAACGTTCCTCTTCGATATGACATCCATCATAACATCAAAAGACTACGTGAAGATATGAATATGCATGCATGTTTCCTGGTGTGCATATTCAGTATGAATAACAAAGAGGAACGTTCATTCACTATTCAGGGTGAATAATGTGTTATTCAGGGTGAATAATGTGTTATTCAGGGTGAATAATGTGTTATTCAGGGTGAATAATGTGTTATTCAGGATGAATAATACACGAATTCCTGATTCATGTATTATTAAACATGAATCGTGTATTATTCATCCTGAATAACACATTATTCACCCTGAATAACACATTATTCACCCTGAATAACACATTATTCACCCTGAATAACACATTATTCACCCTGAATAACACATTATTCACCCTGAATAACACATTATTCATGTTGAATAATATATGAATGACCCTGAATAACACATTATTCACCCTGAATGATGTATTATTCATACTGAATGATACATTATTCATGAAGAATAATACATGAGTGACTCGTGAAGGTGTGGAGACGTGACGAACTCTCTTTTGTTCATCGGTTCACAATCGAAACTCGATAGGTTCCCGATTCATCTCGATAGGTGTTGGGTTATGGTAATGAAGAACACGATACCTTAGGACGCGGAAGAAAGTGTTGTACAAGGTGATGTCGAATTACGGACTTATGGTGTCGAAATGTTGTACGCACTTGAACATACATAAATATTCATACCGAATATAACACGTATATGACATTCCACGTAAAAACGGTTAAAACAACAAAAAACTATATCGAGATGGATGTCATATCGAAGAGCACGCAATTCTCGTTTTTTGATGTAATTTGTTTGATTAAAATGTTAGTAATTTTTAAGTTAATTTATTTTAAACTTTAAGGGGGGTAAAAAAATTTAATTAAAAAAGAAAATAAAAAATCAATCATGATAGGCGTGGGTTTTAGTTATCTTCCCTTTTTACCCCTAATCACCTTAATTAATAATTTCAATTAAAAAATTCTATTTAATATGAGTCATTGGATCAATATAGATGGAAGGGCCAAGATCCGTCTTCATGTTCACAATTAAAAATGAGTTTTTATTTGAACTTTCCTCTCTCTCTCTCTCTCTTTCTATATATATATATATATATATATATATAGGGTCAGGTTCAAGGGAAACCTAAAAAAAACAGGGAAAAATGAAGAACACCTAGAAGCCCTACATCTGGACGGTATGTACTTGTGCATACAAGTAATTTGTAACATGCACACATGCATATGCATAAAAATCAAAAAATCAACTTAATTTACCTGTATGCACAAATGCATACCGTCCAGATGAAGGGCCCCTAAGATGTTCTTCAGTTTTTCGTTTTTTTAAGGTTTTCCCTTGGAACCTCCCCTCTCTCTCTCTCTCTATATATATATATATATTTATATTTGTAAAACTGCTTATAAATTTATGTTAAATCGATTTTTTATGGAAAGTGTTTTGGATTTATTTATAAAGTGTTGTTGGATTTATTTGTGTCGACAGTAAAAAATGTATAAACTAATAAGTTATATTTTTGAAGTGTTTAGGATTGCTATAAGTTAATTTGTTAAAAGAAAGTAAATTATCAAAAACTCTTAAACATCAAATCGATATAAATATTTATTTACTTTTTCTATCTAAATATTACATTAAAATAAACAATCTAAAAACACCCCCTAGGTCGATTAAATTTTATTTTGATGTCTGTTGAAGGCCATATTATTTTGATTTAAATGGTAAATAAAATAATTTACATACGTGGAATAGTATTTATTATTTTATGGTTGAAAAGAGGGGAAAAGGGTGGAAATGCCAATAACGTGAAGAGGTTGGGGGCGGTCCAGTTGAGTTCCAGCCTAAGCCACCTCGAAATCTCCGCGTCTTGGGCTGTTGATAGACTGGCGATTCTTTTAAGCATCCTAATTCCTAACCTAACCTATTATCGAATAATCTAAAGATTAAATTGCATTTTTGGTCCTTGTGGTTTTTTAGTTATAAGAAAAACTCTTGTGGTATTTATTTTGGTTCGATTTTGGTCACTTCTATGAATTCCGTTGCCGCCAATGAGGGGACCAGGAGATTGGATCTAGCCGTAAGAAGAATGCTTGGTATAAATAACTCACTTCTTGGTCTTCGACCCCCTCAGTCACTACGAACGCCCCCGATCAGTGCAATGAGATGTGTCTATTTATCTATCTCTTGACTCGAAATGGGAGCAGGTTTGGAAAAGGATCTTATAGTGTCTAGTGTAATAACCCAGTTTAGTGTGTAAGAAGTAAAATAAAGTTTGGTGGCCAAAGTGTGATGAGCAAAAGTTTAGTGTTCAAGGGTGAGTGGTATAAATAGGGGTAAAACCCTAATAAGCCTGATTTCATCAAAATCAGTGTGTGCGGCTAAGGGTGCGATTAGTGTGTGCAAAGGATTGGAAACCTCTTGCAAGGATCATCAGGAAATCAAGGCATTCAAGATTTCAGTGTGTGTGAAGTATTCTCTTCTTTAAGGTAATCATCCTCTCTTAGTATGTGTGCTCCCATAGATTTTATTGATGTCTTTCATATGAATGCTTTGAATGTGGAATTTAAGAGGAAGGTGTATTAATCTGAGAGAAATCGATTGATTCCTACATTGAAAAGAAGTTTAATCACCTTATGCTAATGTCAGAAATAGCGACTCCTGTTGTTTGGGTCTAGAAACCAGATTAAGGTGGGAGATAGGAGAGTGTTGGTTGGGGATCACCATGGGGTATGGGTCGATAAAACCCTACGAGTCGCCCATAATGTTATCTTTTCCGGAAGAAGTTGAGTCCTGGAAATCGGGATTTATCCGGAGTCTTGTAAGATCCGGAGTCCGACCTTGCATTGTCCGATAGTTACCGGATCCGGAACATATCCGGAAACCGGATTGTTTTCCGGTACTGTGGAAGTCCGGAACCGGAAGTCCGGAACCATAAGCCGAAATCCGGAAGTGAATCCGGAGTGGGAAGGTACCGGAATCCGCATAGTGAGTCCGGGAAGCAGATTCAGAATCCGGAACTCCCTGTTGTGTCTGGTACTTTGTTTTTGGGGGTCTTTTAGAAAGGAGTTCAGGGAGGGTCGGCACGCTACGTGAATAATCGAGTGACTTGTTTACTCTCGTGTGATTTGGGTGAAATGTAGGTGCGGGTAGAGCATAACGGTTTCAAGTAAGAGCAATTAGCGTGGACTTCAGGTGAGTCTTTCTAACTGAAATGTGCAGATTTATGTATTACTTAAAACGCATGAGATATGATGAAACTGCATGTTTTATCCTTTATATGAAACTGCATGTTTACTTTGTTGAGAAAGTTAAAATATTATGTATGCATACATTTGGAAGTGAGCATGTTTTGGCTAAGTCGGGAGGTGTGGCCCGCCAGTGCTCATACCGGGGGGTGTGTCCCATTTATGCCATGGGAGGTGTGACCCAAAACGGCAGTGTAAGACTGACACGTTGTCACGGGTGTGCGTGACTTCAGTGTGCCATATACATGGGTAGTTCTTGCGTGTGAAAGTTTAAATGTTCTAAAGATGAGAAGAGTTTATAAATGCTTATAAACTGTTTAAAATGTTTTATGTGGTGCAAATGTTTGTTTCTAGAGGGAACTCACTAGACCTCATGGTCTAACCCTCGCATTTCCAAAAACTAAACCATTTTCAGGTAAACACTTAGTAGAAGGCAAGTAAGGGCAGGGAGAAAGTGTGAGCGTGAAGCCTTGGACTAACAGGACGTCGTGATATTTTAGCATGCCAAGCTTAGTCTTTAGAAATCTCAGCTATGTAATAGATTGTTTCCTCAAACCTTGTGTTGTACTCGCATTTTGAGATGGTATTTTGAGGCCGTTTCGGCAAGTTATTTATTTTAATGTCGTTATGCATTATTGGTTGAGTTGGGCTGTTACAGTTGGTATCAGAGCCATAGTTTAAGGGATTTAGGTGACCGAATGGGCCTAAACTTAAACTGTGGAGTAGAGGGGAGCACATCTGAGATATAGGATGCTGTAGGAAAGATCACTTTAAGTGCGCTAGTGATAGAGTAGCGAGGACCGTCATGTAAGGTAAATTTGTAATTATATCTGGCCAATGTAATCGCGAATTTACAGGTACACGAGTGTGCTCAATTGCTCTTGTTGAGAAGATCGGTGGGTGTGGTAGTATGTAGTGAGTTTTGACCTTGCAATGATAGCAAAGGTTGAAGTATCGTGAGAGATCGCACGTGATATAATGCTTATATCTTCTAGAAGAAGTGTTGTTTGGAATGTTATGAGGCGCCTAGAGGAAGAACTTCTTGGGTTCGAAAAGAATGAACGACTGATTAAGGGTAAAACTCCTGGTTTCTAGTGGGTCTCCGTTCTCCAAATTGTTGAGTAGATCAGTTGGGATGGTAAGGAAGGACGATGTCGGAATCTTGAAAGCTTCAATTCAAGGGCGAGTGGAGGATTAGAGCCCTGACTCTTTAGTCAAGTTTTTCATTGGCAGGAACAATGAAGGGAAGATATCAGTGTTGGATTGAAATACGTGTAGGGGTAGAATGTGAAGTAATTGGTCAAGACGAGAACTGTATGGGATGGTTGAGCAGGTAGGCTGTGAAACGCATGTACAACAAGTTGTTGCAAGGACGAGAGAGCGACCGTTGATCAAGGTAGAGTGCCAATGATAAGTTGTGTGGGTACAACAGTTGACCTTGTTAGAGTGAACAACCTTCAATTGCAAGTTGAGTTTCATGCATTGTGTCCTTATAAGTGTTACATGAGCTTTTTCATGATTAAAAGTAATTGCATAAATAACAAATTTCTTGTTTGGAAATGAGTCGACGCGTGCAAGCGTGTGTTTAAAGGAAAGGACACAACTATTTACGTTGGAAAATGAAAATTTTAAACTTAGTGAATTGCAAATTATATCGCTATTTTTCATGTTGAAAAAAATCTTCGTTGCGAAAATCATTAAAGCGTTTGACCACAAAGCTTTTATAATCAAAATGAGTATTGACATATTGATATCATATAAATGAGTGTGGGAGCCGACTGGTTACTTCGTGTCAATGATTTCATACAGGACTTTTCTAGCCGTATAGGAAAAGTTTCATTCAATTTGTTTCTAATGTAACGACATCATTTTGAATGGTTAAGGTTGTGTTTACTGAAAAGTTGCGTGTGAACGATTCTCGAGATCGTTGAGCATGACTTGGTAGTTATGAGAGTGTTGGGTCATGTGTACTCGAGTTATATTCAGGTGTAGTACCTTTTCTGAATGTCCAAATGAGTGAAACGAATTGAAATATTGTGTCGTCATGCATGAAGGCTATGAACTCACTAGGTCGTAGAGTTATTACATCTTAAGATAAGGAAGGATTTCTTGAGCGGAGATGTGTCGGTCAAACCAGTGGTGAATGATCGTGATTTTGGTATTCGTGTTAAGGAAGAGGGGTAAACAATGGAAACATCATAAATGGGCTTTGGTGTGGATTGTATGGTGGTAGTTTGTACTTGAGCTGCGGTCGTCGAGGGACGGTTGTGCCCGGGGGAAGGACTGGAAGTCGTCAAGATAATTATTTTAGTAACTCGTTTTATGTAGCATTGAGATTCTTTGATGAATATTGTCGGCGATGAGCTTGAGATGTTGGGAGTGGTCTTGTAATGTTGACCTCGCACCGGGTAAGTCTTGATTTTTCTTCAAGTGAGGACGGCGGAGTATAAAGTTGATTATGATAGGTTGGAAGAACTAGGGCCCGTTAGGAACCCTTGTTGACGGTAAGGTTTTAGAAGCATCATCATGTTGTCTATTGATGTTGAAGTCGACAACTGTTTAAGATGTTTGAAGCTGAAGACTTGGATCAGGGGGTTGAAAGTTGAGAAAATTACCCTGGTGTGCGTAGATGTAGGAGGTCATCCAGGAAAGATGTATACTTGCATGATGGTGGATCACCTTGTGTGGGCGTTGTGATTGTGAAGATTGCTATTTGGATGAGTGTTTTCCCTACGAGGTTTTGTTGGTTCGTAAAAGGAGAGGGTGGTTAGCGCGACCGAAGTGGGTGCATTGATTATATCGATCTGAAAGGGAATGTGCCCTATAATTAGGGATGGTCTTGGGGATCGTAATGAACCGACAAGGAACGATTAATTTTGAGAAAATTGGGAAATCGTGAGTTGTGGTTCATCTAGATTTGGAAAAGACGAAGTCGTGAGATACACTTGGTTATATTTATGCAGGAGATTATGAAGGCAAGATTGAGTATGTGTACAAGTAACCGTGAGAACGTGCGGACAAGTTAGTTGCATCTTCTACCAAGGTAGATATGCAAGCCAGTGTTGTGGTAATGGGTTGTTAAAGGAGGTTAAGCATCAGATGGAAGTTCTTTTCGGAGATTTTGGATGAGTCCTACAAATTGTTAAGCAAGTTGTTGGGATGCGCGGATTGTAAGTTGGCGTTATGATATGGCTATTCTCGGAATAAAATGGCGGAGCGGTAGTGGGTGGTTACCCAAATGAGGAACCAAGTGTTTTTGGTTGTGTGAGTCGTTGGGTGAGTATATTTTGGGATCATTGAAAGTTTAAAGAAAATGTTGGATTGGTTAGTTTACGATGTTTCGTAGTAGATACGAAATCTTTGGGAATGTTGAGCTAATCCTGGTATGTAAAGGAAATTCAAAGGAGTGGGTTAATCTCGTTTGGGGAAACGAGAAGTGTATGTTGGCTTCGAGCATTGGGTGTTATTTGGGAATGACTTGGTTGAATTGCGTGTACGGAGTGGTCAGGGTTGGACGAGAAACGTTTTCACACTAGCCTGAGGAAATGGGGATGGCTTGTTGAAATAAGTGAGTAAGCTGGAGGTAGAAAGTGTGGCAAGTGACGCAGAAGATGGGAAGCAACGTTTCTAGAGTGTCATTGTCGGATACATGAACTCCTAGTGGGAGTGTGTAACACCCTCAAATTTGGAACGAGCAACTAAATAAAATTTCAATAAAATACCCAACAAGATAAAATCATTTCTACAATTCATTCCTTAAATTACCTCGGAATTTAAAACATTATAAATCCCCCAATAAATTAACTTAAACGGGTGTTACTTAACACGACACAAGTTGCTATATCCAAATACGTGCGGAAGACTTCACTAATTCAAATCACCTCGCGAGCACTCTACTAGCACACGACCTTTCACACGTGTCACTAGAACTACTCCCAACCTGAGACCTGTTGCACATGCCGACAAATAAAAAGGGTTAGGCTAACGCCTAGTGAGTTCAAGCATTTTATCATGACTATATAAATTCATAAATCGAGAGGAGTGTAGCTTTTTAGTCACGATTCCAAAAGAGTTTACTTTAAATGTAAAGCACCCATTTTCCAAATCCCACAATTCCCATAAATGAAATCTTTAATGCAATATGATTTCCAAAATAGACTCATTCCCAAAATCCACGTAATAGGGTGAAATACCATTTGATACTCAAAATAATTAAATCCATAATTCAATTTGTCATTATTCCAAAAACATCCCAAACACGGTAAAAACATAATCCATAACTCATATAACATGGAAATGCAATTCTCATAAATATGATACGTTACCGAAAACATGGATAAACACAAATACCCAAAAACATCACACACGGATGAGATATAAACCACAACTTGCATACCATGGAAAACAACCCATATAAATATAACACGTCACCGAAAACATGAGTAGCAATAAATACCCAAAACAACACCTTTCGGTGACGGAGGAGACCCGTATACATCGCACGTGATGGAACACTAAAGTGGGTCACTTACTATGCAATAAAACACACACGTGGATTACTCTCGTAAACTGAGCTCAATCACTCCAGATCTATTGCCCGCGAGACTAGGGAGTTCCCAACTTCAACCACTCCAGGTCTATACATTGGATCACTCCAAATCCACAACAGCACATTAGGGATTACACCTTACTGCCCATGAGACGACGCCCTGCCATATAGATCCACGCCTTACTTATCATGGAACCCGATGCCTATCCCGTGCTAAGCACATATATGGAATTACACCTTACTGCCCATGAGATGACGCCCGACCATCTAGGTCCACGCCTTACTTATCATGGAACACGATGCCTATTCCGTGCTACAAAATAAACTAACGTCTCGTAAAACTGAGCTCAATCAATTCCGACCTCTTGCCCGCGAGACTAAGGGAAACTCAAATGCCTATGGATCCATAGCTATCAAGGTCTAAATATTACACGACCCCAAATAAATAAACACATGCATTCAAAACATGCAATTCCCCAATAACATAATTCATTATCAAAACTCAATCTTGAGTTACCAAAACTGGACAAATGTCCCCAAGACTTAATAAGATTCAATACCGAGCCACAAGCTCAACTAACTCCAAAAAAGGTAGTTTATGAATGTTATAAAATGACATCAAATATAACAACACACACCGTTTTCCGGTAAATACTTCGATTCCATGAAAACCCGAAATAACACTTTGGATCGGGTAAACCCTCATTTCCAAGGGCTCACGCCTTTACGTTTTCAAAACATTACATGATGTACTATATGCATATTTCCAAAACATCCACAATGCATTTTTATAATAAATAGACTCCATTTATTACATAAATCAACAACTCATTTCATGTATGATTTATTATCACATTTTTCCAAAATATCCAAAAGTAGTGTTTTATAATATTTACAACAATTAATACCTCAAAAGGTAAAATCCACCAAATAACACAATATTGATTATTTTCAGGTAAAACACACAATTACTTGGAAAAATAACATTTTGGCATGTACAAAGTTTTCGCAAAGTAACTTGAACTCACCTCTGTTAGATTAAGCTAAATCTTGATTTTTCCCAAACGTATGCTCCTTTGATGAAGTTTGCATCCTCAAGCCAAAACTCCCAAAACCTAGATTTATGAATTTTCAACCATCAATATCACAATCCAACCATGTAGAATCATTCCCTAAACATTTAGAATCATTTCTCCCAACATATTACACCCAAAATAACCAATACATCGAAACCCTAATTTCCAAAATAAAGGGGAGAAGATTACCTCAATCATCAAGTGAATCCACCAACCAAACACTTCTAGTGTTACCAAAGTGAGCTTCAATCTTCACTTCACCCAAAGAAATGAAAGGTTTAGGAGAGGGTTGGGTAAAACCCTAGAATAGTGTAGAAATTCCAACCAAAAGGAGATGAGATGAGAAATACCAACCTCAACCTAAGGATCCTTGTAACGAGATGGAGGAGGGACTTTGATTTACAAGATTTGTGGCTTCAATGGCTTCAAAATCGTTTTGAAGGGTTAGGGTTCGGTTTTGGGAGAGTTTAGAGAGAAAGAGATGGAATAGAAATGAAAGAAAGCTGAAAGGCGTGGGTTTAAAACCCTCAGAGTCCGCTCGCGATTGTGACACGGCGAGAGTGACCATGTCACAATCGCCGGGGCACTCTCGCCCGCTACCCAAAATGCTCACGGTACACTTTCGGCGAAAGTGAGATTGCGAAAGTGACCATGTCACTCTCGCGAGTGTTATACTCGCTGGCCCTCCCAAAACCCTCGGAACATTCTTGGCGAAAGTGACACTGCGAAAGTGACCATGTCACTCTCGCAAGTGTCATACTCGCTGGACTTGTACCGAGTCTAAACTTGGCCAAATTCTCTAGAGATCCAAATAGCATTACGTGTTCCACACTTCAAAGCAAAACCTTGTTCTTTTTAATAAATCTAGACGGAATCATTTACAATTGGAGTTAGGATTTTCGGGGTGTTACAATCCTCCCAACCTTAAAGAGATTTCGTCCTCGAAATCTAGTCCTCACTCACTTAATTGCCACCGCGCCCAACACATTCCAAATTCCCTCGGTTTCAACCCGGTTCCAATTTATTTCCCACATAATTGTCCACATCGGTTTCTTGGTGTTACTCACAACGATTCCCCGATTAGGCGTAAAACACCAACATTCAACTGAAGGACTAAGCTGCTAGAGGGGCCTTTTGGCCACCAGATTAGGTTGTCTCCCAACCTAAAGTGGTCCATACTATCCCAACGACAGATTCGAATCCCCAATCATACCACCTTCACGTATTCTTAAACTTTCTCTCCAAACCAACCCAACGTTTAATCATTACTAACCTTTAACCAAAACTTCAGTATTCCCAATTAATCCCACTACTGAATTGGCATTCGCTCTCAGCGAATTCCATCGATTCAACACCAACGGTCTTCATCGACTCGTCAATTACCCAATCCCAACGATATGCCTAATTATCAATCATCCGGTCAGCAGATTCCCTTACCACACGAGGCAAGTCATTTCACTAACTCCTCTTATCACAATTGAGCGTCTTAAGAATATTACAGCCATTACCATCATTCCTTTAAAATCGGACTAAAATCCCCCGGTTACACTAACGGTGCTTAGCCTCAAGCCCAAAAGTCGACACTTAAATATACCACCTACCTTAATATAGGTTACTGCGAATTTATCCTCTTAATTTCAAAAGGACATCATCCCCTCAACCGATACCATTCGGCTTACCGTACTATCACGCGTGGAATACCCAACCTTCCACTGTCGAAGTGCTACACACACTTATCCTTAACTGATTTACTTACCCTTTCCAAGGTCCTAACGAGTTCAAGGTTTCAAGTGCATTATTCAATAAATATGCCAAACAACAAAACCTTTCACAAAGTTTTCAACATAAGGATTTTCATATAGAAATAATCGTACGCATAGAAAACTACTATCATTAATTCGGTAGTTACGCAAAAACGGACACGCTCGTCCCACATATGAAAACCATGTTGAAAAATTATTTCATCGCAGTTCAGATTATCAACAAAACGCTAAAGCGTAATAAACAGCTTATTAAAATGAACCGCCACGGTTCTAGTATGGATTGACTCATGACATTCACGTAAGGTAACTGTCCGACGTTAAACAGGGTGCAACAAAAGTTGTGCATGTATTTCAAAAAGAAGTCCAAACGACATTTGACTCCAAAATTTCCTTTCTAACCATAAAATGGCATGAAACAAGATTTACCAATCAAGTTTGCGCGCCTCAGTTTATTACACAAAACGATGAAATGATTCATAATTACACTCTAGTCAAAACACAAACCGACTTGTGTAAGTTCCAAGTTTAAAGACAAAACTAATTCGTTTCCATCATTTGAAAATATCGACTAAAACATCATGAGAAAATTTCAAATTGGGGTAGGCATGCAAGCTTGTAACACTTCTTAGAAATTTCTTGTAATGACACACATGCACCAATTAACTCACACCAAAATTTCAAGGGATGAAATCCTTTAAATCGTTTTCCCCAAGATTTCTCATCCGATCCGATAATAACATTTGAATAAGAAGTTTTTGGCAACTTGCACACAACAATGCGTTTTTCCAAAATATACGAGGGAATAAGTGTTAATAATTTTATTGACACAAAAAAGGGTTCGAACTTATTCTCAAATTCCAAATTGCACCAACGGTGCGCATCAATGTTCAAAACATAAGAATCCCACACATCATAATTTTATACAAACGAGTTTTCTAAAATCTTTATCACGAAGCACTTTCCTCAAAATTTCGTACTTGGAACATAAAACGTCCAAACGTCATTGCTTAAAATGTATTTGTCAAAATACTCAAAATACACATTTCCTCCAAACCAAAAGGTTTTCAATTTTGCAAAAATATTCGGCAAATCAAAATGACCAATGTCAATGACTCATACATTTGTGTTTTCAAAATGTAAAATATTGCGAACTATGCATGATTTCCACAACACCAAAACACCCTTTGACCGAATGGTCATCACTTGTACAATGAGTTAATAAAATAATTTCACTCACGATTCGTTCAACAATGTAACGAGAAACAATGGTTACCAACTATGCATACCCCTAAGTCGATATAACGCATCTACATGAAAATGATAATAAAACATTTAACTGACCAAAAGCGCACCCAGTAAATCATTACGAATGTTACCAAAAATGTTCTTTCATGCACTACTTAAGTCACGTATAAGTTAATCCATACACTGAACTATTTGCAACGAAATACTTAATAACACAAACTCTTGAAAGAAAAGTTACGCGACACTAGAGTCCCAAACTCATCTCTTCTTAGTCGCCTTATGGCATAAAATTAACTTTTCTCACCAAAACTCGAATGGGACCAAATGCTCAACATAACTCGTAAACTTTTCACATAAGCAAATAGAGTATGCATATAGTAAAATTGTACCCACACGACACAAAACGTCGTACAATAAAACTCCATGAACTTCAATGGACTCAATGACCTCAAGTCAATAAAACGACACTAAACATCATGCTTCCAAAGCCAAATCGCTATAAGCAAAATCATGAATGTGACGCCAAAATCCCAAAATCCCCTTCTAGGGTAATATCATATAAACAACATTGTTTAACTACTCACATTAAACAAATTCCCAAAATGACTTTACATAGACATAATGGAAAATAACTTTCCGTCCAAACTCTAACATATGTGGAGGAGATCTAATGTTAAAGTCACAAGCCGTAGTTATTGCCCAACATCTTAAACATCATAAAATATGATTATCATTATCTCCGAAACAAATGTTGAACAACAATGAAATAAGGCAAAACAAATCCCGGCGGAGTTTGCGACTCTCGCAATAAAATAATTTCATGCACGTTAAAACCATGATTCAAAATCTTGTGTGTGTGCCAAACATTTCCCAAAGTTCATAACACAATCCATATAAGGATTGGAAACACAAGAAATAGTTGATGAACTTTATTTTCAACATAAACTTTGTGCATGACTTAGTCGGCATTCAACATCTCAACTCATACCCTTCCAAATCCCTCCGGTCCACTATTGTCATCCGGATGCTTCAACCTCTTAAGGCAAGTTGGGAATCACATCAATTAACTTTACGGTCTTTCCTCAAATCAAAATCGGCTCATTGGGCCTATGGTTCTAATCCAACCATCAATCTCGACCCGAAGCGGTCTACTTAACGCAGTTATCATGCTTATCGTCACCCCAAGTGACTAATACTAGAATCGTCCATCTATTCCAACGACTACTAGCTTAGAACCTCCTTCACTACCCCAGCGATAATCACATTAAAGTAATTCAAGTACACACATGTACTAGCAGGTTCACCATGACACTGGCCAGGTGTCACTATGAACGCACCATACATGATTATCCTTGTTACTCTCAACGTGACTCTCGTTTCTAACAACATCCATCAACTTCAAAACATCCTATCTTAAAGTGCCTAAAGGTGAATTTCACTCTCATTTACTTAAACAAACGCTAGTTTGAGTCTAGGTATCCAAAATCAACACCTAAATCTCTCAAACTTATGCTCTGATACCAACTTGTAACACCCTCAAATTTGGAACGAGCAACTAAATAAAATTTCAATAAAATACCCAACAAGATAAAATCATTTCTACAATTCATTCCTTAAATTACCTCGGAATTTAAAACATTATAAACCCCCCAATAAATTAACTTAAACGGGTGTTACTTAACACGACAAGTTGCTATATCCAAATACGTGCGGAAGACTTCACTAATTCAAATCACCTCGCGAGCACTCTACTAGCACACGACCTTTCACACGTGTCACTAGAACTACTCCCAACCTGAGACCTGTTGCACATGCCGACAAATAAAAAGGGTTAGGCTAACGCCTAGTGAGTTCAAGCATTTTATCATGACTATATAAATTCATAAATCGAGAGGAGTGTAGCTTTTTAGTCATGATTCCAAAAGAGTTTACTTTAAATGTAAAGCACCCATTTTCCAAATCCCACAATTCCCATAAATGAAATCTTTAATGCAATATGATTTCCAAAATAGACTCATTCCCAAAATCCACGTAATAGGGTGAAATACCATTTGATACTCAAAATAATTAAATCCATAATTCAAATTGTCATTATTCCAAAAACATCCCAAACACGGTAAAAACATAATCCATAACTTATATAACATGGAAATGCAATTCTCATAAATATGATACGTTACCGAAAACATGGATAAACACAAATACCCAAAAACATCACACACGGATGATATATAAACCACAACTTGCATACCATGGAAAACAATCCATATAAATATAACACGTCACCGAAAACATGAGTAGCAATAAATACCCAAAACAACACCTTTCGGTGATGGGGGAGACCCGTATACATCGCACGTGACGGAACACTAAAGTGGGTCACTTACTATGCAATAAAACACACACGTGGATTACTCTCGTAAACTGAGCTCAATCACTCCAGATCTATTGCCCGCGAGACTAGGGAGTTCCCAACTTCAACCACTCCACGTCTATACATTGGGTCACTCCAAATCTACAACAACACATTAGGGATTACACCTTACTGCCCATGAGACGACGCCCGACCATATAGATCCACGCCTTACTTATCATGGAACCCGATGCCTATCCCGTGCTAAGCACATATATGGAATTACACCTTACTGCCCATGAGACGACGCCCGACCATCTAGGTCCACGCCTTACTTATCATGGAACCCGATGCCTATTCCGTGCTACAAAATAAACTAACGTCTCGTAAAACTGAGCTCAATCAATTCCGACCTCTTGCCCGCGAGACTAAGGGAAACTCAAATGCCTATGGATCCATAGCTATCAAGGTCTAAATATTACACGACCCCAAATAAATAAACGCATGCATTCAAAACATGCAATTCCCCAATAACATAATTCATTATAAAAACTCAATCTTGAGTTACCAAAACTGGACAAATGTCCCCAAGACTTAATAAGATTCAATACCGAGCCACAAGCTCAACTAACTCTAAAAAAGGTAGTTTATGAATGTTATAAAATGACATCAAATATAACAACACACACCGTTTTCTGGTAAATACTTCGATTCCATGAAAACCCAAAATAACACTTTGGATCGGGTAAACCCTCATTTCCAAGGGCTCACGCCTTTACGTTTTCAAAACATTACATGATGTACTATATGCATATTTCCAAAACATCCACAATGCATTTTTATAATAAATAGACTCCATTTATTACATAAATCAACAACTCATTTCATGTATGATTTATTATCATATTTTTCCAAAATATCCAAAAGTAGTGTTTTATAATATTTACAACAATTAATACCTCAAAAGGTAAAATCCACCAAATAACCCAATATTGATAATTTTCAGGTAAAACACACAATTACTTGGAAAAATAACATTTTGGCATGTACAAAGTTTTCGCAAAGTAACTTGAACTCACCTCTGTTATATTAAGCTAAATCTATATTTTTCCCAAACATATGCTCCTTTGATGAAGTTTGCATCCTCAAGCCAAAACTCCCAAAACCTAGATTTATGAATTTTCAACCATCAATATCACAATCCAACCATGTAGAATCATTCCCTAAACATTTAGAATCATTTCTCCCAACATATTACACCCAAAATAACCAATACATCGAAACCCTAATTTCCAAAATAAAGGGGAGAAGATTACCTCAATCATCAAGTGAATCCACCAACCAAACACTTCTAGTGTTACCAAAGTGAGCTTCAATCTTCACTTCACCCAAAGAAATGAAAGGTTTAGGAGAGGGTTTGGTAAAACCCTAGAATAGTGTAGAAATTCCAACCAAAAGGAGATGAGATGAGAAATACCAACCTCAACCTAAGGATCCTTGTAACGAGATGGAGGAGGGACTTTGATTTACAAGATTTATGGCTTCAATGGCTTCAAAATCGTTTTGAAGGGTTAGGGTTCGGTTTTGGGAGAGTTTAGAGAGAAAGAGATGGAATAGAAATGAAAGAAAGCTGAAAGGCGTGGGTTTAAAACCCTCAGAGTCCGCTCGCGATTGTGACACGGCGAGAGTGACCATGTCACAATCGCCGGGGCACTCTCGCCCGCTACCTAAAATGCTCACGGTACACTTTCGGCGAAAGTGACACTGCAAAAGTGACCATGTCACTCTCGCGAGTGTCATACTCGCTGGCCTTCCCAAAACCCTCGGTACATTCTTGGCGAAAGTGACCATGTCACTCTCGCGAGTGTCATACTCACTGGACTTGTACCGAGTCCAAACTTGGCCAAATTCTCGAGAGATCCAAATAGCATTACGTGTTCCACACTCCAAAGCAAAACCTTGTCCTTTTTAATAAATCTAGAAGTAATCATTTACAATTGGAGTTAGGATTTTCGGGGTGTTACAGAGTGTAAGAAAGAGGATTTACGGGTATCTGATGATTCAAGAGTCGAGGGAAGCTAGCTTGCGTGGTTGGTCAAAAGTGTGCACGTTCTAGTGAGCTGTTGTTTGGAAACATGTTTTGAAAAGGAAGTGGAAGAAGGAAGTTGAATGTAGTGCTTAGAATGAAAGGCCATTGGGTTATACTTGATGGTAGTGAGGGAAATATTCCAAGTGAGCTTGTCGTTCGGAGTTAAGCTGACGGGCATAGTTTTGTGCGAGCATGGACACTCCTTCCTGGTGAGTGGGTGGAACTTGAATTTATTTCATAGGTGGATGGACGATTGTTGGATGCCGTGAGAATTTGAATGTGTGTCTTCAAGATTGGTTCGGTTTGGTTGGTGGTTGCTTTGGATGTTGGGAGTGTGGAAGTTTCCTACTTTTAGCTAAGTATAATGTGGGGTGATGATGTGGTGAGAACGAATGAATTGTTTATCATTGATGAATTGTAGTCAACGCAATTCAGACAACGAAGTGTAATCTGCTTTAGACGTATATCGTGTTGGGGAAAACGATTGTAGAATTGTGTGTTATCTGTTGAAGAAGATCATAGCTGCAAGTTAAGGTGATATTCAAGGTTGACCTCATGTTAAGTTGGCGATTTGAGCGTCGTTATTTTAGTAAGGGATTCTTGTCGTTGTGGCGTTAACCTATGTACATTCGTTCTTTTACGAACGTGAAGTTGTGTGTGAAACTCTTAATTTGACGCGTTGTAAAACCGTGAGTCTAGGTGTGTGGTCGGTATTGTGTTCAGTTGGTACAGTTGGCCTGAGGCGTTATTTTTTTTATGTTACGCGAATTTTCTGGGGTTAGAGTGTAGTTAACCGAAGGTGTGATAATTCGTTGGTATACGCCCTATTGTTGAAGAGTTATGCATAAGGGGAGCAATAGAATCCTTAGGGAAGCAAAGAGGTTGGCATGTGCGGTTATCTATGAATCTTACAAGAATAAAGATGTATCGTGGGAAAGAGGCATCTGGTGAGACCGAAGGTCGCGCGGTTGACCGCCGATAAGTCAACCAGATTCGCGAGAAGAGAAGGGTGGTTTAAGACCGCCACAAGGCATATGTGAGCAAAAGAAGGTAATCGATTGGATTTCTAGTGGGTGACAAAGTGATGCTTAAATTTTCATCGTGGAAAGGCGTTGTACGTTTAGAAAGGAAAGAGGAACTAAGGCCTAGTTATGTCTGGCCGAAGTGGCATATAAGTTGGGAATTGCCCAAGAAACTTCGAGGAGTTCATTCGACCTTCCATGTGTCGAACTTAAGGAAGTGTCTGGCCGAAGAAAGTATGGCAGTGCCGTTAGAAGACATCCGTGTGGACGGACAGTTAAATTATGTTGAGGAGCCGTTGGCGATCGTAGATCGCAAGATCAGAAAGTTCAGGAATAAAGAGATCTCACTGGTGAAGGTTCAGTGGCGTTTCCATAAAGGGCAAGAAGCAACGTGGGAAGTGGAATCAGATATGAGGACCAGTTTCCCTCATTTATTCGAAGATGGAATTCCGGGGACGGAATTCTTTTGAGGGGAGGATGTTGTAATAACCCAGTTTAGTGTGTAAGAAGTAAAATAAAGTTTGGTGGCCAAAGTGTGATGAGCAAAAGTTTAGTGTTCAAGGGTGAGTGGTATAAATAGGGGTAAAACCCTAATAACCCTGATTTCATCAAAATCAGTGTGTGCGGCTAAGGGTGTGATTAGTGTGTGCAAAGGATTGGAAACCTCTTGCAAGGATCATCAGAAAATCAAGGCATTCAAGATTTCAGTGTGTGTGAAGTATTCTCTTCTTCAAGGTAATCATCCTCTCATAGTATGTGTGCTCCCATAGATTTTATTGATGTCTTTCATATGAATGCTTTGAATGTGGAATTTAAGAGGAAGGTGTATTAATCTGAGAGAAATCGATTGATTCCTACATTGAAAAGAAATTTAATCACCTTATGCAAATGTCAGAAATAGCGACTCGTGTTGTTTGGGTCTAGAAACCAGATTAAGGTGGGAGATAGGAGAGTGTTGGTTGGGGATCGCCATTGGGTATGGGTCGATAAAACCCTATGAGTCGCCCATAATGTTATCTTTTCCGGAAGAAGTTGAGTCCCGGAAATCGGGATTTATCCGGAGTCTTGTAAGATCCGGAGTCCGACCTTGCATTGTCCGATAGTTACCGGATCCGGAACAAATCCGGAAACCGGATTGTTTTCCGATACTGTGGAAGTCCGGAACCGGAAGTCCGGAACCATAAGCCGAAATCCGGAAGTGAATCCGGAGTGGGAAGGTACCGGAATCCGCATAGGGAGTCCGGGAAGCAGATTCGGAATCCGGAACTCCCTGTGTCTGGTACTTTGTTTTTGGGGGTCTTTTAGAAAGGAGTTCAGGGAGGGTCGGTACGCTACGTGAATAATCGAGTGACCTGTTTACTCTCGTGTGATTTGGGTTAAATGTAGGTGCGGGTAGAGCATAACGGTTTCAAGTAAGAGCAATTAGCGTGGACTTCAGGTGAGTCTTCTAACTGAAAATGTGTTGATTTATGTATTACTTAAAACGCATGAGATATGATGAAACTGCATGTTTTATCCTTTATATGAAACTGTATGTTTACTTTGTTGAGAAAGTTAAGATATTATGTATGCATACATTTGGAAGTGAGCATGTTTTGGCTAAGTCGGGAGGTGTGGCCCGCCAGTGCTCATACCGGGGGGTGTGTCCCGTTTATGCCATGGGAGGTGTGACCCAATACGGTAGTGTGAGACTGACACGTTGTCACGGGTGTGCGTGACTTCAGTGTGCCATGTACATGGGTAGTTCTTGCGTGTGAAAGTTTAAATGTTTTAAAGATGAGAAGAGCTTATAAATGCTTATAAACTGTTTAAAATGTTTTATGTGGTGCAAGTGTTTGTTTCTAGAGGGAACTCACTAGACCTCATGGTTTAACCCTCGCATTTCCAAAAACTAAACCACTTTCAGGTAAGCACTTATTAGAAGGCTTTAGTAAGGGCAAGGAGAAAGCGCGAGCGTGAAGCCTTGGACTAGCAGGACGTCGTGATATTTTAGCATGCTAAGCTTAGTCTTTAGAAATCTCAACTGTGTAATAGATTGTTTCCGCAAACGTTGTGTTGTACTCGCATTTTGAGATGGTATTTTGAGGCCGTTTCGGCAAGTTATTTATTTTAATGTCGTTATGCATTATTGGTTGAGTTGGGTTGTTACATCTAGGGTTGGGCCAGGAGGGCCTGTTAACGCCGGGTGGATTGGTGGTGCTTGAGGAGGGTCACCGGAAACAAATCGAGGCCAACAAGGCAACAAGAGCGCTAGTTAGGATGGCGCGGGGTTGGTAAAAGAGGAAATAAGTAAAAAAAGGGTAAAGATCATTTTTAAAGCAAAAAGTAACCATAATGCCAGTTATTGTAATTAAAATTTCTTCAAAATGAACAAAGTACGGGGAGAATGAAAATCTTTAAATTTAGAAAAATCTTCAAAAAAAAAATTAATTTATTCTACCAATAAAATTGTTTTAAATTAAATGTTTAGGAGAGAAAAATAATATTTGATTAGTTGTATTGAATATTTTAATTATATAATTAATTGTAAAATCTTCAAAATAGCGAATATGTTAGAGATGCTCTTATATGTAATTTTTGTACACTACATAAGACTAGGAGTAGGGGTTGTACACGGGTTGGGTTGGATGGTTTTTGACATTTTTACAACTCAACCCAATTATTACGGTTTAAAAAATCCCAACCCAACACACTCATTCAAAAGTATAACCCAAACCAACCCAACCCAACCCTTGCGGTTAGGACGGGTTGGCTGGTTAGTAATATACATAATAATGACAAATGAAATACGATAAATAATACTAAAATATACCCAACAAAGTTTTTAGTTATTATAATCATCCAAATATATATTAAAATCCTTAAGTCTTAGAATTAAACTTCAAAAGTTTGAATGATAGTATCTGATTCAAATCATCAATCAATTGAATTCTTTCATCGCAAAATAACCGATATATATTTAGTAACAATCACTCTTTATTAAAATTCGTCTCATTATATCTGATTTCAACAAATTTTTTTATTTTAATGATTTCAATATTAATTAAATTATTAAAATATTATATAATTTTGTCATTTCAATACATAAATTATACATAATAATGATAGTCTAATTTTATTGATGGAAGAAAATAAAAAGTAATTTTTCCTCACCTTCTATCAAATTTAAAGAATTTTTTAAAATCAAATAAAAATCTTCATTTTCTCTAAAATATGTTGGAAGATGCTCTAAGATGATAGTTTACTAAAATTATCATCTTAATTCAAATAAATTGATCGGATGGGTCGGTTCAGTTAAGTTGTTATGACATTTCCAACAACTTCTCTAAATTGGAGATTTAAGAATTTTTTGTTATAACAGATTTCCCAAAACTTTCTCCAAAATAGAGAAAGTATGAGAGATGTTTAAAATCTCCAAATTTGAGAGAGAAATGTTTTTTTATTCATTCTACCAATAAAATTACTTTAAATTAAATGTTTAAGAGAGAAAAAATAATATTTTACTGTATTAAATATTTTAATAACATAACTAATTATGTAATCTCTAAAATAGAGAATTTGTTGGAGATGGATTTTTTTGAAGATTTTGATTTTTTACTTCTGGAGAAACTCTTGAAGATACTCTTAGCGAAATGTAAACGAGTTTCACATATATGGTCCAAAAAGTAGTGTCCGAGAGATTGATCCTCAACCCACTTACATGTGGCGAGATCCTCGTATATACACTCCTCTGCTCAATAAAAGTATACATATATATATATATATATATAGGCTGGGTATCAAATACAAACCAACTAGTTTGTACAAACTCGTACAAACCATACATAGCTTCATGATTTTGTAAATTTGGCTTCATGAATGTATATATATATATATTTTGGCTTCATGAATATATAATTTGGCTTCATGAATATATCATTTGGCATTTTTAACTAATTTTTTTACAAAAATACCTTAAAATACCCTTATTTTTGTAAAAAACTTAGTTAAAAATGCCAAATGATATATTCATGAAGCCAAATTATATATTCATGAAGCCAAAATATATATATATATATATACATTCATGAAGCCAAATTTACAAAATCATGAAGCTAGGTATGGTTTGTACGAGTTTGTACAAACTAGTTGGTTTGTACCCGATACCACCCCTATATATATATATATATATATATATATATATATATATATATATATATTAGGGTTAAATCATGTAAGAATCAAAAAAAGATTGAGAACCAAGAGAACTAATCTAAGCCTTAATTTGGTTTTGATCTTATGGTTTTAATTAAAAGTTGTTTCACCACATGAAAAGGGCATAATCGGCATTTTGGTAACGAAGATTCACCATATGAAACACATACTATTTCACCGAATGAAATAAAAAGAAAATTTTCATAAACATGATATTTCATATATATATGTTATTTCACCACATGAAACCAAATACTATATGTCATTTCACCACATGAAACCAAACTTTATATGATATTTCACCACATGAAACCAAAAGTTATATGATATTTCACCACATGAAACCAAACACTATGTGTTATTTCACTCCATGAAACCAAACATAATTTTCTTCTATCGGTTATTTCACCCCATGAAACCAGAAACAAAAAAAACCCTAAGTTAGTTAATTGTTCTAGCGACGAAACACCACGTCTCCGTCGCAGCTCCTCCCACCATTATTCATCTCTGGCTACCCATCTCAAGGAATCCTGCACCACTTTCCAAATTCAACCACCGTTTTAATCCATTAAATAAACCAAAAAAACCCAAATACCAATTTCTACTCACGAGTTGCAGTTGACGTTGGGATTGATCGGAATATTAATTTGTTATCAGCCTTCAAAATCTACAATCACAATTTGAAGTAATTCACAGAGACTACACTTCTATGAAACAAAACCCAGATAATGCAAATTAAAGATCACATCAAAATTGAAAAGGGGGAACGATACCATTGGGAAGAAAATTTCAACTTCGTCGTCGAAATTGAGAGAGCTATCAGTAACCATGTATTCAAGATTGTGAGAAATATGGTTAATTAGGTTGTAAAAAGGGGAAAAGGTTGATACTTTTAGGGGTTTTTTTATCGGATTGAGAATTATGATCAAGTTTCTTGAGTTAATCGGCACTAAGTTTGCTTGCGGTTAAGGAGAATTGAAACGGGGAGAGAAGGATGACAACAGAGTTTTGAGGACTTTTTCTGGATTTTGATCGAATCAGTTGTGGGTTTTGAATATAAATGAACCATTTATATTAAAAGTCAAAGAAGTCAAAGAATGTGGGCTATGATTAAAAAGTCTAATATGTCCTTTCTTTTTTTAATTTAGATTTAAGATTAGACATAAGTTTCATTGATATTACAAAAATGCCACCATGTTTAATAATCTTTGATTAAAACTATTTAATGATTGAGATTAATCCCCATGGTTCTTAACCTTTTTACGGTTCTCATTTGATTACCGTCATATATATATATATGGGTTAATTCACGTGAGAACCAAAAAACGTTAAGAACCGTGACAACCGATCTAAGCCGTAATTTGGTTTTGATCTTATGGTTTTAATTAAATTTTGTTTCACCACATGAAAAGGGCGTAATCGTCATTTGGTAACTGAGATTCACCATATGAAACACATACTATTTCACCTCATAAAATAAAATAAAAAATTCATAAAGATGATATTTCATATCTATGTTATTTCACCACATGAAATCAAACACTGAATGCTATTTCACCACATGAAACCAAACATTGAATGTTATTTTATCACATGAAACCAAACACGAATGTTATTTCATCACATGAAACCAAACATTGAATGTTATTTCACCACATGAAATCAAATACTTAATGTTATTTCACCACATGAAACCAAGTATATATGTTATTTCACCATATGAAACCAAATATATATGTTATTTCATCACATGAAACTAAACACTAAATGTTATTTCACCACATGAAAGCAGACACTATATGTTTGAATCTAAACCATACTTTGATCTGAATATTTACATCTTCAATATCCGTACAGAAAAGAAGAATCTCTCATTTATCTAATTTATCTCTAACCAAAATCATTTCAACTCAACAATGGCTTCTCTCCTTTCTCTATCTCTATCTCCCAATTCAATTTACAAAATTCAAATTCCAATTAGAGTCATCCATAGATTCAAAGCATTCTTCCTTAATTTAGCACTTCAATCTCAAGTTAGGTCAACCCATCTCCATCATCGATCCCACTCCCTAACCACTCATCTCTTTCAACAACCATCAAATTCAACTGTAAATACTTCAAACATCCAAACCCGCCTTATATATACATATTGGTGAAGTAGGTTGGAGGGTTTAAAAAAATTGAAGTTGCAGGCATTGCAACAGAGCTATGCAAAAAGGGGGGGGGGTCTGGAGCAACAATTTCAGAGGTCAATCGCCGTTAGATTCGTTAGTAGACGGTGTCGCCGTTGCCGTTAGATCTCCGACGAGTATCTTTTGGTTGATCTTTCACTGCTTCTGCTGCCTCATTAGTATCGTCCTCAAATTTAGGGTTTTATGTGCACTAATTAGGGTGCAGATGTAGGTGGAAGAATTAGGGGTTTTGACGTACCTTCATACCTCCCTTGCAATCATGACAGTCAAAAATGAGTAATTTGATTGTAGTTCTTCATTCGATCTCCTTCCATGGGCAATCGACGATCTTCTTCTATTTGATCGATTGGAAATTTGGGATGGTGGGGATGAGAGGGTAGTGTAATCTAACATATCATATTTTTAATACCCAATATGCCCTTTCAATTTTTAATTTCAGTCTATAACAAATCATAAAGTTCTAAGTTATTTCAAAATATAATTGCCACTACTTTTAATGACCATAGATTAAAATCAATTAATGGTTTAGATCAGTTTTCATGGTTCTCAACCTATTTTTGGTTCTCATTTGATTATCGTCTTATATATATATATATATATATATATATACTAGCAGTGTGCCCGTGCAATGCACCGGGTGAGCTAGGTAAGTGGGTATGATGTAATTGATCCAAACTAAAAACCAGTTGCATAAATAAAGTCCTCTTGATTAAGCAAAACTAACTTCAAAGAAACATCTTTCAACTTCATCACATAGCCATACGAGGTTAGAGGAGTAACACTTCCATGCTTGTCCACAAGAGTCATAATTGCAATCTTCTGCTAATCGAAAACATCTTCGATTTCATCACCGATTCCTATTGTTGCAGCTTCGGCAGTGCCGCCCTGAAGTTATGGATGCTCTCTAATCGCCATTTTTACGCTCTAATGACCCAACCTTTTAAAAACACCGACAATATAGCAGTGTTCCCGCGCGATGCAGCGTGGGTGAATCATAATTATGAAGCCACTACTACTAAATTGAGTTTATTTGATAACCTAAAATAACTAAGTATCCTAACACGGTGTTTTAGTTTTATAGGACCTATTTAATATTAAGGTGTTCAAAAGCATTGTTTTCCATATAAAAAACCAAACCCGAGATGCTAATTTTGTATTACGAAATGAAATATAAATAATTATGACACCCATATATGAATGTGTGTGTGTGTGTGACAAATTGGTTTAGTATGAGATAATACAATAAAATTGCAACCATTTATACTTTGGAATATTTACAAAAATGTCATCATTAAAACTTGCTAATGTTAAAGATTTTATACAAATGTAACATCTCAATAGGTGTTGCATTTGTCTCTCTTATCTATAATAAAGCCAATCAAACTACTCGATATTGACCTCATTTTTCCTATCCCGCCATTCTCTATCATTCAAACACATTATTGAAGATGAACAAACATTTCTTATGTTATCTATAATAAAGCCAATCAAACCACACGAAGCCCTTTCATAATCGAAGTCTCGTATTTCTTCACACAACATACATATATCATACAGGAATTGGTTGAATTTCTCAGTAGAAAGCGCTGTCCTTAATCTTATTATCACTATCCCAAACTCCATAACATCATTTCTTTCTAAGAGCAACCAAAGTGTCAGCACCAATCACCAAATTAATTAACACACCAGTTGGGCAACCTTGAATATTGAATTGATAGCATTTACGGTATTTTGTATGGGTACTACCAGGAACAGGAAATTAAAGAAATGGCAGTATGCCAGGTTTCCAGACCAAGGAAAGGAGAGAAAACGAAATGTTGAGAAATCAGAGTAATCTCCAACAGGTTTAGAAAGGTATAGAACCAGAAAAGAATGCAGAAGCTAATAGTCAAAACCTCAACCTTTTTATTCCAAATAGGGACCATTTGAGTACTCCAGCTACCAATTTGGCCAATTTGGCCTCTGGCCATCATGTAGCAGCATCTCCTAATACCATCCCAAAACAGAATTCCAGATTCTATATTCACAAAACTGAACAGCAGGCATTTACCAAAACTATCAACATCTCCAAAATTGATAATCACAATGAGATGGACCATATGCAGAAGCAGTAAGTATGCACATATAAGACCAAAGAAAAGATAGGAGCAAAGGTTTGAACTAAAGAGATTAATCCAAACAATAGACAGCCTTATAACTCCCAACTGAAAAACTATGATGTGAGATGCCATAACCCAAAAAAGAAGTTCCAAATAAATGAATGTACCAGCAGGATCAATGACCAGCCACCAGTACACCATTTTGCCAGTAAAGCTTGGAACAGGGTTAAACAAAGAAAATGGATCAATGACCAGCCTGTTTCTTGCCACCCAAAAAATAGACCAATTGAAGGAGGAGAGAGGCAATAACTCACACACACACACAGAAAAAAGGCCACTCTCACATCCAAAAATAACCAGACTCCTCAAAATAAAAAGCAGAGGAAGAGGAGAGATACCATGCCAGCAGGATTGACTTATGCAAAATAAGCCCAAGTGAATGCAGTGTGCATCAAGATGAACTCCAACAAACAAGATCTTCACAACCCCAATCAGATTGAGCTGAAAGAACTCCAATCCACACCAATAATGCTTACCAGGAAAACCAAAAACCTGCTGCAAATAACACAAGCCAGTGCAATGCACATAGTGAGCAAGGTGTGAAATCATTGAATCACAACATCAACATATAGAGCAAAAGACAGACCCTTCACAAGACATTCAAAATCAATGTTGCTCTAAATGATAATAAAAAATATGACAACATCAAAAAATCATCAATCTTGAAAGCTAGACACTTTTTGAGGGCCAAGATTGCTAATTATAACCAATAAAGAAATGGTTGGAATATAATCAATACTATTCAAAAGCAGAGGCCACTTGATGAGAGGAATTCAACGTGTAAATAATCATATCTTTTTTACTTTAATAAATTTGAATCCAAAGGTAAGAACCATCCACCACTTAAGAAGTTGAAACCAAACACATAAACATGCTTGCAACAGAATAGATATCAAAGTCCTTCCTTTTAGCAACAACAATTAGGCCAAAAGCCATACCCACCAAAAATTGCATCTCATAATTTAAACCATGAAAGCCATGATTACCTGCTAGGATCTTACCCGGTAAGTGCTTATCGGGTCATTTATCATATTGGATAAAATGGCAAGGGTCGAGAATCTTACCCGGTAAGAGTGATGATAATGATAGAAAATCACTTACCCACTAAGCGAGAATTACGACTCTTACCCGGTAAGCGCTTACCAGGTAAATTGGTGCATACGATATTGTTTTGATAGACCAAAATCTTACCCGATAAGTGAGAGTTACGAATTTTACCCGGTAAGTGAGAGTTACGAATTTTACCCGGTAAGTGAGAGTTTTGATTCGTTTACTTAACTCAAACATACAAAACAAATATTGAGATTGAGAGTGAGAGTGAAGACTTTTACCTGGTAAGATATGATCTATAAATGTTAACGGGCCCAAATTCTAGGCGCTCATGTGAGATATGATCTACAAATGTTAACGGGTTAAGATACAAGAACGAAAAATGCTTCAAGAATCTGCTCAATCATTAGGCAACTAAAGCAGATCCAAGCAAGATTTATCAACTGTTCTAATTGGATGAAAGTTGAAATGTGTAAATAACATGATAAGAATAGCCCATCTCCTAAAAGGTGATGTTCATTGACTTGAAGATCATTAGAATCAAGAAAATGGTACACAAAGAATAGAACAACATTAAACTTTTTAACAATAGAATGTATGAATAGAAATATATAATAGTGAACAAAAATAAAGAAACCTCAAAACTTAATTAAGAAAGGATAAGTAAATATTGAATGCATGTTATAATATTGGAGTTCATGTGTAAAACTCATATTGTACACCAGTTTTAGATGATCCAAAACAAAAGAATTCAGTGGTAGAAACTAAAAAGAAACATCCTAAACTCTCATCATCTCTTATACCACCGTATAATTTGAACCAACTAAACCAATTCAGCAACCGAAGATTCTTTAATGCATCAAAATAGATTACTTGCAGCAAACATAGTCAACCATGGGGCATAGCAAACAGTCCCCATAGCAGATAGTTGACAGCATGCCTAAACCAAGGAGATAGTTGACAATTGACAAATCAGATCCAAATAACTCTTAAAAAGCAACATACAGAACTGAATTTTTTTTCCTGGAGCTTGGTACAACACCACAACCTGTTAGAGTTTGAACATTTTTCTTGTTTTAAAACATGTATATTTAGATTAGGATGAGCTAATTCCTATAATTATGGAGTTATAGTTGGGGGTTATACCGTAAGAGATGAAGCAGAACAATAAGGTTCTCTACTAAATTACACAACCATTTTAGTATTTTTGAGGTCTAATTTAGGAGAATGAGAGGCGTTAATGTGAAAATTGCAGCAGTCAATTCTTCTTTTGAGGTTTCTAGATCTTGTGAAGGCAATTCCATTATTTGTTCACTTCCAATCCAATAATTTCTATGGATTTTCTGCAAGTAGAGCCCACTTTTCTGATTCAAATGGATGATTTAGAACTTTAAATTGATAAGAATGGTTTTGGATACATTAGTCTATAATGCTATCTTCAAAAGAAAACTTTTAAAGAATAAGAAACTGAATATGAATTGGAATTAAGAAAATATTTTGAAGTCCGTTAAATTAAGAAAATGAGGATACAAGTTTTGGCAACAATCATGATCCTAACTCCTAAGGTTGTCATGGTATCTCTAGCCATACGAACAACAGACATTCTCCAACATAACAGTGCAAAAATCATAGAGGATATCAAAAATATATCTTCCACCATACAAAATTAAAATCCAAGAACACATTGTTGAAGAAGTGCGAGTAAGCCATTAAAACCTATCTCACAAATTAGATCAAAAGCAATTCACGAATAACCAAAGGTTTAGAACCTAACTTGTGCTTTATAGGTTTAGAAAGGTATAGAACCAGAAAAGAATGCAGAAGCTAATAGTCAAAACCTCAACCTTTTTATTCCAAATGGGGACCATTTGAGTACTCCAGCTACCAATTTGGCCAATTTGGCCTCTGGCCATCATGTAGCAGCATCTCCTAATACCATCCCAAAACAGAATTCCAGATTCTATATTCACAAAACTGAACAGCAGGCATTTACCAAAACTATCAACATCTCCAAAATTCACGAAATCACCGTGTGTGACTATTCTCTATGGAAATCAAATTTCAGCATAAGAGAATATACAACCAACTAACCAAAAACAATATTAGACAATATATTATATCAGAGAAATCGATGTGGAAATGGAAATGGAAATCTAAATCGAAATTAAAATCTATAGCATACCTTAGAGAAATGTGTAGGGTTTTGAATAGAAATCACAACCTCATGGCCAGATTTATATGCAACATTGAGGCGTCTTGGGAGCAGCGATGTAGTAGCAGGTAGAGGGAAATCTTCCATTTCAGAGAAAACATGTGAAGAACCCAAAATAGGTATGGGTTGTGAGACGTGGGATAAGAGGTAAAAGGGTATGGCTTATGAGATGTGGAACTGTGGAAGAAGGGTTGAGATCAGAAAGCATGGGCTGCATTGCAGCCTCACGTCTCTTTATCAGCCCGTTTAAAAATTACTGCATCAAAGACTTGTAAACTATGCTACATAAAGTGTATTTAAGAGATTTTTGAATTTCTTGCATAAAATGATTGTAACTTGTGCTTTATAGGTATTACTTAAGACTTTATCTTAAATGCTTATATATGTAGTATAGATATATAGTCCCCTAATTTTGTAAATCATCCTAATCGTGTAAACCGTCGATTTCATTAGTTAAATTAATAAAATTGTTTTATGAAATTGTTTATTTTGATGAAATTGTTTCATATCATTCATTTCTTGATGAAATTGTTTCATATATTTGTGTTTTTATGTAGTTTCATGTATTTTTTTCATTCTTATGAAACTGTTTCATATATTTTCGTTTTTATATAAAAAACACAAATATATGAAACAATTTCATCAAGAAATGAATGATATGAAACAATTTCATCAAAATAAACAATTTTATAAAACAATTTCATTAATTTAACCAATGAAATCGACGGTTTACACGATTATGATGGTTTACAAAAGAATATCCCTCTATATAGGGGTCTTCTTTTAGGAACTCACTAATTTGTGAGATCCGTGAGATTCAATTTAAACCTCAAAAATTAGTTGAAAAAATAAATCTACTATTAATTAAAAATGTATTTCCTCTCTCCTCTTTCCCATATTTTCTCTTTCTCCTATTTTATCTATCATTTCTCCATAACATATACGTACACACATAATTGAATATTAATCTATGGTGAGCACATTGTGAACACTTTTTTTTATAAACACTATTATAGTTTGTCAGCACATAGTGAACATACTCTAAATCTACAAGAGTTGGTATTGTTTGTGAACATATTGTGAACACAAACTAAATCTAAATATACTACTTGCGAACACAATGCGAATGATGTGCATGTTAATACAAAGATCCATGGTAACCCGCTAATCTAATCCACCAATGTGAACAATTGCGAACACAATGGGATATGTGAGATCCATTATAATCTAAACATATTTACTAAGGTGTTTACATTATATGCACAATGTGTTCACCTTATATGCACGATGTGCAGGCTTATACGGAGATAGGAGAGAGAGAGAGAGAGAGAGTGTGTGTGAGAGAGAGAGAGAGAGATAGATAAGCATGAATTATCTTAAAAATACATTAATATTTTACTTAATAAATGTCGATGATAATCTTCTTAATAATCTAATTAATTAATAACATTAATTATCTTAAATTAGTGGATTAGAATGGATCTCAGATCTCACATATTTTTGAGTTCTCAAATGAGTAATCCCCTATATATAGGATTGGGTTCCGGTGAGAAGTTGAGGTAGAGAATTGTGAGAAGGGGTTTTCAACCGTTGGATGAGAGATGAACGCACATTAGGATGAGATGCACCAAGATGCACCAGATCAATACCCTTTTGTAGATTACAAGATCAATGAAGAAGAAAGTGAATTTGATAGAGAGAAAATGTAGAAATTGTATATCTCTGATATTAGCAAAAGTTGTACAAAACAAGGAAGGAAAGGGTATTTATACCCATGACTTAGAAAGTCAAACTAACTAAAAGAAAGCTACAAGCTTACTTAAATACACATTGATTACAACATAAAATGTTCTAACAATCTCCCCCTTTGTAATCAATGGCGCTGGAACAGAGTTCTTTGACGATTTAATCCAATTATAACTTCCAAGCGTCTTAGAGTTCTTCTGAACTCCAATCTGGTTTCAAGAGTCTCAAAAACTCTTCGAAGAAGAGAGATCCTTGGAGTTTCAGTTCCGTATCTTTGTTGAGCATCCGAGAGTGTCTTCAAGGCATCATTCAGACGACGTTCTACTTGCAACCGAATAACCTTCAAAGTACCGTCCGAATATTTGCCGATCTCATCGAATCTCAAGAAAAGACGTTCTCTTTGCTGATTTTGATAAACTATCCCATAAGGATCTTCAACGATCGTGAACAGAGGAATGACATCGAGGTTGGGAAAACGTCGATTTGGACGAGTAACATTAACCACAGGTTGATGGCTTTCCAAGGCCATCTGGAAATCAAATACTCGATAGAACCGAATAAGACGCCTAATAAATCTTCTTAGTGCATCCATCGCCCTGAGTGTGTCATTGTTCCGAATCGGCATCTCCCGAAATTGTTGAAACATGACTTCAATATCATCAATGTTCAGATCATCTAGATCAGCTTCGCTGAATTGATAAGTCTTGCAGTCACGTCTTTCCACAAAGAAAACCGGATAGAATATCCTAACAAATGTACGCATCTCGACTCTTAATATTCTAACAATACCATGCTTAGAATATGTAGCAAGTCTACCTTGACGAAGATGCCTGATGAACATAAAGAATTCATATTGAAACCATTCCTTTTCTTTTTCAACTCCAAGAATGGCAAAGAGATTCACGTGTCTTCTTTTCCTGACAAAGAATTTGAGTTCAGAATCTTCAAGAAAAGCAGAACGGATTCTTGTAGCTTGATGCCTAGCTTCTAACTGTTCAAGTCGATCTACACGATCCAAACCAGGACCAGGATGAAGAATTCGAGGAGCGATACCAGAAAGATCAAGAACTTCTGCAGCTGCCCTTTGTCTAGCTCTTTCCCAAGCTTCAGATCTAGAAGATTTTCTACGAGGTCTCGATGACTCTCCACTTTCGAAAGTACTCGGAGGAACAGTGGAAGTCGGAGCATCAGAAGAAGGATCAACAGAAGGAGTAGCCGTTTCAGGCACTTCAGGAACTTCTGTATAAGCAGGAGCTTCAAAGGAGGCAGGTACCGTAGATTCAGGAATAGGATATCTAGGAATAGACAGATCAGGAAGATCTTCATAAAGAAATTCTGATTTCTCTAAATCTTTCTGATCCACAAAAGACTCACTTTGATCAGAATCTTCAGAATCTGAAATGACCACAATGTCATCTAAATCTTCTTCTTTTACTTTCCAAGCTTTCTCAAACTTTGTATTGTCATCATCATCCGAATTGATCTCTATGAAGTTAGCAAAGAAACTCCGCATTTCTTCTCTAGATTCATTATCTGTCGCTTCAGGAACTTCCATAGAAATTGGCTCAGTATCTGGATTTAAATGAATAACCATCTGAAGATGATTAACATTTTCTGGTTCAGTATAGTTTAGCTGAGAAGCTAAGATAGCCGGATCAATCCTATTCATCATTTCTTCAAGAATAAGCTCTGGGTGTGCTTCTCGTTGTCTTTCTACTTCAGCTTCGTCCTGACTATTAACAACACAGTCCAGAAGTATATCAAGCATATCATTTACAATTTCAAATACATCATCATCTTCTACTCCAAATTCATCAATATCATCATCTTCAACAACAGCAACAGATTCAACAACATCAGCCTGCTCAGCATCGGTTCTTTCTCTTTCTTGAGTAGCTTGAACAGCAGAATCAACAATAACTTCAGCAATAGTTACACTTTCTACTCTTTGTCTCTTTGATCTCTCCCCCTCATGGCCTTGATGATCCGGGTCATCACGGTCATGTCGCCGTTTAAGAGACGAAATAGCAGCAGTCTGACAGGTTTCTTCATGCTTTGCTACGCGATCAGAAAGCGACGATAGCGCGTCTGTCATTAAAGAAATTCCCTTTTCGATGCTGGAAAGACTTTGCTGAATAGTAGACGTGAAAGTATGAAATTCAGTAGAAAGAGAATCAACTCGAGCTTCAAGACGCGAAAAGCTAGTTTCTGAAGGAGGCGGAGGTGGAGGCGGAGGCTGAGTTTGATGAGGCTGAAAATTTCTCAGTAGAGACATGAGATCTAAATCTTGCTGATCTGGCGGAGAAACAGATAATAATCTGGCATAAAATGCATCTGATAGCTCTGTGAGAGAAGAATCTTCAAGAAACATATCTTGAGTACCGTGAGGAGCTGACTGATCTCTGAGAGAAGGGCGAACAGACATAGAAGGCGGAGGCTGACTGACTGGAGGTGGAGTGGAAATAACAGGACGACCCGACGACTGATCAGATGGTTCTCGGATAATAACCCCTGTCGGACGTCTGAAAGGAGGCACAACTGGAATGTTCTGAGCCTCAGATAGCTTACCTTTACCTTTCAAGAAGGCTCTTGCCTTAGCTAACTGATCCTGCTTTTCCTTTTCCATTTGTTCTTCCATTTGTCTAACAATATATGCCCCAGATATCATATCAGTACCTTCGATATTATCAATCACTTGCTGTATATTTTCCCTTGGAGAAGCCACAGAAACAGTAACATGTGCAGAAGCAATACCCGTTTCCTGAGCTGCCCGAATATCAAGTTCATCCACTTCTAAGTGACCAACATGAGAATCTATGGGTATCGTTTCGGAAGACTCAGCAGTATGAGTTACTGAAATCCCTTCTACAATAGGTTCTCTAAAAGAATAATCTCCAGTATCCATCCTATTTCCCCCATGTCCTTCATCATCATCACCACCATCATCATCATTACCCTCAGAACCATCACCATTATCATCTGTGTCTTCTTCATCTGCACTATCTGACTCAGATCTACTAGACTCAGCATGTTCTTCTTCAGCTGGATGCTCTTGCTCTGCTTCTTCATTCACATCTTGAGCAACTCTAGATGGAATCACAATCCCGTGCTCTTCACAATAAGATTCAACAGCATCATCTTCTGGATCAGCGTAATTCTGAATAAGTGCAGGAGGAATAGGCATACAAACATCAAACGATCGCTTCAGCTTTTGTATATAAGCCATTCTGTAGTCTGGTGCAATGGGCCAATTGTTTCTGCGAGGAATCTCTCTGTTGCTTCTAAGCATACTCCTCACAATTAAGGACAAGAATCTGATGTTTGGTAAGAAATTTCTGGACTTGTTAGTCACCTTCCAATGAACTATCTCACTGAGCTCGGTCCAAAAAATGATGGCGTAATCAACATGAAGATCATAGATGACAGCATGAAATAAACGAAGAAAATGCAAGCTTGCATTATCTGTACCCGTAGCCTTGGCTGTCAAACATCTAATGATCACAGAGAAAAGCGTGTACCATGGAAGTGGTAATTTGTTCTTCCTGAAATGACTAACCATAGATAACTCTCCGTCATACCCCAATGCTCTAATCCCAGCTAGAACTTCTTCCTCAGGTGGATACTCTTGAAATCCCGTCATTCCTGCTCTGGAATTTGCTTCTGGAAGATTAAGTATCAGACGAAGACGTGCGTAATCCAGATATGTCGTGAACTGGTCAATCTCAATGCTAAATCTGGGAGGCGAGACATTCACAATCTTCGTAATTGAATTCCATGCCCGTTGAACATAAACTTCCGGTACGTCGCATCGAGCCGATAAAGCATATGAAAGAGGATGCCCTAGAAGAATCGAACGAATGATCGGATGAATATCTATCCGATCAAGTTCCACATAATGATTGTTCGGAAGATAGTTGATGTAATTATCTCTTGGAAAAACATCATTCGGAGTACTTCTTATGGAAGAAAGATCAGCACCAGAAGATCTTTGAGAAGGAAGAGGTCTCTCCCTCGAAATTTGTTCTGAAGGATCATGCTCTCCTTCCTGAAACTCCTGTTCATGTTCTTGAACATCATCAGAAGCCATCAAATCTGTGAAAGATATTCATTTAAGACAAGAAATATTAGTAAAAACAGATAAAAGAAACAAAGTGTAAAACAAATTGCCTAAAAATAAAAAAAAAATCTGAAAAGAAGAAAAAAAAACAAGAAAAATTTCCTAAGTGTAGGTTTTCTTCTTATTTAAAGAAAACTTATTAATGTTCAAAATATCAAAAATTATTAATATATTTGATTTTGAAATCTTATCTGAAAAAAAAAGACTATGTTCAATAAAATCTCTTTTTACCTGTTTTCTCCCCCTACACAAATGCATTAAAATTTTACAAATAACATCTGCGTTTAGAAAAACATACCTGACTGATATCTCAGAGATTTATACCTGAATTGATATTTGACGATGAAAAAAATTATCAGATATAAATCAGATATCCAGATTCTCTCCCCCTCAAATGAAGAACTATTCTCTTCTTCTTTCAGTTTCAGATGCAAAGAAGTCTCTCCCCCTCAAAATTTGCTTATCAAAACAATCTGTGTTCTCCCCCTCGAATAAAGCAGAGACTCCACACATGACAGTTAATTACTTCAAATAAAAGAGTCAACTATGATCAAAGAAATACAAAGATTTATATTTAATATCTACTGAATAAAAATGTTTGAACACTTAACAAATGAAATTCAAATCAGTGAAAATAATCATATTTTTCAATCACAGATGATATCAAATACATGCTTCCAGATTGAAAACCAAGTCATGCTTGCATACCAAGATGATATAAGTTCACTTTCAATCCCCTTAGATAATCTAATTGGTGGGTTAGCATGTGAATTAAGATTAGCAACAAGCAAATGCATTTCATAGACATAAAAGATTACTCTGCTCAGACTCACACTATTTATCTGAAAAACTGAATTTCCACAAATTTATAAGTTTATCGCGACATTGTAATTTTCCCAAAGCTTATAGAGATGTGTGCTCTTTGGCATCTTTTATTGTGTGCACATTGGCATCTTTTAATCACAAGGTTTATTAAAGTCCAGATACATCGTAAACGTAACTTTCTATCTGGTCCTATAGCAGGATTTGGGTCAGCCGATCCCAGACCAGTTGGTCTTAGGGGCTAGATGACAAGCACCCCTTGGGACTTACTCTCCCGAACCAGAAAGGCTACATCGATATGTCTAAATTCCATCTGTACCAGTAGAACATGGCTTTCTACCTGGTTCTATAGCAGGATTTGGGTCAGCCAATCCCAGACCAGTTGGCCTTAGGGGCTAGGTGACAAGCACCCCTTGGAACTTAATCTCCCAAACCAGATAAGCCACAGGTACAGACTTTCAAACCAAATGATGTTTTTTTTTTATATACATTGCATCTCTTTTCACTTGGTTCAAACACTCTGTGCTTGGCTTATATCTTCATTTCCATTCAATTAACAAATTCATAGGCTTTTTGAGCATTATAATCTTAAAACATCTAGATTTACACAAAATTGCGCTTATATCTATGTTTCAAGCATGTGTCACTGACCTTTCGATTTGTCTTAGAAGCGAAATATGGAACATAATATATCTCAAAATATCACAAGACTACTTGACGAACAATCCTTAACATATATTTTATTCACTGAATTGAAAATAGATAAATTTTCACTTCTTTGAATAAAATTTGTTAAAGTTCAAACTTTAAAATTCAACATGCCGATCTTTGAAAGTAGAAAATTGAACCTCTTTTCATCCAAAGCTTTGGTGAAAAGATCAGCAAGTTGATATTCAGTAGGTACAAAATATAACTCTATTGTACCTTTTTCCACATGATCCTTTATGAAGTGATAACGCATGTCAATGTGCTTTGTCTTGGTGTGTTGGACCGGATTCACGGAAATAGCGATCGCCGACTTGCTGTCACAGTATATCGGAATCGTTTTGTAAAACAAGCCGTAATCCTTCAATTGTGTTTTCATCCATAGAACTTGAGAGCAGCAACTAGCCGCGGCAACATACTCCGCTTCGGCAGTTGAAATGGATACACAATTTTGTTTCTTGGAAGCCCAGCTAATTAATCTATCTCCGAGAAACTGGATATGGCCTGAAGTGCTTTTCCGATCCAATTGACTTCCTCCATAATCTGCATCAGAATAGACAGTTAGTTTGTAATCAGAACTCTTAGGATACCATAAGCCTAAGTACGGAGTTCCTTTTAAATATCTGAAAATCCTCGTCACTGCTGATCGATGCGATTCTTTGGGATTTGCCTGAAAACGCGCACATAAGCATGTAGCAAACATTATGTCCGGTCTACTTGCTGTAAGATACATTAGTGAACCGATCATGCCTCGATATGAGCGAACATCCACAGCTTTACCATCCGGGTCTAAACCAATCTTCGATCCATGAGACATCGGCGTTCGCATAGTCGTGCTTTTGTCCATCTTGAATTTCTTCAAAATGTCAAATACGTACTTGGATTGATTGATAAAGATGCCATCCGGAAGCTGTTTTACTTGAAGTCCAAGGAAGAAATTAATTTCTCCCATCATGCTCATTTTAAACCTTGATAACATAAGATCTGAAAACCAATCAGATAAAGCTTTGTCAGTAGCACCAAATATAATGTCATCTACATAAATTTGTACTAAGCAAATATCAAGATTTTTACGAAAAGTGAACAAAGTAGTATCAATTGCTCCCTTGGTAAAACCATTTGTCAACAAGAAGGTTGACAATTCATCATACCACGCCCGTGGTGCTTGTTTCAAACCATATAGAGCCTTATCGAGAACGTAGACGTAATTTGATTTGTTTGGATCGACAAACCCTTCAGGTTGAGATACGTAAACCTCTTCCTTGAGTGCTCCATATAGAAACGCGGTTTTGACATCCATTTGAAATACTTTGAAGTTCCGAAAGGCAGCAAAAGCAAGAAACATCCGAATAGCTTCAAGGCGAGCCACTGGCGCGTATGTCTCATCATAATCGATACCTTCTTGTTGTCTATAGCCTTTTGCAACAAGACGATCTTTATTACGAACCACAATACCATCCTTGTCCTTCTTGTTCTTGAATATCCACTTAGTGCCTATGATACTCTTTCCCTTTGGCTTAGGCACAAGTCTCCACACCTTTAAGGCTTCAAACTGATTGAGTTCCTCTTGCATCGCAATTATCCAATCCGGATCCATGAGAGCTTCTGAGACTGTAGATGGTTCTATGTTACTCAGAAAACATGCAAACAAACATTCGTTTGGTGTCGCGGATTTGGATATAGTTGAAACACTAGCCGATGGTTCCCCAATAATCTGATGAACAGGATGAGCTTTTGTCCATTTGGCCGTGTGAGGAAGAGGATCAATTGTTTCTTGAATACTTTCTAAAATCTGAGGTGGAGGATCTGGAATGTCACCTTCGGAAGAAGAAATAGACACGATTTCTGTTATTGGAGGAGAAATCTCATTAATACTCCCTGATTCTGATATTTCGACTAAAGGAGGATCAACAGATGTAAGTGGAACAACAACTTCAGATTGTTGAACAACTTCAGTTTGTTCTTCTTCTTGAACAAGTGGTGACTGGATGTCATCATTTGCCACCGGTGATTCAACCTCAGATACAACGAGATGTGGTGTTTCAGAAACCACATTTTGTACTTCTATAACTGGTGCCTCTTGTTCAGGAACAGGTGGAACAACATCTTCTGTTGATTGAGTTGCAGCGGAAGTGTTTGTAGATGTGTTCACATTTTCCTGATTCATCAAGTTAGAATCATTATTAGATTTAGGCACATCATCATAGAAATTTTCAAATAATAAATCAAGATCAGTAAGAATAACAGAGTTAGAAAGATGATCCTGATTTGACATTTGAGAAGCATGTTCTGAACTGACTTGTTCAGAAGCTAAAACCCCTGAAAGATCGGGTTCCGGTCCTGATTGGCCGGAAGCCATTGCTTCAGATTCATCGAAATGAATATTAACGCTTTCAATCACTTTTCTTGGATCTAAAAGGAACACACGATATGACGCAGAATTTGAAGAATATCCCAAAAAGATTCCCTCATCAGCTTTCGGACCAAACTTGTTTAGATTGTCCCGATCGTTCAACACAAAGCACTTGCAACCAAAAGCCCTAAAATATTTCACGTTTGGCTTTATCCCATTCATGATCTCATACGGAGTCTTGTTGAAGCGCCTATGAATGATTGACCGGTTCTGAGTATGACATGCTGTGGAAACCGCTTCAGCCCAGAGAGATAGAGGATGTCCCGAATAAGCAAGTATCGTTCTGGCCGATTCTACAAGTGTTCTATTCCGTCTCTCCACGATCCCATTTTGCTGAGGAGTTCTCGCGGCAGAGAATTGCTGAGTAATTCCATTTTCTTCATAGAACTCTTGTAGAACACTGTTCTTGAATTCTGTACCGTTGTCAGAACGGACGGTCTTAACCGGTTTCTGCTTATTGGTTTGAATAGTCTTGATAAGAGTGATGAGAATCTCCGGGGTTTCATCTTTAGATTTGAGAAATTTGACCCACGTGTAACGAGAATAGTCATCAACTACCACCAAAACATATCTTTTCTTCCCAATGCTCCCAGTCTTCATTGGTCCGCACAAGTCAACATGTAAAATATCAAGTATGTCCTTTGTGCAAAAATCAGGATTCGGTTTGTGGGAGGCTTTCTTCATCTTTCCTTTTTCGCAGTCATGACATAAATGATCCTTTTGGAATTTCAAAGACGGAAGACCTCGAACCATATTACCTCTTGCAAGTCTGTCCATATAATTGAAGTTGAGATGAGCTAGTCGTCGATGCCAAAGCCAACTTTGATAAACAGAAGCTTTCGAGAGAAGACAAATATCTGATGGAGAGTTCACCATATTTAGATCTATCGTATACAAATTGCATCTCCTCTTTCCAACAAGAAGTTCCTTGCCATCTTCATTCTTTACAGCAACTCTCTGTTTCTTGAAGCTCACTTCCAGGTCTTTATCACAAAACTGACCAATGCTAAAAAGATTGTACTTCAGCCCGTCGACATAGTTTACTCTCTTGACAGTAACATTCCCTTGCACAATGTCTCCGTATCCAAGAATTTGTGATGTTTCACAATTACCAAATCTTACCTTTCCACATGCCTTTTCCTTAAAATTAGATAACAGAGATCTATTGCCAGTCATATGTTTGGTGCATCCAGAATCCAGATACCACAAACGACTTGGCTGCATATAAGCACATCAAACAAGTTTAGGTACCCATATAGATTTGGGTCCCTTTTTGTTAGTCCTTTTCTTTCTGTTATCTTTGTTCAAGTAATAATAGGCATCAGTCATATTTAAATCTCCATGATTAACTTTAATGTCGTTTTTAGAAAGATAACTGTTAGAATGACAACACTCCGAGCAACACATACCAACATTTGCAATATGAATCATTTGCTTTATTGAATATCTGACAAGACTATTACAATCTTTATTCATACAAGCAAATGTATTCTTGTTCCAAATGTCAGATTCTATGTCACTACAAGAAGAAGTTGATGATTCCATCGGTTTGCATTTGGGAATCCACATAGGCTTTCCTTTCTCTTTTAAAGCCCTATCTGAAAAAGAAGAAGTAGAAGAGTCAGATATATTTCCAAAATTAGAAACTTGAGCCTTTGACCTTTTCTTTGATCTTCTTCTTTTACGACGCTTTTTAATATGAATATTTGAATTTGTCGTAAATGAATCGTCTAAAATTTCAAATTTAATCTCTGACATTGAAGACAAACTATCATCGGTAGAATCAAACTTCACATTAGTTTCCTTTAAACTTTCCTTGGAGTTATTCTGTTTTGAAAAATCAGATAAATCGGACTCAGAAGTAGTTTCAAAAATAGAATCAGAAGAAACTTCCTTAAAATCATATTCAGAAACCACATGTACATTTCTTTTATTTTCCAAATCCTCTAACTTAGATTCCAAATCCTTGATTTTATTTTCAAGACAAACTATCTTAGTTTCTAACACTAACGGAGGAATATACCTTTTAGTATCATACAATACTTCAGATTTATCCTTACTGTCAGTGTTAGTCACATAAGTATCAAAGTAACCATTGGATAAGAAATCTTTATTAGAATCTTTTGGTTTCGAAATGTACTTTGCGTTTTCTCTTGTATACACAAATGGAAGTTGCATTTTGGTAGTAAAATATCTTTTCTCCTTTTCTACTTCCAAAGCTTCCTCTTCATTTGTCCAATTTATTTTAAATTGGGGGGGCATATCTTCCTAGATGTAGAAAATCAAAATCGTAAAGCGTTGGAACTTTTTCTTTCGCATCATCTAGAAAATGCGGATTTTCAAAACCTAAACCCCATTTTTCTTTAATAGCATTATAACTCCTCGGTTTGTTCAAATAAACAGTTTGTTCCGTTTGACCCCGAACATACAGTTTTTCCTCAAGTTCATTGATCTTATCTGAAAATTCATCTTTTTGGTTGGTCATAAGTCTCAAAGATTCCTCTTTCATTTTTATGATATATTCTGAATCTTCTATTTTCTTTTTAAACATATTTTCCATGTTAATCAAAATTATTTTATTATCTTCGATTTGAACATTAAGCGATTTGATTAACTTTGATTGATCATGAATAATGTCTTTTTCAGATAGTCTTTTAGATCGGAGAATCCGGATAGCTTTAACGACATTTTCCATTTGAGATGATATGAAGTTATAATCAAAATTAGAATGTACCTCAGATTCATCTGATGAAGTATCATCCTCCTGCTTTTCATCATCTGAAGCATCTTCTCCCACAAAGCACATAGCGACCGTCTCCTCATTATTAGATTCATCATCAGAGAAATCAAGAAAGTACTCTTCTTCCACAAGCAGAATGTTTCCATTTTCTTTCTTCTCAACAAGATCCAATTTCTTCTTGTAGTACTGAGAATCTCTGACAACTTTGATTCTACAGTCTTTGGCCATGTGCCCAGTCTTACCACATTTGAAGCAAGTGATGATTGGCTTCTTCAATTCTTCAGCCTTTGGAATATACTTCTTTGGAGGATCAGCTTGAGGAGTGTAGGAAGAGCTTTCATTGAACTGTTTTCTTGGCCCTGAAGAGAAACGTTGATTATTGTTGCCTGACTTGTATTTCTTCTGAAAGTGTTGTGTCAACAATATCATTGCCTTTTCCAACTCTTCTCCGTCATCATCCACATTTCCATCAAAATCATTTTCTACCAACGACTTCTCAGCAAGTTGCTTGGCCAGCAAAGCAATCGGATCTTCTGTTTTACCTTTAGCTTTCTTATCAATCTTTGCCTTCTTCATTAGAACCAAATCCTCATCCACCATCAGTAATTCATACAGCTCTTGAATCTGCATCTTAGAAATCCCAACATCATTTCTTAACCTATGACATGTCTTACTCCATTCCGGTTGAAGAGAATTCAGAAACTTCAGATTGACTTCCAATTCTGATTTAACCACCTTGATCTTGTACAGATTATTGATGACTCCCCAAAATCTATCAAATGTGCTCTTTAACGACTCATTCTCCAATGCTTTGAAACTTTCAAAATTGTTCATGTAACGAGTTTGTCGCAACTGAGTAGAAACGACAGATCCCAACATTATCTTCTCTAATTGAGCCCACATCAAAGTAATGTTATTTCGATAGCAGTCAATCCTGTTGTATATGAAATTTGGTAAAGAAAGGATCAGGTATGACTTGGCATCTTTATTTGCTTGCTGTCTAAGGATTTCCTCCGGTGTGTAATCAGTCTCTTTCTTTTCTTCACGAGTTGCCGGAGTAGTAGCTGTAGCAGGAATCTCAACAACAGGTTTAACAAACGGGCCTTCCATCAAAGACTTCATTATATTCACACCGTTGCTTTGAAACTCGATAAAGTTGAGAAATCTATCATGCCATTGAGAAAACTCGTTTTCATTTATGAGCACCGGTGGCCGAGTGTTAGAGCCCAAAGTCATCATTATGTCATTCTTGAACATCATATCTTGATTTGCCATTGTAAAACAGAGGTTTGGGTTAGAAACGAAAGGATTCGGAAAAAATGACAAAGGAACAGTTTTCGCAACCAACTAATGCGAAAACCACAAAGTTTTCGTAAACAAAGGACACGAAAAGTCGAAGTTTTCGCAAATGAAAGATGCGAAAACTAGACTTAGAAAGAAATTGAAGATCACTGAGGTTTTCGGGACAAAGGATTGCGAGAAGTGACAGTTTTCGTGACAAAGGAATGCGAAAAGATACTGTTTTCGTGAAAACGGAATGCGAGAAGTCACTGTTTTCGTAACAGTGGCTTGCGAAAAGATACTGTTTGCTTAACAGTGGCTTACGAAAAGTCACACTTGGTTCCTGAAGAAGATCACGGATGATGAACTTGCGAGAACCTGATGAATCTTGCGAAAACCTGAATCTTGCGAAAACCTGAGATCTTGCGAAAACCGAACGAAAAATCCCAAACACGTCTGAAATCTGAACGGATTAGCACGAAAATTCACAGATATGCTCGAAAATGCAATCTAATCACTTACTCTCTTTTACACAAACTCTGAAAACCTCTGAGTCAATAATACGCAGATCGAACAGAAGCCAAAAACGATAAACCAAAATCTGATGAAATCTTCAAAATTGAAGATCAAAAACACGATTAATCGAGAAACTTCCTTCACAAACAATGTTCTATATCTGAATCCGAATCAAATGAACCTAATCCCCAAGCAATTCGATCAGAAAATCGGATTTTTGAAAAAAAATCTCAAGAAAACGAGATTTCTTGATGAAAATCAAGAAATCAATCAAATTTCCTTGACAAATCTCTGCAAAAATCGATCACTGATAATCAAATACACTCTCGATTCTTCACACTGCTCTGATACCAATTGTAGATTACAAGATCAATGAAGAAGAAAGTAAATTTGATAGAGAGAAAATGTAGAAATTGTATATCTCTGATATTAGCAAAAGTTGTACAAAACAAGGAAGGAAAGGGTATTTATACCCATGACTTAGAAAGTCAAACTAACTAAAAGAAAGCTACAAGCTTACTTAAATACACATTGATTACAACATAAAATGTTCTAACACCTTTTAAAGCGTAACTCATGGGAGAGACGTGAGATTAAAAGTAATCAATGGTTCAGATCCACTGCTCACAATTCTCACGCTAACCTCAACTTCTCACACGATTCTTCGCCTATATATAGGCCAGGGAAAACCACACAAAAATGAAAAAACTGAGGAACATCCTAATAACCGTTCATCTGGACGGTATGCACATGTGCATACAAGTAATATTTAACATGCACATGTGCATACATGCATAACATAACCACGTGATGTGGTGGAATATCCCATCTGCCCAGGGTTCGAATCTAGACGTACACAACAATTGTGGCCACTGAGTTTATCAGGGCTGATGTCTTGCAGTCATAATTTGCCGGGGACTAGTCTAGGGATAGCCTAGGACACCCTTAAAAACATGCATAACATGCACACGTGCATAAAAAAAACAGTTTTGATTACTTGTATGAACATGTACGTGCATACCATCAGATGAAAGGTTATCAGAGTGTTCCTCAATTTTTCACCTTTTTACGGTTTTCCTCTGAACCTTCCTCTCTCTCTCTCTCTCTATATATATATATATATATATATATAAATACACACACACACACACACACACACATATATATATATATATATATATATATATATATACATATACATAGAGAGAGAGGAAGGATAAAATGCAAACCATATATATATATATATATGGTTGGATTTCGATCAGAAGTTGAGGTTAACGTGAAAAACGTGGGAAGTGGATATCAATTGTTGGATGGGAAATGAATGCACATTAGGATGAAATGCACCGACATAAGATGCACCAAGATACACTAGATCAATTATTTCTAAAGCACAATTCATGGGAGGGCATGAGATTAAAAGTGATCAACGGTTTAGATTCACTTCTCACATTTCTCACATTAACTCAATTTCTCACACAATACTTCACACACACATACACACACACACACACACACACATATATATATATATATATATATATATATATATATTCTCACACACACACACACACACACATATATATATAGCCATAGGTTCAACCCTCATCTATAAAAAAGGTTCAAAAAATTGTTGCTTTGACTGTGAAGCACCAGATAACTCGATCGCATGGTAACAGCTACGCGAAAGATAGAAGGGTAGTTTCGTAAATTTTACAAATATGCGACAAAACAAGTGAATATGTGAACCTGTGTGATTCACATATGAACTATATGTTCATATATGAACTCGTATAATTGATATATGAACTAGATGTTATATGAACATATAGTTGATATATGAATTACACAAGTTCTTCATATATGAACTATTTAACTGATTCACATATGAACTATATGTTCATATGTGAACCCGTGTAATTCATATATGAAATATTTCAACTGATTCACATATGAACTATATGTGAACCCGTGTAATTCATTTGTATTTTATGAATCAATGTGATTCACATATGAACTATTTATCTGATTCATATATGAAATATTTAACTGATTCATATATAAACCAATTATCTTATTCACATATGAACTATTTATCATATTCTCATATGAACTATTTAACTGATTTATATATGAACCTGAAAGATTTACCATATTACCCCTCCTTTAGAAAAATAATCAACAATAGTGGCTTTGATTGTGAAGCAGGTAGGGGACCACCACGACTCCTGATTATTTGATCCAAGTGCTAGGATCACTTCTTTACCTCTCATACACTTATCCCTATATATATACACACACATATATAAGATGGGTTTCGGTGAAAAGTCCAGTTAACGTAAGAAGCGTGAGAAGTAGTCATCAACTGTTGCATGCACAGTTGGATGAGATGCACCGAGCTAAGATACACCAGATTAATCCCCGTATCAAGTGCGATTCATGGATGGGCTTGAGATTAAAAGTGATAAAGGGATTTGCAGATCCACTTCTCACGCTTCTCACCTTAACTCAACTTATCACACGATCCTTCACACACACACACACACACACACACACATATATATATATATATAATATATATATATATAGAGAGAGAGAGAGGGGTTGATTCATTTATAAACCCAAAAAAGGTTATAAACTATTCAACCAAGGGTATTTGGGTATTTTTACCAAATTCATATTTTTAAATAATAATTAACTTCCTTAAATATCTCATATAATATCAAATAAATTTGATTTCTCTTACAAATTTTTAACTCCTTAAATATCTTATTTGGTTACCATATGTAACCGACTCCTCATCCCTTTCTCAACCGTTTGTTTCTTATATGAAACCAAACAAATTAGTATGTCTCATATGAAACAACAACAATATTTGTTACCGTAATTCATACGAGTATTATTTCACTTATCAAAACATGACAATAACTTTTTAATATGTATCGATTTTGTTACTCATGTGAATCCAAACCAATTATTGGTTCTCATACAAAACAATTACAATTTTGTATCCTATTTTCATACAAGGGTTGTTTCATAATAACATGTCATATGTGAAACAACCGGCCCAATCCCTTATGAAACAATATATAATTTTTTAAACAATTCATAATAATAATTCATAATAACATTTCATATATATATATATATATATATATATATATATATATATATATATATATTGTTGGGTCATCAAAGATTTGAAGATGACCTCATGATCTCCTTACATACTTTGAAAAACATTTTCCATACTTAGAGAAATTTTGGATGGTTCTTTGTAATGGCTTGTACAAGATAACAAATGTTTGGTGAAGTCAAAGATCAACCAAAGTCAAGATTGAAGATTCTCTCATTGTGGAAGTGAAAGATCTTTTCTCAACACATCCAAGTCATAGTCCACCGATTGTCTCCATGAAGATCGGTGAGATCCCAAACAAGAGATTTCCCCCCTTATCTCCTTGCCATGAAGATCTTCATCATAAGAGGTAAAGTTGGTCATCCCACCGATTGTCCCCATGAAAATCGGTGGGATCCTCAAAGTTGGAGGATTCTCTCATAACACCACTCCTAAGAAGGCTCTCACCTACCTTGTCCATGACAAGTCGGTGGGATTTTCAAATAGGAGGATCCTCCCTTGTGTCCATGCTAAAATGTTTTATCATCAAAGAAGGAATGTCTGGGTATGGAAGAAAAAGGTTCATTTGTCCTTTTTCCCATTTTTATATATTGTCTCCATCAAACCTTTATAGCATAATAGGAAAAGACACATCAACTTTTGAGAGTCAAACTTGACCTTCAAATGACAAAGTGACAAGTGTCCCAAGCATCACATGCTCATGGCACTATATAAAGATGAAGACCTCTCCATGCAGAACATCTCTCGAAAACTCTTGAAAGACTTGAAGATTACTCTGTGCTCAAGATATTCTACTCCTTTCTCTCTTTGAACTTTATAGCTTTCAATCTTTGTGTTTTAGAAGTTATTTAGTTTTCAGTATTACTTTGTGAAGATTGTTAGAATAGATTTTATCTGTTCTTTCCGCAACAATCTATTTGTTCTATGTGTAATTCCTGATTTGAATATTTTCAATAAAAGAATTAATTAAAGTGATTTTTTTTTGCATTGTATTCAACCCCCCCTCCCTCCCCTTCTACAATACATGTTCTTGTTCTTGTAAGCCATTTGGGACTAACAAGTGGTATCAGAGCAGAAAGTTTAATTTCAATAAACTTGATCTGAAATGGCTGCTTCTTCTTCCAAAAATGAAGCTTTCTCTCAAAACATTTTTTCTGAAAACGGCTCTATAGCCAAACCTCCCAAGTTTAACCCCAACAACTTTTCTTTGTGGAAAAGCCGGATGATGCTTTTCATGGAAGGAGTGGATAGTAGATATCCAACCATTCTCAGTGAGGGGCCCATAGTCCCTAGAGTCTGGTCTCGCTATGAAACCAAGAAATTCGGTAAGAAAGTTGTTGACAAAGATGATTCTGATGATTCATCTGATGAAGAAAAATCTGCTGCTAATGGTCGTTACATTCCTAAGAATCCCAAGAAATATACTGATGAAGAAAAACGTCTTGTGTCTCTTGATTCTAAAGTCAGAACTATCATTGCTCTCTCTCTTCCTGATGAAGTGTACCACTCTCTGGTAAATGTCTCTACTGCCAAAGAGATGTGGTCCACTCTGTGTCTTTTGTACGAAGGTACAAATGAAGTTAAAAAGAGCAGAAAGATTGCTCTTGTAAGAAAATATGAACTCTTTTCTTATGAGAAAGGAGAATCTCTCTCCAACTACTATAACCACTTTAACAGTCTTCTTAATGACTTAAAGTTGTTAGGTAGAGTGTATGACAATGAGGAAATCTTGTGCAAGTTTATGGATTGTCTTCCTGATTTTAGGGAAAACATATGTACTTGTATAAAGACAACCAAGGATCTTGATCATATGCCTCTCACTGTTCTTTATGGAACTCTCTTCAACTATGAGCAGACTAAACTGCAAAGGAAGTCTGTCATCACAGATATAAAGGGCTCTTCCTTAGCTCTCCTAAGTGACTCTTCCAAAAGAACTAAGTGTATTCCAAGAATCACCTACCCATCTGACTCTGACCATGCTAGTCAAGAAGATCCCAATGACCATTCGGAGGCATATCTTAGTGATGCTGAGGATGAATGTGAGGAAACCTCAATTGACAAACTATCAGATGGAATGACCATGTTGGATGGGTATTCTAAATCCAAATCTCACCTCTCCTCTAGAAAATCTAAGTCTAGTAGAAAATCCTCTTCCTCTCTCTCCAAACACTCTTCTTTGGACAAATCTAATGAGGAATGTTTTAACTGTGGTAAAAATGGTCATTTTGCTTCTGAGTGCAGAAGTAAACACCTTGAAAGACCCAGAACTTCTTCCTCAGGCCGATTTTCCTCAAAATCGGAAAGATCCAAACATGATTCCAACAATCTCCCCCTATGAAATAATGTCAAGGCAAAAAGGAAAAATGTCAAGGTTCTAAAAAGACATTTCTTTATAGAAAATGTTATATCTGTGGTGATATTTTTCATTTTGCCAAAGACTGTCCAAAAGGAAGAATTGACCTGAGTGATACCAATTCATCTCATTCTTCTAACCCAAAAGGACCCACTACCAAATGGGTACCTAGGAAATAAACTCTTTGTGATTGCAGGTTCTGAGCTAAATAGATGAATCTATGTGGACCAATATAAAGGTGAGACAATTGAAGAAATCATCAAGTTCATCAAGAAACCTGAAGTGTCAAATGGTGAACTTTTGGATCTCCTCTTGTATTGAAAATCCTTCCCATTGGCACACTCACTAGTGCCAACCTCTTCTCTGCCGACATCATTACATCTTCCATCACTCTCCATTATCACCTACATTTTATTTCCCACCATACTTCTCACCATCCTTTTCCATCTAAACAAACACAACCTACTTTCTCTCCAACACCGATCTTCTTTAAAAAAAATGGTAACCATCGGTGAGACTCCCACCGATCCATTGGCACACTCTCTAAGTGCTCCATCGGTGAGATGCTTCATCCCACTGAAACCCTTCCTCTCACCAGAACCAACTTCCTATGTGACACCTTCTCAACTCATTCCTTCTTCCACCATATTTCACTTTTGGTTAGCAGCCCAACTCTTCTTTTCCACAAAACCCACCTACTACAAACTCTTCTACAAATGTCATCCCAAATCCTTCCCTCTTAAAATCCTCCCAACTTGATATTTCTTGGGTCATCAAGATTGGAAGATGGAATTCCAATCTTTTCTTCACTTTGAAGATTTTCTCCAAAATGCCTTAGAAGATTTCTTCCAGACTCTCCTGAAGATACCTTAGAAGATTTTATCCAAACTCTCCAAGAATCCTACCGATTTTTGGCCAACTCTTGTAAAAAAAAAGTCAAACTTGGTGGTTGTCATCATCGGTGGGTTTATTTATTAAAAAAAATATATTATATATATATATTAGGCATCGGTGGCTCCTTTATCAAAATATATATTTAATAATAATAATAATAATAATAATAATATATTATATAACCCCCCATCCCCCCTTTCCTTTCTGCCACCGAAACCCCCCCCCCTTTTTTTCTTCTTTTTTTTTTGCAGAACCCTTCCTCCCTTTCTTCTTTTCTTTTCTGCCGACCCCCCTTTCTTCATTTACCAAACACCCCTCTTTTCTCTCTTTCTGCCGACAAACCAAACAACACCCACATTTTTTTTGTTTTTGCTTTTTGCCTACCAACCTCTTACCATGTGCATTCTTTTGAGACCCCCCTCCCTCACCAAAAAAATCAAATCCACACCCACCCACCGACTAGCTTGCTGCCTAGCCACCCCCTCGCCGACCCCCCTCCCCCCATTTCTCTTTCTACCAACAAACCAACCAGCACCCACCAATTTTTTTTGTGCAATTTTTTTTTGTGTTTGCCGAAAATTCTCCTACCTTTGTGCTGATTCTCTACACTCTAGTGCCGATTTTCTACCTTTGTGCCGAAAAAAAACAATAATAAAATATATCGGCTGCCGATTTTCCTTCACCATGGCCGATTTTTCAACATCTCTTAGTATTTTTCCCTCGTCGGCCGCTGAGGGGGAGAATTCATCTGAGGGGGAGCAACATCAACCCTCAGTACTCATATCCAGCGTCCAACTCGAAAAAGAAATTAGGAAATCGGCGGACCGGTCAAGGAGGAGCACATTAGTCCGGGCGGATCTAACTGAGGGGGAGAAACACAAAGACCGGCTGATCTAACTGAGGGGGAGCAAAACAAAGACAAAGAATGATGATGCTGAACAGGAAGAGCTGAAGATGCCAAGAGAAAGAAAGAAGATGCAAGAGATGGGCAGAAGCATCCTGAGCCTGATTCACCTAACCTCAAACCTCCCTCAAAGACTGTCATCATTATGGGTTTGTCTCCTTCCTAAACACAGACTCATTTGGCTGAAATCTTTTGGAGTAAGTGAATGACTTGAAGATTTGGAACATCTGAAGAAAAACAAAGTGCCTGAAAGATAAAGTTCTCCAACACATCAACAGGCTGCTGATCAAAATGAAGAATCCTCAAGCCAGACACAAGTTTCAACTCGCCCCTCCAAAGATGCAAGTAATATTTGTTTGTTCATATTGTTTATACTTCTTTCCTTTTTCTTTCATTTGTTTGTACATCTATACTTTATTATTTCATCTTACTTGTAAATATCATATACACAAAAAATGGACTGTGTGAAAAAGAACCCAAAAGAGTAAAACAGGGTCAACATGTATTATTCATTGTCTTACTCATGTTTTTCTAAGTATGGATGTCATCATCAAATAGGGAGAGATTGTTGGGTCATCAAAGATTTGAAGATGACCTCATGATCTCCTTACATACTTTGAAAAACATTTTCCATACTTAGAGAAATTTTGGATGGTTCTTTGTAATGGCTTGTACAAGATAGCAAATGTTTGGTGAAGTCAAAGATCAACCAAAGTCAAGATTGAAGATTCTCTCATTGTGGAAGTGAAAGATCTTTTCTCAACACATACAAGTCATAGTCCACCGATTGTCTCCATGTAGATCGGTGAGATCCCAAACAGGAGATTTCTCCCCTTATCTCCTTTCCATGAAGATCTTCATCATAAGAGGTAAAGTTGGTCATCCCACCGATTGTCCCCATGAAAATCGGTGGGATCCTCAATGGTGAAGGATTCTCTCATAACACCACTCCTAAGAAGACTCTCACCTACCTTGTCCATGACAAGTCGGTGGGATTCTCAAATAGGAGGATCCTCCCTTGTGTCCATGCTAAAAGGTTTTATTATCAAAGAAGGAATGTCTGGGTATGGAAGAAAAAGGTTCATTTGTCCTTTTTCCCATTTTTATATATTGTCTCCATCAAACCTTTATATCATAATAGGAAAAGACACATCAACTTTTGAGAGTCAAACTTGACCTTCAAATGACAAAGTGACAAGTGTCCCAAGCATCACATGCTCATGGCACTATATAAAGATGAAGACCTCTCCATGCAGAACATCTCTTGAAAACTCTTGAAAGACTTGAAGATTACTCTGTGCTCAAGATATTCTACTCCTTTATCTCTTTGAACTTTATAGCTTTCAATCTTTGTGTTTTAGAAGTTATTTAGTTTTCAGTATTACTTTGTGAAGATTGTTAGAATAGATTTTATCTGTTTTTTCCGCAACAATCTATTTGTTCTATGTGTTCTATGTGTAATTCTTGATTTGAATATTTTCAATAAAAGAATTAATTAAAGTGAAAAAACTGTGTATTGTATTCAACCCCCCCTTTCTACAATACATGTTCTTGTTCTTGTAAGCCATCTGGGACTAACATATATATATATATATATATATATATATAGGCCTACTATTTTGTAAACTTTTTTCCATGTAAACTTTGGATTTCATAGGCTTTCTTAAAGAATCTTTTTCATGAAATTGTTTATTTTGATGAAATTGTTTCATATCATTCATTTCTTAATCAAAATGTTTCATATATTTGTGTTTTTTATGTTGTTTCATATATACTTTTTTTCATTCCTATGAAACTGTTTCATATATTTTCTCAGTTTGATGAAACTTTTTCGTTTTTACATAAAAAACACAAATATATGAAACAATTTCATCAAGAAATGAATTATATGAAACACTTTCATCAAAATATACAATTTCATGAAACAATTTCATCAAGAAAACATATGAAATCCAAAGTTTACACACATTTAGAGGTTTACAATTTGTTATCCCTATATATATATAGGGTTGGGTTCACGTGAGACCAACCTGTTTTCGTGAAACCCGTGAGACCAAGTTTTTACACTTGAAACTTCACAGCAAAACACTGTGAAGGTGAAAAAAATATGAACCTTCACAGTAAAAACACTGTTACCTTCACAGTATTTTGCTATGAAGTTTCAAGTGTAAAAACTCGGTCTCACGGGTCTCACGAAAATAGGTTGGTCTCATGTGATCCCAAGTCTCTGTCTCTGTCTCCGTCTCTCTCTCTCTCTCTATCTATATATATATGTATATATATATATATATATATATATGTATATATATATATATATATATATATATATATATATATATATATATATAAGTGGTGTACCCGCGCGATGCAGCGCTGGTGAATCATAATTCTAAAACCTTAGTTTAGCCCCGAATCATGTTTCTCTATCACTTTCGATTTTATTTCATGAATTTAAGTGGTAAATGAAAACCCTCTGACATGCATCTCAGTTGCTCATATACCGGTTCAAGTTCGGATAATGCAAGATAAAGGTTTGAACACCTCCGCTAGCTTCAACCTCTGAGCTAACTCTGAAATGTCTCCTCACATTTGGTTCATCTGAGGCCGGCCGAAGTTACTGGTAATCAACCTTTTGCTCAAAACTTGAGAATGAAAAATTAATGTAATTGCTCATAAAAAAGTTATTTACGAAGTAAATGTTTATTGGGCATTAGTAGGGATAAACGCCTATTAATAGATATAAGCACCTATTCATAGAGATAAGCACGTATTAGTAACAATAAACACATATTAAACATGAATATCAGTTGTTATCGGTTAGTTTTCTGTCAAACGTGAAGAACATTCAAAAGTTATGAAAATAGTTATAACATCTAACTTTGAATTTTAAGAAACATGAATGAATGAGTGGTATGTAATGAATGACAATGTGTCTCAAGACTTTAAGCAAATGTTTTGTAATATAGTCTAGAAACAAATTACAAAGATAACTATGGAGATTATTTATATATGCATGTGTGTATAAGTTGGTTATTAGCTAGTTTTATGGGATTCAAATAGCTTAAAAACTTATACACACGAAGAAAAATACATGTACCATGGAATTTTAAAGAATATATATCAATCAACAACACCTTGAAAGTTTAATTGCTTTGTTTTTAAGACCATATGCTTAGGGCCTGTTTGTTTTAAGAAAAAAAGGTATTAAATGCTCTTAAATCAGTTTCGGTCAGACATTTGGTCATCAAGACCGTTTTTTAAAGAGCTGAAAACCTCTAAAATGCTCTTATTTCACAAGAGGTAAACCTCACTCTTAAAACCTCTTAGCTGAAACCCTAACTTCTCCATCCGCCTCCATCGCTTCTCATCCGCCTCCATCGCCACTTCTCCATCGCTTCTCATCCGCCTCCATCGCCACTTCTCCATCGTTCCATTTCGTCGTCGTTCTCCTTCCAGCGACCCTCGACGTTCCAGCCACCAGGTTCTCCTTCCAGCTACCCTCGACGTTCTCGGTCACGTTCCATTTCATCGCCGGTATTCCAGCCACCGTTCTCGCGGTTCTCCGATCTGTTCTTCATCTTTCAGAGAGGTAAATACCTTTTTGTGCTTGTGTTTTGGTTTACATATTTGATTTTGCGCCAAATACTTGAAATGTAACAGCTATTTTGTTGTGGTTGTATGAGTTTTTTTCCCCTTAACTCTGTGTTTTTTGGTGAAATGTGGGTATGCATATGCTCTGTTTGTATGTGGGTTTGGAATTTAAGGCCTTTAAGACCTTTTTTTAAAATGGTCTTAATTATTTGGATGATGTAAAGAAACAAACAGGCCCTATCAAATCATTTACAAGTAGTTACATTTCAAGGTTTTGTTTGTATGTGGTTTTGTTTGTATGCATATGCTCTGTTTCGCTTGATTTTTTTTAAATGGTCTTTAGTATTTTCGGAGGAAAGTATATTATATACTTGAAATGTAACTACTCTGTGGTTCTGTTTGTATGTGGTTTTGTTTTGTGGGTTTTGTTTCTTTACATCAAATTTGAGTACCCAGATGAAATTACGATGGAATGAGACAGTTTTTTTTTGTAGAAATTTTGACCTTAGTTTATGGGTGTTGTTTCTTTACATCATCCTTAAGTAGTATATAGAGATATCCAGATGAAAGTAGTCATACAATGTGCAAGTTTTGAGAGATTTGGTGGGGCGTTTAGGTTGTTTATGGCATGATTTCTGTTTAATTGTGCATTCTATTAACAAAATTTTCTTCAGCATAATTGTTGGGTACTAGTTCTTGCGTTTCTGCTAATTTTGCCCTATGAAAGCAGAGTAAAATCTTCAAACTTTTGAGTAAAAACTATGCTGAAACCATGACTTTAAACAATATATAAATTTGATACAAATAAGGGGGTGTTTGGGATTGCTCAGTTTATGCAAACCCTCAGTTTTTGGCGTTTTACCTTTTTACCAGTGTTTCTGTGTGTGTTTATACATAGATAAATAAATATCATATGCAAGTAGATTCTGTGTTAATACCATATTGAAGTGGGTTTTGTGCCTACAACCAAAAAAGGTAAAAATCTTGGGTTTTGTCCATGAAGAGTGGCTTGTGGGTTTTGTCTCATGATTCTTGATTTTCAAGTGGGTTAAATGAAAGATTTTGGCTTTGATTCTGTTCAGTAAGTGTAATACCCCGGGTAAGTTCGTTAGTTAAATATTAATTCCATTAAATCTATTTAACCTTATAATAAGTATGTTTAGGGTAAAAGTTGGTTAAAGAGTAAGTTAAGGGAGTTTTAGTCATTAGTGAAGAGTTTAGGGGCTAAAAAGGTAATTGGGAGTGGGTATTATCTAAAGAAAAGTCAGATAGTTTCTAAACTCAGAAAATCCAGTGTGTGAAGTGTGTGTGTGTTTTGGAGAGCAAAAGAAGAAAAAAGGAAGAAAAAGTTAGGGCTTCAAATTTGAGTACTTAGAAGTAAAAATTAAGGTATGTTTCTGTTATGTTTTATGTTCTTAATGGTTAGTAGATTGTTTCTATCGGTTTAGAATTAGCAGAATCGAACTGGTATAAACTTTAGACGAATTCTGGGTCGAATTTGATGAAACCGACAGAGGTGTCCGGACACAGTTGAAGGTGTCCGGATGGTTTTTGTTAGTAGTGTCCGGGTAATTCTTCGGTGGTGTCCGGACGGGATTTTTCCGGGTAAGTTCCTTTTTCCTATGTTTTCCGGATAGAATTGGATACCGGATAGTATCCGGATTACTTTGGTGTTCGGATGACGTCCGGATTGTATAGGTTGTCCGGAAAAGTCATGCTGTCCGGAAAAGTAGTGTTGTCCGGATAACTTGTGGTATCCGGATACTTTAGCTGTTTTGATCATTTTGAGATTTTAGACACAAGGGTGTTGCCCCTTGACCCCATCCGCTAACCGGGTAGCGGAATCCCCGTGTTAAGTCGCCGTAGGGGAACAATTGAGGATAAGAGTTTGATAGGTTATTTAGGATTCTCAGCCTGTTAGAGAGTCTTAGATGTTCTATTTGGTGAAGAGTGATTGTATTTGAATTGTTTCATATATTGTGAATTCGAAGTGAAAGACTGAATCTGTGGAAAAAGGCTTGAAAGCATTTTTGTTAAGCTAACAGGTGAGTTTTACTTTAAAAGTATTTTCAACTGGAATACATACGTATGGTTTGGGAATGTGATAATTAGTGATTATATGTTTATATGTATGGTATATGTGAATTATAATATATTGAGGTATTATGTTTACATGAGTATTATAATGTGTTATAATACGTTGGTCGGGCTTAGGACCGGTGTGTTTGGCTATAGAATCTGTATAGCGTTGTTTGGCTGTAGATGTTGTACAGCATTGTAAATTATTAGTTGGCTTGCAGCCAACTAATATGGCCAGGAGGAATGAGAAAGGAAGGTACACGATGTGTGAGTTCAAATTGATATATTTGATTGTGCTGAATGATTTATATGAATAAGGTTTATATAAATGATTTCAAACTAACTGCAGGGATTTATCTCACTTAGACCATCGCGTCTAACCCTCATTTTCATTTTAAAAATATGTATTCCAGGTGGTGGATCGCGTAAGAGCAAGTAATTAGAGTAATCGGTGGATGGCTTATGTGAAGGATTATGTGACGAAGATTTTGGCATGTTTAGCAGTTGTATTATAATGATTAAGTGTTATGTATGTATTAAGGAAAAAGTTTGTAGTAGAATGTCTTCTTTTGATTGTAATAGAGAAGGGACCGTACTTGTAATATGATGTTTCGTTTGATTAATCAATGTTATGTTACATTATGTGATTTGTTGTGTATATGGGATTTGGGTTGTTACACTAAGCATCATCATTTCAAAGATTTCATATGGGTTTCATTGATTTTGCTGTTAATGATAATTTTTATTGTTTTGCTTTTAGTACTTGTTATCTTTAGATTGAATTATTATATGGGTTTCGTTTGGATAACTGAAAAAGAACTTGGGGGGGGGGGGGGGGGGTTATTTTGATGGTGTGTATATGTTCTTTCTTGTAAACTTTATAAATGTGTTCTTTCTTGTGTGCTAATTAGTGATGGAAGAGAATGTACGTGTAAGATGGACAAATGAAAATTATGAAATGCTTTTTAGAGACTTGTATTGAAGAGGTCAATCGAGTGGGTCGAAATGGGAGTAGTATTCGAAAAGAATCTTGGGTAAAGTTGGCACAAAAGCTTGAGAAAGTGTGTCGCGTAAAATTTGGGCAAAAACAATTGAAAATCAGTATGATTATTTGAAAGGAAAGTACTCGGGGTGGGTGTACTTGAGAAATAGAACGGGGAATATTTATGACCCTGTAATGAATACGTTCACCTTATCCAATCAAGAATGGGAAGATTTTTTAAGGTTAGTTTTTATTCTTTGTAATGAATACGTTCACCTTATCCGCTTTGTTTTTGTGGAACCAACGGGGGGTAAAGATTGTTTCCTCTTCAATGTGGAGTGGGTGTGGCAGCGGGGGGTTGAACCGCTGATGTAGCTGCCGATGAAGTAGAAGAATGAGGGAGAAGAAGGTGTTGAAGAGTAGAAAGACTTACCTCGTTCTCCGTTCGCTCAACATCTAGGACACGGGCTCCTAGCTGAGGAAGTTGGTAGTCGCCTTCCTGAGGGTAGTCCTTCTGAAAGAAAAATGAGAGGAACGCTGACACGAATCTGACGTACGGAACACTCATTTCCCTCTTCTCTTTTTCAACCTTGACCATCATGTCATTGAAGATCATCCGGGCATAGTCGATGTTGTGCCCGATGATCAGAAAGTAACCCATTTGAAGCTGGTAGCGATTGGCTTGGTCCAGCAACCCAGTCTTCCTACTCATGCAGGAAATGATGTGGAAGAAAATGTAGTTCCGCTTCGAGGGCATATTCGCCTTGAGGATTTTAGTTAACTTCTTGTCAGGGAGATCGGGATTGCGGGGCATGGGATCTCAAGTGTATCACATGAGGTCTAGAAACTTGATGAGCTCGTCATCAGTGGGTGGGTCAGCGTAGGGTCCCACTGGTAAACGCAGAGCTGAGCAAATACCGTTCGCTGTGATGAAGCCTTTGCTATGTTCGGTCTGTAAGGCGATAACAGTGACTACCCTTCCAGATTTGAGGGTTTGATCGGTCTTCTGAGCAGTAAACCAGAACTGCTAGAGGAGATTTTTGTGGGCTGGAGGAGTGACTGTCGCCGTAGTGAAGAGGGGAGTTTCTCAGAAGGTTTACAACATTGGCTAGGTGTAGGTTGGGTTTCTTCTCAGGGAATTTGAGGAGAGCAATGTGGTTGTTGGAGCCAAAAGTGATCTGGTTTAGTTCACCCTTCATGTTCTTGGATTTGATCATGGTTGTTGCTTGGGCCATTTCTGAGAAATAGAAAACAGAAAAGAAGAAGAAAGGATTTTCTTAGTTAGGAAAGAATTCCAAATAAAAGATTAGGGTTTTACCAGTTTCCTTATTTGGAAAGAAACAGGAAAAGGTGATTTTCCAGTTTTGAAGAAGACCAAAACGGGTAGAGAACAATGTTTTACCAGTTTCCTTTTTAGGAAGGATTCTGGAAAAACGTATTAAAGAAGAAAGAGAAAGTTTAAAAGAAATTTAAACTTTTAGAAAAACTTTTTAAGGTCTTTGTAAGAAAAATCATAAAAGAAGATGATTTCTTAGAGAGAAAAAAACGTGTGGTTTGATCTATAAAAGCAAAGATTAAAGATCAAAAACTTGTTTTTGGTATTCCAGAATGCATTAAAGGAGAAGAAATAAGAACCTGTTGTGATTGAAGGAATGAGGAACACAATCTTAAAATTAATAATCCAAGTATAGTGCAAAGGAATTCGTTTCTTGCCTTTAGAGAGTTATGAGCATGTAAAGAGCACAAATATAAACAAGGGTTGTTTATATAGAAGTGAGAAAGGAGAGAGAAAGGTTGATGAGCGGGAAAATAAAAACTCATCACGACACGTGACACGTCCCACAAAGCGTATTGGACAAGAAGTGTAACGGACGAACATGTCAGACGAAAAGTCGTGCCAGAGTTTATCCGCTTTGATGACGTCACAGACAAAACTGTCTTTTCATTTCCAAAACACATTCCTGATTGTTTTTGAAAAAGTCAGGACTGCGTTGATTTATGAAGAATCACTGATGAGAAATTTCAGTGATGAGGTTTTATCTTTTTCAAAAGGATCACTGAAAGTGAAATGTCAATGATCGAGTTTTCTTTTGAAATACATCTTATTGAAGAAGAACTTCACTGATCTAGTATAGAGAACATACCTTAGTATCAGAGTACATTTATTCAGAGATTGGATGATGAAAAATAGAAGAGATAGAATTTTATCGCTGATATAATGCATAGCCGCTGAAGAATTATTCTTCAAGGTTCAGCATTCCAAGCTCGCTGATGAGAAAGTTAAATCTTGTCTTATCAAGAGGTTTGGTAAACAAATCAGCTAACTGATATTCAGTTGGAATAAAATGAAGTTCTATGTCTCCATTCATCACATGATCTCTGATAAAATGATATCTGATCTCGATGTGTTAGTCTTTGAGTGTAGCACTGAGTTGTTTACTATAGCAATGGCACTAGTGCTGTCGCAATAGATTAGAATTTTTGATAGCTGAAGGTCATAGTCTAATAGTTGATTTCTCATCCATAAGACCTGATCAGAACAACCAGCAGCAGCTACATACTCAGCTTCAACGGTAGAAGTGGACACTGAGTTTTGCTTTTTGCTTGTCCAACTCACCAGCTTTCCACCCAGGAGCTGACAGCCTCCTGTAGTTCTTTTTCTATCCAGTTTGCAACCTGTAAAATCACTATCTGAATAGGCAGTTAGATCGAACCCTGAGTCTTTAGGATACCAAAGACCTAGGTTAGGTGTACCCTTCAGATATCTGAAAATTCGCTTTACAGCGATCAGATGTGACTCTTTGGGTTCAGATTGATATCGTGCACAAAGACAAGTAGAATACATGATATCAGGACGACTCGCTGTAAGATAGAGAAGAGAGTCGATCATTCCTCTATAGGCAGTGACATTAACAGGTTTTCAGAGGGATCCTTGTTAAGTGTCAGTGGTGGTGCCATAGGAGTTTTCATAGTTGAACTTTGAGTAAGATCGAATTTCTTCAGCATATCTTTAACGTACTTACCTTGGTGGATAAAAGTACCCTTATCGCTTTGCTTGATCTGAAGTCCAAGGAAGTATGTTAGTTCACCCATCATACTCATCTTATATTCTATTTTCATTCTTTCAGCGAAACGAGTACACAGAGATGGGTTAGTAGAACCAAATATAATATCATCGACATATATCTGAACAAGAATAATATGACCTTTAACCTTTCTGAAAAATAGAGTATTATCAATTTTTCCACGTTCAAATTTTTCAGTGAGAAGAAAGGAAGATAAAGTGTCATACCATGCACAGGGTGCTTATTTTACGCCATAGAGGGCCTTATCCAGTTTATAGACATATTTTGGATGCTTAGGATCAACGAATCCTAGTGGTTGTTCACCATAAACTTCTTCATTCAGCTTTCCATTTAGGAATGCTGACTTAACATTCATTTGGTGAACTTTGAAGTCTTTGTGAACTGCATAGGCTAAGAAAAGTCGAATTGCTTCGAGTCTTGCCACTGGGGCAAAGGTTTCATCATAGTTTATGCCTTCCTCTTGTCTGTATCCCTGAGCAATTAGTCTAGCTTTGTTGCGGGTTACAGTTCCAAATTTATCTAACTTATTTCGATATACCCATTTGGTACCTATCATAGTTTTGTCAGATGGCCTGGGTTCAAATTCAGTCAGCTCTTCTTGCATAGCACTGACCCAGTTTGGATCTCCGAGGGCATCATCAGTTTTCTTTCGTTCAATAAGTGAAATAAAATTTACAAAAAGACAGATGTTACCTGAGCTTCGTCGAGTCTGAACACCTGCGTTTGGATCACCTAGAATTTAATCGATTGGGTGATTCACTGTCCATCATTGAGCAGGAGTGTGAGTCGCTGGCTCAGAATGGATTTCTAGAGGTGCTGAAGAAGAGGATTCAACAGCAATTGATTCAGGTATGTCACGCAAGAGTTGCTGAGGTTCAGATGAAGTTTCATTTATTGATTGCTGATTTAAAGTGGATGGATTTTCAGAGGTTGAGGGTTCAGAAGGAGGCAAAGTGTTTATGGGAACAGCTGATACCCAAGAGGTGGAATCAGCTTCACTTGTTTACATGTTGGGAATGATGATAGGATCATCATCAGCGATTGGGTTATTGACCTGAGGGTCAGGGTTGAGGTTAGCTTCTGATTCCCCATAATGAGAAAACATCCACTGATTCAGTTCATCGTTTTCAGCAGTAGGTCTTGAATTTGCTGAACGAGATTCATCAAAGGTGACATGAATGGTTTCTTTTACAGTTTGTCTTCTCTTGTTGAAGACTCTGAAGGCTTTGGATACTGAGGAGTATCCTAGAAATATTCCATTGTCACCTTTGGGATCAAACTTTCCAAGAGAATCTCTGTTGTTTAGGATGAAGCATTGACAACCAAACATACGAAGAAAGCTGATAGATGGCTTTCTTCCATGGAAAAGTTCATAGGCAGTCTTGTTGAATCTTTTGACAATCAACGACCTATTTTGAGTGAAACAGGCAGTGTTGACAGCTTCTGCCCAGAATTGAGTTGGAAGATGAGAATCGCTGAGCATAGATCGAGCAGCTTCGATGATCGTTCTGTTTCTTCTTTCAGCGACTCCATTTTGCTGAGGTGTTCTCACCGCTGAGAAGTTATGAGAAATGCCCTTACTCTCAAATAAGTTATCAAGGGAACTATTTCTGAATTCAGTTCCATGATCACTTCTTATTGAGCGAACGGTCATATTGTTTAGGACTTCCATTTTCCTGACAAAAGAGACGAGTTCTTCTGAGGTGTCACTCTTAGGGGGTGTTTGGGAGTGCTTATATTTTTAACTTATGCTTATTTGCTTATGTGGTGAGGAAAAGCAGTTTTTAAAAAGTGTTTGTAAAAAATTGAGGGTAAAAAGGTAATTTGGATAGATAAGGAAATAGGGAGAAGTAAATAAGTAGGTATGGATTGACTTATCAAAAACAACTTATTTGTGGTGAGGAGAAGCAAATAAGCACTTTTGATTTTTTCTATCCAAACACTCCAAACTACTTATTTGCGGTGGGGAGAAGCTATAAGCAAATAAGTCAAAAATATAAGCACTCCCAAACACCCCCTTAGCATGAAGAAACATTACCCAGGTATAGCGAGAGAATTCATCTACTATGACTAGAATATATTTATTTCCAGCAATGGATTGTATATTGACAGGGCCAAATAAATCCATGTGGAGAACTTGAAGAGGGTTTGTCACTGAAGACACTTTCTTAGACTTGAAACTACCTTTAGTTTGTTTTCCTTTTTTACACGCTGAGCAGAGATATTTCTTAGCGTATGAGTGTTGAGGCAAGCCAGTGACTAGTTCTTTAGAGGAGAGAGTATTCATCGTTTTGAAGTTAAGATGAGAGAGCCTTTTATGCCATAACCAGTTGACATCTGAAGAGGCTTTGGATAGGAAGTAGATGTTCTCGGTGGTTGTTGACTCCAATGTTATTACGTAAACATTTTCCAAACGATAACCGTTGAGAGCAATCTTTTCTTTCTTATCAGAGACAAAGCATGTTTCCTTAGTAAAGCAAACTTTGTAGTCTTTATCACATAGCTGACCGATGCTAAAAAGATTGTGCTTCAGTCCTTCTAAGTAAGCGACTCTTCTGAAGGTGGTTGTACCATTAGAAAGTACACCAAACCCTCGGGTATAGCCTTTTCCATTTCCACCAAAGGTCATTGAGTGACCTTTCTCTTCCTTGTGATCAGTGAGCAGGTTCCGTTTTCCAGCCACGTGTCGAGAGCATCCACTGTCAAGATACCAAATGTCGTTCGAGACCTGCAAACAAAAGGAAGATTTACCCACTTTACAATGGGTCCACATTTGTCAGTGGAAGAAGAAGTGGAAGGATCAGCAGTCTTCACATCATCTGATGATTCAGCGTCACTGGTAATCTTCACTTTGGTTAATTTCTTAACCTTAGTGGTATTTTTCACCTTGGCCTGATTTTCACCTGGGGTGATCTTCTTTGCATTGGAGGCAGTCATCTTCACCTTAGGTGATTTCTCAGCTTTGGTGGCTGTGGGGCATTTACTAGCAATATGATTAGTAAGTCAGCAGTGATAGCATTTCCTATAGCTGAAGGTAGAGGACCATAGGCATAAGCATTTGATAACTTTAAATGAGCGGGGCATGTACCAAGAATACCTTTAGCATCAGAGATCAGAAGAACCTTGGGTTCTTCAGATTTCTTAGCTCTTATATCAACCATTATTCTAGGGGTTTATCGCTGAACAAGTTCAAGAATATTACCTTTTGAAGTAGAAGGTTGAGTAGCTGAAGGTTTAGACTTATTCAGCTTTGGCACTTTGGTACCCTTCTGAGGATTTTGTAAAACAATTTTTCCTTTATCTTTGAGTTTGGGGTTCAAATAAGTTTTTTCCTCAAGGATAGGATTATTAGAAAAAGAGCACTGAGATGATGAGGTATCAGGGATGAAGGATACAAACATTCCAAATTTAAGCATGGAACCATCTTTGGTTGGTTCTTCTGTATTAGCATTAAAACCAAGACCACTTCTGTTATTAACAGGGATCTGAGCACCGATTATCTCAGTGATCTTTGCTGAGGATTTACACCATCCTTCAACAGTAGCTTTCTCAGCTTTCACTTCAGTGATAGCTTGTTCGCGTTAAATGCTGATCACTTGATTTACATAGACCTGATCTTTTAAACTTTCCTCAATTTTAGAGAGTTCTTGGATCTTTAAATGGCATTTTTAAGCCGTTTTGTTAAGTCAAAATTTTGTTGCTCAACTTGGGTCTTGCCATTCAGGGCGTCATATAAATTAATGGTCAGTGAATCGATAGCACGAAGTCTATCAGCATCAATGATAGTTGGAGTAGGAGAAATTGATACCTGAGAAGTGGAGGATGTAGTGGGAACGTCAGAGGGTTCTTCCTTCACTTCTTGGATTTCGGCCATAAGACAGAGATTGGTCTCATCTTCTTCATCAGAATCTGACTCTTCATCAGATTCAGCCCAATCGTGGTCTTCAACGATTAGACCTTTACCTTTTTTCTTGTAGCTTTTCAGCTTTTCATATTTCTACTTGTGTTTAAGGTACTTGTCATCTCTAGATTTAGAGGTAGAGGAGTTCTTGAATGACGAGGAAGTTTTGAATATTTTCTTTGACCTGCACTCACTAGCAAAGTGACCTTTCTTTTCACAGTTATAGCAAGTGGCACTAGCGTTATCAACAGGAGAAGATTTAGGCTTGTTAGTGATAGTGAGAGGTTTATTTCTTCTGAAGTTACTCTTTCTTGCAAATCTCCTGAAGGAGTTTGTCAAGAGTGCCAGTGATTCATCAAGTTCTGAAGGATCTGTTTCTGATGAATCATCAGAGTTAGATTCCAACTCAGTGATAGTGACAGAAGATCGCTGAGTGGGCATTAACTCTTAGGAGAATAAAGCAACAGGTCTGCTCTTTGAATCTTTTACAAGATTCTTCTTAAGCTGACACGACTGCTCATGATTGAGCATAATGCCAAAAAGAGTGCTTAAGGTCATAAACTTTAGATCCTTAGAGAGTTTATGACATATGGTATAGTTGTCCAAACTTTCAGGAAGACATTCCAGAAATTTTGTCAGGATCTCAAAGTTAGAGTAGGTCTTACCAACATTTTTTAGATCAATGGTTAAATAGTTAAAATATTGATGTACTTCAGGTAAAGTTTCATTCTTACCACAAATGAAGCTTTCATACTTTCTTATCAGATTTTATTTTCTGGACTCTTGTACATCAGTTGTACCTTCATATTGAACACAGATTGTGTCCCACATGGATTTGGAGCTTCTGAGGTTCATGACAGAATGATAGACCTCATTAGGTAGATCCATATATATGATTGATCTGGCTTTGGTATCAATGGCTACCTTCTTCTTATCATCTTCAGTCCATTGAGAGACATCTTTGATGAGTTGTCTTTCAGGAATGGCTGGAGTGGTGGCAGTGGCCGCAACAGCAGTAGAAACAATATAGAGGATATATGGTCCATTTTCCACGTAGTGAGGTATAGTGGGATCTACACCTTCTAGGAAAAGCATCATTCGATTTTTCCAGAGATTAAAGTTATCTCTACTAAATCGATGAGGTTTAGCAAGTGAACCATTATCAATATAGTTTGTGTTTGTGTTTTGTGCCATTTAGAGAATAACAAGGAAGAAATTAATATAAGCAAGATCTTGTTTATGGAGATTAAACAATCTGCTCTGATACCACTTGTTGGTCCCAAAGGGTTATACAAATATAAATTTGTAGAAGGGGGGGGGGGGGGGTCGAATAAAAACACACAAGATTTATAGTTTTCTAAATTTTTTATTGATAAATCAAACAATTTACAGTTTGTTGCGGAATAAGATTAAGTAAAACCTAATCTAAACAAACTTGAGAAGCACTAAGTATTCTTGCACTAAGAAATAGAGAGAAAAAGGATGATAGAAAATTAAGGATAATTTTCTAAGGCACTAAGAAGTTCAGTAAAGACCACCTTCAAACTGAACGGGTATTCCTCCTATTTATACCCCATGCATTTAATGCATGGCAGGAGGACTTTACACGTGTCAGCATCTGATTGGGCGCATGCTTTCTGGATTTTTGCAAGACATGTTTTGGGCCACATGGTGAACAGTGTAGTGGCAGAGTGGTTGTACGATTCTGGACAAAGGTATGTTCCCTCTGACAAATCGTACGGAGTTGTGCAAGTAGATAAGACAAACATTTCTTGGAGAGGAGGCTTCATGATCAGCGATCGCTGAGTTAATCTTCCATCAGAGAAGACCTGATGTAAGTCAGCTATCGCTGAAGTCTTCTTCTTGACATGTCGCGTGTGTGGACTTGTCTTTTTTCACTGATGTCCACATCAGATCTTTAGTAGACTTATCACTTGTTCATCAGCTTTGTTTTCGATGTCAGCGATGAACTCTTTGTTGCGAAACTTGTCTTACATATGAAACAATCAACGATCATCAGTGATATTAAACAGACTCAGGTTATCACCGATGTACATTTATCACTGAGGAATACTATGAAGAACAGTGGTCACCTTCAGTGATACTGAACAGGCTCAGTATGTTTATCATTGATGGTGAAACACTAATACATACAAATGTTATTCGTAATTTTCACTAAATAATTCTAAGGGTCATTATCAAATCACTTAGAGAGTTTGGATCAACATATACTATATTAATATTAATAACTATTTTATTTATTGTTTTCAGATACATATTATCTATGTGGTGTTGCGTATACGAACAAGTATGAAAAATTTTCGTTGGAGAGTTGGAGATTTTCGTTGTCGACGTGCAATGAACAAGTATGAAAAATTTAATCATTCTCATGCAAAACTTAGAAATGTTATTGAACGTGCTTATGGTGTCTTGAAAGCACGTTTTCCAATATTGAAAAGAATGGCACCATTTTCACTTGAGGTTCAAAGAGACGTTATAATGGCATGTTTTGCGGTTCACAACTTCATCAGAAAGGAAGGTTTAAGTGATGAGTTATTTTCGGAATACGATAAACCTAATGAGCAAGGGGACGATGGCGAGGATGAAGTTGAAGAGGTTCAACCGCATGGGAGTATTGCTGACCAAGCATATATGGCTAGTTTAAGAGAAGAAATTTCGACACATTTGATGCAAAGTTAACATTGATTTTAGTTGTTATGAGACTTGTTCATGTTTTCTATTGTGTTTGAATGAATTGACGTATTTCAGTTGGATTTTTGAATGTGCAAGAAATATATGGTAGTATAATTTAATTATAATGAATTGATGTTTTTATAAATTCAACGGTATTACATTTTGAGGCATAAAATAGATAATTATACATATTTAAATGTTTATCAGCTATAAATACAATTAGTGTTATTGATTCAGATTTCAGATTCAGACGTTTGTCAATTCGCAAAAACAATCAGTCTTATGATTCAGCTTCAGATTCAGATTCAGACGTTTCAATTAACAAAAACAAACAGTCATATGACTCAGCTTCAAATTCAGATTCAGATTCAGACGTTTCAATTTACAAAAACAAACAGTCTTGTTGATTTAGATTCAGACTTCAGACGTTACAAAAACAAACAATCTTATGATTCAGATTTCAGACTTCAGCACCACCTCTTAGAGCAACTCCAACCCAACACATCAAAAATAACACCAAAACACTAAAATTGGTGGGACCCTTAACACTAAAAAAATATCTCAACTCCAACCATACTTCAAAAAAACACCAAATTGGTAGGCCCATCTAAAAAAACCACTTTCCATTATTATTAAACATTTCTAATAAATATAATATCCATAATTTATAAGTAATTATCATAGTAAATAAGTATTATGTAATTTTAATTTCAAGTATTATGTAATTTTAATTTCTTATGAAATTATATTTTGTCAAATTTCTTTAATGGTATCTTTTATTTATAAATTAATTTTAAATAAAAAACGAATTAACAAAAACATATAAAATGTTAACTTAGATTAATATTTATTAAAACTAATATCATAAATAATAATTATATTATTTAAAACATAAAAAAATGAAATAAACCAAATATTGGTGGGTCCTTCAATTATGAAGTGTGAACAGTGACACACCAAATTTGGTGTGTTTTGAAAAAGGAAAAATCAACACTTCAAATTTTTTGGTGTTATTGTATGGTTGGAGTAAACCATACTTCATATTTGATGTTATGAAGTATGGTTGGAGATGGTCTTATAAATTAGAAGTGAAATAAGACTTCAGACGTCTTAAAAAACAAACGACACCTAAGAGCATCTCCAATCGTATTCCAATTATCAAATATGGTGTTGATTCATCATCCAATCGTACGCCAAACTCCAAAAAAAATTGGAGTTCAAGAAATTGGTACTCCAAATATGGAGTATGGTTTTCACACTCCAAAAACTTTGGGCCCACCACTATTCACTTTTTTATAATATTTATTTAACTTTTAAGTATTATATAATCAACATATATATATAAAAATAATTAATAGTAGATAAAATATGTTATTTTAATGTCGGGTCCATAAATTTGGTGTTTTTTTAGTATGGTTGGAGTTGAGGTTTTTTTTTTGGTGTTGGGCCCACCATAATTGGTGTTTTTTTGGGAGTACGATTGGAGATGCCCAGGTGAATCTTGTTTGACAAAAAAATCTGCCTCTTAATGGTTCTAAAACCCTCTGAATGATTTTGTATTTTGGGACTCCCATAACTATTCAGCGCCCTAATTTTTCTAACCTTTTCAGTTAAACAATTCGCGCCCCTAAAAACTGCAACAACAAACTCAGTATGAGATATCCTACAATGCTAATTGGTGCAGTCTTCATGGGTCCAACAAAGCATAACACAGAATACATGAGAGATTTTTAAATCATGATCATCAATACAAACCTTGTTAACCAAAAATCGATTTTCAACAAACCTTGTAAACAAAAAATCAAAAACCAAAATTTCTAAATCCTAACAATCAATTAATCAAACACTTGTGAGGCATAAAAACCAGTATCAAAACAGAGGTAGAAGAAATCGGTGGAAGCCTTTCATAAACAAAAAATCGACTTTCAACAAAAAAAAAGCAAACAAAACATCGACTTTCAAAAAACCAAACCAAATTTCAAAAAACCCTAACAATCAATTAATCAGACACGTGAATTAACCAATCGTTTTTAAGATTTAGGGATTACCTCAAGAATCAGATAGTGATATGCAATCGGCGACCATCAGGCTTTGTGGAGCGGGCAGTGACAGAGGTAGAAGAAATCGGTTGAGCCATGGCTGCTTTATATGCGAAGAATTTCAATTCCATTGCGTGCAAGTACTGAAGAGATCTTCCATTGTGTGACAGAGGTAGAAGAAATCGGTATGGGCGCTGTGGTAGAAGAAGAAGCATGGGGTCGTATGGCTGTGGTAGAAGAAGAAGCATGGTTTTCTCGTACGGAGGTATGGGTCTGAGTTGTTGTTTGTATAAAAATAATGAGGTTTTTAAGTTTTACCTCATGCTTCATAACTTGTAATTAAGAGTTTTTTTTTGAATTTGATGCTTTAAAATATTGAATCTTGTGCTTTAAGGGTTGTCTTTTAAGACATTTGGTGTAAATGTATATATAAGTAGTATAGATAGAGGAAGGTTATATTGTTAACCTCCCAAAGGGTGTTTCACCTTTTAAGTTGGTTTGATTCAACATATTAATTATGGTCTAAGGTTAAATTTGGTATTTTATAAATAGGTTTCTTTTGTTAGAGTTTTAAATTGAAGATACAAAATTAATAATTAATGGAGAGTTACAAAATTGATATAGATTTTCTTTTTCAAAATATTTAGGTGTTTTGAGTTTGCTCTCGTTCATCAAAGTTCGTTGCATCGAAGATGGATTTTCATCATGATCAAGGGCACATTCATATTTGTTGAACTATTCTTATAATTCCGCAAGGTTGGACTTTGACGATGGAGGAGCTGGTGTGAATAATGGTTCAACATTAGGAAATCGTCGTCGGGATTAGTCGATGAAACATAACTCAACACCAATGACGAAGCGGCGACCCAAAACGGTAGTACGAGCACCGTCGAAATATCCGAACCGAATGAAAATGGCTTGATCGATCAGTATTTTTGATAAAGTAGTTGTTTCGTGGAGTAGATTTGATATTTATAGATTGTGAATGTAGTATTCATCTACGGAATTAGTTTTGGTTGTTGTGTTTTGGTTCATGCACGTTCAAAACACACAAAGGTTCACGTACTCTTTATTATATATTAGTCCATGAATGTTCACCCTACCACTATTGTTCACTATCACTCTCTGGAAAATGCATGATTGGTTTATGAATGTTCACCCCAAATAAAATCCATGAACTAAATATAAAACTACACAAGTCATGGTTTTGTATCAACTATGAAAGAACAAATATGAACCAAAAAATATGTTTCATGCTTGTTCATGCTTTGATCACGACGAAAAACCATCTTCGATGCAACAAACTTTGATGAACGAGAGCAAACTCAAAACACCTAGATATTTTGATTTTTTTAAGAAAACATATATCAATTTTGTAACTCCCCATTAATTATTAATTTTATAACTCCAATTTAAATGGTTTCAAAATTATGAGATTTGGTTTTACTAAAATAACCCTGAACACCCATGTTCCTTTGATTTTTGATGAATGGACCCATAGTGTAATAAATAGTTTACCTCCATTTCATCTCAACCACTCGATTTTTAGATCAATGGCTATTAATTGGTTGATAAAGTTAGTACATTTTTTTTGTTAACAAAAGAACTCCACCCTAGATATATATATATATATATATATATATATATATATATATAGGGGTGGGTTCAAATAAAAACTCAAATTCAATTGTAAACGTGAGGACAAACCACAGCCGTTGATTAATAATCCGGTGAAGAGATCAGTGGCAAAAAAACGCGGTGGCAATTTTGTAAATAAGTTGAAAACTCTGTCCATGGCTTAATGAATATTTAGCGCACAGGGGTAAAATTGGACAAAAAATTATTCAGTCTGAATAAAAGGTAATTATTCAGACTGAATAAAGGTAATTATTTTCGTCAGATTAGAATCAGCGCCTCCTTTGTTGACTTTTTATTTTATTTTTTAATTAAAAAACTTTTACCCCCTTAAATTTTAAAATAAATTATCTAAAAAATTACTAACATTTTAATCAAACAAATTACATCAAAAAACGAGAATTTCATGCTCTTCGATATGACATCCATCATGATATAGTTTTTTTCTTCGTTTTAACCGTTTTTACATGAAATCGTGTATATGTGTTATATTCAGAGTGAATAATACAACATTCAGGATGAATAATATCTACATTTATTCGGACTGAGTATATAAAATTATTCACACTGAATATATGGAATTATTCAGTCTGAATAATTTACCTTTATTCAGTCTGAATAATTATATTCGTTTGAATATCTACCTTTATTCAGTCTGAATAATTTTATATATTAAGACTGAATAAAGATAGATATTCAAAACAAATAAATGTTTAAGTTTTGTTCTTTTTTCATATCTACCTTTATTCAGTCTGAATAATTCTATATATTCAGACTGAATAAAGGTAGATATTCAAAACGAATAAATGTTTAAATTTTGTTCTTTTTTCATATCTACCTTTATTCAGTCTGAATAATTCTATATATTCAGTCTGAATAAATGTAGATATTATTCATCCAGAATGTTATATTATTCATTCTGAATATAACACATGTACACGATTTCACGTAAAAAACGGTTAAAACGAAAAAAAACTATATCAAGACATGAATAAGTTTTATTCTTTTTTAATATCTACCTTTATTCGGTCTGAATAATTCCATATATTCAGTCTGAATAATTCTATATACTCAGTCCGAATAAATGTAGATATTATTCATCCCGAATGTTGTATTATTCACTCTGAATATAACACATATACACGATTTCACGTAAAAAACGGTTAAAACGAAAAAAAACTATATCATGATGGATGTCATATCGAAGAGCACGAAATTCTCGTTTTTTTGATGTAATTTGTTTGATTAAAATGTTAGTAATTTTTGAGATAATTTATTTTAAAATTTAAGGGGGTAAAAGTTTTTTAATTAAAAAAGAAAATAAAAAGTCAACAAAGGAGGTGCTGATTCTAATCTTGACGAAAATACCCCTAAAGCTGAATTTTAGGAATGGCTTAAATATGACTGCGATCAATGGACGAGATTTGTCCTCACGTTTACAACTGAATTTGAGTTTTTAGATGAACTTTCCTATATCTATTACTACCTTAATATTGGTTTTGGTCAAAACTCTTAAAGACAATCTTTTATGCATAAGGTACCATCTTCTAAAGCTTAAAATGTCAAAATCTCTTAATTACAAATTGCCATGCATTAGGTACAAGTTTCTATTGCATCATGTTTACCCCACGGCTTAAGCCACCAAGAAGGGGTTGTTCAGAATTACCTTTCCATATCCACAGTTTCTTCATACCCATTTCAGCTCTCATGTTCTAACACTTCAATTGTTTTTCCCCATGCTTTGACCCAAATTCAAAATTCATAGAAAATCTCAGGCATCTCAATCCATCTGAGTTCAAATTCAAATTCAACATACTCCCACACATTTTTTGAGACGATTGATTTAAGTATTCAACAAACAAGGGATGAAAATTACCGACGACAAATAGGTGACGAAAACTCTAATCTCTTTGTTTTGTTTTCGGATTCTTGTTGTTTTTTTGTCTACAACCGTAGAAAACATGGATTCGTGTGTTTATTTTTGTCTTTCTCAAGTTTGGATTACATCTGTTCTTTTATGAACCCTAATTTAGAGGTTTTCCCCCCTTTTTGGCGTTGCTTCGATGCAGGGATCTCACATAACAGCTTCACTGGAGAGCTACCGGTCTCCGACAGTTCATTGTCAAACATTTCTACACAGTGAACGTATGTTTAGTGCTACTCATTGCGTGATTTTCAGAAAGTTGTCGAGGCTAAACATGGTTTTAGGTCTATAACTTGCTTGACTACAACTACAAGGTAGAGCGACTTTTCCTACTATGCTTGCTTGACTACAACTTTAATCTGTTGGTTTTATCAGTTTTCAATTTTAGCAGTCTTATATGGTTTGGTTGTCGCTCTTGGATACCCATGACTCAATAAAGAAAAAGTAGAAAGGTTGTTTCCTGTTTTCTCGATTTTTCTTCTTTTTTGTTCCTTTTCTTTTGGTGCTTCATGCTTTTATCTGCTGCTCATGGACATGATTTTCTGTTAGGTTTTTTTTTGTATCATGATTTTCAAACGTTTTATCTGTTGCCCTTCATTGATGATGAGTAATTTATTGATGAGTACAACTAGATTTCTAATTTGTTATGGTTATTAGTATGTGATTTTGAGCTTCACTTGGTCTATTTTAAGTTAAACCTGTTTAAGTAATGCTTTTACCAATTTTTTTATGTAATGGTTTTTGTAATCAAGGTTCACCCAATAACATATGAATATGATTGGGCAAGTTAAAAAAAAATTGTAAATCAATGGAGTAGCAGGTATTATGAAAGAAGAAGATGAAGTTAATGGAAAGAAGAAATGTGAAAGAGTTCCTTAAGGGTGCAGGGATTGCTCCTGTAGGGTTGTCATTAACAAGTCTTAATCAGAATAGTTGGATTTGTCTATGTATTTCGCATAAAACCCTAATTTCTAATCACTTATTGTATATTGAGGTTCATAATTGGCCATATGCTTTTACTCTATACGTGAACTTTTGTTTTACTCCCTCGGGTACTTGATGTTTTCACTTTTTGTGGTGATCGTTATTTGTTGTTATTTGAACTCCAAATTTGTTTGATTCTTATGTATGATGTTGGATTTTTTGCCATAGAAGATAGACACCATATCACATATATAGATACAAAGTTCCTAAGAATATTGATGACAAGTATATGAAAATAACACATCCTTCATCCATACGGACAAGTCCATTTTACAACATTCTGTTCCGAATAAGTATATTTTTTCAAGATTAGCATGGGGCCAAAAATAACTTTATTAGATCACACTTCCAAGACTTTAAACAAGAGCAGTTTGTTGAAAATTTGGTCTTTATATTCATTCAAGATTTCAATATGAACTCAATTGTTTTCATTTTTGTGAATAGCGGGGAGGATAAACAGGGTTGCATTGTAAATGTAGTTGATCAATTCAATACTTAAGTCACAAACATTAATATGTAATTGACTGCGATATTTAGAGTTCAGGTGCTCCTACCACATAATCTAAATCAGCAAAAAGAAAAGGAAATAGAAGAACTTTTTCCTCACTTCAGGTTCAACACCATAATCCTAGCAACTTAATATCCGGACGCTCCTCTGTTCATCGACGAGCTGCTGAGGATTGTTTCCCACCTCTGGTACGATCTTTCACCTACTTTTTAGGGTTCTTGATGCTTTCTCATGTGGAAATTGACCAGATTTGTTCATTATTTGTGTAAATTTAGTTTATGTAAGTGTTTGTATATTAGTATTATGAGCAGCAGAGAGTCCCAGCCAAGAACTAATAGCAAAGGATTCCCAGTTGCTGTCTTGGTTTCTCTCCAGTCTCAGATTCAAGCCTGATCAGGTTTCTCACTATGCTTATTTAGTTGTAGTAGTCCAGATTACATGGTCTGTTATGTGTGTTGGTTGTTGTTTTTTGATGTAAATTTAATCAAGTCTATAGGTTGTTGTTTATGATTTTTTGGGACTTGCCTAAGATTAGATTTACTTGATTTTTGGGGTATGTATAGGTTCATGGACATTTCTGATATATTATTTTCATATTAGACTTTTGTCTTTTAATTGGAGTCTTGGGTATGGCACATATTGGTTTTTGAAAATGTGGAGGTTGTGCCATAGATATAATCTTATGGATTGGTGACTCAATGAAATTTTGGCCAATATGATGATATTAATGGTAATAAGTTGTTTTTCATATGGTGGAAAAAGCATGAGAAAAATCCAAGTGAAGCTGGAATTTTATGGAAAAATATATGCAAACAGTAGTAACTACTTCTGATTCTTTTGGGAGTTTATTGTCTTGGTAATTGGATTGTCATTTCTAGGACTTGTTTTTGTTTTAGACCTTTAGCATCTCCCAAAACATATTTTTGGAAGGTATTTTGATTTTGTTTTAGTTTTAGACCTTTAGCATCTTCTCGAAGCATTTTGATTTTTAGGAATTCTCCTCGTAGATTGTAATTTTTTATTATTTGTTGAATAAAGTTTTTCAAAGGGTTTCATACCCTTTTCCAAAAGTTATTGCAAGTATAGTTCTTCATTGTGGACATTATTGTCACTTTGGCATTTGTATTTATAGCAACTTGGAACTAGGAAAGACGATATAGGCATGGGATCATGTGAGAAGTGTCATTTTTGGTGAGAAGTGTAAGAAGTACTTTTAAACTATTGATCACATTTAATCAAATACCCTCCCATAAATTGCGGCTTAAAAGGGAATTGATCTGGTGCATCTTATCTCGATGCATCTCATCCTATTGTTTGTTCATTTCTCATAAGGATGATAACCACTTCTCATGCTTCTCACCAAAATTGGCACTTCTCACCAAAACCGAACCCAAACGATATATTTGTAGAATTGTGTTTGTTAACTTGAAGCATTCTTATTCAAAATACTATTGAACCATATTGAAATCTATTCAATATTTATCACATCTTGAAATAAATGATATTTTGAAACCGAATAAATCTTAATGAACTTTTTACATCCCGCCGCATTGCGCGGGTACACAACTAGTATATATATATATATATTTACATGCGTAAACCATAAAACTTAATATAATGGTATGATAGATAAACCCTAGTGGTAGTCCCTATATCAAAATAATCGTAAAAGCATGAAACCAATAATTGAAACGGTAGGAATGAGAAGAAGGGAACAAGAAATTCCACAACTCATAAGAAACTTAATCCTAACTTCAGATGTAAAATAAATCGCATAATTCCATAATAAACTATTATTCGCTGTCACCGTCACCGGAACTCGAGTTTTCAACTTTGTTTTTCCAGAATCATCGTCTTTCTTTTCGATGGAGGAAGCTAGAGATTTCTCGCTTGAGACTCCTTCGGCTGTTGTGGCAGGAACCGGGTCTAGGATCTTCGCAGGATGGTCGGCAGTCTGAATCTCCGTCGCATTCGATGCTGTCGTGGGACTCGTGGTGGCGGTGGTGCTAAAGAAACAACCTTGAAGGATGAGGAAAAAATGAGGAGTAACAGTGTGAAAGATGAGTAGGAAATTGACGTTCTTGGAAATCGAACGAAAACTCATGACTCAAATGTGTATAATTAATAGAGTCATGAAGGAGATTTTCATAGTGGATACAATTAATATTTTAGGAAGAAAGAAATAATCATGGAAATGTAACCGAAAATAGATAATATTCTAAATATTGATAGAATTAAAAATTTAAATTATTTAATATTTCTTCCAAAACTATCCTTTCCTGATTTCAAATTCAAAATTTCCTCCAATTTATATCAACAATTGATTATAACAATGGATGGTCTAGATTGGTTTACTAGATTTACAACCTATAAGGTTTACAAAAGAATACATTCCTCTCTCTCTCTCTCTCTCTCTCTCTCTCTCTCTCTCTCTCTCTCTCTCTCTCTCTCTCTCTTTGTAAATATATATAGGGAGAGATCAAATGCAAACCATCCTAGTTTGTCCAAACCGCCGATTTTATTCGTCTATGTCTCTAATGTAGTATTATATCAGAATGATAAAATTGTTGATCCAAACCCTCAGTGATTTGATAATGACCCTGAGAAACACTTAGTGAAAATTGTAAGTAGACAATATGTATTAGAGTTTCACTATCAAAGATATATACTAAGTCTGTTTAGTACCGCTGATAGGAAACTCATGTTCTATAAATATACACTTCAGTGAACACTGTACATCAGTGAGCCCTGAGCATGTTCAGTCTCACTGATGATCGCTGATAACTTATGTTGTTTACTTATGATCCATGAAGACAAGATTCACGTCAACTATGTTCTATGCTGAAGTCGTAGATCAAGCTATAGAACCAACGACTAAGTCTACTCGTGATCTGATGCGGATATCAGCGAAGCCACGACTTGTCAACTCAACGTGAAGTTTCAAGTAGAAGACTTCAGCGAACGCTGAACTTTATCATTCGCTGATAAAGAATCATTCAGCGTACGCTGATCATGAAGCCTCCTCTACAAGTAACTTTGTCTTATCCCCTTGCACGCCCCCGTACGATTTTGTCAGAATGGACATCCCTTTTGTCCAGAATCGTACAACCAACTCTGATTCTGCACTGTTCATCATGCGGCCACTAGGTTGTCTACTGAAGTCAAAACATGCAACCAACCAGAGGCTGCCACGCATAAAGGTATACTGACATGCATTAAATGCATGCAGTATATAAAGGAAACCCTACTTCATTTTGAAGAAGCTCGGCCATTCCTCTCTCGCTGAACTTACTGTGTGAAAGAATACTCTCCTTAGTGTTCTTATTTTCTTAATCTTTATTTCTAGTGCAAGAATTCTTAGTGTTCTCATAGTTTGTTTAGATTAGGTTTATTCCTTAATCTTGTTCCGCAACAAACTGTAAATTGTTTGATACATATCAAAAACAATTTAGAAAGATAAAAATCGTGTGTTTGTATTCAACCCCCCCCCCCCCCCCCCCCTTCTACAAACTTGTATAACCCCTTTGGGACCAACAAGTGGTATCAGAGCAGATTGTTTAATTTGATAAACAAGATCTTGCTTATACTATCTATTTCTCTCTTCCTTGCTATTTCTTCAACATTGCAAATACCACAAACACAAATTACATTGATAATGGCTCTCTTGCAAAACCCCCTAGATTTAGCAAAGATAATTTCAATCTTTGGAAAAATAGGATGATGCTCTTCTTAGAAGGTGTAGATCCCACTATACCTCACTATATTGAAAATAAACCATATGTCCCTTTCATGTTAGACCCTGATGTTCCAGCCACTGCTACCAGACCTGCCATCCCTGAACGAATCATCCCCAGGGAAGTCGCTAACTGGACTGATGAAGACAAGACAAAAGTGGCCATCGATACTAAGGCCAGATCCATCATCTCAATGGCTCTTCCTGATGAAGTCTACCACTCCATCATGAACCTGAAGTGTTCCAAAGCCATGTGGGACACTATATGTGTTCAATATGAAGGTACTACTGAAGTCCAGGATTCAAGAAAGATCAATCTTGTAAGACAGTACGAAAGTTTCATCTATGGTAAGAATGAAACACTCTCTGAAGTTCACCAACGTTTTAACTATTTAATCATTGACTTAAAAACTGTTGGTAAGGAATATTCAAATTGTAAGATCCTGGCAAAGTTTCTGGAAAGTCTTCCTGAAAGCTGGGACAGTTATTCTATGTGTCTTAAGCTCTCAAAGGATCTGAAATCAGTGACCCTCTCTACCTTATTTGGCACTATGCTCAATCATGAGCAGTCGTGTCAACTTAAAAAGAATCTTGTAAAAGATTCCAAAAGCACACATGTTGCTTTACTCTCTTCAGAGTTGGTGCCCACTCAGCGTTCTACTTTTACTATCACTGACTTAGAGTCTAACTCTGATGATTCATCAGACGCCGATTCTTCATAAATTGATGAATCTCTGGCACTTCTGACCAATACATTCAGGAGATTCACTAGAAAGAGTAACTTTAAAAGAAATAAACCTCTTTCCGTTACTGACAAGCCAAAATCTTCAACTCCTGTAGATAAGGCCACTGCTACCTGCTTTAACTGTGAAAAAGTAGGACATTTTGCTAATGAATGCAGGTCAAAGAAAGTCTACATACCTTCATCCTCTTCTTTCAAGAAATCCTCTAACCTCAAGGCTAGAGATGACAAATGTCAAAAGCTGAAAGAAAAATATGCAAAGCTGAAAAGCTTTAAGAAGAAAGGTAAAGGCATGATCGCTGAAGATCATGATTGGGCTGCATCAGACGAAGAATCATCTGACTCTGATGATGATGAGGCTAATCTTTGTCTCATGGCTCAAAATTAAAGATGAGGAAGAAAAAGCTGAAATTCCCTATACTTCTACCTCTACCTCTCAGATATCAAATTCTCTCACTGATACTTCCACTTCAACCTTTAATGACGTTGATAGACGACGGACCATCGATCTTTTGACTATTGATTTATATGATGCCATGAATGGTAAGACCAAAGCTGAAAAACTAAATATTGATCTCGCTGAACAGCTTAAAAACTGTCATTTGCAAATTCAAAAGCTTTCCAAAATAGAAGAAATTTTGAAAGATCAGGTCTGCATAAATCAAATCATTAGTATTGAGCGAGAAGAAGTTATCTCTGCATTAAAAGTTGAAAAGGCTACTGTTGAAGGATGGTGTAAATTCTCAACAACGATCACTGAGATATTAGGTGCTCAGATTCCTCTCACTGACAAACGTGGTCTTGGTTACAAAGTTGACGCTGAAGAACCAACCACTGATCGTTCCATGCTTAAGTTTGGAATGTTTGTGTCTTCTATCCCTGACACCTCTTTGTCTCAGTGTTCTTCTTCAAATAGTCCCATCCCTGAGGGTAAACCTACCTTAATTTCTAAAGGTAAGGAAAACGTTTTTAATCAAAAACCTCATAAGGGTACCAATGTACCTAGGCTGAAAGTCTCAAAACCTTCAGCAAATCAACCCTCTACTTCTAAGAACCAAATCCCTGAATTCGTTTAGCGATCTACTCCTAGAATCAGAGTGAATGTAATTGATAAGAAATCCGAAGAACTGATAGTTCCTCCAATTTCCAATGCCAAAGGTATTCTTGGTGCTGGCCCTGCTCATTTAAAAATCTCTGCTAAGCATGCAAATGATCCGAAAGCTTTTTTCAGCTATAGGAAATGTTATCACTGTGGAGTTAACGATCATATTGCTAGTAAGTGCCCCACAGCTACCAAGGCTGAGAAATTAGCCAAGGTAAATAAGGTTTCCCCCAAGGCAAAGAAGACTAATCCTGGTGCAAATCAGGCCAAGGTGAAAGACAACACTGAGGTTAAGAAATTAACCAAAGTAAAGACTGTCACTGAAGCTAAATCTTCAAATGCTGTGAAGATTGCTGAACCTTCCACTTCCTCTACCACCACTGACAAATGTGGACCCATAGTAAAATGGGTACCCAAATCAAACTAATCTTCCTTTGTTTACAGGTCCTGAAGGGTATCTGGTATCTTGATAGCGGATGCTCTAGACATATGATTGGCAAAATGAACCTGCTCGCTGAATATAAGGAAGAGAAAGGTCCCTCTTTGACCTTTGGTGGAAATGAAAAAGGCTATACCTGAGGGTTTGATGTACTCTCTAATGATACGACTACCTTCTGAAGAGTCGCATACGTCGAAGGACTGAAGCACAATCTTCTGAGCATTAGTCAGCTATGTGACAAGGACTACAAAGTGTGTTTCACTAAGGAATCCTGCTTTGTCACTGACATAAAGGAGAAAGTCGCTCTCAGCGGATATCGTTTGGAAAATGTTTATGTTATAAACATGGACTCGACAACCACTGAGAACTCCTGTTTCTTCTCCAAAGCCTCTTCTGATGTCAACTGGCTATGGCATAAAAGGCTCTCTCATCTCAACTTCAAGACACTGAACACTCTTTCCTCAAAAGAGTTGGTCACCGGTCTTCCTCAACACTCATACGTTAAGGAATCTCTATGTTCAGCGTGTGAAAAAGGGAAACAAACCAAAGCAAGCTTCAAGTCAAAGCAAGTTTCCTTAGTGTCATCTCCTCTTCAACTACTTCACATGGATCTGTTTGGCCCTGTCAACAAACAATCCATCGCTGGAAAGAAATATACACTGGTCATTGTTGATGAATTCTCTCGCTATACTTGGGTTATGTTTCTACGTTCTAAGAGTGACACCCCTGAAGAACTCATCTCTTTCGTCAGGAAAATGGAAGTCCTAAATAATATGACCGTTCGCTCAATAAGGAGTGATCACGGGACTGAATTCAAAAACAGTTCCCTTGAAAACTTCTTTGAAAGCAAGGGTATTTCTCACAACTTTTCTTCAGTGAGAACACCGCAACAAAATGGATTCGCTGAAAGAAGAAATCGAACGATAATCGAAGCTGCACGTTCAATGCTCAGTGATTCTTATATACCTACTCAGTTCTGGGCAGAAGCTGTCAACACTGCTTGTTTTACTCAAAACAGGTCGCTGATTGTCAAAAGATTCAAGAAAACAGCCTACGAACTTTTCCGAGGGAAAAAGCCTTCTATTATCTTTCTTCACATCTTTGGATGTCAGTATTTCATACTGAACAACAGGGATGCCCTTGGAAAGTTTGATCCCAAGGCTTATGATGGAATATTTCTTGGATATTCTTCAATCTCTAAAGCCTTCAGAGTCTTCAATCGTAGAAGACAAACTGTAGAAGAAACAATCCACGTCACTTTTGACGAATCCCGTTCAGCGAATTCAAGACCTTCTGCTGATACTGAAGAACTAAATCAATGAATGTTTTCTGATCTTGGGGACTCAGAAGGCATTCCCAATCCTCAGGTCAACATCCCTACCGCTGATGATGATCCTACTATCATCTCAAGCATGTATACAAGTGAAGCTGAATCGTCATGGGTTTCAGCTGTTCCTCTTAACACTATGCCTGCTTCTGAACCATCTACCTCAGATATCCCATCTACTTCTCAGCAATCAGTGAATGAAATGCCATCTGAATCTCTTCCTCTCTTACCTGAAATACCTGAAGTTGCTGAAGCCTCTACTTCAGCTTCTCCAGAAGTTGAAATTGAGTCAGCGAATCATGCTCCGGCTCAGCGATGGACTATCAATCACCCCATTGATCAAATTCTTGGTAATCCAAACACTGGTGTTCAGACTCGATGAGGTTCAGGTAACATTTGTTTGTTTGTTAACTTTATTTCTCTGATTGAACCAAAGAAAACAGATGATGCCCTCAGAGATCCAAACTGGGTCAGCGCTATACAAGAAGAGCTGACAGAATTTGAAAGAAACAAAGTTTGGAATATCGTTCCAAGACCATCTGACAAGTCAGTGATAGGCACCAAGTGGGTCTATCGAAACAAGTTGGATGAACATGGAACTGTAACCCGCAACAAGGCTCGTCTTGTTGCTCAGGGATACAAACAAGAGGAAGGCATAGACTACGACGAAACATTTGCCCCAGTGGCAAGACTCGAAGCTATTCATCTATTCTTAGCATACGTTGTTCACAAAGACTTCAAAGTATATCAAATGGATGTGAAATCAGCATTCCTTAACGGAAGGCTGAATGAAGAAGTCTATGTTGAGCAACCTACATGTTCACTAATCCTAAGCATCCAAGTTATGTATATAAGCTGGATAAGGCACTTTATGGCTTAAAGCAAGCTCCTCGTGCATGGTATGACACTCTCTCAACTTATCTCCATATTGAAAAATTCGAGCGTGGTAAAATCGATAAAACTCTATTTTTCAGGAAAGTAAAAGGTCATATCATTCTTGTTCAAATATATGTCGATGATATTATATTTGGTTCTACTAACCCTGGATTATGTACTCGTTTCGCTGAAAGAATGAAAGCTGAATATAAAATGAGTATGATGGGTGAACTGACATATTTCCTTGGTCTTCAAATCAAGCAGAATGAAAAAGACACTTTCATTCACCAAGGTAAGTATGTTAAAGATAGCTGAAAAAGTTTGATTTAACTTAAAGCTCAGCTATGAAAACCCCAATGGCACCGCCGCTGACACTTAACAAAGATCCTTCAGGAAAGCCTGTTAATGTCACAGTGTACCGTGAGATGATCGGCTCTCTTCTGTATCTTACAGCTAGTCGTCCTGATATTATGTATGCAACTTGTTTATGTGCACGATATCAATCTGAACCTAAGGAATCTCATTTGATCGCTGTAAAGCGTATTTTTCGATACCCTAAAGGTACTCCTAACCTAGGTCTTTGGTATCCCAAAGACTCAGGGTTTGATCTAATCGCCTATTCAGATAGTGATTTTGCAGGATGCAAATTGGATGGGAAAAGCACCACAGGAGGCTGTCAGCTCCTAGGTGGAAAGCTGGTGAGTTGGACAAGTAAAAAGCATAATTCAGTGTCCACCTCAACCGCTGAAGCTGAGTACGTAGCCGCTGGAAGCTGTTGTTCTCAGGTCTTGTGGATGAGAAATCAACTATTGGACTATGACCTTCAGTTCTCCAAAATTCCAATCTATTGCGACAGCACTAGTGCCATCGCCATAGCAAACAATCCAGTGCTACACTCAAAGACCAAACACATCGAGATCAGGTATCATTTTATCAGAGATCATGTGATGAATGGTGATATAGAACTTCATTTTATTCCAATTGACTTTCAGTTAGCTGATTTGTTCACCAAACCTCTTGATGAGACAAGATTCAACTTTTTCATCAGAGCTTGGAATGCTGAACGTAGAAGAGTAAAATCTTCAGTTGTTAGCATTAGATCAGTGATAATATGAACTTGTATACCCCTATTAATCATCTAATCTCTGAACAAATTGATTCGCTGATATCAAGGTATGTTCTCTTTCTTAAACGCTGAAGTTCGCTTCAGCATGCAAAATTTCAAAATAAATTACATCGCTGAATATCTCTTTCTTTCAGTGAGTCTTTTGAAGCTCTAAATATCTCACTGATATTTCCAATCAGTGATTCTCAAGTGTTTTAAAAATGTCCCTGAGTTTTTCCAAAAACTCTCAGAGACAACCTAAAATGTGAAAGGACGTTTGTGACGTCATCCTTTGGATAACCCTTGGCACGGCCTTTCGTCTGACACGTTCGCCCGTTTCGTTTCCTTTCCTTGTCCAATAAGATTCAAGGGACGTGTCACGTGTCATCATGATAAACTTTTCCCGCTCATTAGTTTCTCTCTCTACTCTCACTATATAAACCCTTCCAGTTTATATTTTTACCTTTTACGCGATCTTACTCTCCTAAAGCAATAGAACTCACTTGACTTCCTTTCATTCATATTATTTTCTCAAGAACTTGTATTCATCATATTCTACTTCAACAAAACAGGTTCACATTTTCTACCTTTAATCCTTCTTAACTTGTTTTTGATCTTATTTTTGTTTTTAAAAGATCAAACAAATGCACTTTCTAAAAACATGAAATCTTCTTCTTCAAAATTTTATGAACACAATCTGTTTACATGTTCTTATAAGTTTAAAACAAAAATCTTAAACTTATGATTTTCATACGTTTTTCCAGAATCCTTTCCTTAAAAGGAAACTGGAAAACAAGAAACTTCACTAGTTTTTGTATTTCTTTTCAAAACTAGAAACTCCAGTTTATCATTTCTTTTTCTAAATGGTAACTGAAAAACCCTAAAAATCTCATTGTGGAATCTCTTTCCATTTCAAGAAATTTTCGTCATCTTCTTCATCCTTTTGTGTTCAAAACAGAAATGGCAACCGACAACGCTGCATCTCCTACATCTTCTGACGTCGCTGAACTCCCAAAGGCAGCGAACATGAGACACTCCTTGGACCAAATCCAGTTCCAATCCAACAATCCCTACGCCCTACTCGACTTCCCTAAAAAGAAAATGGTAGCTCACCTGAACGATGCCGTGAACTTTATCAGGTCCTGTCCTCTGGCGACAGCCCTGACCATCAAACCCCCCGCTCATAAAAATCTACTTGCTAAGTTCTGGTATACCGCACACCGAACCACTATCACCTCAACCAAAAACCCTAACCGAAAGCATGACGTGATTGCTTTTGAAACTGAACTTGGTGAAGCCCAAATCACCCCTGGGGCTATACGATCATCCCTGAATCTCCCAGGAAGCTCTAAGACTCATCGCTTCATCCCATTCCCTGACCCTAACTCTACTGCAGGAAAGGCTGAACTTATCGCCTTCCTAGACATGATGCGCTACAACTGGAACCCTGATCGTGAAGGAAACCCTGAGAAGAAGATAACTACTGTGCTCAAGAGCAAGATGCCCAGCGAGCTCAACTTCATCTTCGCTCACATCATAAGATGCATGTCAGCAAAGACGGGGTCAACGGATCAGGCCTCAAAGACTCAGACTGCCATGGCGTATGCCCTTCTCAAAGGTCTTCACATGGACTGGGCTAGCCTGATCTTCGAAGACCTGATGGAGCGAGTGGACGTCGCAGATCGTCCAACGATAGTTCCGTATCCCCGCTTTCTCAGTGCTCTCTTCATGCACGGTTTGAAAGACAAGTATCCCACGGGTGGCGACCTGAAACTCTCTCAGGTTGGCCCGAAGATACTCGACTACAAGACTATCAAAAACGAGTTATGTCTCTCTCAACTCTTACCTCTTCTTCGCTCTCCTTCTTCTACTTCTGCAGCTACCTCAATGGCAGCGGTCGACCCAACCGCTGATACCTAGGATGCAACCACCACCTCTTCCAAAAAGAGGAAACACTCTGAATCCCCCCTTGGCATCCATAAGACCAAGAAGACCTTAAAGGAGCAACCCAAGCCTTCCCAGGCTGAAGACTCCACGTCGGTCTCTTTACAGACCACGCTGGATAGTTTCGTGGTACACTCCGCCACATCTGCTAAACCATCCACTTCCATACCCATTTCAGTGCCTCAGTTCACTGAAACTCCTTTGGATACGAACCCTCAATCCTCAGCGCCTCAAAGCGTTGCGGAGGATATTTTCAGCGGATCCAACGCTGACACTGCTACCCACACCCTCTTCACAACCTTTGCTTCTCCCTCTCATTCTTTGGTCTCTTCAAAATTCATATTCCCTACTGCATCACCCACGAATGTCATCCATCTGGACGACAGCTCTACTGCTGAACTACAGCGCTTGATGCACTAGAATCAAGGACCTGAAGGCGCTTCCACTCGTCGAACGCTGGAAGATGACATGGAACATTTGTCAGGCTACCGTGACATCAACACTTTTTCCAACCCGCCTCCAGGTAACCTAAACACTCCTCTCTATGGACCCCCAACTTCTGAGCTTTCCTTTGTTCATAAGTTCTTTTCTGTTACAGGTCCTAACTTGGGCACTATTAGCAACTCCTTAACGGAGATCGCTAATAAGGTGGAAAGTCTCACCACCACAATCACCAACAACTCCTCAGCGGTTACAAACGCTGGGGAGACGCTGAAGAAACTGGCCGACGCTATCAAAGACAAGGCTACAACCGATGCCGTCTCAAAGCTTGAAGTCGGTTTATCTAGTGTCGCTGAGGCCATCACCAACAACTCTTCCACCCTCAGCACCCTCAACAACACCAACACCTACCTCTCCACCAACTTCAACACCATGTCCAGCGAAGTCACATCGCTGAAGACAAAGGTTTCAAATCTTAAGGGAGAGGTGACAACCCTGAAAGGCAAGATGAGCAGCCTTGTACATAAGGTTGGCTCATCGAATGAACTGCTGCAACAAATTCTTGACCGCCTCAACGCTCCCACTGTCCCCTTATCCCACTTTTCTCAGGACGATCGGGAAAAGCTGGAAAAGGCAGTGGAGCATATCGTGAAGACAACCCCCGCTATATCTGGCCTGGAAGACAGGTTAGCAGCGGTTGAAAACCATTCAGTCATTCCTGGCCTAGAAGACAGGAATACTGAACAGGTATTTTTTGCTACTACCAACGCTGCTACCTCCCCCATCCAACATGTGGAAGAGGGGGAGAAGGATAAAGATGAAGGCCTTCCCCACGTTTCTGAGGGGGAGTATATTGCTGAAAAACCTCAGGGAGATGAAAACCCTGAGGGAACCGAAAAAAGTCCCTTTCATTCTGAGGGGGACCAATTCGAAGAACAGGCAAATTCTACCCTGCTTGTTGAAACCTCGGAAGATGAGGAAGAAGACGAGGCTGAAGAAGAAGAAGACCTGGAAATCCAGGATTACGAACCTTCATCATCACCCAAGAATGATGATGACGATGAAGGTTTCGTATTCCAGCAAAAGCCAAAAAGAGCCCCTGCCCTAAAAGGGGTCGTCTTTAATAAACCAGGGGAGGGGACCAGAACCAAGCCTCCAGCGACTGTGGCCAACCAGGGAAAAAACAAAGGCCTCGCTGAGGACAACCTAGCTATTCTCCTCAAGAAACTAGTTTTTCAGGTATGTTACATTCATTTCCCTTACACTACATCCCTCCTCTACCCCTTCTCAATAACTATCCTACTCTCACTCAAACCTCTAAACACTTAAACCCATCTTTTCTCTATCTCTTTTCCAAATGGTCTAATCCATTGATCATTTTGTTTCAGCTAGTCCTCTCCCCTGCTTGAGGGTCAAGCTGAAGCTCCTCTCGACAATCTCGCAATAATCCCAGCCTCCAGAGCTGATGATCAAGAAATAATCCCGGTCCCAAACTCGACCGATGATGTTTTTGAAGAAGAAGAAGAAGAGTTGCGCTCTCCCCGAAAAAGACCTTCCTTGGTTCCTCAAAAACCAAGTGAAGATGTAAAAAGAAAAAGAGCAGCGATGATTCAAAAACTGGAAGATCAGCGGATTGTCCCTCCTCACCTAAATCTCTTATGTACTCGGGAAATCGCTGAGTCTTTCAAGGCTGAACAACTCCTTGCCGAACGAAAGAAGGCTGAAGAAAAAGATAAAGCATATGACATTGAACTCGTTCAACGTTCGTTAAAGGATCCAAGCCTGAAGAAGGTTCCTATCTCTGTTCAGCGAAAGCTCTGGAACGACGCCAAGAAGATCAGAGAAGAGAAAACCAAGGTCTCTGATTCCACTGTAGCTTGGTGCAAGGAAAGCCTGAAGAAGGTTCCTATCTCTGTTCAGCGAAAGCTCTCATTTCCGACACCACGGATCCAGAATCAAAACCATCAACATCAGGGGAAGAACTCTCAACGACGTTCCTATCATCGACATTCAGATTATCAGAGAGAATGGTCACAAGGCAACCATCTACACTTCGTGGCTTGATTAGCTTGGTTTCTCTGAATGGTTGGAGATGCGGATAGCTATTTAGCGGTCGCGTTCAAATTACAAATCCTTTGTAGAGAAAGCTCTGAACAGGAAGATCGACATGGTAACATCAGCCGTTGATATCCCTCCTCCTCCTCCAATTCAACATAGAAGGCCTGCTGCAAAGAAAAAGACGAAACCCTCAGCTTCAGGTCCTCCTATACGAAATGAAACCGGCATCGATTTCTCATGAGAAGTTGTCCTTGGTCCTGATCCTGATCTATCAGCGCTCGATGTTTCCCTACCCTCTGGTGAAGACTTTATCCCTGGAAAGGTTGTCAGCGAACCGTATGGCATATTCTTCATTGACTGCACCGAACGCAAATGCTTTCAACGCATCTCTGAGCTATCCATCACTCCTATCGAACAGCTCAGAGATCTCATCTACTGGTGTGGATTCAGAGAAGAGAATGCCTGCTCGGACATTTCATGAAGCCCTTGATCTACAAAGAAGCCAAGAAAAGAAGGGAACAAGGAGTGAAAGTCCCTGATTGGATGGTCCCTGAAACAAATACTCTTGATGAACTTCTTGCCAAGAATGAACCTGAATAGCTGATAGGATTCCTTTTGTAATTCTTCTATCTTTTACCAGCTTGTAACTTTTTGTACTTGTAAATTTTAATTCACTGTAATTTTCTTTTATTTCTATGTCATCATCAAATAGGGGGAGATTGTTGATCCAAACCCTCAGTGATTTGATAATGACCCTGAGAAACACTTAGTGAAAATTGTAAGTAAACAATATGTATTAGAGTTTCACTATCAAAGATATATACTAAGTCTGTTTAGTACCGCTGATAGGAAACTCATGTTCTTTAAATATACACTTCAGCGAACACTGTACATCAGTGAGCCCTGAGCCTGTTCAGTCTCACTGATGATCGCTAATAACTTATGTTGTTTACTTATGATCCCTGAAGACAAGATTCACGTCAACTATGTTCTACGCTGAAGTCGAAGATCTAGCCAAAGAACCAGCGACTAAGTCTACTAGTGACCTGATGCGGATATCAGCGAAGCCAAGACTTGTCCACTCAACGTGAAGTTTCAAGTAGAAGACTTCAGCGAACGCTGAACTTTATCATTCGCTGATAAAGAATCATTTAGCGAACGCTGATCATGAAGCCTCCTCTACAAGTAACCTTTGTCTTATCCCCTTGCACGCCCTGTACGATTTTGTCAGAACGGACATCCCTTTTGTCCAGAATCGTACAACCAACTCTGATTCTGCACTGTTCATCATGCGACCACTAGGTTGTCTACTGAAGTCAAAACATGCAACCAACCAGAGGTTGCCACGTGTAAAGGTATACTGACATGCATTAAATGCATGCAGTATATAAAGGAAACCCTACTTCATTTTGATGAAGCTCAACCATTCCTCTCTCGCTGAACTTACTGTGTGAAAGAATACTCTCCTTAGTGTTCTTATTTTCTTAATCTCTATTTCTAGTGCAAGAATTCTTAGTGTTCTCATAGTTTGTTTAGATTAGGTTTATTCCTTAATCTTGTTCCACAACAAACTGTAAATTGTTTGATGCATATCAATAAACAATTTAGAAAGATAAAAATCGTGTGTTTGTCTCTGTTCAGCGAAAGCTCTCATTTCCGACACCACGGATCCAGAATCAAAACCATCAACATCAGGGGAAGAACTCTCAACGACGTTCCTATCATCGACATTCAGATTATCAGAGAGAATGGTCACAAGGTAACCATCTACACTTCGTGGCTTGATTAGCTTGGTTTCTCTGAATGGTTGGAGATGCGGATAGCTATTTAGCGGTCGCGTTCAAATTACAAATCCTTTGTAGAGAAAGCTCTGAACAGGAAGATCGACATGGTAACATCAGCCGTTGATATCCCTCCTCCTCCTCCAATTCAACATAGAAGGCCTGCTGCAAAGAAAAATACGAAACCCTCAGCTTCAGGTCCTCCTATACGAAATGAAACCGGCATCGATTTCTCACGAGAAGTTGTCCTTGGTCCTGATCCTGATCTATCAGCGCTCGATGTTTCCCTACCCTCTGGTGAAGACTTTATCCCTGGAAAGGTTGTCAGCGAACCGTATGGCATATTCTTCATTGACTGCACCGAACGCAAATGCTTTCAACGCATCTCTGAGCTATCCATCACTCCTATCGAACAGCTCAGAGATCTCATCTACTGGTGTGGATTCAGAGAAGAGAATGCCTGCTCGGACATTTCATGAAGCCCTTGATCTACAAAGAAGCCAAGAAAAGAAGGGAACAAGGAGTGAAAGTCCCTGATTGGATGGTCCCTGAAACAAATACTCTTGATGAACTTCTTGCCAAGAATGAACCTGAATAGCTGATAGGATTCCTTTTGTAATTCTTCTATCTTTTACCAGCTTGTAACTTTTTGTACTTGTAAATTTTAATTCACTGTAATTTTCTTTTATTTCTATGTCATCATCAAATAGGGGGAGATTGTTGATCCAAACCCTCAGTGATTTGATAATGACCCTGAGAAACACTTAGTGAAAATTGTAAGTAAACAATATGTATTAGAGTTTCACTATCAAAGATATATACTAAGTCTGTTTAGTACCGCTGATAGGAAACTCATGTTCTTTAAATATACACTTCAGCGAACACTGTACATCAGTGAGCCCTGAGCCTGTTCAGTCTCACTGATGATCGCTAATAACTTATGTTGTTTACTTATGATCCCTGAAGACAAGATTCACGTCAACTATGTTCTACGCTGAAGTCGAAGATCTAGCCAAAGAACCAGCGACTAAGTCTACTAGTGACCTGATGCGGATATCAGCGAAGCCAAGACTTGTCCACTCAACGTGAAGTTTCAAGTAGAAGACTTCAGCGAACGCTGAACTTTATCATTCGCTGATAAAGAATCATTTAGCGAACGCTGATCATGAAGCCTCCTCTACAAGTAACCTTTGTCTTATCCCCTTGCACGCCCTGTACGATTTTGTCAGAACGGACATCCCTTTTGTCCAGAATCGTACAACCAACTCTGATTCTGCACTGTTCATCATGCGACCACTAGGTTGTCTACTGAAGTCAAAACATGCAACCAACCAGAGGTTGCCACGTGTAAAGGTATACTGACATGCATTAAATGCATGCAGTATATAAAGGAAACCCTACTTCATTTTGATGAAGCTCAACCATTCCTCTCTCGCTGAACTTACTGTGTGAAAGAATACTCTCCTTAGTGTTCTTATTTTCTTAATCTCTATTTCTAGTGCAAGAATTCTTAGTGTTCTCATAGTTTGTTTAGATTAGGTTTATTCCTTAATCTTGTTCCACAACAAACTGTAAATTGTTTGATGCATATCAATAAACAATTTAGAAAGATAAAAATCGTGTGTTTGTCTCTGTTCAGCGAAAGCTCTCATTTCCGACACCACGGATCCAGAATCAAAACCATCAACATCAGGGGAAGAACTCTCAACGACGTTCCTATCATCGACATTCAGATTATCAGAGAGAATGGTCACAAGGTAACCATCTACACTTCGTGGCTTGATTAGCTTGGTTTCTCTGAATGGTTGGAGATGCGGATAGCTATTTAGCGGTCGCGTTCAAATTACAAATCCTTTGTAGAGAAAGCTCTGAACAGGAAGATCGACATGGTAACATCAGCCGTTGATATCCCTCCTCCTCCTCCAATTCAACATAGAAGGCCTGCTGCAAAGAAAAATACGAAACCCTCAGCTTCAGGTCCTCCTATACGAAATGAAACCGGCATCGATTTCTCACGAGAAGTTGTCCTTGGTCCTGATCCTGATCTATCAGCGCTCGATGTTTCCCTACCCTCTGGTGAAGACTTTATCCCTGGAAAGGTTGTCAGCGAACCGTATGGCATATTCTTCATTGACTGCACCGAACGCTAATGCTTTCAACGCATCTCTGAGCTATCCATCACTCCTATCGAACAGCTCAGAGATCTCATCTACTGGTGTGGATTCAGAGAAGAGAATGCCTGCTCGGACATTTCATGAAGCCCTTGATCTACAAAGAAGCCAAGAAAAGAAGGGAACAAGGAGTGAAAGTCCCTGATTGGATGGTCCCTGAAACAAATACTCTTGATGAACTTCTTGCCAAGAATGAACCTGAATAGCTGATAGGATTCCTTTTGTAATTCTTCTATCTTTTACCAGCTTGTAACTTTTTGTACTTGTAAATTTTAATTCACTGTAATTTTCTTTTATTTCTATGTCATCATCAAATAGGGGGAGATTGTTGATCCAAACCCTCAGTGATTTGATAATGACCCTGAGAAACACTTAGTGAAAATTGTAAGTAAACAATATGTATTAGAGTTTCACTATCAAAGATATATACTAAGTCTGTTTAGTACCGCTGATAGGAAACTCATGTTCTTTAAATATACACTTCAGCGAACACTGTACATCAGTGAGCCCTGAGCCTGTTCAGTCTCACTGATGATCGCTAATAACTTATGTTGTTTACTTATGATCCCTGAAGACAAGATTCACGTCAACTATGTTCTACGCTGAAGTCGAAGATCTAGCCAAAGAACCAGCGACTAAGTCTACTAGTGACCTGATGCGGATATCAGCGAAGCCAAGACTTGTCCACTCAACGTGAAGTTTCAAGTAGAAGACTTCAGCGAACGCTGAACTTTATCATTCGCTGATAAAGAATCATTTAGCGAACGCTGATCATGAAGCCTCCTCTACAAGTAACCTTTGTCTTATCCCCTTGCACGCCCTGTACGATTTTGTCAGAACGGACATCCCTTTTGTCCAGAATCGTACAACCAACTCTGATTCTGCACTGTTCATCATGCGACCACTAGGTTGTCTACTGAAGTCAAAACATGCAACCAACCAGAGGTTGCCACGTGTAAAGGTATACTGACATGCATTAAATGCATGCAGTATATAAAGGAAACCCTACTTCATTTTGATGAAGCTCAACCATTCCTCTCTCGCTGAACTTACTGTGTGAAAGAATACTCTCCTTAGTGTTCTTATTTTCTTAATCTCTATTTCTAGTGCAAGAATTCTTAGTGTTCTCATAGTTTGTTTAGATTAGGTTTATTCCTTAATCTTGTTCCACAACAAACTGTAAATTGTTTGATGCATATCAATAAACAATTTAGAAAGATAAAAATCGTGTGTTTGTCTCTGTTCAGCGAAAGCTCTCATTTCCGACACCACGGATCCAGAATCAAAACCATCAACATCAGGGGAAGAACTCTCAACGACGTTCCTATCATCGACATTCAGATTATCAGAGAGAATGGTCACAAGGTAACCATCTACACTTCGTGGCTTGATTAGCTTGGTTTCTCTGAATGGTTGGAGATGCGGATAGCTATTTAGCGGTCGCGTTCAAATTACAAATCCTTTGTAGAGAAAGCTCTGAACAGGAAGATCGACATGGTAACATCAGCCGTTGATATCCCTCCTCCTCCTCCAATTCAACATAGAAGGCCTGCTGCAAAGAAAAATACGAAACCCTCAGCTTCAGGTCCTCCTATACGAAATGAAACCGGCATCGATTTCTCACGAGAAGTTGTCCTTGGTCCTGATCCTGATCTATCAGCGCTCGATGTTTCCCTACCCTCTGGTGAAGACTTTATCCCTGGAAAGGTTGTCAGTGAACCGTATGGCATATTCTTCATTGACTGCACCGAACGCAAATGCTTTCAACGCATCTCTGAGCTATCCATCACTCCTATCGAACAGCTCAGAGATCTCATCTACTGGTGTGGATTCAGAGAAGAGAATGCCTGCTCGGACATTTCATGAAGCCCTTGATCTACAAAGAAGCCAAGAAAATAAGGGAACAAGGAGTGAAAGTCCCTGATTGGATGGTCCCTGAAACAAATACTCTTGATGAACTTCTTGCCAAGAATGAACCTGAATAGCTGATAGGATTCCTTTTGTAATTCTTCTATCTTTTACCAGCTTGTAACTTTTTGTACTTGTAAATTTTAATTCACTGTAATTTTCTTTTATTTCTATGTCATCATCAAATAGGGGGAGATTGTTGATCCAAACCCTCAGTGATTTGATAATGACCCTGAGAAACACTTAGTGAAAATTGTAAGTAAACAATATGTATTAGAGTTTCACTATCAAAGATATATACTAAGTCTGTTTAGTACCGCTGATAGGAAACTCATGTTCTTTAAATATACACTTCAGCGAACACTGTACATCAGTGAGCCCTAAGCCTGTTCAGTCTCACTGATGATCGCTAATAACTTATGTTGTTTACTTATGATCCCTGAAGACAAGATTCACGTCAACTATGTTCTACGCTGAAGTCGAAGATCTAGCCAAAGAACCAGCGACTAAGTCTACTAGTGACCTGATGCGGATATCAGCGAAGCCAAGACTTGTCCACTCAACGTGAAGTTTCAAGTAGAAGACTTCAGCGAACGCTGAACTTTATCATTCGCTGATAAAGAATCATTTAGCGAACGCTGATCATGAAGCCTCCTCTACAAGTAACCTTTGTCTTATCCCCTTGCACGCCCTGTACGATTTTGTCAGAACGGACATCCCTTTTGTCCAGAATCGTACAACCAACTCTGATTCTGCACTGTTCATCATGCGACCACTAGGTTGTCAACTGAAGTCAAAACATGCAACCAACCAGAGGTTGCCACGTGTAAAGGTATACTGACATGCATTAAATGCATGCAGTATATAAAGGAAACCCTACTTCATTTTGATGAAGCTCAACCATTCCTCTCTCGCTGAACTTACTGTGTGAAAGAATACTCTCCTTAGTGTTCTTATTTTCTTAATCTCTATTTCTAGTGCAAGAATTCTTAGTGTTCTCATAGTTTGTTTAGATTAGGTTTATTCCTTAATCTTGTTCCACAACAAACTGTAAATTGTTTGATGCATATCAATAAACAATTTAGAAAGATAAAAATCGTGTGTTTGTCTCTGTTCAGCGAAAGCTCTCATTTCCGACACCACGGATCCAGAATCAAAACCATCAACATCAGGGGAAGAACTCTCAACGACGTTCCTATCATCGACATTCAGATTATCACAGAGAATGGTCACAAGGTAACCATCTACACTTCGTGGCTTGATTAGCTTGGTTTCTCTGAATGGTTGGAGATGCGGATAGCTATTTAGCGGTCGCGTTCAAATTACAAATCCTTTGTAGAGAAAGCTCTGAACAGGAAGATCGACATGGTAACATCAGCCGTTGATATCCCTCCTCCTCCTCCAATTCAACATAGAAGGCCTGCTGCAAAGAAAAATACGAAACCCTCAGCTTCAGGTCCTCCTATACGAAATGAAACCGGCATCGATTTCTCACGAGAAGTTGTCCTTGTTGATCCAAACCCTCAGTGATTTGATAATGACCCTATCTTAAATACTTAGTGAAAATTGTAAGTAAACAATATGTATCAGAGTTTCACTATCGCTGATAAGTACTAAGATCTTACAGTACTGCTGATAGGAACTCTCGCACTTTTAGATTAAACATTCAGCGAACACTGTTCACCATATCGCTGAGTCTGTTCAGTCCTTATGGTGATCGCTGATAAGTTAGTTGTTTACTTATGATCCCTGAAGACAAGATTCACGTCAACAAAGGTTCTACGCTGAAGTCGAAGATCAAGCTCAAGAACCAGCGACAAGTCTCCTAATGAACTGATGCGGATCAGCGAAGACTCAGATTTGTCCACTCAACGTGAAGTATCAAGTACAAGACTTCAGCTATCGCTGAACTTTATCATCTGCTGAATAGTAAATGATAATCGCTGAATCAACGAAAGCTGATCATGAAGTCCTCCGTACAAAGTACTTTTGTCTTAACCTCCCTTGCACGCCACCGTACGAAATGTCAGAAAAGAACCTCCGAAAATCTGAAATCGTTCAACCACTCTGATACTACACTGTTCATTCATGCGGCTACTAAGGTTGTCAACAAAGGTCAATGACATGCAACCAATCCACTGATGACACGTGTAAAGTGTATACTGAATTGCATTAAATGCATGCAGTATATAAAGAGATGAACTCACTTCATTTGAAGTAACTTGCTAACTCTGGACAAGTTCAAATCTCTCAAGATAGGATTTTATTAGTAATCTCCTTATCTTTCTTAGTGCAAGAAAACCTTAGTGTTCCAACTTGTTTAGATTTAGGTTTATCCTTAATCTTGTTTCCGCAACAAGCTGTAAATTGTTAATGATTTATCAATAAACAATTTAGAAAAGTAAAATAGTGTGTTTGTATTCAACCCCCCCCCCCCCCCCCCCCCTTCTACAAACTTGTTTAAGCCTTTCGGGACCAACAAGTGGTATCAGAGCAGATTTGTTTAATCTCATAAACAAGATCTAATCTAAGATATTTCTCTTCCTTGCTATTATCTGAAAATGGCCAACTCAAACACAAACACTCACTATATCGACAATGGTTCTCTTGCAAAACCCCCTAGATTTTCCAGAGACAACTTCAACTTATGGAAAAATAGGATGACACTCTTCTTAGAAGGTGTAGACCCTACTATACCTTACTATCTTGAAAACGGTCCACACATCCCTGTAACGATTGATCCTGCCGTTCCAGCCACTGCAACTAGAGCTGCTATTCCAGAAAGGCTGATTCCAAAGGAAATCCATCATTGGACCGATGAAGACAAGAAGAAAGTGGCTATAGATACAAAAGCCAGATCCATAGTATCCATGGCCCTTCCTGACGAAGTCTACCATTCCGTCATGAACCTGAAATCCTCAAAAGCCATGTGGGACACAATATGTGTTCAGTATGAAGGAACGTCTGAAGTCCAGGATTCAAGAAAGATCAACCTGGTAAGACAATACGAAAGTTTCATCTCTGGTAAGAATGAAACTCTCTCTGAAGTACATCAACGTTTTAATTGCTTAATTATAGATCTTAAAACGGTTGGTAAGGAATATTCTAACTTTGAAGTTCTGACAAAGTTTTTAGAATGTTTACCTGAAAGCTGGGACAATTATTCCATGTGTCTCAAGCTGTCAAAAGATCTAAGATCAATGACACTTGCTACCTTATATGGCACATTGCTGAATCATGAGCAATCTAGCCATCTTAAGAAGAATCTTGTAAAAGATTCCAAAAGCACCCCTGTTGCTTTAATCTCAGAGGAACCTTCTACTCAGCGACCCGTGGTCACTATCACTGAGTTAGAAAGTAACTCTGAAAGATCATCAGATTCTGATTCTTCAGATGATGAATCCTTGGCTCTCCTAACTAAAAAGTTCAGGAGATTCGCCAAGAAGAAAATGTTTAGAAAGAACAAAACTCTTTCTATAGCTGACAAGCCTAAGTCATCAGCTTTTGTTGATAAGGCTACTGCTACTTGTTTTAACTGCGAAAAGACAGGTCATTTCGCTAACGAGTGCAGGTCAAAGAAAATCATGAGACCTTCAGCCTTTACAAAGAAATCCTTTGTTCCAAGGAATAAAGACGACAAATACTTAAAGCTGAAGGAGAAGTATGCAAAGCTGAAAAGCTTTAAGAAGAAGGGAAAAGGCCTAATGGCTGACTATGATTGGGCTGCTTCTGATGAAGAAGCCTCATCATCTGATTCTGAAGATGATGAAGCAAATCAATGTCTCATGGCCAAGATTGAAGAAGAGGAAGAAAGTTCAAACATTCCCTCCACTTCAACATCTGCCATTCAGGTATCACCCTCCTTCTTTACCAATATTGTAAATATTGATGAAGCTGATAGTCTCCGTAAAATCGAACTACTAACTAGAAGTTTATACGAAGCCATGAATGACAAAGCTGTGGTAGAAAACCAAAATCTTGATCTCGCTGAAAAGCTTAAAAATTGCCACCTTCAAATAGAAAAGCTTTCTAAATTTGAAGAAGATTTTAAAGATCAAGTCCATTTAAATCAGCTAGTCAAAATTGAACGAGCGGAAGCTATCGCTGCATTAAAAGCTGAACAAGCTACTGTTGAAGGATGGTGTAATTCTTCAACAAAGATCACTGAGATAATTAAGGCTCAGATTCCTCTGAGTGATAAACGTGGTCTGGGTTATAAATATGATACTCCAATACCAACCACTGAACGTTCAATGCTTAAATTTGGAACGTTCGTATCCTCAGTAGCTGACACTTCTTCATCTCAGTACTCCTCGTCGATTACACCAATCCCTGAGGAAACTCCTACCTCCTCAAAAGGTAAGGAGAAAATGGTTTATTCAAAACCTACCTCTGTCTCTAAAGATAAAGGTAAAGGAATTGTAATTTATCAAAATCCTCAGAAGGGTACTTTAGTACCTAAGCTGAATGCTTCCAAAGCCTTAGTGATTCATTCATCTGGTTCTAGAAATCAGACCTCTGGATCAGTTCAGCGACCTACTCCTAGACTCAGAGTAGATATCCTTGGTAAGAAATCTGAAGAACTGAATGTTCGTCCTATTTCAAAAACCAATAGTGTACTTGGTGCTGGCACTTCTAATTCCAAATTAAAAGCTCAGCACACAAGTGGTCCTAGAACTAATTTTAGTTATAGGAAATGTTATCACTGTGGACTTACCGATCATATTGCAAGTAAGTGTCCCACAGCCACCAAAGCTGATAAGATAGCTAAGGTGAAGATAGCACCAAAGAAGACCAAACCAGTTGCAAGTCAGGTCAAGGTGACTCCTACCGCTGAGGTCAAGAAATTGACCAAAGTGAAGAAAGACAAAGCTGAATCTTCAAATGCTGCGAAGACTGCTGAACCCATTCCAACCACTTCCACTGACAAACGCGTATACATGGTGAAGTGGGTACCCAAGCAAAACTAATCTTCCTTTGTATTGCAGGTAAAGAAGGGTATATGGTATCTCGATAGCGGATGCTCTAGACACATGACTGGAAAGAAAAGCCTGCTCGCTGAATACAAGGAAGAGAAGGGTCCCTCTGTGACTTTCGGTGGAAATGGAAAAGGACACACCCGAGGGTATGGTGTACTTTCAAATGGTACAACATCCTTCAGAAGAGTCGCATATGTTGAAGGGCTGAAGCATAATCTTCTGAGCATCAGTCAGCTTTGCGACATGGATAACAAAGTGATTTTCACCAAGGAATCCTGCTTTGTCTCTGACAAAAAGGAGAAGATAGCTCTCAGCGGTTATCGTTTGGAAAATGTTTACGTTATAAACATGGACTCAACAACCACTGAGAACTCCTGTTTCTTCTCAAAGGCATCTTCTGATGTCAACTGGCTATGGCACAAGAGGCTTTCACATCTCAACTTCAAGACACTGAATACTCTTTCATCCAAAGAGTTAGTCACTGGTCTACCTCAACATTCATACGCCAAAGAATCCTTATGTTCAGCGTGTGAAAAAGGGAAGCAGACCAAGGCAAGCTTTAAGTCCAAGCAAGTTTCCTCAGTGTCATCTCCTCTTCAACTACTCCATATGGATTTGTTTGGCCCCGTTAACAAACAATCCATCGCTGGAAAGAAATATACGCTGGTCATAGTTGATGAATTCTCTCGTTATACATGGGTAATGTTTCTCCGTTCTAAGAGTGACACCCCTGAAGAACTCATCACCTTTGTTCGGAAGATGGAAACTCTGAACAATATGACTGTTCGCTCAATAAGGAGTGATCATGGAACTGAATTCAAAAACAGTTCTCTTGATTCCTTCCTTGAGAGCAAGGGTATTTCTCACAACTTTTCGTCAGTGAGAACACCACAACAAAACGGAGTCGCTGAAAGAAGAAATAGAACAATTATTGAAGCTGCACGTTCAATGCTCAGCGATTCTCACCTGCCTACTCAGTTTTGGGCAGAAGCTGTCAACACGGCTTGTTTTACGCAAAACAGGTCGCTGATAGTCAAAAGATTCAAAAAGACAGCCTATGAACTTTTTCATGGGAGAAAGCCTTCAATCAGCTTTCTTCACATCTTTGGTTGTCAGTGTTTCATACTGAACAACAGAGATGCCCTTGGAAAGTTTGATCCTAAGGCTGATGATGGAATCTTTCTTGGATACTCCTCAGTTTCCAAAGCCTTCAGAGTCTTCAACCGAAGAAGACAAACTGTAGAAGAAACTATTCACGTCACGTTTGACGAATCCCGTTCAGCGAACTCTAAACCGAACGCTGATACAGAAGAACTGAATCAATGGATGTTTTCTCATCTTTGTGATTCAGAAGATGTTCCCACTACTCATACTCATACAACTGAAAATGATGGTCCTACTATCATTCCCAATATGCAGAATAGTGAAGCTGAAACATCTTGGGTCTCAGCTGTTCCTATAAATACTATACCCGCAGTTGATCCAAATGTCTCAGAAATTCTATCTATTTCTCAGCAATCAGTGAATGAAGTGACAAATGCAAGCATTCCTCTCTTAGCTGATTATCCAGAAGTAGCTGAAGCCTCATCTTCAGTTTCTCCAGTTCAGACTGAGTCAGCGACGCATGCTCCGGCTCAGCGATGGACTGTAAATCACCCAATCGATCAAATTCTTGGTGATCCCAACGCTGGTATTCAGACTCGTAGAAGTGCAGGTAATATTTGTTTATTTGTTAACTTTATTTCTCTAACTGAACCAAAGAAAATAGATGATGCCCTCAGAGATCCAAACTGGGTCAGCGCTATGCAAGAAGAGCTGACTGAATTCGAAAGAAACAAAGTTTGGAAACTTGTTCGGAGACCAACTGACAAAACAGTGATAGGCACTAAGTGGGTCTATCGAAACAAGTTGGACGAACATGGTACTGTAACTCGCAACAAAGCTCGTCTTGTTGCTCAGGGATACAGACAAGAGGAAGGTATAGATTATGACGAAACCTTTGCTCCTGTAGCAAGACTTGAATCTATTCGTCTTTTCTTAGCATATGTTGTACACAAAAACTTCACTGTACATCAAATGGATGTTAAGTCAGCGTTTCTAAATGGAAAGCTGAATGAAGAAGTTTATGTGGAACAACCTCCAGGATTCTCAGATCCTAAGCGTCCAGGTTATGTTTATAAGCTGGATAAGGCACTTTATGGCTTGAAGCAAGCTCCTCGTGCATGGTATGACACTCTTTCTACTTATCTCCACCTTGAAAAATTTGAGAGAGGTAAGATTGACAAACCTTTGTTTTTTAGAAAAATAAAAGGTCATATCATTTTAGTTCAAATATATGTTGATGACATTATATTTGGTTCTACTAACCCTGAGCTTTGTACTCGTTTCGCTGATAGAATGAAAGATGAGTATAAAATGAGTATGATGGGTGAACTAACATATTTCCTTGGTCTTCAGATTAAGCAAACTGAAAAAGGAACTTTTATAAATCAGGGAAAGTATGTTAAAGATATGCTGAAAAAATCCGACTTAACTGAAAGTTCAGCTATGAAAACCCCTATGGCACCACCGCTGATACTTGATAAGGACACAAAGGGTGTTCCTGTCAATGTCACGCTGTACCGTGGGATGATCGGCTCACTACTGTATCTTACAGCTAGCCGACCCGATATTATGTTTGCAACATGTCTGTGCGCACGATATCAAGCTGAACCTAAGATATCTCATATGAAAGCTGTAAAGCGAATCTTTCGATATCTTAAGGGTACAGCGAATCTAGGTCTTTGGTATCCCAAAGATTCAGGATTCGATCTAACCGCCTATTCAGACAGTGATTTTGCAGGTTGCAAAATGGTTAGGAAAAGCACCACAGGAGGATGTCAGCTCCTGGGTGGAAAGCTGGTAAGTTGGACAAGTAAGAAGCAAAACTCGGTGTCCACTTCCACAGCTGAAGCTGAGTATGTAGCCGCTGGAAGCTGCTGTTCTCAAGTCTTATGGATGAGAAATCAACTACTAGACTATGATCTTCAGCTCTCCAAAATTCCAATCTATTGCGACAGCACAAGTGCCATCGCTATAGCAAACAATCCAGTGCTACACTCAAAGACAAAACACATAGAAATCAGATATCATTTTATCAGAGATCATGTGATGAATGGTGATATAGAACTTCATTTTATCCCAACTGATTATCAGTTAGCTGATTTGTTTACCAAACCTCTTGATGAGACAAGATTCAACTTTCTCATCAGCGAGCTTGGAATGCTGAACTTTGAAGGATAAATCTTCAGCGGTTCACATTTAATCAGCGATACGTTTATACATTCTTGTATAGGCTCCGGATAAAATAAACTTGTACAATCCATTTCATCATCTTCTCTCTGAATAAATTGGGTTAAACTGATATCAAGGTATGTTTTCTCTGACAAAACGCATGAAAATGCAAGATTTCAAATTCTTTCATCGCTGAATAATATTTTGAAATTTCTTAAAACCCTCACTGATATTTCTATTCAGTGCTTCATATTTTCCAAAGAGTCCCTGAGTTTTTCTTTCAAACCCTCAGAGACAACGAAAGAATGTGAAAGGACAGTTGTGACGTCATTGCAACGGATAACACCAGGCACGCTCTTTTTCTGACACACGTTTGCACGTTTCGTTGTCTATCCAATCAAATGCAAACACGTGTCCGTGTCATGATGAAAAACTTTCCCGCTCAAGTTTTTCTCTCTCTACTCTCTTCCTATATAAACACTCTCAAAGTTTATATTTGTCTTTTATGCGAGTCAATCTTTCTCCGCAAGAAAAGAACACTGTTGCATTTTGTGCTCTCAATCTTCAAGAACTGTTCATCATCTTCTTCATCAAACTCAAGGTTAATATGTTCTTGTCTATTATCAAATGCAAATAACTTGTTTTCGTTCTTATCATTGTTTTACACAAGATCAAACAAAAGAACTCAAAAATAAAATCATTTTCTTTCATGGTTTTATAAACACAACCATTTCATGGTTGTTCTTCAAGTTTTAAATCTAAAATCTTAAACTTGTTCTTCTTTCGTATCCATTTTTTTTAAACTGGAATACAAGGCTTATAGGTGTTATATTCGTTTTTTTAAAACAAGAAAAACCCTAATCTTCATTAAGACTTTTTTGTCTGAATGAAATGGACAAAATTCGAAAAATCTTAATGGAAATTTTCTTTCCACATTAAGATATTTCTTATTTGTTAACATCTTTGGTTGAACTGATAATACAGTGAAATGGCAACTTCAAAGCTGAATGTTACCGCTGAGTCCATCTCCGCTGATTCTGAGGAACTGGAAATCACCAAAGCTCCTCAGGTTAAGTTTGAGCTGGATCAACTAGACTGGACAAAGGCAAACAACCTTTCAGCGCTTCTCGAGTTTCCTCCTCGGAAGCAGGTATCCCATCTAGACGACGCTGTAAATTTTTTGAAGAATAGCCCCATCTACACAGCACTGACAATCACACCTCCTGCCAGTCAGCGTCTATTATCCCAATTCTGGTACTCTGCCAGACACACCAACCTACCCTCAGCCAAAGATCCATCTAAAACCATCGACTGCATACTCAGCGATACTGAGTATGGCACCATCAAGATAACCGCCGCAATAATCCGCAAAGCTCTGAAATTCCCTAACGCTACCTCAGAAAATCCTTTCATTCCATTTCCTGACCACAAGAAGCACGCTGACAGGGAAGAAATCATTGCTTTCCTTGATGCGATGGGTTACATCTGGAAGACTGGAAGAGACAAGCTACCTGAGAAGAAGCTGACGCTGATAAAGAAATCCAAGATGCCCAGCGAGATGAACTTCATCTTCGCTCACCTGATCAGCTGCATGACAGCGAAATCCGGATCTTCTGATCAAGCCGCTCAACCTCAGCAGGCCATGGGTTACGCACTGCTGAAAGGTCTCAACATTGACTGGGCCTCCATCATCTATGAAGACCTCATTCAACGTGTTGATTCTGCCGCTGACCGACCATCATGGGTTCCTTACCCGCGATTCATCAGCGCCATCTTTCAATATGGCCTGAAGGACAGCTATCCTGAAGAGGGTGATCTGAAACTCTCTCAGATTGGCCCTAAAGTTCTCGACTTCAAGCCTGTCGCCAACGAGGTACGTCTCTCTACCCTTCTCACTCTACTTAATTCTCCGCTTTCTGTGGCTCCTTCAGCGACTATACCCCTCGCTGATTCCCAGGCCACAAAATCCATTCCTTCTAAGAAAAGGAAACAATCTCTTACCCCTCTTGATTCCAAAAGGATCAAGAAAACCAAGGAGCAACCCCAGCAATTGCATGCTGAAGACTCCTCAGCTCATTCTGAAGAGCTGAAGGAAAGTTCCGTGGTACGCTCTGCCACACCAATTCAAGCCATCCCTTCTAAACCTACTTCAGCGTCCTTAAACGCTGAGGTTAGAACTTTGGAATCTACCCAACCTTCGTCAGTCTCTCAAAAGACTGATGAAGTACTTCTCAGCGAATCCAACGCTGAACTTGAAACCCAACCCCAATTCTTATCCTTCGCTCCTCCCTCTACTTCTTTGGACACTCCTCCAGTCAAAACTGGAGATGCCATCATTCAAGAAGCCGTTGAAGCTTCTCAGCGAATGACGAAGAAAGGACCTGCAGAGATCTCCATCCCTCACGGAACTTTTGAGGGAGATATGGAACACTATGGAGGGACTCGAAACTTTGATGAGTTCGTCAACGCTCCTGCAGGTACAGATCCCACCTTAAACACTGTAACTAAACCTGAAACTTCTGAGCTTTCCTTTGTTCACAAGTACTTATATGTTACAGGTCCTTATTTGGGAGACATCAACCAGTCTCTGAAGTCTATGGAGATGAAACTTACGGATCTCACCACCGGTCTATCAAATAACTCTACAGCTGTAACAAACGCTGGAGAGAATCTGGCGAAGCTGACTACTGTGGTGGAAAAGAAGGCCTCCTCTGATGACATCAAAGACCTTGATAAAACTCTCGCCGACTTTGCCAAAGTGCTCTCCGACATCTACACTGACTACACCAACCTCAAATCATCAGTTTCCACCATTTCCAGCGAGGTTACAACGCTGAAGAAATCGGTTGGTACACTCGAAGGTGATATGTCAGTGGTCAAGACCGACTTGGGCTCAGTGAAGACCGATCTTAGTTCTGTCAAGACAATGATCGAGGCGCTGGTGAACAAGGCAAATAATCCAGCTCCTGCTCCGGCCCCTGCACCTGTTTTGGACTCATTCACCGCAGAGGATCGCCAAGAGCTGAAGAAAATCACGCCTGCTATTTCTGGCCTAGAAGACAGAATAGCTAAGCTTGAAGGTTGTGTGAAAGTCTCTGGCCCAGAAGACAGAGACAACACGAATGCTGAATCTACCCATTCCTCCCCCGCCCATCATGAGAAAGAGGGGGAGAAGAGCGCTGAACAGGAGAAGAGCGCTGAAGATCAAAATAAGAGCGCTGAAGACCTTTCCCATGATGAATCTATCAGGGGAGAGGGTAATGAAGATCGGATTACTGGACCTCAGGGAGATGAAAACCCTGAGGGAACCGAGAACCTCGCCTCTGTATCTGAGGGGGAGCAACTCGAAGAAGATGCTGAGGAATCCGAAGCAGAAGAAGACGAAGACTTCGACATCCCTGAAGCTGAACCATCCTCCTCTCCAAGGAACGATGATGATGATGATGATGAAGATGACGATGATTTCTTTGTTGTCAAACCTGCTCCTCGAACCAAAGCTCTTAAAGGTATTTCAATAAAAGAACCTTCAGGGGAGAAGACAAAGACAAAGCACTCAGCCTCTGGCGCTGAGAAAAGCAAAGACAAAGGCATCGCTGAAGATGATAATCTGGCGATCCTACTTGCAAAGCCGATTTGTTAGGTATGCTAAACTTATTTTTCCTTCCCTGATCATCTCTGAAAAATCAGTTATCCATTCCACAAACACCATACACATCCACATTTTTTTTCTATCTTTTCTACCCAAGTTCTTCTACCCAGTTCTTATTTGTAAGATCGCTGCGTTTCAGCTAGTCCTCTCCCCTGTTTGAGGATATCGCTGAAAGATCTTCTATTGCGACTTCACCAATAATTCCAGCTACCGCTGAAGACATAATCCCAGTCTTAGATTTAATCTCTGAGACTGATGAATCAGAAGAACAACCTCTCTCGCACAGAAACAGACCCTCCTCAGTTCCTCAAAAGAGGAGAGAAGAAATGATAAAGCGATTCGAGGATCAGCGAATCATCCTAAGGCGCGATCAACTACCTTCAGTTCCTCCTAAGTTCAGAATTTCAAAAGCTGAATACCAGGATCATCTCAGAGCTGAACGCCTCATCGCTGAAAGGAAGGAAGCTGAAGATAAAGACAGAGAATACGCCATCAAGCTCACTCAAGAATCTGTCAAAGACCCCAAGCTGAAGCGTATTCCCATTCAAATCCAACGAAAGCTTTGGGAACAAGCCCAGAAGATCGTGGAAAAGAAAGCTGAAGTTTCTCAGACCACCCTGATCTGGTGTAAAGAGAAAATCCACTTCAGATATCGTCCAGCGAAGATCAACAAGGTATTCATCTCTGGAAGAACCTCCATCGGAGTACCTATTGTTGACATCAAACTGTTCAGAGAAGATGACTCATCTGAAACCTTTCGTGCTGACACTGTAAAAAGGTATGGTCTCTCTGAATGGCTGGAGATGAGGTTAGCTATCCAACCATCAAAATCTAAGTACAAGGATCATTTCGAAAAGCTGATAAACAGACAGATCGATTTGATATCTTCTTGTGTGGATATTCCTCCTGTTCCTGATCTAAAGCCGAAAAGAAAAAAGGGCTCTCCAAGGAAGAAACGTCAAGATTCAAACTCAGGTCCTGTCATACGAAATGAAACTGGAATTGGTTTCTCTCGCGCTGAAGTACTTGGTCCTGATCCTGATCTATCTGCCCTTGACATCTCTTTGCCACCATGTGAACTTTTCGTCCCTGGTAAAGTCATCAGTAATCCTTATGGAATATTCTTTCTTGACTACGACGGACGTAAATGCTTTCAACGGATCGCTGAGCTTCCAATCACTCCAATCGAACAGCTCAAAGATCTCATCTACTGGTGCGACTTCAGAAAAGACATTCAGGCACGACACCTAAAACCCTTGATTTTTGAAGCTGCTCTGAAGCTAAAGAATAAAGGAGAAAAGGTTCCTGACTGGATGATTCCAACTGAAAAAACAACCCTTGATGAACTTCTCATTAAGGAAGAACCCTTTGAAGGCTGACAACAATCACCTTTTTTCTCTATTGTATCAGTCATCCTTCAGTACTTGTAATTTATTTCGCTTGTACTTGTAATCTTTCTTATTCATATTGTAACCTGATTCAAAGATTTAAAGAAAGATTTCAGCGAATGTACTTTACTCCATCAGTACTGAAAAGATTCCAGAAAACAGTAAAAGGGACAAATATTTTATGAGTTCTTTTTATCCTTGTGTTTTCATTAAATAGCAATTTTCTCTGTTGCTATGTCATAATCAAATAGGGGGAGATTGTTGATCCAAACCCTCAGTGATTTGATAATGACCCTATCTTAAATACTTAGTGAAAATTGTAAGTAAACAATATGTATCAGAGTTTCACTATCGCTGATAAGTACTAAGATCTTACAGTACCGCTGATAGGAACTCTCGCACTTTTAGATTAAACATTCAGCGAACACTGTTCACCATATCGCTGAGTCTGTTCAGTCCTTATGGTGATCGCTGATAAGTTAGTTGTTTACTTATGATCCCTGAAGACAAGATTCACGTCAACAAAGGTTCTACGCTGAAGTCGAAGATCAAGCTCAAGAACCAGCGACAAGTCTCCTAATGAACTGATGCGGATCAGCGAAGACTCAGATTTGTCCACTCAACGTGAAGTATCAAGTACAAGACTTCAGCTATCGCTGAACTTTATCATCTGCTGAATAGTAAATGATAATCGCTGAATCAACGAAAGCTGATCATGAAGTCCTCCGTACAAAGTACTTTTGTCTTAACCTCCCTTGCACGCCACCGTACGAAATGTCAGAAAAGAACCTCCGAAAATCTGAAATCGTTCAACCACTCTGATACTACACTGTTCATTCATGCGGCTACTAAGGTTGTCAACAAAGGTCAATGACATGCAACCAATCCACTGATGACACGTGTAAAGTGTATACTGAATTGCATTAAATGCATGCAGTATATAAAGAGATGAACTCACTTCATTTGAAGTAACTTGCTAACTCTGGACAAGTTCAAATCTCTCAAGATAGGATTTTATTAGTAATCTCCTTATCTTTCTTAGTGCAAGAAAACCTTAGTGTTCCAACTTGTTTAGATTTAGGTTTATCCTTAATCTTGTTTCCGCAACAAGCTGTAAATTGTTAATGATTTATCAATAAACAATTTAGAAAAGTAAAATAGTGTGTTTGTATTCAACCCCCCCCCCCCCCCTTCTACAAACTTGTTTAAGCCTTTCGGGACCAACAGTCCTTGGTCCTGGTCCTGATCCTGATCTACCAGCGCTCGATGTTTCCCTACCCTCTGGTGAAGACTTTATCCCTGGAAAGGTTGTCAGCGAACCGTATGGCATATTCTTCATTGACTGCACCGAACGCAAATGCTTTCAACGCATCTCTGAGCTATCCATCACTCCTATCGAACAACTCAGAGATCTCATCTACTGGTGTGGATTCAGAGAAGAGAATGCCTGCTCGGACATTTCATGAAGCCCTTGATCTACAAAGAAGCCAAGAAAAGAAGGGAACAAGGAGTGAAAGTCCCTGATTGGATGGTCCCTGAAACAAATACTCTTGATGAACTTCTTGCCAAGAATGAACCTGAATAGCTGATAGGATTCCTTTTGTAATTCTTCTATCTTTTACCAGCTTGTAACTTTTTGTACTTGTAAATTTTAATTCACTGTAATTTTCTTTTATTTCTATGTCATCATCAAATAGGGGGAGATTGTTGATCCAAACCCTCAGTGATTTGATAATGACCCTGAGAAACACTTAGTGAAAATTGTAAGTAAACAATATGTATTAGAGTTTCACTATCAAAGATATATACTAAGTCTGTTTAGTACCGCTGATAGGAAACTCATGTTCTTTAAATATACACTTCAGCGAACACTGTACATCAGTGAGCCCTGAGCCTGTTCAGTCTCACTGAAGATCGCTAATAACTTATGTTGTTTACTTATGATCCCTGAAGACAAGATTCACGTCAACTATGTTCTACGCTGAAGTCGAAGATCTAGCCAAAGAACCAGCGACTAAGTCTACTAGTGACCTGATGCGGATATCAGCGAAGCCAAGACTTGTCCACTCAACGTGAAGTTTCAAGTAGAAGACTTCAGCGAACGCTGAACTTTATCATTCGCTGATAAAGAATCATTTAGCGAACGCTGATCATGAAGCCTCCTCTACAAGTAACCTTTGTCTTATCCCCTTGCACGCCCTGTACGATTTTGTCAGAACGGACATCCCTTTTGTCTAGAATCGTACAACCAACTCTGATTCTGCACTGTTCATCATGCGACCACTAGGTTGTCTACTGAAGTCAAAACATGCAACCAACCAGAGGTTGCCACGTGTAAAGGTATACTGACATGCATTAAATGCATGCAGTATATAAAGGAAACCCTACTTCATTTTGATGAAGCTCAACCATTCCTCTCTCGCTGAACTTACTGTGTGAAAGAATACTCTCCTTAGTGTTCTTATTTTCTTAATCTCTATTTCTAGTGCAAGAATTCTTAGTGTTCTCATAGTTTGTTTAGATTAGGTTTATTCCTTAATCTTGTTCCACAACAAACTGTAAATTGTTTGATGCATATCAATAAACAATTTAGAAAGATAAAAATCGTGTGTTTGTCTCTGTTCAGTGAAAGCTCTCATTTCCGACACCACGGATCCAGAATCAAAACCATCAACATCAGGGGAAGAACTCTCAACGACGTTCCTATCATCGACATTCAGATTATCAGAGAGAATGGTCACAAGGTAACCATCTACACTTCGTGGCTTGATTAGCTTGTTTTCTCTGAATGGTTGGAGATGCGGATAGCTATTTAGCGGTCGCGTTCAAATTACAAATCCTTTGTAGAGAAAGCTCTGAACAGGAAGATCGACATGGTAACATCATCCGTTGATATCCCTCCTCCTCCTCCTCCAATTCAACATAGAAGGCCTGCTGCAAAGAAAAAGACGAAACCCTCAGCTTCAGGTCCTCCTATACGAAATGAAACCGGCATCGATTAGAAAAGGTTTAGAACCCTATTTCTAGAGAAGGTTTAGAACCCTATTTCTAGAGAAGTAGAAGTCGTCTTGTTGAGCCTGTTCAACAAGATTGAGGTTTGGTTGTAATCTTGTGAGTTGAAGTATTGAAAACAAACAGATTGTGTTTTCTGATTAGTTGTTCATCGAGTGTGTTTGAATTAAAGTTCTATTCCGCAAGATTCTTTAATTCTGATTTCTAAGTATAATTATTCTTGTTTGGAATTGATCCTGACAAGTGGTATCAGAGCTTGGTTTCTTAGAAATCTACAATCATTATGGACAACACAGTCGAATCAAACAGTACTCTTGTTTCAAAGGTTCCCATGCTCAGGCCTAATGAGCTTGACATGTGGAAGATTAGAATCAAGCAGTATATTTTGCTTACTGATTATTCCATCTGGGATATTATAGAGAATGGTCCATGTGCTGAAGGAAAAGTTGGACCAGATGGCAAAAGACCCCCTCCAAAGACTGATGCAGAAAGAAAGGTTAGACAAACAGAGATGAAAGCCTTAAGCACTCTGCTCTTGGCTATTCCCAATGAGTATCAGCACCAATTTCATCACTGCACTGATGCTCAAATTTTATGGAATGCATTGGAAAAGAGATTCACTGGTACCAAGAGCACCAAGAGGAACCAGAAGGCAATTCCTAAGCAACAATATGAAAATTTTACTTCTACAAAGAATGAGTCTATGACTCAAACTTTTGATAGATTTAATAAGTTGATTGGAGAATTGGCTACAGGTGGAGTTCATATGGAGGCTGGTGATGTCAACAGGAAGTTTTTAAGATCATTAGGTGAGGAATTGACAATGTATACTGTGTCTTTCAGACAGAATGACCAGTTAGAAGATAAAGAGCTTGATGATCTTTACAATGATCTTAGGGTATTTGAAGCAGAGGTTGAAGCCAAGAAGAAGCCCTCAGGATATGTGTATAATGTTGCACTCCTATCAGCATCAACTGATTCTACTGCTAACCCTGAATCAGTTAGTACTGCTGGTGGAGTCAATCAGGAGAAGGCCAATGATTCTGTACTAGAAGCTTTATTTTCTAGTCATGTTAACTCCTCATTAATTAATGGTGACTTAGAACAGATTAATGCTGATGATCTTGAGGAGATGGATATCAAGTGGCAGATGTCTATGCTTTCTATGAGGGTGAAGAAGTTTATAAAGAGGACTGGGAGAAACAACTTTTCCCAAAGAAGAGAAGATGGTGCTGGGTTTGACAAGTCTAAGGTGGAATGTTACAAGTGTCATAAGATGGGACACTTTGCCAGAGAATGCAGAGGTGGAGTATCTCAAAACAACCATCAACAAGCTCAGACTGGAAGCTTCAACCAGAACAGAAACTCTGTTCAAGCCCTTGTTTCTCAACAAGGAATGGGATTTGATTGGAGTGATCAAGCAGAAGAGGCAATTCAGAATCATGCACTCATGGCAGAAGTCTCAGATCTTCCTACCGAGGTAAAATCTAATCTCTGTTCTCAAGCTTGTATAGACACTGTGAAAAGGTATAGAGATCACAACCAGGGAATGTGTGATGACCTTAAGAGATTTGAAAAGGATAGAAGAGATTATGTAGTGATTGTTGAGAGGTTTGAAGAACAAATTAAGGCTTTTCAAGCCAATGAACTTCAACACTCATATGATACAAACTACTGGAAGTGGGAAAAGAATGGTCTGGAGTTCCAACTGAAAGAATCTAGGGAGGAATGTGAGAAATTAAAAGGAGAACTTGAGAAAGTAAAACTTGATGTTGAAAAGTTTTCATGTGCTTCTAAAGTCATGGACACCATAATTAATGCTCAAATCCACAGTAAGATGAAACCCGGCATAGGGTACAATGCCACACCCCCACCCTACAACAACACATACATCCCTCCTAGGTCAGACCTGTTAGAAACCATGGATAGGAAGGATTTACCTGAAGGAGCTACTAAAGTAGATCCATTAGATGAAATTGTTGTTGAGGATAAAACTGAAAAAGAAGAGTCTAAGAAAAGGAACAAGAATGTCAGTGGTGAGATCCCCTTAGAGAATTACATCAAGACTAATGAGGAAGGTGGAAGTCCCTGGGATAAGAACAATGAGATGAAAAGATCTGAAAAAGGAAAGGGAGTTCATTATACACAGACCACTGTTGTGAATTCCAATACTTGTGAACATTGTTCTTGCAAAAATTCTCAAAAGAATGAGCCCCAAAAACATGATAAAAAGAGGGGAAATCAAAGAAACTGGAATAATCAGTGGGCTCAAAAACAAGGAGTTGATCTGCAAAGGATTAACAGACCAAAACCTTGTTTTATCTGTGGCAAATTGAATCACCTTGCCAAACACTGTTATTTCAATCCTATTAACCAAAGGATAAATTTTCAAAGAACTTTTCAAAAATCAAATGGTTATAGGAAGCCTGTAAGGAACCATGTGGCTAAGAAACAAGCTAAATCTAAAAGCCACATGAGGAAAAAGACTGAAAAAGAATGTGTCACAATGTGGGTTCCTAAAAGCACTAGTGTTAGTACTGTTGCCTCTGTTAGTACTGCTGCCTCTGATAGTACTGCTGCTAGCAGTATTAACACTGTTAGTACTTCTGCTAGCAGTATTAACACTGATAGTACTTCTTCTAGAAGCAATACTGCTGCTAGCAGTGTTAGTACTGCTAACACTGTTAGTACTTCTTCTAAAGATAATACTGCTTCTAGTGTTTGTGCTGCTAGACCAATCATCTTGACAAAGTACTCCAGTACTGAAGTTCCTCAGGTTGAAAAACTTATCCAAACTGAATGTAAGTACTTTGATGAGCAAGGGAGACCCAAGACCACTTTGTCTTGGGTTCCCAATAAAAACTAATTGATTTATCTTATGTGCAGGGCAACCAATAGCTCAAGGGGAAGAGCATCTGGCATGTTGATAGTGGTTGCTCCAGGAACATGACAGGTAACATGGCCTGCCTCAAGAATTTCAAAAGAATTGATGGAGGACATGTTGCTTTTGGGAATAATCCTGCAGGAGGTAAGATAAGTTGTAAAGGTGATGTATCAAAAGGTAAGATGACATTTGAGGATGTTTACTATGTTGAGCAATTGAGATACAACCTGTTAAGTGTATCACAGGTCTGTGACAAGAAACATAGTATATTATTTACTGATTCTGAATGCATTATTCTTGCTCCTGGATTCAAAGTAGTTGATGAAAACATGATACTATTGAGAACTCCTAGAAAGGATAATGTGTATTGTTTAGATTTAGAAAGTGTTTCATCTGATTCATCCCTAAACTGTTTGGTATCAAAAGCTTCAATGGATGAATCATCACTTTGGCACAGAAGGATGTGTCACATGAATTTTAAAACAATGAATAAACTTGTTAAACATAATCTTGTTAGGGGTTTACCATCAAAAGTTTATTCATGTGATGATCATTGTGTTGCTTGTCTCAAAGGCAAACAACACAAAACTTCTCATAAGTCCAAAGAGATAAACACTATCTCAAATCCTCTTCAGTTGTTGCATATGGATCTGTTTGGCCCTACAAATGTCATGAGCTTTGGCAAGAAGTCATACTGTTTAGTTATTGTTGATGATTACTCTAGATTTACTTGGGTATATTTTCTGAGAACTAAAGATGAGACAAGTGGACTGATCAAATCTTTTATTATTAGAATTGAAAACCAATCAAATCAAAAAGTGAAAGTCATTAGATCAGATAATGGGACTGAATTTAAAAAATTTGATCTAAACACCTTTTGTGAGGAAAAAGGAATTGAGAGACAATACAGTGCTCCTAGGACTCCACAACAGAATGGTGTTGCTGAGAGAAGGAATAGGACACTGATTGAGGCTGCTAGATCTCTGTTAGCTGATTCAAAATTACCCACTACTTTTTGGGCAGAAGCTGTTAATACTGCTTGCTATGTCCAAAACAGAGTTTTAGTAATAAAGCCTAAAAACAAGACACCTTATGAGCTTTTTCAGAAAAAGAAACCATTTATTGGATTTTTCAAACCATTTGGGTGTCCTTGTACAATTCTCAATACCAAATCTCACTTAGGTAAGTTTGATAGCAAAGCAGATGATGGTTTTCTTGTTGGTTACTCATCTCAGAGTAAGGCTTACAGAGTGTTTAATACCTCTTCTAGAATAATTGAAGAAAGTGACAATGTCAAATGCAATGAGAACACACCAAATCCTATTGGTTCAGGTCCTGATTGGCTATTTGACATTGATTCACTCACTAATTCTTTGGGTTTCAGTAGTGATGTAAATGCAGGACAAAGGGATGCACCACCATCAGATCACAGAATTCAGTCTGTGATATTTCCACTCCCTACCATTGATCCTGTTGACTTCTGTGAACAAGAAAAGGAAGCTGAACCCATTCAGAATGAAGAAGAGAGAAGAATGGAGGAAAATCAGCCTTCAAGTCCAAATTCCAGAGAGTCTGAAGTGACTGAAGAAGCTGAAGAAAATCCATACTTAAATGAGTCAAATCTGGATGTGATCTTACAAGAGGAATCTGGTCATCCATCAAGAACTCAGAAAAATCATCCTCCTGAGTTGGTAATTGGAGACATTGCTTCTCCCATGATGACTAGGAATCAAAGCAGACTTCAAGAGCTACAAGATCAGCAAAATACAGTTAACACTGTACTCACTTGCTTTCTATCCCAAATTGAGCCCAAAAAGGCTTATGATGCTATGAAAGATCCAAGTTGGATAGAAACAATGCAAGAGGAGCTGCTACAGTTCAAGTTACAGAATGTTTGGAACTTGGTGGACCTTCCAAAAGGTCATAGGGCAATTGGCACCAAGTGGATTTTCAGAAATAAGAAGGATGAGAGAGGAATTGTGATCAAGAACAAAGCCAGACTGGTTGCACAAGGGTATACTCAGGAAGAAGGTATAGACTATGAGGAAATCTTTGCTCCAGTTGCAAGGATTGAGGCAATTGGGTTGTTTCTAGCCTATGCCTCATATATTAAGTTCAAGGTCTACCAGATGGATGTAAAAAGTGCTTTTCTATATGGGACTATAGATGAAGAAGTGTATGTCTGTCAACCCCCTGGATTTGAGAATCCATTATATCCTGACAGAGTGTACAAGTTAAAGAAGGCACTTTATGGTCTACATCAAGCCCCAAGAGCATGGTATGACACCCTGTGTGAAAGACATCCTGGATAAGTGAAAGACATCCTGGATAAGTTTGGATTATCAGACTCAAAGCTAGCAAGCACACCAATGGAGACACACAAACAGATCAATGCTGATCTTGAGGGGGAGGATGTGGATGTCCATCATTACAGATCAATGATTGGATCACTCATGTATCTCACAGCTTCTAGACCAGATATTATGTTTCCAGTATGTGCCAGATTTCAAGTTACACCAAAGCAATCACACCTTCATGCAGTCAAGAGGATATTTAGATACCTAAGAGGGCAACCTAGATTAGGTCTCTGGTATCCTTATGAATCATCTTTTGATCTACTTGCATACTCAGATAGTGACTTGGGTGGAGCTAACATGGATAGGAAGTCTACTTCAGGTGGATGTCAGTTTTTGGGTGCAAGACTAGTATCTTGGCAGTGTAAGAAACAAACCACAGTGTCCTTATCTACCACAGAAGCTGAGTATATAGCTGCTGCAAGCTGCTGCTCTCAGGTTCTATGGATACAGAATCAGATGCTAGACTATGGGGTAACATTTTTTGCACACTCCAATCTTCATTGACAACAACAGTGCTATTAGCATTGTTAACAATCCAGTCAAACACTAAAAAACAAAGCACATAGAGATCAGGTATCACTTTATTCGAGATTGTAATGAAAAGAAACTAATTCAAGTTGCTAAAGTTCATACCAATGACCAGTTTGCTGATCTATTCACAAAAGCTTTTGATGTGGGTAGATTCACCTTCTTGGTAACAAGTGTGGGCATGATCAACCTTGAATAAAGTCATGATTTTCAGTTTTTATACCTGTATTTCCTTCTATATTTGGTACTACTAACTCTTTTTCTCAGGATCTTCTGTATGACTAAGATTGACAAGTGCTGAAAAGTGCAAGGATAGTTACTACTGCCAGTGCATAGTTACTACTGCCAGTGGATAGTTGTTACTACTGCCAGTGCATAGTTACTACTGTCAGTGCATAGTTACTACTGCTAGTGGATAGTTACTACTGCCAGTGCATAGTTACTACTGCCAGTGGATAGTTACTACTGCCAGTGCATAGTTACTACTGCCAGTGCATAGTTACTACTGCCAGTGGATAGTTACTACTGCTAGTGCATAGTTACTACTGCCAGTGCCAGTTAATACTGCTTCGTACTTAATACTGCATGTGTCGTTAATAATGCTTTAAAAGAAAAATTAGGGCTACTGCTGCTATAAATACCTCTTTCAGCCCGCCAAAGTTCATAACGTCTCTTTGAATTCTATTCATCTCTCTCTCTTTCTAACTATTCTCTTCCAAGAATCTCTGTTTTCTGTCAAGAATCCTCAGGTACAATGGAGTTTATCGACGAACACAACGAGATTGCCATGCTCCAGAAGCCAAAACAATCCGCAGGTTTTCACGACATTGTGGATTTCCTCAAGTCCACGCATATATCCTATGCCCTAACGGTGACCCCGACAATCTACATCGAGCATCAGAAGCAGGTCTGGGAAAATGCCACCGTGGTGTCTGAAGATGGGCAGAAAATCATCAAAACAAGGGTGTGTGACAAACCCTTAAATATTTCAGAGGAGCTTATTCGCATCACTCTTCGATTGGATGATGCCTCAGGTATGACGTCTATTCCTAATGACTATCTATACTCAACTTTAACGAGAATGGGATATGAAGGTCCCATTGGAATCTTTAAGTTTTTCAAGTCTAAATTTTCTACACAATGGCGATTCTTTGTTCATACCTTAATGCATTGCATGTCAAAGAAAACTGCTGGATGGAGTGAATTTAGCAGTACCATTGCTTATGCTCTGGTCTGCTTGGCCACTGCCAGGAAGTTTAATTTTTCACAAATGATTTTCAATGATCTTGTGTCAAACCTGGAATCCAAAAAGAGATTTTTTTTGTACCCACGGTTTGTCCAAGCAGTGATTACTCAGGAATTGACGGATTTGCCTCAATTTACTGAGGTATATGTACCTAAACCCCCTAAAGGAAAGGTATTCTCAAATATGAGGAGAACTTCCAGGGACTCGGAAGGAGTTGACACTCCATTGTTCTCTACAATGATGGGTGTGTCCCACACACAAGAAGGTATGGCATCAGGGTCAAGGCCCTCATTAGACCAACCCACTGATAGCCAAACCCCACCTTCAATCACCAAAGAAATCCCTCAGTCCATTCTTCAAAGACCCACTCCAAAAGTAACCAAAAAGTTTACAAGAAGAAAGGTACACAAGGCTCCTTCCCTTGATGTACCTCCTAAAATCCCAAAGCCTTTAAGCCCTCTAGTGGAGCATTCTCCATTAGAGAATATCGAAAGGGACACCACAGGGGTGTCTCCCAACCCCAAGAAGGTGCTCACTAAGGAGAAGGTTGAGCATGTGAGTAGCAAGGCTGCCACTACTTCTGCTAGCACAGAGAAGGACAGTGGTAACATAACTAAGCCCTTCCTCACGGCAACTCAGAATGAGAAATCATTCAGAGGTCCCAGGTGCCAAGAAACCACGGGGGTAGGCAGTGCTTTTTCTAGGCAAAAGACACCTACTAAAATTTCCAGTGATCCTTTAAAGGAGGTCAAAACTCCTAAACAAGGTGAGGATAGATATACATATGAGGAATTGATGGAAACCATTGCCAATATTAACACAGATGTTGTAAGTCAGCAAAAGGAGATAGATGGACTCAAGAAAGTGGTTCTATATCAGCAAACACAGCTTGAGAAGCATAAGAAGCTGATTACCAAGTTGATGCACAGGAAGAAGAAAGCTCAGTATGTTCTCAAAAGAAGAAGCCGCAACAATGATGCTCCCAAAAAGGGGGAGTCAGAAGCTGAATTCAACATGGAGAGTGCACGGGAAAAGGGGGAGAATGAGTGTGTTGAAAAAATTGAAAAAGAAGCAGAAACTAATCATGCAGCAGAAAAGGTTAATGCTGCTGAAATTGCAAAAGAAGCAGAAACTGATCATGCAGCAGAAAAGGTTAATGCTGCTGAAATTGCAAAAGAAGCAGAAACGGTTAATGCTGCTGAAATTCAGAAAGAAGCAGAAACTGAACCAGCAGCAGAAACGGTTAATGCTGCTGAAATTCAGAAAGAAGCAGAAACTGAACCAGCAGCAGAAAAGGTTAATGCTGCTGAAATTCAGAAAGAAGCAGAAACTGAACCAGCAGCAGAAAAGGTTAATACTGCTGAAATTCAAAAGGAAGCAGAAACTGAACCAGCAGCAGAAACAAAAGAAGCAGCAGAAACCATGCAAGAAGCATTATCTACAAAGGAAGAAGCAGCAGAAACAAAGGAAGCAACAGAAACTAAAAAGCCTACTTTGGAAGAAGTTGAAGTTGCAGAGGCTTTGATTAAAGCCAAACATGACACTCCTAAAAAGCAAGAAGAAACCCTGGGTGAAAAGCTGGAGTCACTGAAAAGAACAAGAACCAAGTCCATAGCTACCAAGAGGAAAGTTGTCAAGAAACCTAGGGTAGAACCAGTGGTAGAAAAAGAAAAAGAAGAGGATGTTCCAGAAAAGAAAGATGATACAAAGGTTGCTGAAGAAGAAGTAGCAACTCCATCAGGTCAACCAAGAAATGCTCAACGTGATATGTATATCACTGTGGTTGATACTGATCCAATCAAAGTTGACCCATTATCTTCCATGCCTCCAGAGATCATCTTCTGGGATACCTTGGTAGATCAGAGAAAGGAGTACATTAGAGTCAAAAGAGCAGATGGGAAATTTGATGTCTGTTCTACGTGGGGAAAACTTATCAGAATGTGCTCTAGATCTGACTTAGAGGAGATGTACAAGGTTGGAATGAAGCTATATGGAAATATGCTGAATGAGAAAGGGATGTCTATCACCAAAATGGTTCTTGAATACCTGTGCCTAATGTTCAAACCAGAAGCAGTTCAGTATATGATAGAAAGAAATTTTCAAGCCATTACAAACTGGATGCTCATTGAAAAATGTGGAGTGTATGTCATCACACTTGACCATACATATCATGAGTATTATTTGGTGGATGTTGCATACAAGCACAGCATGAAAAGATTGAATGGAATGCTACATGCTAAGTTGGCTTGCAACAAGGATTCTGTAATGGGAAGATACTTGGTAAGAAGGATTATCAATCAAAGTCTGGGTTTGAATCCTGATTTATGTGTTCATGATTAGGTTTTGGAAGCATCATCTGAAGAACTTGACTTCTCAACCTAAAAAGTCAAGTTAGGGGGAGATTGTTGGGAACTGAAGATTTGCTAAGTATGGTTAGTACTGCCAGAACAACATTAGTACTACCAGAACAACATTACTACTGCCAGAACAACAATACTACTGCCAGCGCAAGGTTAGTACTGCAAGTAAAAGTTAATGCTGCTGGAACAATGTTAGTACTGCTTGAGCATAACGATGTTAATGCTGCTTGTGATCATAATTATGGAATGCGAGAATGTTGGAGATAAAGATGGAATGATTGAAGATAAGCATGAAAGAATATTCTGAAGATCAATATTGTTTTGATAGTTATCTTGTAATTATTCAGTATAAATAGTTTTTGATAGATAGCTATTGAAAAAAAAAGACGAGAGAATTCAGAATTCGTTTTTGTTTTAGAGAGAATTAACCTCAAGGTTTAGAACCCTATTTCTAGAGAAGTAGAAGTCGTCTTGTTGAGCCTGTTCAACAAGATTGAGGTTTGGTTGTAATCTTGTGAGTTGAAGTATTGAAAACAAACAGATTGTGTTTTCTGATTAGTTGTTCATCGAGTGTGTTTGAATTAAAGTTCTATTCCGCAAGATTCTTTAATTCTGATTTCTAAGTATAATTATTCTTGTTTGGAATCGATCCTGACAAACCCCTTTGGGACCAACAAAAATACATGAAACAATTTCGTTTTTACATGTGATGCTAGATTAGAGACACATATGATGTTCATCGTGAGATAGGTTGCAGGCCAAATTGCCCGCACACTAGTATACCCTCACGTGTAGTATCACCTATGGGTATTATCGACGGGATACTCTAATCCATCACATATGTGATAATAAATCAATGATGCAAACGACTTTTGGTGCGACTTTAGGTCATGGCCCAAGTCGACCGCAACCACCGGGTTCCCTCACTGTGTTATCACATGTGATAAAAGTGTTATTGCATTTTTACAAAATGTAGGTCTTCCCGTTCGAACCTCCACACACACACACACACACACATATATATATATATATATGTATATATATATATATATATGTATATATATGTATATATATGGATGGGATCGGGAGAGAACCATGAAAAAAGAAAGAACTGAAGAACTCATCCAAGCCGTTAGATTAAGATGATTCAATGGCCATGATTAAAAAAGTGGTTATAACCATTCTTTAAAAATAAAACTGTTTACCCCCTATTTTTTAAATCAAAGTTTGGGGAAATATAACAAAAATAGAAGCGAAACAAATTACAACAATAAATCAATCATTTTATTATATTTAACTAGTCTTTGGCTCGCCCGTTGCGCGACGATCAAATTTGTGTTTTAAGTTAATTATTTGATGTTTAATAGTTGTTGAATAATTTTGGGACACATACAATAATTGATAAAAAGAAAACAAAAATTCCACAAATAGGGAATATTATCTTGAAGATAAAAATATGTCTCCTATTATAAATGTCGTTACTAAAGGAATTTATCAAACGAATACACAATAATTGCATATTTATATTTTTGAAAAATGTTCGAACTCATAATCCAAAAGTCAGTTGATATGTGATATCTTTTTTTCCAAGTAATTAAATCTCTTATGATAATTCTAAGGGTGTTTCGTTGACAAAATGAAAATTGATAGAATTGTAATTCGTCGAAATAATTCGACTTTGAAGTAAAAATTGATATGAAATTGCAATAAGAAAATCACGACAATTTAGTGATTATTTGTATCAAATCCCATACTAATTTCAACAAATTCCATACTAATCACGACACATTAATTCATATATATTTATGATATTTAATAATATAATTAAATCCAAAAATATTCAATATTTGGCTCATTTCGAAGGTATTGACAAAGCGATTATAATGGTATAATTTGTAAAAAACAGAAATGTTTATTTAATGCATTTTATTTCATATACATTATTTATGTTTATATGATAGGAGTCTAAAATGAAAAATAAAACAATAAGGGATTAAAAGTAAACTACATACCTAATTATAAGAGTAGTAAATGTAACGTACAAAATAAAAAAAAATTGAATCAAGGAGGAGTGAATGTGGGTGTGCTAATTGAACTTATAATGTAAACTGCGTCCAGATACATGTTTAGGCGGAAAAATACTGAAGTCGGCTCACTAGAAGACTACACGTGTCATGCTAATTACTCATTTGTTATATGTATAGATTTTTGGGATTACTATACACGATGGAGATTTTTTTGAATTTATTATAAGTATGGATATGTACGCATGTATAAAAAAATATTCAATATTAAGCTTATTTCGAAGGTATTGTCGAAACGATTACAATGGTATAATTTGTAAAAAATAAAAATGTTTTTTTAATGCATTTTAGTTCATATACATTATTTACGTTTATATGATAAGAGTCTAAAATGAAAAATAAAAAAAGTAATGGATTAAAAGTAAACTACATAGGTAATTATAAGGGTAGTAATGTAATGTATAATTATTAAAATTTTAATTAAGGAGAGATTTAAGGAAGAGTGAATGTGGGTGTGTTAATTGAACCTATAATGTAAAGGCGTCCAGATACATGTTTAGGCGGGAAAACAATAAAGCCGGCTCACCAGACGACGACACGTGTCAATGTAGTTACTTATTTATTATATGTATAGATTTGACATCCATTTTGATATATTTTTTCTTCACTTTTTCATGGTTCTTCGATTTTTTTTCAAGGTTCTCCCTTAGTCTTTACCTCTCTCTCTCTCTCTCTCTCTATATATATATATATATATATATATATATATATATAGAGAGAGTGCTCTTCGTTTGTTAACCACCCATTTAGTGTTAACAATGTTAACCAATCACAACCATAGATTAATCAGATCAACGGTTATAATTAATTAATGGATTTTAATATTATTCAAAATTAAGAAATAAAAGGTTCATGTTTGTGCATAAGTGCAGATGGGTATTTTTGTCCTAAATACCAAAACTTAAAATTGGAAACACCCTAAATACCAGGAACGAGAGATTGTAAGTATCCTAAATATCAGGCATCTTGAATAACATTAGGATAATAAAATCAAACAGTATTTCCACCCATGGTGAAAAATCTTTCAAAAAAATACAATAATATGAAAAATCATTCAAATAAAATACAATATTATGAAAAACCTCACCACCAAATGCAATATATTAAAACCTTTGATCTGCAACGTGAAGGAGCAGAAAATCAACGCTGATGGTTAGGTTTTTCGATTGAGAGGTGCAGGAAGGCGACATGGAGGATCATGGAGATTAGGTTTTTTCTCCCGTTAACTTCAAAGGCAGTGGCTACGAACATCACAAAATCACGCCTTTTTTTGAACAAAATCACAAAATCGGAGATACTATCGCGATGTTTTGGAAGAAATTCAAGGGGATTATTGAACATAAGAAGCAATCGACATTTTCATGGCGCACGACGGGAACGATTTAATCAGAGGTAATTTCGATTAAAGCACCGCGTGTCAGTTCGTGTGATCGACGTTTTTTTGACTTTGCAAGTTTGAAACTGGTAAGGTTTTCGTAGTTATCTTCCGATGCATTTCGTTTATACTCAAGGATTTTCTATCTAATTGTATTATCGAAGAAAATCAAGCCGATACCTAGGGTTTTTAGTTGTATTATCTCAGTTGATGGATGGTATCGGTTGTTTTATTGTTATGTATATGTGTATATACGCACATGTAAAATAATATAAGTTCAAGTTGGTTTAAAATTGACAGAATTAGCAACACCCTCAATTCCATATGTGCACATGTGCAATGGCATTAACAATAGTATGTATATAATAAACCTGCTTAAGTTCATGTGCATATGTGCACATAAACTGTCGTACTTAATGATTCAACAATTTTTGCTTATGTGCATGTGTGTACATAAACTGTGCATATATGCAATTCTATGATGTGTATATATGCAATTCTATGATGTGCATATATGCAATTCTATGATGTGCATATATGCAGTTCTAAGGTATGTATATATGCAGTATTAATATGTGCATATATGCAATTCTATGATGTGCATATATGCAGTTTTAAATCGTGCATATATGCAAAAAAACGCGAAAAGAATCTCTGAAACGTGAAGATGGAGATTATGTTTGAAAATGGGTTTTAGATGATTAAGATTATCATTAATAACTACCAAAAATGAAAATGGGTTTTAGAAGATTAAGATTATCATTAATAACTACCAAAAATATCTTGTGCATGAAATTAGGAAAGTAAATAACCATTAAATAATTAAAATTCTGAAATTCGTAAACTACCCCTACCAAACTAGTAACTTATCTTAATTCCTATTGGTCCAAAAAAGTTAACACAGTTAATACTAAATGGACAGTTAACAAAAGAAGGGATATATATATATAGAGTCCCCTTCTTTTGTTAACCACCCATTTAGTGTTAACCGTGTTAACTTTTTTGAACCAATAGGAATTAAGATAAGTTACTGGTTTGAAGGGTTGGATGGCGATTTTGGTAGGGGTAATTTAGGAATTTCGAAATTTTAATTATTTAATGTTTATTAACTTTCCTAATTTCATTCACATAATTATGGTAGTTATTAATGATAATCTTCATTTTCTAAAAATCAGTATTCTTGTGTGTATGATACATTCTTTTCACGATTTCATCTTCTAAAACCCAACATTCTTGTCCTTTGTTTACTCCTTCAACTTGTCCTTTGTTCACTTGTTTCGGTTTCCTGGACCTTTCCTCTGTATCAAGTGTCAGAAATGTGAAAATATAGAAAGACACTTGTTGCTATTAAATAATATGATTATATATTCCTAAAGTGGTAATGCACATATCAGAACTGCGTATATGCACATATCAGAACTGCATATATGCACATCTAAAAAATTGCATATATGCACATATCATTAACTGCATATATGCACAAATAACTCAAAACAATCAGACATGATAGCCGATTTCCAACCTGTTGATTCTATAACCAGATGATTAATAGGGGTGAATAGTACCTTTACTTTGTTCGGTTCTCTTCTCTTGTATGTACGGTTCTTGTTCAACCACTGCAGTAGCAACGACAAGCTTTACCACATTATCTAGTCTACGTTGTTAATCGGCTTCAACATCCACGGCTGTCTCTATCGATATTCATTTTCAATCCTGCAACTTGAGTGCTTATGACTAGGTCGTTGTTTTCGACCTTCTGCAACAATCTTTGATAACCTTCGAAAAATCTTCCATCGACATACTTTCCAGGGACCTTTGCAATCCTATCGCTCTTCCTTTGAACTGAACAAAAAACTGGATATGTAATTATGCACATAAACCCTTTTTAAAACCCTAGATTTTGAAAGTTTTACCTGGAACTAAAGAGTTCCCGCCTCTGATTTCCGCCATTAACTTCACGATTTCACGTTCATGTATGATACTGATCTGATTAGATGAAAAAGCTTTGAAGATCTCTCTCAATCGTGGAATCGATTTGAAGTCGTGGGCGTAGAAATCGCGTATCTTGTTTGGAAAGGACGTGAAAGTTGGAAAGGATGGGATCCTTCCTTATCTATACCAAGCCCCTTTTTATCATAATGACCGATTTGCCCTTATGCATATGTGCACTTCATTTAATTACATAGTTTTTCATTTAATAAATTTTAAAATAATTCATTTAATGTAGACCATTGATTATTAAGATGAATGGTTTAGATTGGTTAACACGGTTAATACTAAATGGGTGGTTAACAAAAGAAGGACACACACACACTCTCTCTCTCTCTCTCTCTCTCTCTATATATATATATATATATATATATATATATATATATATATATATATATATTACATTATGGAGTAACTTACGGATTTGGTCCTGTGGTTTGCTGATTTCTACGGATTTCGTCCCTAGGCTTCATTTATTATGGATTTGGTGTCGGTGGTGTGCAATTTCCATTGGATTTTGGTCCTCCGGCCTAACGACCGTCTATTTCCTTAGTTGTCTCTCTCTCTTTCATTATTCCCCCATGCACCCTCTTTTTCTTTCTTCTCTACATGGACCGAATTGTGTGGTGGGTTCACGGTGGTGGATGGTTTCATGGAGGGTTTTCATCCTTATAAATATATGTATATATATATATATATATATGTGTGTGTGTGTGTGTGTGTGTGTGTACGTGAGAGAGAGAGAGAGAGTAGGAGGGTCACGATGGTCTCGATCCAGTGGTGAGGGAGTGGTGCAGGTGGGTCAAGGGGGTGAGGTAAGCACCACCCCTCATCTTTCTTCCTTTCTTCCTCCCTGCTCCTATTGCAAACCGCCGTCACGATCCGGTGATGCAGTGGTGCTGGTGGTGCAAGTCTGTGAGATGAGCACCACCCCTCCTCTTTCTTCCTTTCTCCCTCCCTGTTCTGATTGAACACCACTGGATCTACCCTCATATTTCTTCATTTCTCCCTCCCTGCACCACCGAGACACCCACTTACCGACCATTATTGATCCACTTCGTTGCGATGTTACAACGACGGGGAAGTAGGTGTTGGACTATGGTGGTTGTGCGTGAGCTGGAGATGGCAAGTTCGGTTGGTTAGGTTTGAGGTGGGTTTGGGAAGACGATGGAGAAGAAGTGATGGGTAACAGGAAATGTGGGTTTCTTGTTTCTTGTTTCATTTTCGGGTTCTTAGTCGTCGGAGAACGCGGGGGGAAGTGGGATGTTTTAGGTCGTCAGAGAACGAACGGGGTGATGGGGAAGGGGTACGAGGTGATGGGAGTGAGTAGTTCTTGTGTTTTGAAAATTAACAAAAAGAAAATTAACAAAAAGAACCCCTTGTATAATTTTGATTATTTGGTCATTTGACTTTCAATATATACATTTTGGTCCATAATTTAAAAAGATTAATTTTTAAAATGGTTAAAATAGAGAAAAATAACAAATAGACCATTTTGCCCCTTTTTTAACGGACTCTCTAGATGGTTGTTTGGCCCAGGGACCAAATCCAACATAAATTGCATACTACTGGTACCAAATCTATAATAAATGAAGCATAGGGACAAAATCTGCAAAAATCAACATACCTTAGGAACCAAATCCGTAATTTACTCTATATTATAAAACATTTAAACACTCTTAAAGACAACCATTTATGCATCATGTACAAGCTTTTGATTGCATAAAATTCAAAAAACTATTAATTTACAATTTATAACCAAAATGTACAATTTATGACTACCATTATCAAGAAATTTTTGACTCTTTCAGACAATCCTTACTTCTTTCACGCTTAATTCACTGGAATCCATATTCTCTCCTCTCTATCTCTTTTGTCTTTTTTTTAAGTATATAATATTTATATACGACAAATGTAACAAATAAACTCATACACCCTCCTCACATTTGGTGAGGTTTGAACCCGTGACCTCCTATGAGGAAAGAGGCTCACATACTGCTAGGTCAAAGGGCTAAAGGCCCTTTGGTCTCTCTCTTTTGTCTTCCACTACAAACAAATGACTTTTACCCATAAAATTTCTTCTAGGAACTTTTCGTCAGTGATTACCCATGGACCACCCAGAAAATACCAATATTTCGATAAAATTCGATGTTTTTTTGAGAAAATACCCATGGATCTCCTAAAGAATTCCTGGATAATCTGTCACTGATGTGCAATACTCACCAAAAACTTACCCACCAACTTTTGTGACGGTTTTGTGACGAATCACCCTTTACAACAGATTTCCCAGGGAAAAGTTCGTAAGTAAAAGTCTTTCGTTTAGTAGTGTTGTACTCTCAAAATTCATAATTTTAGGTCCTTGTCTCTTGCTCTATTTCAACTTCTGAGATTGGTCTCCTTCAATTCTTTTTTTTCTGTAGAAGTGTGATGGATTTGTTTATATTGCTACGGAGTGGAGCATAGTTGAGCAATGGTATTTCCATATACACATAGAAATTGTGGTTATGTGAAGGGAATGATAAGGTAGGTTAAGTTTTTTTTAATTAGATCTAAAGTTTTAGACTTGTATTTCTATGACATGAAATGAAATGAAAGACAAGTTCATTTCAATGTTCTTCCATCTTGATTTGCTCTGGTATGTTGAAATGAATTTTTTTCTGCGAGCTTACCGTCTTTGGTGATATGTTCTTTGTGTTCTTGGCATCTAGCTCCCAATCTTTGTTGATTACGTAGTATATCTTGGCATCTTTCACTGTATTTTTCATGGGATACTTAGGGTTTTAAGGTTTATCGTTTGATTTCACGCCATAAATTTATGGTCCAAATTGTATATTGCAAGTGTACATGTGGGACTGATTTTCTTTGTTATTTGCATTTATTTTGCTGCCAAATTCTTCTTCACGAATGTCACAACAGACTTATTTTTAGTTCATGCTCTAAAAAAGTTCATGTCTTTTTATGAAGAAGCCGGTTGGAAGAACTTGTGGACCTGAAAGTCAAATGATATTTTAACTCACCCATAAGACCTGCACATTGGTGAATCATTACACCTTCACCCAACCAATTAGATATTTAATACCTATAGGTGAAACATTATACCTTCACTCACCCAAATGCTCTGGAGAAGACACTGATGGAAACGAGGTTTCATATTTCCGAGCTTTTGGATGTGGTCCGCGCCAAGACTGGCGCCAAGACTGGCGCCAAGACTGGCGCCAAGACTGGCGCCAAGACTGGCGCCAAGACTGGCGCCAAGACTGGCGCCAAGACTGGCGCCAAGACTGGCGCCAAGACTGGCGCCAAGCTCTGGAATGTTTACCCGCTCCAGTTGTGGCGCTAGTTGACTGGCGCGGAGACTGGCGCCAGCGTCTGGAAGTTTTGTTCTTGATTTTGTAACTGTCGTCTTTAAACCCACAATCAATCTCATTAAATGAGATATTATTATCAGTATCAATATGGTGTAGGTTACGATTCTCTAAGGTGTATAAGTATGAATCGATTTCTGCCTTAATCGATACATCGAAACATAGAGATTATCCTCGAGAGAATTTCGTGATACCCGGGCAGAATAGGGTTGAAATATCTCTTACGGAAAGCGAGCTCTCACGCGATCTCTGTCGTTTATCCAAGTTATAATAATCATTATGTTTCTCTCTCTCGATATTGTTCCAGAATACCCCAACAATCGTAAGAGATATTTGTCTTCGTGAATAGAGATGGCGAGTGATCAGTCCGTGAGAGACATGACGACCAAGTTCACAAAGCTGGAGAAGTTTGAAGGCATTGATTTCCGTAGATGGCAGAAGAAGATGCACTTCTTGCTGACGACGTTGAAGGTCATGTACGTGCTAAGCACTCCGATACCGGAGCTCATGGAAAACGAGACCTTTGAGGTGATCCGGCGTCGCGGCAAATGGGAGAACGACGACTACATCTGTCGTGGACACATCTTAAACGGTATGTGTGACTCCCTCTTCGATATCTATCAAAACGTTGAATCCGCCACAGAGCTATGGGACTCTCTCGAGTCCAAATACATGGCGGAGGATGCTTCTAGTAAGAAGTTCCTGGTTAGTAATTCTAATAATTACAAGATGGTGGACTCAAGGCCGGTGATGGAGCAATACAATGAGCTCCTTCGCATTCTCGGCCAATATGCTCAACATGATATGAAGATGGACGAATCCATCTCCGTATCGAGTATTATTGATAAACTGCCCCCCTCTTGGAAAGACTTCAAACATATGTTGAAACACAAGAAGGAAGAGTTGTCCCTTGTACAACTCGGTAGTCACTTGCGCATAGAGGAATCTCTTCGGGCGCAAGAGGCTGAGAAACCTAAGATAAATGAGGTTTCTGCACCTTCGGTGAACATGGTGGAAGAGGGAAAGTCCAACAATTTCAAGGGAAAACGTAAGTTCAACGAAGCCAAGAAAGGGCCCAATAAAAAGGTTAAATTAACCTGTTGGACCTGCGGGATGACCGGCCATCTCAAGCGGGATTGTCGTGTTGTCAAGAGTAAGAATGGAGCAAGCACAAGTGGTGGTGGGCAAGGATCCAAGGATCAAAACCCACGGCAAGGATGATGATGTCGCTTGGTGGATCGACTCGGGTGCTACAAGTCATGTGTGCAAAGATCGCCATTGGTTCACCTCCTTGGAACCGGTTGAAGACGGATCAATGCTACGCATGGGAAACGAGTCGGTTGCTCCCATTCTTGGACGTGGCTTAGTTAGGCTAGAATTTAGTTCTGGCAAAGTAGTTGAACTTTTTGATGTTTGGTTTGTACCTCGAATTCGAAAGAATTTGGTTTCCGGTGGCATCTTGAATAAGTTAGGATATAGGCAAGTTTATTAGTCCGACAAGTTTATCTTGTCAAAGGGTGGCTCTTTGGTTGGATTTGGTTATTTGCTTAATAATATGTTTATGTTGAATTTGAATAAACTGAATATTGTTTCAAATTCTGTTTTTGTTGCAAACAGTGTTTGTGTTGATTCTAATTTATGGCATGCAAGACTTGGTCATGTTAATTTTAAACGTATGGTTGAAATGTCAAAAGACGGTCTTATTCCGGCTTTTGATATTAAGAACGATAAGTGTAAAACTTGCATGTTAACAAAGATCACTAGGCAACCTTTTCCTAACGTGAAAAGGGATTCGTCGGTGCTTGATTTAGTTCATAGTGATCTTTGTGATTTGCATTCAACTCCGTCTTTTGGTAATAAAAAAAAATATGTTGTCACTTTTATTGACGATGCTTCACGATTTTGTTATGTATATTTGTTACATTCAAAAGATGAGGCGTTGGTTAAATTTAAAGTTTATAAAATGGAGGTTGAATTGCAAATGAATGGCTTAATAAAGTGTTTACGCACCGATCGTGGTGGGGAGTATTACGACCCCATGTTTTTCCAATCCGTAGGAATCATTCATGAGACTACAACGCCTTATACACCACAGCAAAATGGTGTGGCAGAACGGAAAAATAGAGTTCTCAAAGAAATGGTGAACTCTATGTTATCCTACTCGGGATTGAGTGATAGATTTTGGGGTGAAGCCATGCTAACGGCTTGTTATTTGCTGAATCGAGTTCCCAATAAAAGGAACAAGATTACCCCATATGAACTTTGGTTAAAGAAAAGGCCTAACTTGAGTTATATTCGAGTTTGGGGCTGTCGAGCGGTTGTTCGACTACCCGAACCTAAAAGGAAGACTTTGGGTGAGAAAGGTATTGACTGCATCTTTGTTGGATATGCCGAGCATTCCAAAGCTTATAGGTTCTATGTTATTGAACCTAATGATTCTATAGCGATTCACACCGTTATAGAATCGAGAGATGTAATTTTTTATGAGACTAGATTCTCTTCAATGCCGAGGCCAAAGGACATAGTTCCAAGTACTAGTGAAACTAGTGAGGTTGAAGAACAAACAATTGTTTCAACCGAATCTCCGATGTTTCGAAGGAGCAAAAGAGGAAGGATTGAAAAATCATTTGGTCCTGATTTCCAAAGTATACTTGGTAGAGGGATCAAGAGATGAGATTGGATCCCAATTCCTTTACTGTTATAGTGTTGAGGAGGATCCAAAATCATTTGATGAGGCAATGAAGTCTCAAGATGTTGCTTTCTGGAAAGAAGCAATACATGATGAAATGGACTCCATCATGGGGAATAATACTTGGGTATTATCGGACTTGCCACCGGGTTGCAAACCTTTAGGATGCAAGTGGATCTTCAAAAGGAAGATGAAAGCGGATGGATCAATCGATAAGTTCAAAGCTCGATTAGTAATCCTAGGCTTTAGGCAACGGGAAGGCATCGATTATTTTGATACCTATGCCCCGGTTGCAAGGATCTCCACGATTAGATTGTTGGTAGCCTTAAGAGCTATCCACAATTACCATCGATTATGGTTTGTCATATGTCGGGTTTCCTTCAATATTGGAGGGATATTCGGATGCAAGTTGGATTACCAATTTGGAAGATCACTCTTCTACGAGTGGTTGGGTGTACTTGCTTAGGGGAGGTGCCATCTCATGGGCTTCCAAGAAGCAAACTTGCATCACGAGTTCGACTATGGAGTCGGAATTTGTGGCATTAGCCGCTACCGGTAAAGATGCGGAATGGCTAAGGAATTTGGTCCATGAAATTCCATTATGGTCGAAACCAATATCACTTTATTTCTATCCGTTGCGATAGTGAGGCTACTTTGGCTAAAGCGTATAGTCAAGTGTATAATGGAAAGTCTAGACACTTAGGTGTTAGACATAGCATGATTCGTGAGCTAATCACGAATGGGGTGATTTTGGTTGAATTTGTTCCGTCGCAACAAAATCTAGCGGACCACTTGACGAAGGGGTTAGCTAGGGACTTGGTTCACAAGTCGGTGATAGGGATGGGTTTAAAGTCCATCTAAATCTCTAACGATGAGATACCCAATTCCCTTATAATACAACGTTAGAAGTTGAATTCAATGGGAAAGCTCACTCTAAGAGATTGGAGCACAAGATGATCATCCCGCGGTATGTGCTCGGTACTGCAAGTGAAGGAGGTAATTGTTCTTTTGTAAAAATGCATGTGCAGGTGCATGAAGAAAAGAACTACCTATATGAGTGTGAAGTGTGGCCGCTTGAAGAAGCTTGGACTTGGATTTGATGCACTCACGAATGGATAAGGACACATGGCCTGTATAGTGTCAAGTTTATACTTTAGAGAGTCATTTAAATTCATGTGTATGTTATTTTCTGGTACTCAAATGGGTTGACGGGTTCAATCCATAGGACACCCGGATTCTCGAGTATTTGAAATGTGTAATGTACTAAGATGGAAATTCAATCTATTAGATATTTTCATTTATGCATGAGTTTGTTTACCTGTATTGAACTTTTATTTTGTGAATCAAGGATTGCACTAAAATGGGGGAGGAATGTTGGTGATTTTAGTGAAATCATCAGGTTCATTTTGTGTAATTGGATTCACAAAGATAATAATGGGGTTGTTAGCTAAGCTATAACATGAGTTAGGAGGTGTGAAGTGCACACTCGTGTAAGCTAACTAGAACCCGGGATTGTTGGACGGTTAAAATCGACAAGTTACAAAGTGGTTTCATGAGTTGGGCGTCGGGGCCAGTGGCGCCAAAACTGGCGCCAAGCACTGGAATGTTGTCCGTGCCGATTGTGGAGCCAGTTGGCTTGCGCCAAGCTCTGGAATGTTTACCCGCGCCAGTTGTGGCATCAATTGACTGGCGCAGAGACTGGCGCCAGCGTCTGGAAGTTTTCTTCTTGATTTTGTAACTGCCGTCTTTAAACCCACAATCAATCTCATTAAATGAGATATTATTATCAGTATCAATATGGTGTAGATTACGATTCTCTAAGGTGTATAAGTATGAATCGATTTCAGCCTTAATCGATACACCGAAACATAGAGATTATCCTCGAGAGAATTTCGTGATACCCGGGCAGAATATGGTCGAAATATCTCTTACGGAAAGCGAGCTGTCACGCGATCGCTGTCGTTTATCCAAGTTATTATAATCATCACTCTTTCTCTTTCTCGATATTATTGTACCGAAATCCCCCACCAAAATCTTTGTATGCCCCAACCTTTTGGGGGGCTGGGCTTTCATGACTTTTCGACCTTCAACCTCGCCTTGGTGGGTAAGCAAGGTTGGAGGTTCCTTTCCCAACCTAATACCTTAGTCAGTCGAATTTTCAAAGCAAAATACCACCCAAAGGGGAACTTTTTCGATGCAAAGGTGGGTCATAACCCAAGTTTTGTATGGCGAAGTATTTGGACAGCTCATAGTGCGCTCTACAAAGGTTATAAAAAAAATCATTAGGTTTGAAAGTTTGTGCCTGTGGCCTATCTGGTTTGGGAGATTAAGTCCCAAGGGGTACTTGATACCTAGCCCCTAAGATCAACTGGTCTGGAATTGGCTGACCCAAATCCTGCTATAGAACCAGATAGAAAGCCATGTCCTACTGGTACAGATGGGATTAGGATATATCGATGTAGCCTTTCTGGTTTGGGAGAGTAAGTTTCAAGGGGTGCTTGACACCTAGCCCCTAAGGCCAACTGGTCTGGGATTGGCTGACCCAAATCCTGCTATAAAACCAGATAGAAAGTTACGTTTACGGTGTATCTTAGTCTTAATAAACTTTTTTGATAAAAAGCTGCCAATGTGCACAAAATAAAAGATGCCAATGAGCACACATCTCGTATATCTTGGGGAAATAACAATGTCGCGATAAACTTATAAATTTGTGGAAATTCTGATTTTAGTCATATAGTGTGAGTAAGAGCAAAGTATTCTTATAGGTTTCAGAAGTACATTTGTTTGATGCAAATCATATTTCGCATGCTAGCACACCAAATAGATTTAATAAAGAGGCTGAAACTGAACATTTTTTAACTTGATATGCAATGATGACTTGTATTTTAATCCAAAAACATGCATTCAAGTTCTCTTGTTTGAAAAATCTGTCAGACTTCACTAAGTTGAATTTCTTTTGTTTGGTGTTCAAATTATCTATAGTTAGTAGTTACAGTATATAATTTGATGTATTTCTTTTCTATTACTGATCATTCATGTGTGATATTTCATTCTGTGTTTTTGTGAAGTACTGCTTAATTTCAGGGGGAGAAAAATATTGAGTTCAGTGTTTGAGGGGGAGCAAGGTATGATGAGTTGTGATTTTCTGTGTTCAACGTTCTGAGATTTTGTGATATTCACAGGAATTGAATTTTAAAAGGATCAAGAACTCAAATCGGATAAACCTTCCAGGTATGTATTTTTGAACTTTTTGTCCGGGCAAACTCTCCAAATGTAAAATCTTTCTTTCTTAAATCATCTAGTGCATTTGTGTAGGGGGAGCAATTTTTTTTTCTAAGTAGATTTGTTTTATTTTTTTGGGGGCTTATATATATTCATTTTTTTTTTGAAATTTTTTTTTATGTTTGCCTCCATCTCACTTGAAAACTGTTCATAACCATCTCACGACCTCTATTCACCATATCTCGACCACTGTTCTCGACCACTGTTCTGGTTCGCGATTATTCTAAGATCATCGACTCCAGATAAGTTCTCTCATTTCATTTCTATGTGCTTTAATGATATCAGATTTTATTTCGATCGATTTGTATCTTCCTAGATCGAGTTGTATCTGCAATTGGTTTGGTACACATTTCGATTTCGATTTCTAGGGATTTTATTGATTTCGATTTATTTCGATTTCAATCGATGTGATTTTAATTGGAATGCTTGCTCATTCGATTCTTGATCTGATGATTGTCAGGGTTTTGTTGTTTTTTTGCGTTTTGGTCTTCTTCAAGGTTTCTCAAATTTGCAAAGTGAGCTTTGCGCCACTCGTTGGTAGCGCAAAGTGAACTTTGCGCCACCCGTTGGTAGCGCAAAGTGAACTTTGAGCCACCCGTTGGTAGCGCAAACCTAGCTTTGCGCCACCCGTTGGAAGCGCAAAGTGAGCTTTGCGCCACCTGTTGGTAGCGCAAACCTGAGTTGAGCAAAAAAAAATTCTGTTTTTTTCCAAGTTTTTCATGTGATGTTGTGCTTCATTCGTTGGTCTTATTGAGTATCTTTTATACTTCTTTCCAGGTGTATTCATGGCTTCTGGTGAAGATTTTGATTCTCAAGTTCGAGAAGATGAAAATACAGTTCAAGAACATCTCGAGGCACCATCCGATAATGCCTCTCGTGATAATTCTTTACCATCCACGTTATCTACAGGAGGTGATCCATCCGCTCGTCGCAATACTCCAAATGCTGTCTTTCCGAGAATGATGTATCTTCTACCGTATAAACCTAATATTCATTATGTTAATCTTTATAAACTCAGGATTAATTCAGTGATTGGGTCTATTCTACGAGAGCATCCAATTTCTTATGCTCTGGGGGGACGCACGGGCATTCCTGAAGTTTATCTACAACAAGCATGGCACTACATTGTCAAGAATGAGAGCGAGAATCCTCATCGTTTTCATATCCAGATTGATCAGTATGAAACGGAGTTGTATTATAGAAGACTAAGACTGATCCTCAGACTTCCTGAAGCGAATTCAAGACCGGGTCGCACATCTTTTGATTCCTTTCCATCTGAAAGAGATGTGCTTGCTGGAATTCGAGCATTGGACTATGTTGGTGATCTCACTCAAGTAAGCCAGTTTGAGAAGTCCAAACTACCACCCGTGTGGTATGCTCTGTTCTCTGTTCTAAACAGATGCCTTACTTCCAAACATTCTGGTACTGACAATGCTAGCTTACGATTTCTTCGTTTATTCCATGCGATCATTTATGATTTGCATGTCGATTTCACTATCATCTTTTGGCAAGAATTATCGGATCGAGTCAATGACAAGGAAACTCTCAAGAAGCGCAAGTTCATTCCATACATAAGGTTCTTGGAGCTTATTGTCTGGAGCATGCTCAGGAGTAACAAAGATATTCCTCGAAGAAATGATTGGCCTCTAGCCATAAACTTTGAGATGTCGTATATTCAAAGGCAGAAGATGAGTTTTGCTTATTCAATGCCCATTCCTCCGGATCTTATTCTCAGATATGCATATCTAACTGATGAGGACGTTATTTCATACTGTGACGAAAATAACATTCAAATTCCAGTAGCGGTGGAAGAAAATGAAGAGTCGTCTAGTAGTTCCTCGTCTTCAGATGGTGATGATAGTGGAGATGGTAATGATGGTTCAGATAGTGATGATGGGTCAGATAGTGATGGTGGGTCAGATGATGTTGATGGTGATGATGATGTTGATGGTGATGATGCTGATGTTAGTGGTGATAACATTGTTGCTGATGATTTTAATAATGATAATCTTCAAGAAGATAACACAGTACAAGTTTCAGAAGTAAGAGAATCAGCTGTGCGAGATTCAGATGTGCAAGAAACAGTTGTGTTAGAAACAGTTGAGATTCAAACAAGTGTGTTAGAACGTTCTGAAAACATCTCTCCAGAAGTTTCTTTCTCTAGAAATATTGTTGGTAGTGTTGAAACGGCTCCTATTGACTCAAGAGTAGACAACATTCTTGTAGATGAGGTAGAGCTTCGAGATGCGACTGCTTCAGCTGTGGGTTTACAAGAGTTGCGTTCAGGGGTAGATTCTATTGGTGCAAACACTGATACTATTCCATCTTCTGGAAATATGCCTCTCTCGGAGTTTTTGGAAAAGATGAATGCTCAAATGGAGGCAACGAAGAATGAAGAAATAAACCGGATCAAAGCTTTATTTAAAGGAAAGGGAAAGATGTCAGAAGCAGATGTTCAAATCAATCCATTTGCTATTCCATTGAGATGTCCATCCGGGGTTGTAATCAGAGAACCTGCTAGTCAGATTCCTTCGTCATCGCCACAACAGCGTAGTATTTCTGTATTGCGTCAGCAACCGACTCCTGAAACTGTTCAGATTCCTTCAGGTAGATCTATTCAAGATATTCCGGTGACTGAGTTGTCTGACATGCTGTATGCTCGTCTTCTATCCATGTCTCCTCCGGAACATCAAGATAGTGACTTGTTGTCGTTGTTACGTAACTTCCAGCCAACTCCAACTCCAGTTCCAACTCCAGTTCCACATTCTGTCCCAGATGCGCGTGTTTCATCACTTATTACTGATTTTAATTCCTTTCGATCTGAGGTTCGGGATGATTTTAAGGAAATTAAAAATGGCATGAAGTTATTAACCGATGTTTTTTCTATGCTTTCAGAACGTATGGAAAAGCATAATCAGACTTGCCAATCTGAGGCAGGTCCTTCTAATAAGAGAACACATGACCGTGATGACCCAGGTAATCAAGGCCATGAGGGGGAGAATGCAAAAAGACAAAGAACTGAAGGAGCCTCAGATGTGTCGAATGTTGAAGTTCAAGGAATGGTTGCCGGTTGTTCAGAAAGAGTCGAAGATGTAACTCCGGAAGATTTGGTTGATCATTTACTAAATGAAGTTGATTTAAATGAAATGGCGCCGGCCATCATTTTTGAAGAATCCAGAATTGAAAGCAATTTAGAGTTAGTTGTTTATGTTGATCCGAATTCTGCTCCAGTATCTGTTGAAATTCCTGAAGGATCAACTGAACAAGGTTCAGAAGGATTTGAAGAAATGAGAAACTTATTTTCTGAGTCTGTGGAGATAGATTCCGATGATGATTTGCACGCGAGATTTGAAAAGTTTTGGAAGATAAAGGAAGAAGAACAAGATGACATCATTGTAATTTCAGATTCTGAAGTTGATGTTGAGTTAGACGAAAAAGACATTGAGTTGGTAAATCTGTTATATGGTGAATCTCCTGTTCATGAGTCGCAAACTCTTGAATCACCATCTACTCAGTCTCCTATTCATCATGATGATACTCCAGTTGTATCTCGTGAATCAGAAGCTCCTGCTCAACAAACTCCTATGTCTGAAACTCCAGTTGTATCTGCTCCAACTGCTACTGCTCCTTTACGCATTTTTGAAAGTGGTGAGTCTTCTAAATCTCAATTTGAAGTTCCTGAAGTGAATGTGAATATTCCTCCAAGTATATTGGAACCAGGTCCTTCTTTGACTGCTCAGCAACGAATGCAAAGACTCGAAGAAAAATATCAGAGTGTCAGAATGAGATCTGCTTTTCTTGAAGACTCTGAACGTGGCATCTTTGTAAAGAAGAAGAAGAGGGTGAGTTTAAGTGCTATTCTTGGGATCGAGAAAGAGACACCTAAATTCATATATGAGTATGTGAATTTTATCAAGTGTCAACGCAAAGGGAAGTTCTTTGTTTACTCAAAGCACAAGATTGTCACTGTTCGCAAGGTTGAAATGGTGAGATTTATCAGTTACTGGTATCCAGTCTTCTACGTTCAACATCAAGACTGTGTGACATATCAGTTTTCAGAAGCAGATTTTAATGATCTCTCAATAGACGATTTCGAGGTTCTTTATCATTATTTTAGAGATTTAACCATTCGAAATGATGATATTTTAAGGGCTTTGGATGCTGTCAAACGTTTCTTACGCCGTCAAGTCAGATTTTATCGGTGTTTTGATTTCAACTTGCAGTTGAAAGCTTTCAACCAGTTGTGAATGTGACAAGACCAAACAGAGATCTACCCAACATTTCTGAACATCCACTTTGCATAGTTTTGGAAAATCCTTATGGGGTTGTCTATAGAAATCAAACTTCTCAAAGATGCTTTCTCAGATTTGATGATATTGGAAGATTCTCAGATGGCACGTTAAAGGTGATAAGGTATCAACTGGAGCAAAGACTGAATGAAGCAGTGAGATCCTTTCTTCAATCTAGAAAGAATTCATACCAAATTGATAATCCAGAGATAAGACTTCTGAGACGAGCTTTGGAGACAATCGATTCGAGACTTAATTTCAGAAACACTTTAAGACGCTTGGAGATCTTAATTGGAAAGAATAGACTTCATCGAAGATTTGAGCGCCCTTGATTACAAAGGGGGAGATTGTTAATGTCATTTTAATTGTAATCAAGGTTATTTATGTTAAGATTTAGCTTGTTTGTTGACTTTTGTAAGTCAAGGGTATAAATACCCTTGTTGAACTCTTTTGTAACTAGTTGTTCTAATCAGAGATGGCACACTGATGAAATTCTCTCTCTACGATCTCTATTTCTCTCTCTAGAATACTTGATTAGATCCTGTTTTAGATTAACACTCATGTTATAGCTTAGCTAACAACCCCATTATTATCTTTGTGAATCCAATTACACAAAATGAACCTGATGATTTCACTAAAATCACCAACAGATTTTCCCATTTTACCCAATTTATCGCGCGGGAACCATCCTTTTTCGAGCTCCACCAAAAAGAGTTTAGGAGTCTTTGAATGTCCTTTATCAATGACTTTGGTAGCAAAAAAACACTCATGAAAAAAACCGGGATGGCTTGAGCCGCTTCTTTGATTAGAATAAGTCGTCCCGCATTAGAGATCAGTTTATGACGCCATTTAGAAAGCCGCTGCCATATTTTGTCTTTAATATGGCGGAAGAAGGCTTTTTTGTTTCGGCCGATAATGGAGGGGAGCCCCAAATATTTCCCGGTGTTAAGAGGGTTCGACACCCCGAAGATATTGGAGATGTTACCTTTCGAGGTAGGATCAACGTTTTTGCTAAACAAAATACCCGGCTTGTCTAAGTTTATCGCTAGACCCGCTCCTTTTTCAAATTTATCAAGAATCGCTTTGAGAGACGAGCACTCTTCCGTCGACGCACGGCAAAAGAGAATGGCGTCGTCCGCAAAGAGGAGATGAGAAATGGCCGGTGCTTGTCGTGAAACTTGGCAACCTGTAATGAGGTTATTTGAAGTAGCTTCCTTTAAAAGGGTAGAAAGTCCCTCCATACAAAGAATGAAAATGTAAGGGGAGAGGGGGTCTCCTTTCCGTAGGCCACGTTTGGGGTAGATCGGCCCCGTAATATCATTATTGACCCGAACGAAGTAGCGGACCGAGGTTATACACAACATGACCATGTTCACCCATGTTATGGAAAAAACCCCATTTTGGTAAGGATGAGCCGAATGTAGTTCCAATCAAGCCTATCATAGGCTTTGCTAATATCAATCTTAAGAGCAACTTCCCCGCAATTTTTCCGAGTATATCTCTTCATGCTATGGAGGAGTTCGAAAGCGATAAGAATGTTATCCGTTATGAGTCTTCCTTTGATGAAGGCCGATTGGTTTTCCGAAACCACTTTAGGGAGGAGTTTTTTTTAGACGATTTGCTAAGACCTTGGTTAAGATTTTAAGCGTGACATTGCAAAGTGCTATGGGCCGAAGGTCTTTCATGGAGGTCGAGGTGTCGCATTTGGGAATAAGGGTGATAATGGCGTCGTTAATTCCTTCCGGGAAAGAATTATTTCGTAGCCAACAGATGCCCGTCGAGACAATAGTGTCGCCAACCAAGTCCCAATAATGTTGGAAAAAACGTGGGTTGAAACCGTCGGGACCCGGTGCCTTATCAGGATGCATTTGGAATAGGGCATCCTTAAATTCTTCTTTCCTGAAAGGGGCATCGAGATAAGAGTTGTCACTCGCCGCGATACAAACATTCACCTTGTCCGTGATAAGATTAGCCGACCCGTTGCTCGCTGAAAAAATGTTTTTAAAGTACTCGATGGTAAGGGAGCAAAGATCCTCGGGTTCCGTCACCCAAATCCCATCATTATTTTTGAGTTTCCGAATCAAATTCCTTTTCCTCCTACCATTTGCATGCAGGTAAAAAACTTCGTGTTCATATCACCTTCTTTGAGCCAGAAGACTTTTGCTCTTTGTTTCCAATGTTCCTCCTCCTTGATGAGGAGGGACAAAAATTTCCTATTTGTCGCATTGTATTCAGCAGCATTTGCAGGGGAACCTTGGCTGCGGAGAGAGGTAAGTTTTTGGCGGCAATCGTTGATATCCTTAGAGTGAGCAGCATGTAGGTCCCGTCCCCATCTTTGTAGTTTTCTCGCAATGGAGGAAAGTCGGTTGGGAAGATCTTTGAAGGATTCTCGATTCCAAGTACTAGAAATGAGGATATCGAGATTCATCTCGTGGAACCATTTGTTCTTGAAGCGGAAAAAATTGAACTTAGACCGTTTCACCGTATGGGTTTCGTGAGTGTGAAGGAGTATAGGGGAATGATCGGAAATGGGACTCACCAAGTTTTCAATCCAAGCATTTGGAAAAAGATTTGACCAAGACGGGGTTCCAACCGCACGGTCAAGACGTTCCCAAACCTCATTGGGTTTTCCTTTGTGTCTAACCCACGTAAACGGGAAGCCATGCATAGGAATGGTTGTGAGGTTGCAATCCGAGAGAGCGTCACGGAACCCGTTTATGCACTATAACGGATGAGAAAGGAGACCCTTTTTTTCGAGTTGCGAAGTGAGATCGTTAAAGTCGCCAATTACCACCCACGGTTTGTTAGAGTGCGTGGCCAAGGTGCGAAGGAGATTCCACGAATCCCTCCGTCTTCCCCTATCGGGGAACCCATTGAATCCCGTAATCCTCCAATTATTTTGCATGGGGTCATTTACTTGCACATCAATATAGTTCTGCGAATACGACAAAAGCGAAACCGAAGAAATTTCATTCCACAAAATACAAAGACCGCCACTACGGCCATTACAATTGACGGCGAAATAGTTTTCAAAACCCAAACATAGCTTAATAACATCGATTCTAGAATGAACAACAAGCGTTTCAAAAAGAAATAAAACGTCGGGTCGGTGACATCGCATGATGTCCTTCAGAACCGGAACTGCACGCGGGTTGCCCAAGCCCCGTCAGTTCCAAGCCAAGATCTTCATTTGTCTAGGTCGGCCCGTTGAAACGGACCCGCCTCTGGTTCGTTGGTTATTGATGGTGCCGCCATAGGAGAATTGACCTCATGTTCCTGTGTAATGTTACCGTTTGGATTTTCAGCTTTGAACTTTTTTCCTCCGTTCCTTCTAGCTTTATCCTTTATGGAGATGCGCTTTCGACTCGTTTGATTAGCATCATGTTTAGGAGGGGTTTCGTTCCCGCCCTGCACAGAGTTAGTATCCTCCAGATTCACTTTTGTTTGGGGGTGGGTAAGAATGTTGTCGCTATAGGTGCTGGTGGTATGGTTGGGGTGTAGTGGTTTGCATGGGGGTGTCATGCAAGCTAGGGTCCTTGTGGTACGTCGGGTGGTCGTAGGTGTGGGATGGGTTGGAAAGAGGGAGGGTTGGTGGTTCTATGTAGCTTTTGGGGGGCAAATGGGGTAAAATGGTTGTGTCAGGTAGAGAAAAGGAGGTTTCATTTGTGATGATGGTATTTTGAGCTTTAGGCAGTGGGAGAGGAGGATGTTCAGCATTTGTCTTATCACTATTTTTTATGTTTGGGTTTTTGTCAACCATAGTACCAAGTAAGGGTGTCAAGTCAGTGGAGGTATTGGGTTTGGTCCAATTACATGGTGGGTAAAAAGGGGTTTGGTTAATTGTGGAAGCTTCCTGGATGGACTTTTGGAGGTTAGAGTGAACTAGGTGGTTAGAGTTGGTAGTACTTATCTCCGTAGGATGGGACTTCTTTCCAAAGTAAAAGGTAATTTTGTCTTTAGCCCTAACTGGTTTTTCGGTGTCTTTTGCCGGCGTCAAGTTGGCTGATCGGAGGAGGTCGCCAGAAAAGTTCCTTTTGCCATTATCTTCAGGGTTGAACTCCACCTTCCTCTCTATGTTGAGTTTCTCCATGTCCTCTATCTTTCCTTCTTTATTTGCAAAGAACGGGGTGAAACAGTCCCCCACGATTTGTCCCAAGAGCCACAGACCATAAAGTTGCCAAAGTTTCCTGTCCGGATCGTCCGGGTCGCGAATAACCACCGTCTTGTTAGTGCAACTCACATTATCATGGCCCCATATTCCGCACCTGTAGCAAATCAGTGGTAGTCTTTCATACTTAAATTGAAGCCACTTTTTACTCCTTTGATAACCGATAAAAATCCCGGCACAAGGCCGTGAGTCCACGGGAACGTGTATCTTCGTAGTCGTATATGCACGAATCATATCGATGTTGCTTCCTTTCCATTTAAGTTCGGCATTTGGGTCCGCTGCTTTTATCCATGAGGTGAGGTTGTTCTTGGTGTAGAGTTTAAGAGGGATGTTGTTTATGGTGAGTGAGAGCGGTATAGTAGTGAGGTTTGCTTCCTTCCAGTTCCCAGATTCCGGCCACTGCGTTCCTAGGAGGAAACCTCCTGAAAAAATCCATGGGGTACGCTAGATGACCCATTCTTGATCAGTTGGGGAGCCGAAAGAGAAACCGAAGAAGGCACTTTTATCGTCTTCACCTAGATGCTTTATATTCCAGTCCTCTTTAAACTTCCACATCCTGTTGAAAGTGTTTTTCAAGAAAGCTATGGAGCAACCCTTCTTTGAGAGAACTCTAGCAACCATCGAGGTTGCAGTAAAAGAGCCGAGACATAGCTCTTCGACCGACTGGACCAGCTGGCTCTCAGTAGTATCATCCACCATCGAGGAGGAAGGGGGATTGTTGGAGGAGACATGAAGTTTAGTGGTTAAAAGCGTAAGGTTGTCGACTCCATCACGTTGGTTGTTCGTTGGAAAAGACATAGCGAGGGTGTGGAGGAATAAAATGGGTGAGAGATCCTGAAGAAGAAGAAGAAAAGCTGGCCGAAATGTCGCCGGAGAGGGTTGGGGAGCCTAAAGCTCAATGACAATGAGATGTCAGACCATAGAGAGGGTTTTCTTTTTTCATGTTTTATTCTTTCCACTTTTATTTTGATTATTGTTAATATAATAAATATTATTTTAATTTTAACTTCTAATTCAACTTCTTATTATTTAGTTATTATTATTAGTAATTTATTTATTATTATAATTACACGTTAAAGCCCAAAAAAATGAATTACACCCGTTAAAATCAAATAAATCCTAATAAGAACCATCTAATACCGTTATCGACGAATAGAACCCATTAAAACCCAATTCAATTGAATATAACCCAATAGATCCATTTAAACCCAATTGAACTAATTATAACCAAGGTTCTAAATGGTGTGAGGCGTGGCGTGGCGGTGATGCCAAACCTCAAGCCTTAGTAGCCACGGTGTTTTCAAGGCCTGACTTATGACGTCAAATTTCTAATTCATATATAATATTATATATAAAAACATATGTTTTGTAGTGTTACCCAATGAGTCAATAGTAATAAGCAAGTTAAATTAAATTATATATTAAAAACGTGTAAATAAGACATTAAAAACGTAAAAATAAAATAAAAATCACATTAAGAAAACTGTGCATTAGGCCTTGGCGTGCCACGGGCTTAACGTGGCGTGAGACACAAGCCTTGGTGCCATGACGCGTCATGGCAGCTGTGCGGCGAGTTTTTTAGAACAGTGATTATAACCCATTTGAACCGATTAAAGCCCAATTAAACCGATTAAAGCCCAATTAAACCGATTTAAGCCCAATAGAACCCATCAAAGCCCAATTCAACAATTGAAGCACATTTGAACCCATTATGATCGTTGGTGACTTATTAAGGTCCAATAACACCAATTGTGACTTACTATGTGATTGTGTACACGTATCGACCACATATATACATGTGTTGTGTATTAGAGTCAATTAGACAACTAAGAACCATTATATCTCGATATGAACCACTAAACCACCATTATAGCCCAATATGACATTTTATGACTTATTAATGTCAATAACATAAGTGGTGATTTATTATGTGTTTGTGTACATGTATCGACTGCATAGATGCATGTGTAGTGTATTAGGGTCGATTAGACAACTAAGAGCCATTATACCCCGATATGAACCATGAACCACCATTATAGCCCAATATGACATTTATGACTTATTAAGGTCAATAACATAGTGGTGACCTATTATATGTTTGTGTACATGTATCGACTGCATAAATGCATGTGTTGTGTATTAGGGTCACTTAGACAACTAAGAACCATTATACCCCGATATAAACCACTAAACCACCACTATAGCCCAATATGACATTTTATAACTTAGTAAGACCCAATAATACAAGTGACTTATTATGTGCTTATGTACACATATCGACTGCATAAATACATGTGTTGTGTATTATGATCAATTTGATAACTAAGAACCATTATACCCGATATGAACCACTGAACTACAGAACCGCCATTATAGCCCAATACGACATTTTATGACTTATTAAGGCCCAATAACATCAGTGGTGACTTATTATGTGCTTGTGTAGACGTATCAACTGTTGAAAGTGATCCTTCGCATATTTGCCCCATAGACTGAGCAACATTACCGGATTGTCAAGTCTTAACATACCTTGCATATCTAATTAACATGCTTGCTTGTCTTATGGTATGTTAATGCTCCCATATGCGGATGGGCAAATGACGAGATTAGCTCCACCTTAGTGCTGTTAGATCAAAACACGCACGCTATTGATTCCTACATCTCACATGTAATTTCTAATTTTTATCTGAACACCCCCTCCCCCCCCCCCTCTCTATTTATATTTATATATATATTACAAATTAATTAAGAAGTAATTATTATTGGTGTATTATTAACAAGATGCATTCATTAGGGATTGTACATTTGACACCAAAACTTAACTTCGACCTTTGTTTGGTTTTAAATATTTGAGTACCCTCCATGCAAGAAATAATAGAGACATGCAAATACTGACAGAGAATGGGGCCAATGTTTATTAATTAAAATTTTGGAAAATTGAATAAGCGCATGTTAGCATGTATGATCTGGGGTCAGTGGAACACATGAACATGATAATGTCGTCCAGACTAATATCCCTCCAATCATCTGAATCTTCAGGCTGGCAAAGATGCCCATCTACAGAAATAATACCACTCCTTCAATTCTACTTCTATATATTAAAACACTTCTATTTATTATCATCTTCTAATAGGCCATCAGTACCCCCATGAGGGAATCTTTCAATGATTCCACTCCACATCAGCGGCACATCAGCTTTTCTTCCATCCCTCACTCCATCCCTAACAATCCCTAAACACCCGTACCCCATTCCCTCAAACCCATTTGCCACCTCATTTATTTTAATTCTTTTATTTATACATTTAATTATTTAACAAAATAAAAATATTTATATATTTTTTAATAAATAAAAATAAGATAAATAATAAAAATAAAAATTCATACCATTCATTAAAAATAAAAATTACAAAATACAAAACACTACCAATCATGAAATTTTTGAATTTGCTCTTTTCTCGCTAAAGTAACCCTCAAAGCTTTTCCCGTAAGGTGATCATGTGGGGCCATGAAAAACTCGAAGTCTTTATCAAATAGGTTTGCGCGTTCGATTTCGCGTTCTTGATCCAACCTATGTCGTTCGAGTTTTGAGCGTTCGATTTCGAGATCGAGTTTTTTCATTTTGTATTCCATTGTATCATCAATCTTGTCGTTGAACGTCGTCAACAACTGAGTAACACTTTCGTCCGTATTCGCCCCGGACGTATTACTCGTTGATGATTTTTTTGCCTTGTTTCTCCCGATGGGTCGTTGAATTTGCTCGTCATCGTCATCATCGGAAGGTTGGGTACGTTTTGAACCCCGCGATGAAGTTGTCGTCATCGTTGGAACGGCTCCCAATTTTGGACATTTTTTTAGGACGTCCCAAGCTTGTTCGTGAGTGAAAGCAACTTTATGGCGTGCTAGATACCGTTCGCGTGCCGTTCGGGATATATCGGCCTCACTCATCCCGCTTGATCTATTATTGAGCAAGTTGTTGTAGATGCCGCCAAACGAATTAACTCTTTTATTGAGGTCGTTGAACTTGCTATTGAGTTGATGGGTTGATCTATAACCTGGTTCACGACCCATGCGAGTAAAGAACACATGCCCGATTCGGCCCCAAAAATTTCCTACATTTATGTAAAATTAAGTATAATAATAATAATAATAATAATAATAATAATAATAATAATAATAATAATAATAATAATAACAATAAAAATAATTACCACCGCTTTGTGCGTTACCGACCACGAGGTCCTCCGAAACGTCAACCCACGCCGACACTAACGCGAGTTCCTCGGCTTTACTCCACGTTTGTTTGGCGGCTTTCTTTGGTCTCGGATTTGATGGTTCCGGGTTAGATTGTTGTGTCGGGATAGATTGTGGTGTGTTCGGGGTAGAAGGTTGGGTTTCCGGAACAATGTCGTCGTCGAGATTGAAGTTGGCCGGAGTAAAACCTTGTTCAATCAACCCGGGACGTGTAAATTGGTAAGGAATTTGTTGGTGAAATTGTTGGTGAAATTGTTGGGGAAATTGTTGCGGATATTGTGGCTGATTTTGTTGCGACCATTGTGGCGGAATTTGTTGCGAAAATTGCGGATGATAACCTTGTTGTGTAAACGCTTGGAAACCAAGCTCTTGATCTTCTTGCGATTGTGGTGTATTCGGTCGGTTACGACGGGATGTAGGTGTTCTGTTTGAATTCATGATGAGAGAGGTGTGAAAAATAAGAGGTTGAGAGAATTTGAGAGAGTTTGAGAGGTGTGGGAAATAAGAGGTTGAGAGAATTTGAGAGGTGTGCAAAATAAGAGGTTGAGAGGTGTGAGAAATAAGAGGTTGAGGGTTAAATATATAGTGGGATTAAATTGAGATTTTTTTTTATTTTACAAAGAGCCGTTGAACGGCTTTATTTTTAAAAATTTAATTAAATTTTTTTTTAAAACCCTTCGGGATGGATCGGGATCCCATCCCCGGATTCCATCCCGCCCCGCATACCCCGCATGGGCCGTAGCCCTTCCCGCTCCATCCCGCCCTCCATCCCGCTGGGCTACGGATGGCCTTAAAGATATTAGATCATCTGCACCTATGCAAGACCAAACTTCTTTTTAAAGTGTCACATCAGCTTTGTAATAACACAATCCACATCCATGCAAGACCAAACTTCTTTCTAAAGTAATAAATTATAATATAAATAATAAGTTATATATAAAATATAGATAACTAAAATTTTATTTTTGTTTTCTTTTACTATATTTTGTGTAAATATAATTTAGTTAACAAATAAAATACATGCATATATTGAAAGCATACAACGGTTATTAAAATACAAATATTACATAAAATACATGGATGTTTGTGTACATTTATTTATTAGTATTTGTATTTTCGTAATTTTTTTATATTCATGTATTTTTATTTTAGTAGTTTAAATAAAAATCATCGCATAAAAAATATCATTTATTTAAAATAAATTGTTGGTAGAAATTTTAATAAACTGAATAAAAAATAATGTTCAAATAAATTAATAAATGAATTAAATTTCATAAACATATTAATAATTAATGATTAAACAAACTAATAAATAAATTAAATTAAACAAAAATATATTTTTTTATATATAATTCATTGTGAAAGGTCTTTTTAAAATTGAAAAGTCTTACTAAACTTGCAAGATCTTGCACTCCACATGACATCATGTCATATTGCAAGACTTTGTAAAGATGGGGGAGTCGATGCTCTTAGTTACTCCTTCCCTCTCAAAATGAATCCGCATTTAATTTGTATTAATAAATAGGAATAAATCGACATAACTTTTTGCTTCATAAGGCCATGAGTACCGGTTGCGGGTAAGGGAGCGGGTAAGGGTGAGGTGGCCATCGGGTAAGCGGGTAAGGGGGTACGGGGGAGGCGGGTAGCTAGCGGGTTCACCAACCCGATGGAAGCCGAAGAGGGTGTGAGGAGGGTGGGTCTCAATTAGGGTGTTGGGTTTATTTTTTAATGTTTTAAGGGGTATCGGGTAGGAGTGTGTTCATTGGGTACTGGTACTTCACTTTTGGATAAGGAGGGTAGGAAAGGGAAAAGCTGATGTGGCGCTGAGGTGGCAAGTGAGTTCATTGGGTACTGGTACTCATGGTCTAATCAATGCTATTGTTTTGTAATTATATCAAGCCGGTAAATTTGCTTTATAAAACTGAATTTAACTTTGTACAACCCATTTAAAAACAAAATATATAGTTTTTGTATTTATTTCATGGAAAGGGAAATTATAAACAACATGTTCACAATCAATTCTTAAAAGGGATAAAATCTCAATCAAATCTTTGTAAAAAAAGACAAAATATTAATTGCATGAACCGTATACAAAACTCCAATTGGGAATTTAAAATAATAGAGATTCATCAGTTCATAATGTCTTGTTGAGAGCAAGTCGGTAATCAATTAGAAAGAGAAATAATTTAGATCTACAAATTATTGGATTTTTGTCATCCAATTCCAATGGCCAAGTTCTGAAGATAGTCACAAAGAAATGGGGAAGACAAGCAAATGGATCAAGAATTTGTTGTCCAGAAAAAAGAACAAACACACCCTCCATGAAAACCCAACACCACCCACTTCCCTCCCGCCGGGAACCCCCAAGGAGAAGCGTCGGTGGAGCTTCCGCCGCTCATCCGTCACTCCTCCCACCACCACCACCAATGATGTAGTCTCCACTGTACCCCCCTCATTGGTGCACGAACCCGAAAATTACGTGCAAAAGAAGCATGCGATGGAGGTGGTGATCGCGAATGCAGCCGTTATCAAGGACGCTGCTGCCACAAAGATTCAATCTTTTTTTCGGTCTTACTTGGCAAGAAAGGCGTTGTTTGCTTTGAAAGGACTAGTTAAGCTTCAAGCACTGGTGAGGGGTCACTTGGTGCGAAAAAGGGCTGTTGCGACCCTGCGGTGTATGCAGGCGTTAGTGACGGTTCAGACAAGGGCTTGCGCCCGACGAAGGTTCAGTAACGATGGAATCAATTCTTATTACGGGTGGCCAGACTCCTCAGAAGAGCATATCAAGATCGTAGAAATGGACACAAGAAGTGCTACAAAAAGCTACTCAAAAGCACGAGCTTCCACACACACCTCACCCGCACCCTCTGAACCAAGTCCCAGGGCTTTCGGCCGCCATTTTGAAGAATTTGCATTTGGGATTGCACAAAGTAGCCCGACTCGGAAATCTGATTACGCTGAATCACTCTATGAGTTCCCGAGTTATATGGCAAACACTGAATCATCAAAGGCAAAAGCACGATCCCACAGCGCACCGAAGCAGCGGCCAGCGGATTCTAGTTTAGTGTATGAGAGGCAGTCTTCGAGTGTCGCTAGGCGGCGGCCTTCGATAGAAGGACGGAATGTTCCGAGAGCCGTTAGGATGCAGAGATCGTCTTCACATGTGGGATCGGGTGGTCAAAACTATCATTATCCATGGTCAGTGAAGCTTGACAAGTCAACAGCTTCTCTTATCGGAAGCGAATGCGGGTCAACGAGTACTGTGTTTACCAACGTTAATTACTGCCAATCGCTCGTTGGATTTGATAGCACTCATCGTCGAAGAGAATTCGATCTGACCGATAATCAAAAGCTAGATTCATGAAAACAGTCGTTCTTCGATATGATCTCGATCATTTAAATCATGATGGTGCATATATTTTTTTCTTTATATTTTTGCGACAATGTATTAGATTCTTGGACTTGAGTACTGAAATATTAATGGAGTGTTTGACGTTTTTTACTTTTGAAATATAATATTTAGAAAAATTAGACATTACGTTTAGAGATTGGTGGTTTGTATCACATGTACAAAATGGATAAATCACTTGGATCACATGTTGTTCGCTTTCCAAATACACTAATTCGTCCCTTTTAGCTTGGGTATCACGAATTGAGTATTAGGATAATCCAAATGATAATTATGATTCTAAAGGCTGTAAAATCACAACTACGCTAAACTAATTGATGACACAAAAATCACTAACATTACGCAAAAGATTCAGAGTATACCATCTGCTATAGTGAAAGGTTGTTTATAATATATCTTCCCTGACAGCAAATGTAGGCCCATTCATGTTTCCTTTCCTATTCCAGATCAAGCACAAACATGTCCTTAGGTCCAGATTCTTAGTGTATCCTTCTTCTCATTTGCCTCTCATTATCGTCAAATTAGATCAAACTATACTTTAGGAGGTCACAAGTATTACTTGTTCTTCAAGCTCACGATATTGATAGTTATGTTTTGGCCACCAAAACTTTGATCCCATGCTAAGTTTCTGAATATACCAACTAGCAACATCAATGCATGTGTATCAGTTGAATTCTTCTTCTTTTTTTGATAAAAAATGGTGGGCGATGATAACAGTAAGCACCTAAGAGCTAATTGATAAGAATAACTAAGTTTTACCAACTCACTTTTGTTTATCCAATGTATGTTGTTAGCCCTAATATTCATCATAGTTTGTTACTTGTAGGAACCCATGTTTTCTTTGTGTGTGATATTTGTAAATAAGATGTTGGGGAATTTACAGAAAATCGTGGGAGAGAAGAGTGATTAGAACTTGGATAAAGAACGTGAGATCGCATGAGAGCTCGTTTTCCGTAAGTGATAATTCGACCCTATTCTGCCCGGGTATCACGAAATTCACTCGAGGATAATCTCAGTTCTCGGTATTCAGTACATCGATTTAGGCAGAAATCGATTCCTATTTAAACACCTTTGAGAATCGTAACCGACCCATATTGATACTGATAATAATATCTCATTAAATGAGATTGATTGTGGATTTAATGTTGGCAGTTACAAATGAGAAGGAAACATTCCAGACGCTGGCACCAGCCTCCGCGCCAGTCAACTGGCGCCAGCATCAGCGCCGGCAAACATTCCAGAGGCTGGCGCCAGTCTCCGCGCCAGCCAACTGGCGCCACCATCCGCGCCGGAAAACAAACAAAGACTGGCGCCAGTCTCGGTGCCAGTCAACTGGCGCCAGCACTGGCCCCGACGCCCAGCTCATAAAGCCTCTTTGTAACTCGCCAATCTTAACAGTCCAACAATCCCGGGTTCTAGTTAACTTACACGAGTGTGCACTCCACACCTCCTAACTCATGTTATAGCTTAGCTACCAACCCCATTATTATCTTTGTGAATCCAATTACATAAAATGAACCGATGATTTCACTAAAATCACCAACATTCCTCCCCCATTTTAGTGTAATCCTTGATTCACAAAAGAAATATTCAATATAGGAAAACAAACTCATGCATAAATGAAAATATCTAGAAGATTGAATTTCCATCTTAGTACATTACACATTTCAAATACTCGAGAATCCGGGTGTCCTATGGATTGAACCCTTCAACCCATTTGAGTACCAGAAGATAACATACACATGAATTTAAAGTTCTCTAAAGTTTAAACTCGACACTATACATGCCATGTGTCCTTATCCATTCGTGAGTGCATCAATGCCAAGTCCAAGCTTCTTGAAGCGGCCACACTTCACACTCATATAGGTAATTCCTTTCATCATGCACCTGCACATGTATTTTTACAAAAGAACAATTACCTCCTTCACTTGCAGTACCGAGCACATACCGTGGGATGAACATCTTGTGCTCCAATCCCTTAGAGTGAGCTTTCCCATTGAATTCAACTTCTAACGTTGTATTAGAAGGGAATTGGGTATCTCACTGTTAGAGATTTAGATGGACTTTAATCCCATCCCTATCACCGACTTGTGAACCAAGTCCCTAGCTAACCCCTTCGTCAAGTGGTCCGCTAGATTTTGTTGCGACCGAACAAATTCAACCGAAATCACCCCATTCGTGATTAGCTCACGAATCATGCTATGTCTAACACCTAAGTGTCTAGACTTGCCATTATATACTTGACTATAAGCTTTAGCCAAAGTAGCCGCACTATCACAACGGGTAGAAATGGGTGATATTGGTTTCGGCCATAACGGAATTTCATGGACCAAATTCCTTAGCCACTCCGCCTCTTTACCGGCAGCGGCTAATGCCACAAATTCCGACTCCATAGTCGAACTCGTGATGCAAGTTTGCTTCTTGGAAGCCCATGAGATGGCACCTCCCCCAAGCAAGTACACCCAACCACTCGTAGAAGAGTGATCTTCCAAATTGGTAATCCAACTTGCATCCGAATATCCCTCCAATATCGAAGGAAACCCGACATATGACAAACCATAATCAATGGTTTTCTTCAAGTATTTGAATACTTGTCTTATCGCTTGCCAATGATGAATACTAGGATTACTAGTAAACCTACTCAACTTTCCTATGGAAAAAGCAATATCCGGCCTAGTGCTTCTCATGGCATACATCAAGCATCCAATAGCCTTTGAGTACTCGAGTTGTGACACCGCTTCACCCGAGTTGGGCATAAGCTTCACATTTGGATCCCATGGAGTACTCACCGGAGAACAATCAAAGCAATTAAATTTCTTTAATACTTTCTCAATGTAATGAGATTGCGTAATTGCAATCCCTTTGTTCTCACGCTTGATCCTTATTCCAAGGATCACCTCCGCCTCTCCATATCTTTCATGGAGAAACTCGACGACAAAAACTCTTTGGTTCTTCCAACTTGATTTTGGTCGGTGCCAAAGATCAACATGTCGTCAACGTATAAGCAAATAATTACACCGTTACCGGATGTGGCGAATTTTCTATATACACACTTGTCCGCTTGGTTTATCATAAAACCGTTGGACAAGATAACCTCATCAAATTTCTGATGCCATTGTTTGGGTGCTTGTTTCAGTCCATACAATGATTTTACAAGTTTACACACCTTATGCTCCATCCCGGGCATAACAAAACCTTCCGGTTGTTTCATGTAAACTTCCTCCTCCAAGTCACCATTCAAGAATGCCGTTTTGGCATCCATTTGGTGAATCAATAAATTGTAGATAGCACCTAAGGCTATCAACAATCTAATCGTGGAGATCCTTGCTACCGGGGCATAAGTATCAAAATAATCGATGCCTTCCCGTTGCCTAAAGCCTTGGATTACTAATCGAGCTTTGAACTTGTCGATTAATCTATCCGCTTTCATCTTCCTTTTGAAGATCCACTTGCATCCCAAAGGTTTACAACCCGGTGGCAAGTCCGATAATACCCAAGTATTATTTCTCATGATGGAGTTCATCTCATCATTTATTGCTTCTTTCCAGAAAGCAACATCTTGAGACTTCATAGCCTCATCTAATGATTTTGGATCCTCCTCAATACTATAACAATAAAGGAATTGAGATCCAATCTTATCTCTTGATCCCTCTACCAAGTATACTTGGAAATCGGGACCAAAGGATTTTTCAATCCTTCCTCTTTTGCTCCTTCGAAGCATCGGAGATTCGGTTGGAACAATTGCTTGTTCTTCAACCTCGCTAGTTCCACTAGTATTTGGAACTATGTGTCTCGGCCTAGGTATTGAAGAGAATCTAGTCTCATCAAATAATGCATCTCTCGATTGTATAACGGTGTGAACCGCTATAGAATCATTAGGTTCAATAACATAGAACCTATAGGCTTTGGAATGCTCGGCATATCCAACAAAGATGCAGTCAATACCTTTCTCACCCAAAGTCTTTCTTTTGGGTTCGGGTAGTCGAACAACCGCCCGACAACCCCAAACTCGAATATAACTCAAGTTAGGCCTTTTCTTGAACCAAAGTTCATACGGGGTAATCTTGTTCCTTTTATTGGGAACTCGATTCAGCAAGTAACAAGTCGTTAGCATGGCTTCACCCCAAAATCCATCACTCAATCCCGAGTAGGATAACATAGAGTTCAGCATTTCTTTGAGAACTCTATTTTTCCGTTCTGCCACACCATTTTGTTGTGGTGTATAAGGCGCCGTAGTCTCATGAATGATTCCTACGGATTGGAAAAACATGGGGTCGTAATACTCCCCACCACGATCGGTGCGTAAACACTTTATAAAGCAATTCATTTGCAATTCAACCTCCGTTTTATAAATTTTAAATTTGTCCAACGCTTCATCTTTTGAGTGTAACAAAAATACATAGCAAAACCGTGAAGCGTCGTCAATAAAAGTGACAACATACTTTTTATTACCAAAAGACGGAGTTGAATGCAAATCACAAAGATCACTATGAATTAACTCAAGTACCGACGAGTCCCTTTTCACGTTTGGAAAAGGTTGCCTAGTGATCTTTGCTAACATGCAAGTTTTACATTTTTCGGTTTTAATATCAAAAGCCGGAATAAGTCCGTCTTTTGACATTTCAACCATACGTTTAAAATTCACATGACCAAGCCATGCATGCCATAAATTAGAATCAACACAATTGCCATTTGCAACAAAAACAGAATTTGAAACAAAATTCTTTTTATTCAAATTTAACATAAACATATTATTCATCATATAACCGAATCCTACAAAAGAGCCACCTTTTGACAAGATAAACTTGTCGGACTCATAAACTTGCCTATATCCTAACTTATTCAAGATACTACCGGAAACCAAATTCTTTCGAATTTGTGGTACAAACAAAACGTCTAAAAGTTCAATTATTTTGCTAGAACTAAACTCTAGCCTAACTAAGCCACGTCCAAGAATGAGAGCACTCGAATCGTTCCCCATATGTAGCATGGATCCGTCTTCAACCAGTTCCAAAGAGGTGAACCAACGACGATCCTTGCACACATGACTTGTAGCACCCGAGTCGATCCACCAAGCAACATCATCATCCTGCACGTAAAATGATTCGGATATTAGTGGTACATAATTCAAATTCGAATTAAAACCAAAGTCAAGAAACTGACCTTGCCGTGGGTTTTGATCCTTGGATCCTTGCCCACCACCACTTGTGCTTGCTACATTCTTATTCTTGACAACCCGACAATCCCGCTTGAGATGGCTGGTCATCCCACAGGTCCAACAGGTTAATTTAACCTTTTTATTGGGCCCTTCTTGGCTTCATTGAACTTCCGTTTTCCCTTGAAATTGTTGGATTTTCCCTCTTCCACCATGTTCACCGAAGGTGCAGAAACCTCTTTCATTTTAGGTTTCTCAGCCTCTTGCGCCCGAAGAGATTCCTCTATGCGCAAGTGACTATCGAGTTGCACAAGGGACAACTCTTCCTTCTTGTGTTTCAACATATGTTTGAAGTCTTTCCAAGAGGGGGGCAATTTATCAATAATGCTCGATACGGAGATGGATTCGTCCATCTTCATATTATGTTGAGCAGATTGGCCGAGAATGCGAAGAAGCTCATTATATTGCTCCATCACAGGCCTTGAGTCCACCATCTTGTAATTGTTAAAATTACTAACGAGGAACTTCTTACTAGAAGCATCCTCCGCCATGTATTTGGACTCAAGAGAGTCCAATAGCTCTTTGGCAGATTCAACATTTTGATAAATGTCAAAGAGGGAGTCACACATACCGTTTAAAATGTGGCCACGACAGATGTAGCTGTCGTTCTCCCATTTTGCCGCGACGCCGAGTCATCTCCAACGTCTCGTTTTCCATCACCTCCGGCATCGGAGTGCTTAGCACGTACACGACCTTCAACGTTGTCAACAAGAAGTGCATCTTCTTCTGCCATCTTCGAAAATCAACGCCTTCGAACTTCTCAAGTTTGGTGAACTTGGTCGTCATATCTCTCACGGACTGGTCACTCGCCATCTCTCTCACGATGAACAAATATCACTTACGATTGTTGGGGAATTTGCAAAAAATCGTGGGAGAGAAGAGTGATTAGAACTTGGATAAAGAACGTGAGATCGCGTGAGAGCTCGCTTTCCGTAAGTGATATTTCGACCCTATTCTGCCTGGGTATCACGAAATTCACTCGAAGATAATCTAAGTTCTCGGTATTCAGTATATCGATTAAGGCAGAAATCGATTCCTATTTAAACACCTTTGAGAATCGTAACCGACCCATATTGATACTGATAATAATATCTCATTAAATGAGATTGATTGTGGATTTAATGCTGGCAGATACAAATGAGAAGGGAACATTCCAGACGCTGGTGCCAGTCTCCGCGCCAGTCAACTAGCGCCAGCATTAGCGCCGGCAAACATTCCAGAGGCTGGCGCCAGTCTCCGCGCCAGCCAACTGGCGCCACCATCCGCGCCTGAAAACAAACAGAGCCTGGCGCCAGTCTCGGTGCCAGTCAACTGGCGCCAGCACTGGCCCCGATGCCCAGCTCATAAAGCCTCTTTGTAACTCGCCAATCTTAACCGTCCAACAATCCCGGGTTCTAGTTAGCTTACACGAGTGTGCACTCTACACCTCCTAACTCATGTTATAGCTTAGCTACCAACCCCATTATTATCTTTGTGAATCCAATTACATAAAATGAACCGATGATTTCACTAAAATCACCAACATAAGAGGACTGGAAGCAATAGACAAATAATCAGAATATTAAACAATAAATAGTAAACCATGAATACCATGCCATTGTTTGTCGATACGTGATCAAGTTAATTTTTTTTAAACGAGAAGTCGAATTTTATAACGGCCAACAAGAAGCTAGCAAAAGAGGAAGCAGAAACATCACGACATCTTGATACAGTTGATTGGATAAAGTCTCCACATTATAGGGTTTTTAACACACCTATTACACCTAGCCAATTACCAAAAGAACGATTTTTCCACAATTTGGTTCAGGATAAAGTCTTTACGGGGATGGATTATCGAACGTGCATTAGTTCTGAAAACACCACAAACAGTAACAACTGACAAAAATGATTGCTTCTAACGCTTCCTTGGCTTGTCGGTCCTTACATGCCGAATTGACCCCGTTGAGAAACGATTCCGTTGACTTCTCTACAAGAAACGAAATCAACCACCATCTCTCGATGAATCTCCAAACCTCCATTGCGAGTGGACATCCGAATAGCACGTGATCAATTGTTTCTGGATTAGCTCCGCAAACTGGACATAAACTAGAATCAATATCCATCTTCATCTTGTTAAGGTTAACTCGGTTAGGAACTCTATGATCTAACATAACCCTCCACATGAATATGTTTACTTTGGAAAGTGATAGAGGATTCCATATCGTTTCTTTTTCACCCACACCTAAATTCGGATTTTCAATGACATGTCTCATTGAACCGACAAAGAACATACCATTAGAGACTAGATTCCATTGGAGTCCTTAATCATTTCTTTTAATTGGTCAAAATCCTCAGATTCACATCCATCTAATATAGGTCTGCGCCAATCCCATGAACTTCCGAGTTTTATCGTGTCCGCGACCGACGAATGTTTCACATTTTCTAGAGCCAAAATTCTAGGAAATCGAACTTCAAAAGGGCAAGAACCCTTCCATAGATCCGTCCAAAAATCCGTATGCATTTCGTTCCCTACCTGTTTCACACGCAAATCATGAAAATTAATGTTAAGCGTTCTCAAATAATGGACAACCGTAATCACGGTTCCCCACGGACTAGAACTATTTGATTGCCCTGCTCCACGTTTAGACCTCTGTCTTTCTCGTAGATAGCCTTTATTACTTTCGCCCACGTTGAATTAGAATCATTCTTATATTTCCAAGCCCATTTGATGAGGAGAGAAATGTTCGACACAGCTATACTTCCGATTCCGAGGCCTCCATTCTCTTTGTTTCTAAGTACCGTTTTCCAATTCACCCAAGAGAGTTTCCTAGTCTTGTTCCGACCCCCAGAAAAAATCTCTTCTAAGACTCTCTAACCGATCGATTATTGTCGTTGGAGCCTTGAAAATCGAAAGGTAATAAGTAGCGATACTGCAAAGGACACCTTGAGTGAGAACTCGTCGACCACCGATCGATAACATCCTGATCTTCTATATGGACAACCTTTTCTTAAATTTCTCAACTATAGACATCCATGCTTCAACCCTAGCCGTGTTGGCACCCATTGGAACCCCGAGATACTTGTTTGGAAAATGACCTGCTTTGCACTTAAGCTCCACCGTAACCCTTTGAATAACGTTTACACCTACTCCAACACCAAACAACTCACTTTTTGACATGATCAAACGAACCCCGAAGTGAGATAGAAACATCTCAAAATCCAAAGGATATTCACTCCTATTTTCCACGTACCAATCATTAATAAACATCACGTCATCTGCATAAAATAAATGAGTTAGACCAACATTATCGTAACAAATCTCTCAGCCTCTTATCAAGTTTTTAGATTTTGCCTCCGTCAAGAGCATGTGCAGACCTTCCATAACAATAATGAAAATGAAGTGCGATAAAGGGTGCCCCTGACGGAGACCTATCCAGAGCCGAAACACTGAAGTTGGAGACCCGCCGAGGTTGTGGCCGAACAAAGACACGCTTTAACCCATCTTCTTCATTTCCTCGAGAAACCCATGGCCTCCATAATCTCATCTAAATAACACTAGTCAACCATATCGTATGTCTTTTCAAAGTCTACTTTGAAAAGCATCAACTTCCTTTTATTTTTCCTAACCCGTAATCCATTGACGATCAAGGAACCATCTTGAATATACTTTCCTTTAATGAAGGCTGATTGAGAATCATTGATGACAGACTTGATGACCCGACTTACTCTATTTGCAAGAATTTTGGCTACGGTTTTGTAGATGCAACAGATTAAAACTGATAGGTTTAAAGTCTTTGCATGTCAAAGGGTTTGCAGACATTGAAATCAAACAAATGAAGGAATGATTGCACCCATGTGGGAGCTAACCGCAACTAAAAAATTCCATAACTGCTTCAACAACCTCGCTGCCCATGATGGACCAGAAGGATTTGAGAAAATCCATCCGGACCACAAGATTTGTCGTCTCCACACTCCCATATTGCCCTCTTTACTTCTTCCTCAAAAACCATACTGTCAAGATAATCTGCTTCAATGCTCGATAGTTTTTTCAGGCCATCCATATTGTATCTACATCTAGAACGAAGTTGGAGTCCCAGACCGTTCTAAAAAAAGATTGGAATTCTTTTTTTACCTCAATTGGTTCCTCTGTCCATATGTCGTTAACAAGAATCCCCCTATTCTCACTTTGTTTCTTCTATAATTGAGACTTCCGTGGAAAAACTTAGAGTTAAAGTCTCCGTATGTCGCCCATTTGATTTTAGTATTTTCTATGACTACCATGAATACCTTGTGTTATAAATTTTAGTATTTTTTTTAAACAACAACCAACTTTCATAAAAAGCTAGCAAGCAGTTAGCAAAAACGAAACATTACAATGACCTGTTACAGTCAATAAGATGGAACCTCCACAATAACGGATATTTAGTACTCCCCCAACTATAAGACTTTTCCACAATTTGATCCATTATGGAATCCTTACGAGGGGGAAGACAGTTAAAATGCATCTATTTCTTAAACACCACAATATGTAACACCCAATGAAAAACACCGCTTCCAAAGTTGTCTTAACAACCCCATGTTGGTTTGTAGATATGATGCCGATGATCATGTCCTCCATCGTCTTGTAAGCAGGAAACGGAAAAGACCACCATCGCTCAAAAAGTCGCCAGACCTCCGAAGCCATTTCACATTCGAACAACAAATGCCTAGAGGTTTGGATATCTGACCCACATACCAGACATAACACTATATCGATATCTATCTCCTTATTCATTATGTTAACTCTGGTTGGGATTCTATCAAGCATAACCTGCCACATAAAGATGTTGACTCTAGGAGGAGTCGTAGAGTTCCACACCGTCTCTTTTTCGCCAACACCCAAGAAAACTTTCTGGATGATAAATAATATCTTAAGGAGCTCACCGAAAATAACCCATTCACATTTAGAGACCAAAACCATCTATCGGGATTCTCGGACAGAGAATAGTCCTTGATAACCTCTCTCATTTAAACAAACTCCTCTCTGCCATTCCGGATGGGTCTTCGCCAAGACCAAGAGTTCTCCGTCTTAGTCCTGTCAGTTACGGTTGCTTGTCTCTCGTTTTCTATAGCGAAAAGTCTAGGGATACGAGAGGAGAACAGAAAGTATCTCTTCCAAAGTATCCGTCCAGAACGGCGTATTAAGATTGTTCCCGGTCTATTTCAAATACAACTCGTCGAAATTAATGTGAAGTAGCCCCAACGATCTCACAGCCGAAATCACACTGCCCCACGGACTACTTGTGCTGGAAGCCACCTTTTTCGAAGAAAAACCACCATCGACTCCATAATTTGATTTAATAACTTTCGCTCATGGGGAATTAGGGTCGCTCTTGAATTTCCAGACCCATCTTGCAAGAAGGGATATATTAGAAGCGGACATACTTCGCATGCCAAGACCTCCGTTCTTTTCTCTAAGCACTGTTCTCCAGTTAACCCAAACCATTTTTTTGTTTTCCTCATCTGATCTCCAAAAGAAGTCTCTTCTTAGTTTCTCCAAGGAGTCGATCACCTTTTTCGGAGCTTTGAAAATCGAAAGGTAATACATAGCGTTTCTACTAAGCATTGCTTGAGTCAACACACGTCTCACTCCTACCGATAGAGTTTTAACGTTCCATCTATTTAGTCTATTTTGGAACCTCTCTATGATCCAATCCCATGCTTCAGCCCTGGACATTATTTCACCCAAGGAACCTCGAGATATTTACACTGAAATTTCCCAACCTTACATTTAAGTTATCCAACAACTCTGTTGACTACATTCTCTCCCACGCCCACGCCCACGCCGAAAAGATTGCTTTTTGCCAAATTTAGACGAAGTCCCGAAGCAAAGAAGAAGCATCTTAGAATAGACAATATATTTCTCCCTTTTTCGTCAGATCATTCGTTAATGAAAAGAGCTTCGTTTGCATAAAATAAATGAGATATGATAAAATTATCAGACCCAATATGCATTTAATTAATTTATGAAATTAATGTAAGCATCTGCGTGGAATCTAGGTAACTATCATCTTGTATAATGGAAATGCCCCGGTTGATTTTATTGCGTAAAGGGTTAGTTGGCAAGAATGTGGATAGAATACGTGTGCTAGTTAGGAAAATGTTATCATTACTGAGAATAGGTCGAGAAACAAGATGTTACTTCTTTGGAATGGGTTTTTATATCTAATTGCACTACAAGAAACTGCACTTTTACCGGCAGGTTTGGGAAGTCCGTCGATAAAAGTAAGTTTTACCGGTGACTTAGACAAAAGCCTCCGGCACAAGTTCGACTTTTTGCCGAAGGAAATGCCATCGGCAAAGATGCATTTTTGCCCGCAAACTTCATATAGGCCGCCGGTAAAAGTTTTTTTTACCGACGGGTTTCTAAAACCGCCGACAAAAGTATATTTAAAAATTTAAATGACATTTTCACCAACGAATTTCACTAACTCGTCGACAAAAGTTATTTTGTAATAAATAATAAGTTTTTTCACTTAAAATTTTGCCGACGGACTTCCCAAACTCGCCGGCAAAAGTATATACATTATTAAGAAAAAAATCAATTACAATTCTATCAACGGACTAACCAAATCTGTTAGCAATTGTATTTTAATTTCATTAGTATTTGTTATTTCTATTTTTACCGGCGAGTTTAAAATTTTTTGGGCAAAAATATTTTTAAAATTATGATGAAATTAAGGAACTTTTTTTCTATTGAGGTTGATTCCATGATACAACCTAATCTAAATCAAAATTACAATCTAACCCGGTACGAGTTATTAATGTTCAACACTACCAATTGTAACCCAATAGGAGGCATTACTACATGTGACAACCAACATAGCCAAATATGATACATTACCACCCAATACGACCAACATAACCCAAAACGATCCAAGTATAACTCAACATAATCCAATATGTCACTATATGACTCATTATGACAGACTATTGTAGCCCGTCAAGGACTATTAACTTATTAAGAGCCACTAAAGCCTACGAAGACTAATATAACTCATTAATAGTCCTTAGTTGGTCTAATATGATCCATGAAGATCCAATACAGTTCGATAAAAGCCAACATAAGCTAGTATATTTGATTAAGAGCACTAAAGCCATAAATGCATAATCCAATTCATCAACAACTGAGTCCAACATGACCCATCAAGGCCCAATGAGGTTCACTAGCAGTCACTTAGTCAAATACGAGTTATCAAGGCCCTTACAGATATTTAAAGACCATTAAGGCCATGAAGGACGAATACAATTCACTAATAACCAGTGAGTCCAATACGACCCATTACAATTTGTTAGGAGTCATTGAAACTTACCACATACATATATTCACACTACACACATACAAACATCCATACATAAATAAGCATACACATACATACATTTATAGATACATACACATACACCCATACCTATACCTTATCGTGAAACATTTATTGGTCATTGAAATAGACTGTTGGTACCTGATAAGTTTTTATAGAATAGAGGGCTTTTGGTCTAACGTTATCCGAGCCTTAATTTGGCCTCCTAGGAGGTCAGGGGTTCAAACCTCACTAAAAGTGAGGAGGGTGTGTGAGTTAATATGTTCCATTTGCCGTATATAAATATTATATATATATTTAAAAAAAAGAGTGTGTTTTCTCTCACTTACCAGGTAAGTCTCTGTCTTTAGTATGTCTTATTGGATAAAATTATTGATTGTTATCACGTCCACACTAGTAAACGTTTATCCGATAAACGATTAATAAACGACCATAATTTGAATTTCAATAATAAAACTTTAAAATTTATTATTTCAAATAATTGTGCCATAAAATTATTTATTATCTCAAAATAACATATGTAGTATTTAAAAACCATTAACTTTTGATAGAATCTAAACATAATTAAAAGGAGATAATGAACAAAATTTTATAAAAACTTAAATTATTTATTTTTTCCTTTTCCGGTTTTTATTGGAATCCCTCTCCCCAAAATTTACTTCCAATCATCCCCAAAACCAAAAGCCAGTCTTTATTTTCAAGAAAAAACCACCATTTTTTAAAACCACCACACAACCTCACCTCTCACCTCTCACCCATGCCTGGTTCTCTTTCTCTCTTCTCTCACGCATGACGCATGCGTGACTTCTTTTCCTCACATTTGAGAATGACGGCTCTCGTTCCCTATCCTCTCACGCACGGTGCCAATAAACGAAACCCTAGCCTACTTCATCGACTTTACCGAGTTAACATGTTCACACTTGATTTTACAGGTCTTAAGAGATGAAGACCTCGATTTTGGTAGAATTTCTCAAACCTAATAGTTGGTCAAATCAGTTAGTCAATCGTTTCTACTAATCGATTTTTTTCTCATTGTGCTTGATAATAGTTTTTTTTATCTCAATCATTTGCTGATCATATTCATATTTAATTTGATGAGTTTTATTTTAATAAGTAGGTTGTTTGGTGTGAAGACCTATATTGATGTTGAGAAAGAGATGGTACGGGTAAAACATTTGGTATTTGGGGGAGTTGAACAGTAATTTATTTGGCATTTGTGTGCAGAATCTGTTGGGTTTTACATTGTTTTGGTTACGGCAAATTATTATCGAGTTTAGAATGATTGGTTAATTTCATTGTTCATTTTCATTAGTGGAAACATGTGAGTTTTTCTACGTTTGAGTGGTTTTTGTAATGTTACGTTTTGTTGTTGTTGTTGAAAGCCTACAATTCAACCATGCTTTTCTCATTCATAGTTTTTTCACGACATGCTCGTTAATTGTTGTAATGTGTTTATTGTCTACATATGTAGAAGAAGACTCATGAAAATATTAACAATATGTTAACTCTTCTAAGGAAAAGTAGAAAACACACTATTGGTTACAAGACCGTATTTGAGTCTCTTAGGAACTCTAAAGGTGGATTTAAGTTTATATTAGTTTGTCTTTGGTTTCTTATGAATTGGATGAATCTTTTGTGTACTGAAATTGGCATGTAAAAGTGATTTTCCATATTCATGGTATTTATTTGTTGTCTTGGAATTGTAGGTAAACTAATAATTTTTTATGCATTCTATATTGTGAACTTTCTTGACAATAATTAGGATATTGGAGAATGCTATCTATATCTAAGTCATTTTAAAGCTTTGTCACCTGTTGTGTTTTCAATTGAGTCTATTGTAGCCTTTCATTAGCTTGGGACTAAGGATATTTGTTGTATCATGATTAAGTGTCTTTTGACTTATGCTTATGTCCACTTTTCTAAACATGTCAATTGTGTGCAAGAAACTAATTAATTATCCTTTTTCCCTATTCCTAAACCTGCCAATCATGTGCATCGTTGCACACTGTTTTAGTTTTTGTTTCATTTCTTGTATTTTTATTATTTGTTGTTTTGATGGTTTCGCCCTCGTTGTGTGTAGGTGACAAGAGTAAAGAAAATTCTAACCGAAGAAGCAACATACTTGTAGGTCCCTTCAAAGTTGAAGAAGTGATTTTCAAAGCTGGTAAATACTTTTTGGTCTTATACAAACTGTGATCCCAGAACAAGCATTTAACACAATAACATTCTTGAAGATGTCATCCCTCTCATTAATCACTAAATCCACAAAGTACAAGATGATGAATATGGAGAGAAAGTGCAATAGTGTACTTGGAAATATGGAATGACACAATACAAAATTACAAGGCAAAAACAATATATAGTAAGTAAATTGTAAAGTTACCAAATAGACTCTCTAATTGATACAAGGTGCTAAATATGGCACTAACAATCTCCCCCTTTGTATCAAAGTAGAGGCAGCAAAATTTTAGGCTTGTATCGGAGCAACATGTTTCTTCCTGATCCCGAAGATGATTTCAAAACCCCTCAGTGCATTTCTGTACTCTTGTCGGTTCTTGATGGCTTCTAGGGCTTGGTTGATTAATCTCCTTTCCTTTGGCTTTAGCTTGACTTCCTCCTTCTCATCGAGCCTAAGTTTACTCTCCAACTAGATCTGAATCAGCTTAAACGTCCCATCACAGTATTTGTTTACCTCGGATATCCTTAGAAATCTCTTCATCTTCTGTTGATTATAATACACAATTATGAGTTCAGGTTTGCAAGTACTTACACAGGGATACGTTGGATATTTGATAGTCGCTTGTTGGGTCTATGGAGGTTCACTCGGGTTTGATTGGCTTCCAATGCCATATGAAAGTCATTGAGGTAAGAGAACTTCACCATATTTCTCATAAATCTCTTGACAGACTGATAAGCGGCAGACCATTCTATCTTCTTATCAGGAATGCTTGCAAGAATGTGGTATAGGCTCAAAAGGTCGTCTAGCTTTACGCTCTTGAAATCGGCTTCAGTAAAGAACCATTCTTTGTCATCGGATCTTTTGACAGTGAACTGTGGGTACCAGATGTTTAGCAGTTTCTTCAACTCTATCTTCAAAACCTTCATAATTGCCTTATCAGACCTAACTGTGTCCATCTCCAGGTCTTTGTTCTTCATGACGTGCTAAAATTCGGTTTGATGTAGAGCTGGCCACTTCTCAATCCCATACAATTTAATCAGGTCAATTCTCTGATAATTCCTTACAAATAAGTCCTTTCTCACACTCTCTTGAAAAGGAGTCAAGATCCTTACCCTCTGCCCTCTTCCAACAAAGTTAGGTTCATCGTCAATCAGAGCCTGATAGTATCTCATTTTGGCCTCTGAGACAGGATCTCTGATCTTACCATGTGTAGACACAGGAATATTTTGCACAGAAGTACCTACACCGGGATAATTCAGTTGTTGTACGTTATCATCATCTGAATCAGACTCTTCAGTTTGAACTGCTCTGGTAGTGTCAATTACTTCATCTAATTCAACTTTAATTTGAACCTCTGTTCTCTTTGGTTCCTCCTCTGAATCAATATAGATGTAATCCATAAGCAAATCGTCTGCCATCCGCTCTTCCTTCGTTCTATTATCACCACTTTGAGGCTTTTCAACCGTAGGTGTGATATCATCTAGAACTTCATCACCATCAACCTGGACATTTTCATTACCCTGTCATTCTGCCCCCTCTGTTACCATCTGTTCAGATCCCCCAGTAATTGCAGTTTCACCCTGATTAGATGCGTCAACCCGTGCTCTCTTCTTCCCCTCATGTTGATCAGGATCATCCTGATCATCATGTCTTTGTTTCCGTGAGCCTTGGGCTTGAGCACCGCAAGATTGTTCTAATACGGTTATCTGGTCAGATAGGGATTTGAAGCCTGTTTGTACGGGTTGGGTCATGTCCTGAAGGGATTTATGTAGATTTTGGAAGTCAGAACTAGTGGGTAATTGTGTTTGTAACTCGGTTTGTCTTCTACGTAGCCCTACAAGTTCTACTTCTTCGTGGTCATTCTGATCTCCTTGATTGAGTAACTGGGCTAGGAGTTGGGATTTAAGTTCATGTATCGGTAGGGTACGTTCAGGTTGGGTTGGAGGATTAGATCTGGGTTGAGCTTCGGATGGAGGATTTTGTTGTACAGAAGGAGATTCTGCTATGCATTTGCCTTCGACAGCTCTACTGACTTCTGCTGAAAGGTCACTGACAATCTTTTTCAACTCAGTCGTTTGATTCTTATATGAATTGTTGATAGAAGCCAAAGAAGCTCAAAAGAAATCCAGAGGAATATAGTGTGGGGGCGGTCCTAGCATTTCACACAACTGGTCAAGATTGAAAACGGTAACACCCGGACCACGTAGGTTACCGGTTGACATGCCGGTTGAAACAATCGCATGGCCTGTGCTCAGCGTTGGGATAGTGTTAGCACTGACAGGTCTTCCACCCAGTCCTCACGAGGCACCAACGAATGGCGGCCTAACTCGGGGTGTTCCTATCGGAGCACGAAAGCTTCCAACAAATTGAGTACCGACGCTCGTGTCCTAGGAAATGAAGTTCTTCCAAATGGCCCTAGACTCGATGTGTGCATGAAAGAAGGCGGTGGCCTGGGCAATTGCCTACGTGTTTCAATATCTGCAAACACCGAATGTGTTGCTGATAGCATGTGTTCTTGATCCCTTATGGAAAATGAAACATCGACTTGTGGAGAAGACGATGAGTGGTTAGGTGGGGTTGTGCGTTGCATAGCTAGGACCACTATGGCTTGTTCAATGCGCAACGACGATGAACGCACGTTGACAGTAGATGTGGCTACCTGGCTTGACGCGGTTTAGGAAGAGTCTTTAGTCAAAACTTTAAGTGACTCTGTCTTAGTCTTTCCCATTTCTTTTCTCACCTCCTCTCGGCTCACATTTCTATATTTTCAACTTCAACACCCTCATCCCTCCTTAGGTCACCAATAACGCCCGAGTCTCCGATGTTCCAATTGGAAGCAGCATCGGAACTCTCAATACGAGGTCGCGGACCAACATGTCTCGGTATCTTGTGTACGTCCATGTCGTGATCTGAGTCGGAGTCAGAATCAGATTGACCATCAGCTTTGGCTTTTGGGTGGGTAGGGGCCTCATCTTCAGAAGTTGAAGCGGATATCACTTTATCAGCATCATCTTGGGAATCCCAAGACACATCATCATCAAAAATTTTTGTACGCTTTGCTTTGGATGTTGATGCGTGACCAACAGTCCTCTCAACACCTGTTCCCCCTCTCTACAACGTTTTCCCTCACCTCTTCCCATTCAAGAACCCCATGTTCTTGAACCTGCTCAGCGTGTAAACCCTCACCACCTAATTGGATAGCGCCATAGGAAGGTCCCTCTGGATCTGGTTGGACCATTAGTGCCTTTTCTAGCCTGTACTCTCTCACAATCGGAGACTGCTGGTTGGCATAAGCTAGTACGACTTCAGGGATAATGGCAGTGTGAGCGAAGTTGATTTCAACAGGCATTTTGAGAAAATGCATCCACTGTCTTGGACCTTGTACGGCGTTGGGTCGTCGGGGAATCTCTGGATTGGAATCCATAATGCTTTTGATAATGATCTGGAGGTAGTGTTGATAAGGCATAAATTTTCTGGCTTTGTTCGGCTTGGTCTTGTCGCTAACCAGTTCAATGAGCTCATTCCAAATGATGATGGTGTAGTCAATCTTACGATTAAAGGCAACAACATGGAATAGGCGTAGGGTGGCAATGTTGCATTTATCTAATCCTGTGTGTTTCGGAGTCATACACCGGTTGATTATGGAAAATAATGTATACCAGGCTCGTGGTGCTCGTGGTAGGTACTATCGTTTGAACTTGTAAGAACGAGTGAGCAAGGCCCCATCTTCAGGTTGATACCCCAAACTTCGGATATCGGCACATAGATCATCTTCAGGGATTTGGTCTTCAAAGTCGGCTTGATATGGTAAATCCAGGGCAGTCCTCAGTCTCTTCAGGGTTATCTTTGTGTCAAAGTGGTCAACTTTGGCCGTAAAGTGTTGACCTCGGGGATGAACGGGATGGAACGGTAGGGTGTTCTAGAATTGTTGTAAGTAAATCACGGGTACAGTCACAGTCTTGGTTAAGGCAGTTAGGAGTGGGTGGCCTTTGAGGATTTCCAGGATGATCCGGTAGTCAAAATTGACACGCAGATCTAAGGTGTGGTTATTGTCAGATAATGCAAGGTGATACCTTAGGGGCAACAGTTCTCCTTCAAGATCCCGAGCATTCACCGAGGGGTGTGAAGATCGGTGAGATGGGATCACAGTGTTTTCATCTGAGGAATTGCCATCGTCGTGTCTCATGGCTGCCATCTTGCTGTCTTCAAGTATATATCCCATGGCATCTGATATCGACGTGTTTTGTCTTGGTGTGTTGGACATGATTAGCAGATATGACAATGGCGCTTTTGCTGTCACAATAGATTGGGATTTTCTCATATTTGAAACCGTAGTCCATGAGTTGGGTTTTCATCCACAGGACTTGTGAGCAACAGCTGGCCGCGGCTACATATTCAACCTCCACCGTTGATGTCGACACACAGTTCTGCTTTTATACGCCCAACTCACGAGCTTGTCTCCCAAAAACTGTACATGACCGAATGTGCTCTTCCTGTCTAGCATGTTTCCTCCATGATCAACGTCTGAATATGCAGTGAGTTCGTATCCTATCCCCTTGGGATACGGCAGACCAAGATACGGTGTGCCTTTCAAATATCGAAAGATGCGCTTTACGGCTCCAAGGTGTGATTCCTTCGGTTTAGTCTGAAATCTCGCACAAAGACACGTTGCAAACATAATATCCGGACGACTAGCAGTTAAGTACATTAATGACCCGATCATACCTCTATATATCTTAAGATCAACATCCTTACCGTCAAGATCCGTACCGATCTTAGATCCTGGTGCCATTGGAGTACCAATCGTCGTACAGTTTTCCATCTTGAATTTCTTCAAGATATCAAACACATACTTAGACTGATTTATGAAGATTCCAGTTGAGAATTGTTTAACTTGTAGACCAAGAAAGAAGTTAATCTCTTCCATCATACTCATCTGGAATATGGTCACCATAATGTTAGAAAACCAGGTACATTACGAAGGATTAGTCGAACCAAAAATTATATCGTCAACGTAAATTTGAACGAGAAGAATTTCACCTTCCTCACGTTTGGTAAAGAGAGTCGTGTCAATTTTACCTTTTTAAAGCCGGATTTTAGTAGAAAAGTGGATAGAACCTCATACCAGGCACGCAGGTCTTGCTTGAGACCGTAAAGAGCTTTGTCAAGAATGTAGACGTGATCTGGTTTGTCTTTGTCTACAAAGCCTTCAGGTTGAGACACGTACACTTCTTCTTTCAGTACGCCGTTCAAGAATGAAGTCTTCACATCCATTTGATAAACTCTAAAGTTCTTGTAGGCGGCAAATGCTAAGAACATCCGAATTGCTTCTAGGCGAGCAACCGGAGCGTACATCTCATCATAGTCTATACCCTCTTGTTGTCGGTAACCTTTCGCTACTAACCGTGCTTTGTTCCTTACGACTATACCGTTTTCATCTTTCTTATTTTCCAGGACCCACTTGGTACCAATGATTGTTTTTCCTTTGGGTCGAGGAACTTATCGCCACACTTTCAAAGCTTCAAATTGATTCAGCTCGTCCTGCATCGCAATTATCCAGTCCAGATCTTCTAAGGCTTGCTGAACTGTGGTTGGCTCAACTTGACTTAGGAAAAGCGCGAACAAAACTTCATTTGCAGTTGCTGATCTGGTCTTCACAGGGTCAGATACTTCTCCAATTACCTGATGTAATGGATGACTCTGTGTCCACTTCTTTGAATGTGGATGTGGGGAAATCGCATCTTGATTGGGGTCAACTAATGTAGGATCCTTATCAAAGTTCAACTCAATTGTCAACGTCGGTTCCGGTTGTGAGGCTGGTTGGTTGTCAGAAGTGACAATTGGCACTGCCTCAGGAATTGCTTCAGTAGGTACCTCAGGTATGTTAGCAGTACTCTGGTCATTGACTTTTGAAGTAGAACTTGACGAAGAAACACCGTTAGTTGATTATGGTTGTGTTGCTTGTGTAGAAGACATGATTGGATTGCGTGGGGAAGACGCATGAGTCATTGCACCAACATTAGATAATGTCGGTACCGTTGAAGGGTCTAACATTGTAGCTTGTACTGGATTCTGGGCAACTTGATTCCTGTCATTAACATTTGAAGATGAGTTATAACTACCAAAGAACTCATCATAAAATTCTCAAACAAATGATCAAGTTCATTAATATTAGAGTTAGAAGTGGAAGCTTGATCTTTGTTTGACTTTGTGGACGTTGGACGAACTTGTCCAAACGCTATCCAGTTATCCCGGGTTTTATACTGCTTTGCACATAAGCCATTTCTTCCGTCTCATCAAATTTGACATTGATGCTTTGCATCACATTTCTTAAAGACTTGAAGTAGACTTTGTATGCCTTTGAGGTGGATGAGTAACCAATGAACACACACTCATTTGCTTTAGGACTGAAGTTGTTCAAGTTTTCCTTGTCATTTAATACGATACACCTGCAACCAAAAACACGAAAGTAGTTTATGTTTGGTTTTCTATTGTTTATAATCTCATATGGTGTTTTTCCAAACCTTCGGTGTATGATAGAACGATTTTGTGTATAGCAAGTCGTTGACACCGCTTCGACCCACAACATAGTTCTTGCATCTTCAACTAGAGTGCGGCTTCGTCTTTCAACAACCCCGTTATGTGGTGGTGTTCTTGCTGCAGAATATTAATGTGACACTCCCAATGACTTGAGAAAATCATCTAGAGTCTTGTTCTTGAATTCTGTCCCGTTGTCTGATCGTATTGTCTGGACTGATTGTTGAAGATTAACTTGAAGCAATTAATGAAATGATCAACTCGGGTGTTTCGTCTTTGGAGCGTAAAAACTTTACCCATGTATACCTAGAGTAATCGTCAACGACCACTAACACATACCGCTTGGCACTAATGCTTTGTGTCTTCATCGGCCCACAAAGATCCATATGCAGAATTTCCAAAGCTTTGTGTGTGCTTGGCTCAGGTTTCGGCAGGTGAGGAACTCGCTTCATCTTACCCTTCTCACAGGCCGTGCAGAAATTGTCTCTTTCAAACTTCAGAACCGGTAGACCTTTGACTAAATCACCTATCATCCAGCTTTTGAATATATCGAAAATTGAGGTGAGATAATCGTCTGTGCCATAACCAACTCTTTTCCATAGACGCTTTAGACAACAGACACACGTTATTCTTGGGTTTGATTCTTGATAGATCAATTGTGTACAAGTTTGACTTTCTTGTAACCACTAGAAGTTCATCTCCTCCTTCAGTCCGAACCGAACATCGTGTCTTCTTGAAGTTGACTTCTAGATCTTTGTCACAGAATTGACCTATACTAAACAAATTATGTCCCAAACCCTCAACATAATTGACTTTTGTTATCCTGACATTGTTTTTCACTATATCTCTGTAACCCAAAATCGGTGAGTATTGATCATTCCCGAACTTCACTCGACCACCGTATTTCTCCACATAATTATTGAGCAACTCTTTTCTTCAAGTCATGTGTTTCGAGCAGCCCGAATCCAAGTACCACACATGACTGGTCCGCAAAAAGAAAATCAAGTGGTTTTAGGTACCCATTTGTAAATGGGTCATTTTGGGTTAGGAGACGGTACTTGTTTGGATTTTGTACTATTATTTCTAAAACTTCTTTTACGATATCCATTTGAATAAAATCTTTTTAGACCATGAGTATCATAACCAAACCAATGAGAATAATCACTCTTGTAGATAAAATCATCCACACCAAAATATGAGCAACAAATTTGGTCATGTGCTAAATTGATCAATTGTTGCATTGAATAAACCTTGTATGGAATAACAAGTTTTTGTTTAGTGCAAACAGCTTGATTTTTTACTGCAAAATCAAAGATGTTTTTCATAGAATTAAAAGCATTTGTCTGGGCCACATCCTGTGTGGACTCCTTTATTCTCCATTCGAGTCTCGAGTTGTTTCTTAGATAACGATCAGAAATACCAGCAAAATAAGAATCATAAGCTTTAGAGTTTTGAGCTTGGAAAATTTTAGATTTTAGATTATTTTTCTTCTTTTTCTTTTTCTGTATTGATTGTTTAGATTTGGATTTGGAATAGTAATCATTAACATGATTTTTCTTAACAGACTTTGAAGATTCACCTTTAAGAAAGTCTTCTTAGGTTCCTCTTCATTGATTAAGAAGTCAGAGTGATCTGGAAGTTTGGCATTAAAATCATATTGAACAGATGATTTTTTTTTATCCTTTTCTTTTTTCCTCACTAGGAATCTCAGTATTACAATCAGAATGACTATCCAATGAAGTGTGAAAGATACCATAAGACTTCAGATAGAGAAATTCATTTTGTTCTTTACGAAAAGCTTTATCTTCTTCTGTAGGAAAATATTTCTCAGGGGAGCATTAACTAATTGATTTTCCAAGTCCAAAAATTCAGAATCTTCTTGGTCATCAATAGTCATGCTTCTGAAGATAGTATTTCCCATAAACGCCTTACATGAAGAAACTTCTTAATCTGAAGAATGTTTTTCTTTTAAAATTTTCTCTCAGATATTTCTTTATGTTTAGATTTCATTTCTTTTAAGCCATTTGGAAATACTGTTAAAAATACTTCCTTTTCAATCTCAAAAGCAAGTTTGTCATCATTTCTGATGTCTTCAATTTGACCTTCAAGTTCTACGAGTTTCTGTTCAAGTACCAAAGGAGGATAATAAGTTTTTCCTTCAAAAGTTATTTTTTCACTCTCCTTTGGTTTCTCTATAGCATAGCTCTGGAAATAGTCATTAGACAAGGTTTGTTTCCAATTCCAAACCAAAGCCTTCCTATTTTCCATTCCGTAGAAAAAAAGAAGTTGCATTTTCACAGTGGTTTTTCTTTTAACCTCTTCCTCAGCTCATAGTCTTCGCCATCCATTTTAAGCCATTTGATTTTATACTTAGGATCCTTAGATGGAAGACTAAGCCATTCAAATTTGTATAAGGTTGGAGACATGGTTAATGCAGCCTTCAAATAATGAGGATTATCATATCCCAAGCCCCATTTTGAATTATAGTATCTGAAATTCTTAGGCGTGTTTACATGAATAGTTTGTTCAGTTTAACCTAACGTGTACAACTTTTCTTCTTGATTACTAGCGTTCTCAGTCAACTCAGTGTTTATATCTTTATTAGCATGCAATAATTGTTCAAGCTCAATTTACTTAGCTTCTGAAAGTCTTAGTTTTTCTGACAACTCATCCATTCTTATTCGAAAACAATCTTGAGTATTCTCGAATTCAACTTTACTCTTTTTCAAACCATCACTTAACTTGTTATGTTCAGTGATTAGTTGTTTTTGAGAATCTATTATTTTATGAGCTTTGTTAAGTTTGACAGTTAAATCATCTAACTTGATTTGCGTAAATTCTTCCTTTTTAAAGAAATGATTAACTGTAAAAGAATCTACCTCATGTGTCTCTGGAGTTGTATCAGCTTCTGCTTCCTCGCCATCCTTGCTCATCAGACACATCTTGGCTAGAGCAGCAGTTTCATCCTCGTCTTCATCATCTGTTTCATCCAGCCAATACTCTTCTTCCACCAACAGTGCTTTCCCAGACTCTTTCTGTTTTGCCAGCAACATCTTGTTCTTATAGTAGTCTGAGTCCCGTACCTTCGGTTTCCAGCACTCTTTGGCGAATTGCCCCGATTTCCCACAGTTATAACATTTCCGCTCTTCACCTTTCTTATCAAGAAACTTCTTATCCTTAATATTCTTAACTTCATCTTTTCTTTCATCAAATCTCTTTTTAGATTCTATGTGATCCTTATGCTCAAAGTTCCTGGATCTTGAGGTGTATCGTTGGTTGTTGGATCCAGCCTTCTTCACGAACCTCTTCTGAAAAGCTTTTGTCAGAAGGATCATGGCCTTTTTTAAGCTCTCAACCTCGTTTAAATCATCACTATCCACACCATCATCTTCTAACTCAACACTCTTACCTTTCACAGTATACTTTCCAGATTTGTTTGAAATTAGGGCAATTGGATCACTTTCAACTTCTTCCTCTATCTGTTCAATATTTTCCCCTTTCTTATCTTTCTTCTCTTTCTTCTTCTTCTTTTCTCTTTTCTCCTCAGCATCTTCCTCATCCTGTTTGAGTTGTTTCAAACATCTCTTGCAGAGGTAGTTCACTTAGTTTGGAATGCTGTTTCATTCGGTGAGCATACTTCTTCCATTCAGGTTTGAGCACACTTAAAAACTTCACATTGTTTTTTATTATGGTTTTTGAAATCTTATTCCTATTCAGTTCATTTAAAATGGTTGTGAACCGGTCATAAGTGTTATCGAGTGTCTCTCCTTTTTTTGTCTGAAGTTCTCATACTTGTTGATCACATTCGATGTTGTCATCTAGTTTTCCACCTCTGAACCCTGATATAGCTTAATCAACTCATCAAACATGCCTTTTCCGGTTGCATTAAAACTGTCAACCTTTTGATAGATGTCGTTGGTCAACGCTTGCATTATTAGTGACCTAGAAGTTTTGTCAGCATTATGCCTTTTAAGCTCATCACCGGAATAGGTCTTAGGATCACAAAGAGTTCTTCCAGTTGGTTCTTCTACATACACATTCCCCATCTTTCCAATGATCAAAGAATCACTAATATAGTCACATTTCTCTTGCCTTTCGACATAACTAGAAATATATCCTTCCAAATTTTAAACTCTTTCGGGAACAACACTGGAGGTTTATCTTTAGACCCTATTACTAGCATGTCCCTAAGCGTCATTGTGAATACTTGTTGATGATCTTAAAGCAACCTTCTGATCAAAATACAAATTTCAACCCAAATACCGTTTTGTCGCACACTACTAATTGTCGCACACCACAATTTATCGCACACCAAACACACGATAGAAATTATCTCTGACAAATCGCATAGCACCCTTGCGATAAAAGGTTATCGTACACCACATCAGTGCGATAACTACTATTCACCACGTTTCTCGCACAAGGGGGGTGCGATAAAACACTGTTTACTCACTTTGTCGTACGCAACAGGTGCGATGAAATTTTCCTGCGATAACTAAGATCAAGTCTCGTATGATAATGATGAACTCTTATAGGTGCGATAAAGATGATTATCAGATCAATCTTAAGTAAAATCCTCAAATCAAGTCCAAAAATTCTGAAAATTTGCAGATAGGTGCGCGATAAGTTTCTGAACACTTTTAATGCTTGAAGTTTCGTCCAAAAATCAACTGAGGTGTGAACTTCGATCTAAAAACAGTGTCCAAACACTTTTTCACGAAAAATACCAATTCTATCAAATCTGGATAGAATTAATGTGAATTTGCGGAATGAATTCACTTAGAAACTATCACTAATCAATCCTAGATCAATTCTGATCCATTTGATGAACTCAAATGACCAAAATCAATCAAAATGATAGAAAAAGATGAAAAACTCAATAAAGCTCAATAATCATGAAAAAAACGGATCTGGATGAGAATGAATTGCATTGCTTTGATACCAATTGTGATCCCAGAACAAGCATTCAACACAATAACATTCTTGAAGATGTCATCCCTCTCGTTAATCACTAAATCCACAAAGTACAAGATGATGAATATGGAGAGAAAGTGCAATAGTCTACTTGGAAATATGGAATGACACAATACAAAATCACAAGGCAAAAACAATATATAGTAAGTAAATTGTAAAGTTACCAAATAGACCCTCTACTTGATACAAGGTGCTAAATATGACACTAACACAAACACATATTTTACGTTACCTTGTTTTAATTTTTTTTCAATATGTTTGTTTAAATTTCATAAGTACTTGATGGTGTCGGCTTGTTGGTTAAAAAATCGTTGGTGGTAATTATAAATTGTTGTTTACCTTTCTTATGGTAGGTTTAGCTTATCCAATCGAAAGAGATACGTGAGACGAGAAATACCAAAGATACGAAGATACGAGAGATGAGAAACTGCTAAAGAAGCAATCTTTGCCTCCACCACCATTTATATTCGACACTAAAACTATATTTAAATCGCTTCATGAGAATTGAAAGTGATGGTACACAAATATTGATTAGTACATTTTTCTTTATTTTGTCAAATGTATCTAAAAGATGTATTGGCTTTGTTTATAATTTAAAAAATATTTATGTATTGTGTTTTGTTATTAATTTTTAGGTTTATGTTTTAATCTTGGTTAATTAATAGATTGATAAAGTATTTGTTTACCTTTTTTTTATTTGTGTTGACAAAAGTTTGTCCTTGCGTATCGTGCAAAAGTTTCAGTGTCAAGTTTTGTATTTATAAAAGGCTAGACAAAAATATTATGACAACGTTAGAGCATCTACATACGTCTTCCATAAGACCTTGCAAGATGACATGACATGCCATGTGGTTTGTAAGGTCTTGTAAATTTAGCAAGGTCTTTCACAAACAAATATATATAAAACAAATCAATTTTTACGTAATTTATTTATTTATTTGTTTGTTTAAACATTAATTATTAATATGTTTATTAAATTTAATTCATTTATTAGTTTATTTAATCATAATTTTTATTATTTTTATTAAAATTTCTTACCTACAATTTATTTTAAATAAATGATAATTTTTTGCAATGTTTTATTTAAATTACTAAAATAAAAGTACATTAATATATAAAATTACGAAAATACAAATACTAATAGATAAAAGAAAACAAAAGTAAAATTTTATTAATATTATATTTTATAATTAATTTATTAGTTATATTATAATTATCTATATTATTTATATTATAATTTATTGCTTTAGAAAAAAGTTTGGTTTTGAAATGGATGTGAAAGGTGTTATTGCAAAGCTGATGTGACACTTTAGAAAGGAGTTTGGTGTTGCAGGAGTGCGGATGATCTTAGCCGGCTGGGTTTTTGCTGGCAAAAACATGACGTAAAATGTCAAATTACACTTTTGCAGAAGAGTTTTTGTACCGGTAAAAGGTTCTATGTAAAAATTAGAAAGAACTTTTGCCGGCGGATTTTTGGGTTGGTATGAATGACAAAAAAGGACAAAGAAAACTTTTACCGGCGGGAAAGATTGCCTTGGCAAAAGTCTATAGTCGACGGGAAAAGAATTTTATACGATTTCTTGAAAGATGTTTTAGCCAACGACTTTAACTTTTACCGACGACAATAGTTAGCCGGCAAAGACATATTTACCGGCGGCACATGTTATTCGCCGGCAAAAACCTTTGTAGCGGCCAGTTTTTCACGTTAAACTTTTCCCAACGAAGATATCGGACGGCAAAAGTTTTTGAGTTTTTGCCGGCGACTTTCGAGACTTTTACCGACGACATTTTCCTTCGGCAAAAGTAGTTATTCTTGTAGTGATCACAATATGTTGTTTTATAAATTTTCCGATGAAGATGTGAACGTAACTCAAACCACCACTTCGGTGCCAGGTCCAAATCTGATTAAAACCCTAGTTAAAACCCTTCATACTAATTAATCGATTATGGTAAAAGCATCTCTTTGTTCTATTTGGTGTATATGACATTCTTGGACTAGATCTGCATGAGACTTGTGAGAGAAGTGTTCAAATTCTATTGCATGGGGGAATATATAACTAAGGACCACCTTGGGTTGTTGTTTAGTAGTCGTGTCTGTTGCAGTTGTTTACCGGTTTCAACTATCTGTTTGCTTTGTAATATTTTATATTTCTATGTTGCTAGCTTTTCAACTTCCTTGGAAGGGATGTTGAACTTTTGTAGAAATTTGTCGTTGTCTATATCTTTGTTTTTCATGAACCAAACATATTTAGTATCGTTAAGAAGCATATTCTTAATGTGGAGTTATTGTTTACTTCTATGCGACATGGATCTCACTTGGGGATGTCATGCCAGCTTATATATCGCCAAGCATCTTAAATTCTTGACTTTTAGAATTCTCTACCATGAGAATAAGCACTTGTGGCATTGTTTGTGTTAGTTATCTCACCTTACACAATCTGAATCATGTGTAAATTACTTCATACTTTACTTGTTTAATTAAGATAAAATAATCAAATAATCCTTGAACTGTTCACGACATTTAGACTAATGAGCTACACCGTTTGTCGGAATTGATAACAACATAGGCACCTAGCTGTCGGCACTGTAAAACTTGAGGACAGAGAATAGAACTTGAGCTGGCCTCTAATGACGTCCAACATGTATCTTCTTTTGATGGGGTTGAGACCAGTCCTCAGAACTAGGAATTATATGCATATCTATTTGCATCATAAATCATACGAAATGTAGGAACCTGTTGAATCTTTTCTTAGGCTTACTTCAGCTGTGCATGCTTGAATTATAAGGTTACCAACTCTTTTCTTAGGTGGCCTTCGAGTGAACTTCTAACGCACAGCGTTGGCCACAGGTATCAGTTCCTTAACAAGATGATCAGCAAAGCAGATTGATGAGCATCTCGCTCCCAAAAATCATAACTGTACAGACCCTACCTTTTTTATAAGATTACAGAGAGCTGACCTTGGTCCATATGAATAATGGGTAAATGACTGCACTGTTAACTTGTGAATATATCGTTCGCGATCTTAGAGACCAACAGAGTGATGTTTTTTCACCAAGTATCATTCCGGTCGAAATTTATTGGATCCAGGTATTCCCATTTGTGTCTCGTAGTTACAACGACACGAGAAGCGTAAGGAAGTTTAGACTAATGAATTCTGTCGGCGGTGTAAGATTTGACAACAGAGAATAGAACTTTACCCGGCCTCTAATATCGTCCAACATGCATCTTCGTTTGATGGGGTTGTGAAAAGCTTGCGGTAGGTGGTGCGGACCATGAGTGCTCCAGTTGTTTGGTACGTACATGCCTGTACGCTAACAATTTTCCAGAGTATAAAATTATAGGAACCGCGTGAAACCCACCTAAACCACAAACGACACTATCACTTTGATGTTGTCATAATTAAGCCACTTTCGTCAGGCATCTAGCTAGACACCATGACTGGAAGATCGAACGGGGGCTCGAGAAAATAGTTTTCGTCAGCGAACACTTCTTCCATGACGGTTTCTTTGAGTAAGAAATTCTTCCGTGATGGGTACAAGCTCTTGGGGTTTCATCTTTTGGCTTATGCAACACACAGTTGCAGTCTTTATGGTACGGTCTTCGCTCTTTGTCAATTTCAGACATTGATAGGCTTCCTTCAAAAACACAATGAAGCATCATCCCAGCTGCTCCAGTGGCCATTTGTATTAATTTGTTTGTGCACGTGCCTGCCGCAAACACTTGAATGGTGTTTTAAAGTGTTAATTTGTGCTAGTTGGTGGAATGTGTGAATGTAGTGGAATATTTACTGGGTTAATATATATAGTACCTGAATTTGATTACGGGGTGGATATGTGGGTGATATCTAGGGAGAAAAGATATCGTATAAATTCTATCGTAAATTAAGTTTATGGAATAAAGATTTTTGTCTGGATGTTTTTTCGTATCGAAGATCCCATACTCACTATAATGATTGTTTCTAGGAATTTCTTGTTATACACTATGGACCCTCATGAAGATTCTTACAAAGAGAGAGTCTTGTTTTGTTTTGCCTTGGCCTTTTTAGGTGGTTTACTAGGAGATGTGGATCATTGTTTAACATGGTAACTGAGTGTCGTAACACGAACTAGGATCAATTAAGATCGAGTGTTAGCGGAGAAATTGTTACATCTTTGCACAAGATTTTTATTATATATTCAGATGGTTTTTCGACTGTAGTTCGACCATACAAATATTTTTCTGATATACCTCAGTTTTTTCTACCCAGCCTAGTTGAAATACCCTGGTAGCTTTGCAAGTTATTGGGTTTTGTAGGAAACATAGCCTCACTGGCAGGTACCCACACTAAAAATCCAAACGACATACATTAATTATAAATCCCATATTTGTTTACTTTAATAAAGGCATGCTTTGAAGGCCCATCCTTAATTTTTATAATTTTTAATTCAAACATTAAAAAGTCAATAGTTTGTCTTGATTTTTATTCAATGTAACAAATAATATATATTTTTTTCTCAAATTTCAAACATTTCTAACAATGTAACAAAGTTTCTCAATCAATATAAAAAAACATTACTATGACCAGCCGACATTAGGTACATTCCATCTTTTTTTATTGATGGTATTATTACCTATATGTAATAGATTCTTAAAGTATTACAACTACAATTACTAGCGCATAGCTTCAACATTGTTATAGTTGTCTACAACTTTGTAATTGCCAATGCCCTAGAACTTTGGCTTTCTTTCTTGTATACTAAAGATACAATTTTGAACTACCCGTACCCTTTTGGGCTTCAAATTCTTGTGTGTAAACATTACTGTTATCCCTTCACCAACTTCAATACCTAAGAACCCTTTCATGGTTATAAAAACAATGTTAAAAGTGGTGATTGGGGAAGAATTATCATTGTTCTTTTGATACTTTATTACTTTTCTACATGAAGCAAGTAATTTTAGGTCCTGTAAGGTGTATGAGATTCTTGCACCATGCATTTGAAAAGTAGAAGAAGTGATCAAATTATGTTGCATTTGGGTAAATCTGAGGATCGATGTGTGTGTGTGTGGAATGTGTAGTCTAGTTGTCTATAAATATTTGGAAACAACAATTCATAATAAAAGATAGCCAGGGGCTAACAAACGAGAGCAATTACATGGTTTCGAGACATGTTCCGAGATAGGAAGAAGGAGAAGTACACCAATCGCCAAAGGTTTTCCTACTCCCCTAACATCTAAAAATCACCCATCTAAAAGAATTGGCAACAATAAAGTCGAATAATTCACTAAGTCTAGGCACGGTTCTATCAAAAAGCAGTTTATTGCGAAAATGCCATATGGAGAAACAAGTAATCATGAGAATAGCTTGGATTCCTGTCCAATTCGAATGCTCCCGGGAACCTAACTTTGAGAATTCCATCACCTGTCCAGCTATCCATCCAGAAGCAAGTGTTCCGTCTGTTACCAACCTATTTACGACATAAATCGTCGAATGAGATGCCTAATTTAAAAAGATTTTTATAACCGCCACCACGTTTTGCGACGGACCTTCACCTTCCACCTTAGCATCGGGCTGTCAGGTATTGATCTCCCCGTTCGATCCATGGATAGCTTTGATTACTTTTACCCAAGTTGTTGTTTGACCAGTTCTGAACTTCCACACCCATTTGGTTAGCAAAGCGATATTCGTTGCAACTATACTACCGATTCCTAAACCCCCGTTATCAAGACTTCTAATAGTTGTACCCCACTTGACCCCAAGTAAATTTGCTTTTGGTATCCTCAAATCCCCGGAAGAAATCCTTTCGGAGTTTTCTAACTTTGATGTCACGGCTTTCGGAACTTTGAAAATAGACATAAAAAAAGTGGGTAAACTACCCAAAACAGCCTGAGAAAGGACTTTTCTACCTCCGAAAGATAAAGCCTTTGACATCCAATTTGAGAGCCTTTTTTGATAAACCTTTTCCGAATTAAGCTTGAGTGCTCTTTGACAGGTTAAGCTTGAGGCCCGAAGCGAGGAAAAAACAACAAAGAATCCGAATTAAGTTTTTCCCGTCTTCTATTGACCATTTATTTATGAAAAAAGCATCAGCTGCATAAAACAGATGTGTAATTTTGAATTTGTCTGGGCCGATTTTGATAACTTGCAAAAGACGTTTCTATCTAGCCTCTTCTATAATGCAATGTAGTCCTTCCATAGCCATGATGAACATAAAAGAAGATAGTGGATCTCCTTGATGAAGTCCACTACGAATACAAAATTTGTTTGAAGGGGATCCATTGACCAGAACTGAGGACATAGCTAATTGTAAACACGCTTGAATCCATCTTCTTCATTTAGCTGAAAACCCCATCGCCTCTAGAACCTCCATCAAGTACTTCCAGTCCACCGAATCAAAACCTTTTTCGAAATCAGCTTTGAATTATAATAACTCCTTTTTATTAAATTTGGCCCAACTGATGATCTCATTGGCTATCAATGCTCCGTCCAAGATGTGTCTTCCTTTCAAAAAAGCAGACTGCGAGTCACTTACGATTGAATTTATGAGGCGTTCTGGACCTTCGGTAAAAGGCAGACGAAGGATGAATTGCATCCTTACGGAATCCAAGATTTAACCTGTTAGGGTGAAAATTGTAATTGTCTTAAAGTCATGGGCTAATTTTGTAAATACCTCAAAAGGTATAAATAGTTTATTTTACCTCATTAGTTAGGTTAATCATCCAATTGGCTTGTTACAGTTGTGCTCTCAATTGTAAAACCTTTTGAGTATCAAATATATGGATGACAACTGATTCTTCTCTGTTCTTGATTGTTATTGGTTAATTATTGTTTGTTAGTGCACAATCTAGGATCCACACGTGGTATCAGAGCAGAGAGATTAAGGTATTGATTCACGTTCATCGATTTCTGGAATACGCATTGTGAGTTTTTCTTGTTTTCTGATTTGCATTGATTTCTGCAAACTGTTGAATTATATTCGTGCCATAGTTTTTCGTTTAGTATTAGATTAAGTTTTGTTGAGTTTCGTAGCAAAAATCCAAGGTTTGAGCATTTAATTCTTCAAATTCGTTTTTTCTCTGTTCTTGCTTTGTTCATAAAAAATTCTTAATTTTTCTTCAAAAAGTGTGTTTTAGGCTTAATTAGATTTGGGTATTTGTGTTTTTTGGTTGCTTGTTGGTTCAATATTTCTCAGATTTCGTTTCTTCAAGTTTGCCATTTGTTCGATCCTGATTAATCGCACAGACACGTTTTTCGGATGCGACTCATTTCCTTTTCCGGGTAACTTTCTCCCTAACAAGTTTAGTTTCTCTGATAGTAATTTTTGTTTTCTGATAAACTTTCTCCGGAATCAATTTTCGGAAATTATATCTTCCGGACTTCATAATCCGGAACTCATTTTCGGACATCCTTATCCGGACCGTGCTTCCGGATTTCGGACTCTTTCTTGTCCGGACTCCTTATCCGGACTAGCTCACTTTCCGGACCATTGCTTGTCTGGATTCCGACATTATTCCGGAAACTTCAATCCGAAAATCTTTTTCCGGATTCCATCTTTTCCCGGATAAGTCCTCATCCGGATTCCTACCCGGACTTCTACTGTCCAGTGACCATTTACCCCGTGTTTGCTTATTTTTTTCTTGTGTTCATTTTATTCTGTTTAGACTTGCGTTACGACACTCTCTAGATTTCCTTGCGTTAGATCACTACACCCTGAATCACCTTACTCACGATCACCTAGTGCAATTTACGATGTTTCGAGACGCTCTTGCTATCGGCACCGACTCCAAGCCTCCAATCCTATACCGAGGTGAATATGCTCAGTGGCGGGAAAGATTCATGATCTTCATAGAGTCTAAGGACAATTATGAATACATAGTGCAAGCCCTGGAAGATGGCCCACAGCCGACTCTAATGGCGGATGTCCCAGCCCAAGCTAACAGTGTTCCAGCAACTACAGTACCAAAGACATATGCTCAAATGACTGAAGACGAAAAAAAAACAGATTTAATGGTGAAAGACATGCAAAGCGTTATCTTGTTCAGAGTCTACCGAATGACATCTACACTTCGATCGACTGCTTCAAAGAGACGTCAAAAGGCATGTGGGATCAAGTGGCGAAAATGATGAGGGGTAGTAAGATTGGGGATCAACTGAAGGTCAACAGCTGTATCACAAGCTATGACAACTTCTAGCAAAGGAAAGGAGAATCTCTGAGTGAGACTTACGAAAGATTTTGTTTGCTCCTGAACGATCTTCAGAAGAACAACATCTTGAGGTCAAATACTGAGAACACCATGAAGTTTCTAAACAATCTCCAGCCCGAATGGAAAACTTTTGCCTCCCACATCCGCCACAACCACATCATGGAGCAGGTTCCTATTAATGAACTCTATGAGATTCTTATGCAAGATGAGGACGAGGTCCTACAGATGATGAGCACACAGAAGTCAGCTGCAAAACATCAAGTCGATCCTCTGCCCCTCGTGTATGACAAACGAGGCAATCAGTCTGGCCGTAGCTCAAGACGTACACAAGCATTAAGTGAGTCTGAACCTGAAGAGGAGGAACCAGAAGGAAGTGATTCAGACTCCGAACTGAATGAGATCAAGAAATCCATGACCTTCATCTATAAGTCCTTTCAGAAGAAGGGATTCTTCAAGAAACCGTCTTCCAACAATCATCGATACTCAACCGCTCCCCACAAGCGCCATGACTACAAAGAGAAGTATGAGGGCAAAAGGAGATCTGAAGAGGCCAAACAACCTAATCACAAAGAGAAGTATGAGCGCAAGACTGAAGTGAAACCCAAAGACGAGCCAGTAAAGTGCTACAACTGTGGCCAACTGGGTCATTTTGCCAAAGATTGTCGAAATCCAGTCGTTCGCAATGCTGAGTATTACAAGAACAAGCTTCTTTTGGCCGATGGCCGATGATGATCACTGGCTGAATATGTCCGATGATGATGATGTTGAAGATGTTGATGCCCATCTATGCTTCATGGGCAACCACACCAACCCTCCAGTTCTCTGAGAATCTTGTCAGGTATGTGCTCCTATTCATCAAGCCTTACTAGATCAGATGAAATTGCTTGTTCAAAAAGTAGAGTCCTATAAGCTTACCACTAAAGAACAGTTGCTTGAAATATCCACTTTAAATGAGAAGTTAGATGTTCAGCATAAGGTTACAGAGAAACTTAAATTTGAAAATGAAAACCTAAAAGAAAAGTGTGCAAATCTTTCCAAGGCACCTAAAGATTTTAGGGCCAAAATATATGATCTAACTAAAAAGCTCGATAAGTTTGAGAATGAGAAAGCTGAGATTGTCTATCAATGCTCTTCACTTCAAATCGATAACAGCGAGCTTCTTTCAAAAATAAAGGATCTTGAACTTAAGTTTTACAAATTAGGACAAACTGACCAAATGATCCATCTGAACAAACCAAAGGATTTCAAGTACTATAACTCTGAATGGGGAGTTGGGTATGACAACCCTCACTATTTGAAAAAGATCTTAACAATGGTGCATAATTTATATGAATTTAATTTTCTAGGCGTTGATAAGACATATCATCCCCAATATAAAAACAGATGGACGGAACCACTCGATGAAAAGGATAAGGAACTTGAAGAATTAAGACGAAAGAATATTGTTAAGATGCAAATGCTTTTCGCATACGAAACTCTTAACACGTCGTATCAAACAAAGAAATCCAAATATCTTTCAAATAACTACTTTGACGGCTATGCAGTTGCCAAGCCCAAAGCATCATCTAACAAGGATACGATCCAAACAACTGAACCTAAAGAAGAGAAGGACGAGTTTAAATGCTATGTCCCACCTCTTGTTCTTGAAAAGAAAATAGTTCAGTTAGAGGATTCATTTGAACAAGAACGCATTTAATTTCAAAAGGAAAAACAAGAGCTTTTATCCAAACTTGAGTGTTTTAATTCCACAAAAACAAAATTTGTATCAGTTGAGGAAAAGGAAGCCCTTCAGACAGAAATCAAACGTCTCACATCTAAACTGTCTGCCTTGGCAATAGAGGTGATGCAAGAGCAAGTAAGCAAGGGTGAACTTCAAAAGAAGTTTGACCAACTCAAAAATGAGAGAGATGTTTTGTCTGAACCTTCCTCTAACTCATCAGATACATCTTCATGTAAAGCTTTTATAGGAAAAATCTCTTCCAAAACGGGAAAAGAACCACAAATGGAATGTTTTGAACATAATCTTGACCCTGATTTTCAAAAAGCTTCCACACCTGATTCATCGCAAAACACAATTCCAAACCGTTCCTCCCATCCTTTGACCAATAGTATTCCATCTGAGAGTGAACTTGATTTTTCCGCGTTCATGAATTCTAACATGTGTTCAGATGATGAGTTTCCAAAGTTTGAATTTGATCAAACCCTTCCAAGCCACATTGATTTTCTTTCAAAAACACCTGAACGATCGGTCAGTTTTCATAAAGGTGAATGTTCTACACCCGCCCCTCAAACCCATTCTGTGAACAATGTTTCCAAAAACAAATCTAAATCTAAAAGACGTTCACAGAAACGGAAAATGACCGGTCGCTCTCAAAATAGACATTCTTTCTACTCAAGCTCTACCGACTATGACTTTAATGACATTTCAGATAGAACTGGTCGGGCAAAAAACGTCAAACAAAAGTGGGTAGCGAAAGGATCTAAAGAGAGCAAGTTGCAGTCAGAGTCATTTAATTCAGTTTTCAATTATAGGAAAAACATTATTAATCATGATGTAATTGATTCAAGTACTATTGTTGAACAAGTTGTTTCCTTTCCATTAAAGATTCATTCAATTCAACAATTACTTCAATTATCTCATGATTGTATTTTTTTTTCCAATTATGGTTTGAATGACTTTGTCGATAAACAATATGCATCTGATTGGTTTGGTTCTTATCATGTTTTTAATTCTCGTCGTAAGTTTAAATCACCTAAACCCAAACGTGAACCCAACTCAAAATGGGTTCCTAAGACAGGTGTTACACCTAACCCCCCAGGACCCATTTTCAAATGGGTACCTAAAGCTGCTTAAATCTTTTTGCAGAACAGTCATGTGTGGTACTTAGATTCAGGTTGCTCCAAGCACATGACCGGAAGGAGGGAGCTTTTCACGAACTTTACCGACAAATATTGTGGCAACGTGAGATTTGGGAATGACGACTCTGCACCAATCATGGGTTATGGCGACATAGTTTAGGATCAGATCACTATCAAGAAAGTTTCCTATGTCGAGGGCTTAGGACATAATCTGCTTAGCATAGGTCAGTTCTGCGACAAAGATCTAGAGCTCAACTTTAAAGCCAAAAGGTGCAGCATCCGCACTGAAGACGGAAAGGAGCTTCTCGTTGGGACGCGCAAAACCAATCTCTATACGATCGACCTCTTCTTTCGGAAGACGGACGAGTCCGTGTGCTTGATGTCAAAGGCCAACTCTCAGAAAATTGGATATGGAAACGTCGACTGTCGCGCCCGAACTTCAAGAACATCAACAAGTTGGTGGTAGGCAGACATGTGAAAGGCATGCCAGAGCTTAAGTTTGAAAAGGACCACCTCTATGCTGCATGCGAGATGGGAAAGATGAAGTGAGTATCCCACAAGCCGAAGGCCGCTCCGAGCACGACTAGGTCCCTAAACTCATCCACATGGATTTGTGTGGACCAATGCGTGTTCAGAGTATCAACCATAAGAAGTACGTCCTAGTCATGGTCGATGACTTCTTACGATATACATGGGTCAAGTTCCTCCATTCAAAGGATGAGACCCCGGAGCTAATCATCACTTACCTGAAGACTGTGCAAGTGAATCTCCAACAACTCTTTCAGACCATCCGGACGGACAACGGTACTGAGTTCAAGAATCGATAACTGGATGACTACCTCACTTCAGTAGGTATCACCCATACCTTCTCTGCTGCATGTACCCCTCAACAAAATAGAGTCGTGGAAAGGAAAAATTGTACCCTTGTGGAAGCTGCTCGCATAATGCTATCTCAATCCAAGTTACCACTGTTTCTATGGGCCAAGGCAAATGCAACCGCCTGCTACACGCAAAACCGTTCCATTCTCAACAAGTGGTTCAACAAGACGCCTTACAAGATCATCAACAACCACGTTCCGAACATCAAGTACTTTCCCGCATTCGGATGCACATGCTACGTCATGAATGATAAAGACGATCTCAGGAAATTCAGCTCCAAAGTAGACGAAGGAGTATTCATCGGATACTCGATCTAAGCTTAAGCATTCCGCGTCTACAACAAGCGCACCAAGACCGTCATCGAGAGTGTAAACGTGACTTTTGACGAAGCGGCTGACTTGGCTTCTGAATAACACAGTGCAGAACCTGCTTTAACTGGTGTGTTAGCTTTCGAACATTCTCGTTCAGGGTCTACACAAAATACGGTGAATTTAGATCATGCCTCTACGTTAAAATCACATCTTTCTGATTTGAACTTACTTTTTGAGCATTTTTATGATGAATACTTTAATCTGTTTAATGCAAATGCTCATGTGGATAACATGATTGGAGTCACGCAAATCGAGGACTCTGCAAACCTCACGGTCCCGTTTACATCAACTATCTCTCCATCCACCTCCACATCTACTCAAAGCCCCCAAAGCTCAAGTGACACCTCATTTGAAGCTGAGCCTACACCAGAAGCTGCTGTCAATATACCTGAAGTTGTTGCTGCTGATTCTTCTTCTGCTACACGCTCGAGTCAACCCTCTTCCCCAGAGGTTGTCTAACTACATGTGTGTCCAGCACCAGCACTACCTACGAGCATGCCATCGTCACTTGAAGCAGTCCAAGACCTTCCCCCTAGTAACTATGTGGATCCAGACACATCTCGCGCACATCCCCTTTATCAAATCATTGGCGACCCTTCCACACCAGTCCAGACATGTGGTGCCTCTGCCAACTTCTGCCTCTTCTCCGGATTCCTAAGCCGCGTCGAGCCTGCAGTCGTTTCTGAAGCACTCAGTGACCCAGACTGGGTGATAGCGATGCAAGAGGAGCTCAACCAATTTGAGCGCCTCCGGGTATGGAGACTTGTCCCATGACGGATGAACAAGACAGGATTGGCACCTGATAACGCCATTTTTGGCGTTATTTTAGCAACACTTTCCGTGTTTAAAGTGCTTGAATTCCAAGCAAACGAAGCATATTTCACGGTTTATTCATGAGTTTTTCAGGAATCCATGTTTCGAGAATAAACGAAGAGTTTGGTGCAAAAGAAGCGAATTATAGAAGAGAATGAAGTATTCGACGAGTTAATGGTGAATGGAGGAGGTACGAGTCAATTCGTGGGTCAAAGCTCAGAGAAATGCGTCAAAGATTACTCAAAAAGGTGCTCCCGAGACTTGGCAAGTTGGGCCATCAAGCAACTAAAAGATCCTTATTTTTTTACAAAACAGTGCCTACCGGTACTTGTATCGGTAATTAAAGTCTCGGTGCAACTCTCGACAGCTTCTGGAAAACAGTGTCCATCGATACTTCTGTCGGTACTTTAACTCTCGGTGTAAGTACCGACGACGTGCTGATACGTTTTTAAAGCCTTTTCACCTAGGGTTTTGATTCATAATTCACCATATCGACTAGAGAGAAGCAAGGGCCGATTTTGGGGAAACTTGGGGCGATTTTCTATAGTTTTTAACGCCGATTAACGCTACGAAATAATTGGGAAACACCGGATTAACATCAATCAATTCTTTGTTCGTGGGTATTGCGATTCAACAAAAAAGGAGTTGTTCATACATTGATTTCTTGTTCAAGAGATCATGTCTACCATACTTTCTCTCCTTTTTGCTTTGTGTTTTAACACCCCTAACATGAACTAATCTTAGATTGTTGGGGGTTGGATGAACTTTGGTTTGTAAGCATATGAACACGAAACCTTGTTATTCTTATCAGTTTTTCTAATCAATGAAGCATATGAATTTGGTTTTAATGCTTTTGTGAGTTTGATCACCTTACAAATTGATTTAATTGTTAGGAATACGATTCGAGAGAACGATTCCATAACTTGATTTGAATTTGTATGCCTAGGGTGAGAAATTGGATAGAGATATATACCAAGTAAACCCTAGTACTTGTTTTTACAATCTTGTTCTTAATGAATTTCTTAACTCCTAGGTTGAGATCAAGAGATGAAACCTACGTTTTCTAGAAATAACTCTGTTGTTGCTCGAGAGAGAATAACAATTACTTACGTGATTGTGTATTCACTTGATTGGATTAGCCTGATAAGTATCATAAGTGGAGTGTTCTTTGTGAAACCATTGGGATTCCAATCCTCAACTACTTTTCTCCGGAAAAATCCAAACTTGTTCTTTCATTTTACTCTAAAGTTATTTATTTAAATTTAGTTATTAATCGATTATATTATCAACAATTCATCAATCGGATCGTTCAGTTAATAGTGATTATAGTCATTGTGATACTCAGTTCCTAGTTCCCTTGGTTCGATACTCGTACTTTCAAGTACATTTTACTTGATTCGACCCGTACACCTGCGGTTAGATTAGGAGGGTGTAAACTCGCCTATCAAGTTTTTGGCGCCGTTGCCGGGGAACTAGTTGCAACTGATAGCACTACCATCTATAAGCGCTATTACATTGAACATTTTTCTTTACTTTTGTTATTTTGTTTATTATTTTCAGTTTCTGGATTGCTAATTTTGCTTACTTTCCATTTCAGGTACTAATTAGTTTATGCCAAGGAAAACCCGAGGGAAAGGAATCGAACCAATCGATCCAGAAATCGAAAGAACCGTCCGTCAGTTTCCAATCTCTCGCTGTTCAAGAACCCCGTGTTCCTGAACCTGCTCGACATGTTGACCCTCACCGCCTAATTGGGTGGCACTGTGGGTAGGTCCCTCCGGTTCTGGCTGGACCATCAGTGCATTGTCTATCCTATACTGTCTAACTACCACAGACTGCTGGTCGGCATAAGCTAGAATAGTTTCGGGTATCACGGCAATGTAGGCAAAATTAATCTGAGCTGGCATCTTCAGAAAGTGCATCCATTGGCTCGGGCCTTGGACTGCGTTCGTCTCGGGATTTCTTGATTGTCTTCCATGATCTGATGAATGATGATCTGGAAGAATCTCTGATAGAGCACGAAATTCTGGTTCTTGATTGGTCTGGCTTTATCTTCAACTAATTCTATCAGCTCGTTCCATATGATAATTGCGTAGTCTATGTGTCGGTTGAAAGCAACGGCATGGAACATTCTGAGAGTTGCTAGGTTGCATTTATCAAGGTCGGTGTGTTTTGAGGTCATGTAGCGATTAATGACGGAGCAAAGAGTGTACCAGACTCTGGGTTGGAACTTTCGCTTGAACTTTGATGAACTAGTAAGAACTGGGTTGTTCGGGTCTTGATAACCCAAACTTCGAATGTCGGCAAATAATTGTTCTTCAGGAACCATGTCTTCAAAGTCAGCACTATAGGGTAGGTCTAGGGCTCGTCGAAGTCTTCTAAGGGTTAGACGAACGTCGAAATGATCGACTTTCACGGTGAAATGCTGGCCTCGTCTGTGTACCAGATGAAACTGTAGTGTATGCCAAAACTGCTGAAGGTAGATCACTGGGACGATGACAACCTTTTTAAGTGCAGTTCTAAGTGGATGACCGCGGATGATCTCTAGGATGATGCGGTACTCGAAATCCACGCTAAGGTCCAAATGATGGTTGTTGTCTAGTAAAGCAAGATGAAGGCTCCTTGGAAGAAGTTCCTCATCTAGGTCACGGACATTCACCGACGGATGCGAGGATCGGTGAGATGGAATAACCGTGTTCTCATCAGACGAGCGACCATCATTTTGTGCCATCTGAATAGTAGCAAATCAGTACAGTGCCAAAAATAGATTTTTCATGAAAAATTTGTCGAAAAAATCCTAAGTCCTGGTTTTATCGCAATACACATCAAGAAGATATCGCAAGACACATTTTGTCGCAAGGTGAAGATTGCGATGAAATGTTATCGCAACACATACGTTGCGATAAAAGGTTATCGCAAGACGAAGGTTGTGATTAAGATGAATATGAGAAGGTTGCGATAACAATGAACACCAAGAACACTATGTGTTGCGATAAACTTGAACATGAGATATTTTCTAAGTATTGAAGCCCAGAAACTAATTTTCGCACAAAACAAGTTTGAGACCAACTCTATAAGGTTCGCAAAGTACCCAGAAGCATATCCTTATCATTTTATCAACTAACTAACACAGATATATAGAGTAATTGATCGAATAGGAACAGACCTACATGAGTTTGACTTAAAACACTCTACAAACGACTGTAAAAACATGATTCATGCATAAAACGAGATGTAAATCATGGAATACTAACCTCGAACAGATTCTAAATGGAATGTAATGAACTGAACTCGAAAATCTTGAAAAAAATTTGAAATCGAACACTGTGCTTTGAGAGAATTATGACGGTTTGGGATGAGATAACTGATTCAAAAACCCATCGTATTAATAGGGATTTGAGACAAGTGACACGTGGCAGCATATGATTGGTCCAACGTTTGACCAGCCACAGTGTCAGTTTATCGCAAGAAGAAGAATGCGATAAACCATCATGTTGTCGCAAGAGGCAAGTTGTGATAACATGCCAAGAATTTAATCGCAATAGGGTGTTGCGATAAAACACCGTCCACCACGTTTTATCGCAAGCAAAGGTTCTGATAAAGCATCTTTCAAATGTAATCGCAACAGGGTGTTGCGATAACGCACGGTTCATAGTGTTATCGCAAGTAGAGTGTTGCGATAACTTTAACACTTGGACATTTTTCTAAAAATATTTTTAAAGAAATTTCAAAATTGATTTTACCACATTGAAAGATGTCCAACTTCCAATTGATTAAGCACCCATGTTTAAAATACAGTTTTCACTCCCCCTTAAATGATGCAAGGATTTAGAAAATTATTTTTCATCATTTAAGAGTTTGTGTAAAAGCAAAGTAAAATACTTACCTTGTGTTCTCCAAAAAAAACAGTCACATGCCATCTATACTTACAAGATATGTCAGTTATGCACACTCCCCCTATTCTTGTGCATATAATCTGTACTATACTCCCCCTGAGACCATGAACACACCTTATACAGATACAAATATCATAACAAATCACATATAAGGTATTTAAAAGAAAAAGAAAAATTACAAGTTGAATAAACATTTAAAGTACAACAGAATCATGAAAACTTAAATAACATATATTGAGAATAGAATATGATGAAAATTTTAGTGTATCAATCTAGATACAATATCTAGATTGAGATACAAATATTTCCATCTATTATATGATCAATATAAGAAAGTTAAACTTTCATGTTCAACATGCCAAGCTTGGATACTAAGAAGTTAAAGCGTTTTTTCATCCAAAGCTTTTGTGAAAAGGTCGGCAAGTTGAAATTCCGTTGTAACAAAGTATAGTTCAATTGTTCCTTTTTCAATGTGATCTTTTATGAAATGATACCTGATGTCGATATGCTTAGTCTTGGTGTGTTGGACAGGATTAGCAGATATGGAAATCGCGCTTTTACTGTCACAGTAGATGGGGATCTTCTCATATTTGAACCCGTAGTCCATGAGTTGGGTCTTCATCCAGAGTACTTGTGAACAACAGCTGGATGCGGCAACATACTCTGCCTCCGCAGTTGATGTTGACACACAGTTCTGCTTCTTAGATGACCAGCTCACGAGCTTGTCCCCCAAAAATTGTACATGCCCCGATGTGCTCTTCCTATCCAGCATGCTTCCTCCATGATCCGTGTCTGAGTATACGGTGAGTTCGTATCCGATTCCCTTGGGATACCACAGTCCGAGATACGATGTTCCCTTCAAATAGCGAAAGATTCTCTTGACAGCGCCGAGGTGTGATTCCTTAGGTTTAGCCTGAAATCTTGCACACAGACACGTTGCGAACATAATATTTGGTCGACTTGCAGTTAGATACATTAGTGACCCTATCATTCCTCTATAATTCTTAACATCAACATCATTACCATCAGGATCTGGACCGATCTTCTATCCTGGAGCCATAGGAGTACCAATTGATGTACAGTTTTCCATCTTGAATTTCTTCAATATATCAAACACGTACTTCGATTGATTGATGAGGATCCCTGTTGAGAATTGTTTGACTTGTAATCTGAGAAAGAAATTAATCTCTCCCATCATACTCATCTGAAACCTGGTCATCATAATGCTAGAAAACTATGTACACAGTGCAGGGTTAGTCGAACCAAAAATAATTTCATCAACGTAAGTCTGTACTAAAAGAATTTCACCTTCCTCATGCAAAGTAAAGAGAGTTGTGTCAATTTTACCTTTTTCAAAGCCAGATCCTAGTAGAAAGGTATATAAGACTTCGTACCAGGCATATGGGGCTTGTTTGAGACCATAAAGAGCTTTGTCAATGTAACACCTCGAATTTTCGTGTAAGCCACACTTGACCTCTTGGCGTGTTTATTTTAAGTATGTGTATACGTATGTATATATACATCTAATTGTACGTAAAGATATGTATGAGTAGATACTCTTGTTAAGCATGCAAACCCTAAGCTTCCCATGCATGAACTCTTTACCATATTCGAGTAACCGACCTACCGTGCCTAAGGATCACTTCACGCCGTAAACGGAACCCAAAATAGCAGCTGCAACCATGGCAGCGACTATGCCTGGCGACAATGCCCAGGGCATAGTCGCATGTCCATTGTCGCGATGGGAGGACCAAACTCGAAATCAAACAGAAAGTGGGGCAGAGGCAGCGACATTGCCCCGCGACAATGCCCAGGGCAAAGTCGCGGGGGCATAGTCGCGCAAGGGGGATCAGGTTCTGGTTGAAAAGCTGATTTTTAAGAGGGTTGCGGTTCATTTTTCTTTTCAGCAGTAAAACTCGACTTCTCTCATCCTTTGGGGCGATTTTCTCCCAAAATCTCTCCTTCCTCTCACTAAATACTCCTAGGGTTTTCACCTACCACTCCATTCACTCATCTTGATAATTATGGCTAGAAGAAGAATCTAAAGTGTAAGAGCTTGAAGGAACCAAGTCTCAATTTCTAGGGTTTTCACCCAACATCTTTCCACTCCATTTAAAGATTAGGAGTTATGGTTTGTTTTGGTGGTTCTAGAGATGCCTTGGTTGGTGGATTCAAGTGTGGTTAAGGTAATTTCCTCTCCTATTTGATTATGAAGTTAGGGTTTTGTTTAAATGGGTATTGTTTGTGTAAATTGGGTAGATGATGATTTCTTATGGTTTGATAAGAATACTCATGGTTAAAAATCTATGGATTTAGGCTTTGGAAGTTTTGGCTTGAGGATGCAAACTTCATCAAAGGAGCTTACTTTTGGAGAGCTCTAGATTTAGCTTAATCTAGCAAAGGTGAGTTCAAGTTACTTTGCGAAAACCTTGTACATGCCAAAATACTATTTTCTGAAATATAATGTGTTTTACTTGAAAAACTGTCAATGTTGAGCTATTTGACGGGTCTTACTTTATGAGGAATTATTTGTGGTAAATATGGTAAAACATTACCTTTGAATATTTGGAAAATATGACAGATAAATCCTATATGAAAATGGGTTACAGATTTATGTGAAAAGTGGAGTCTAATTACTATGAAAATGTATTTTGTGGATTGAGAAATATGAGTATGGTGCTTTATGTGAAATTATGAAAATGTAAAGGTTGAGTCCTTTTTTAGGGTTATCCCGATCCAAAGTTGTATTTCGGGTTTTCATAGAATTATGGTACTTCATTTGCCTAAACAAAGTTTAAATGCATTTATGCGATGATGACTGTTATGTATGGGTCTAGCAAGCTTGGAGTACTTTGCTAGGTTTGACTTGAGATAGTTTTGGGACATTTGTCCGGTTTAAATGGCTCGATGTGGAGTCTCATGTATGGGTTGCTTTTATTGCACTGTTTTGCATATTATTGAACGTTGTTGATATTTACATGCTTGGGTGAGTGAGTCATTCTGGTATAGGCATGTTGTTTAGACTGTATTGCATTTGGATCCATAGGCATGTTAGTCAGTCGTTGGTCGTGGTCGATTGGGTATCTTTAGGTTGGACCTCGGTACCCATGTTTTACGACCTTAACTTCCAAGTAGGCACTAGGAGGATATAGTCTTGGGCACTTACCTTGGAGGTTTGAGTAGCGATCCACGCCTTCGGGATTTTACCTTGGAGGTAGTCCCGATGTGTCGGGCCTTTGGGCGTTACCTTGGAGGTAGACGTCAAGGTATATCCTCAATTACGGTGTAACTTGGGTTTCAACGTTGTATAGGTGGTATACTTATGTGTTACCTCCACCTTCAACGGATACGGGTCTCCCCCGTTATGATATTTGATCTTTATTACATTTCACTGTCGCGTGAGTATTGCTTCGTAATATGTTTTAATAAAGAATTATAATTAATGGATGGTTTCCATGTTTTACGGGTTGAGTATGTATGGACAACCGTATTTGAAGATTTTGCCTAAACTAGACTCATTCACGTATTTGAGCAAGTTGGTAATGTAATTCATTTTGGAAAACGTATTATATCTTTCGGGAACTTTTCCATGGGAACGTGTGAGTGGGAAAATGGATGATTTGCAATTAAAGTAAACTCTTTTGAAATCATGACTAAACTATTATTCTTTTGATTTATGTTTTTATTTAGTCATGATAAAATGCTTGAACTCACTAGGCGTAAGCCTAACCCTTTTTATCTGTCGGCATGTGCAACATGCTCAGGTTGGGGTAGCTCTAGCTACATTGTGAAGTGGCGAGTGCCAGTAGAGTGCACGAGAGGTGACTTGATTAGTGATGTATTCCGCATTGGTTTGGACTAGCAACTTATGTTGTATTAACTACCACCCGATTAAGTTATTTTATTGTAGACTTATAATGTTTTAAATTCCGAGGTATTTTAAAGGAATGAATTGTAGAAGTGATTATATCTATTTTGGTGATTTTATTGAATTTTAATGTTAGTTGCTCGTTCCAAATTTGAGGGTGTTACAAGTTGGTATCAGAGCATAAGTTTGAGAGATTTAGGTGTTGATTTTGGATACCTAGACTCAAACGAGTGTTTATTTAAGTAAATGAGAGTGAAATTCACCTTAGGCACTTTAAGATAGGACGATTCGAGGTCAATGGATGTCGTTAGAAACGAGAATCACGTTGAGAGTAGCAAGGATAATCATGTACGGTGCGTTCATAGTGACACCTGGCCAGTGTCATGGTGAACCTACTAGTGCATGTGCATACTTGAATTACTTTAATGTGGTGATCTTCGGGGGTAGTGAAGGAGGTCCTAAGCTAGTAGTCATTGGAAGAGATAGACGATTCTATTATTAGTCACTTGGAGTGACGATAAGCATGATGTTTGCTTTAAGTAGACCGTTTAGGGTCGAGATTAATGGTTGGGCTAGAACCATAGGCTTATTGAGCCGACTTTGATTTGAGGAAAAACCGTAAGGTTAATTGATATATTTCCTAACTTGCCTTAAGGAGTTTTGAATATCCGGATGACAATAGTGGACCGGAGAATTTCGGAGGAGTATGAGCTGAGATGTTGAATGCCGACCGTGTCATGCACCAAGATTGTTTTGAAAATAAATTCATCGACTATTTCTTGTGTTTCGAATCCATAAATGGATTGTGTTACAATTTTGGGAAATATTTAGCACACACCAAATTTTAAATTATGGTTTTGGACGTACATGAACCATCTTATGCCGGGGGTTGCAAACTCCGTCAGAATTTGTTTCATTTTGTTATTGTCCAACATTTCTTTCGGGTATAGTGATGTCTGTGTTTTACGTTGTCTAAGATGTTAGACAAGTAACTACGGCTCATAACTTTAACATCGGATCTCCTCCACATATGTTAAAGTTTGGACGGAAAGTTAGCTACCGTGGTGTTTATATGAAGCTATTTTGGGAATTTGTGTAATATGAGTTTGTTAAACAGTGTTGTTTATGTGGTATTGCCCTAGAAGGGGATTTTTGGGATTTTGGCATTTTAGCCATGATTTTACTTAATACAATTTGACTATGGGAGCACAATGTTTAGTGCTATTTTGTTGACTTGGAGTCATTGAGTCCGTTGAATTTCATAGAATTTTGTGTACGACGTTTTGCGTCGTGTGAGTACAATTTTACAATGTGCATACTCTATTTGTTTATGTGAAAGGTTTATAAGTTATGTTGGGCATTTGGTCCCACTCGGATTTTGTTGAGAAAAGTTAATTTTACGCCACAAGGCGACTAAAAAGAGATGAGTTGGAACTCTAGTGTCGTGTAGCTTTTCTTTCAAGAGTTTGTATTATTAAGTATTTTGTTGCAAATAGCTCGGTGTATGGATTGATTTATACATAGCTTAAGTGATGCATGAAAGAACATTTTTGGTGACATTTCATAATAAATGCTTGGTGCGCTTTCGGTCAGTTAAATGTTTTATTATCATGTTATGTAAAATGTATTATATCGAATTAGGGGTATGCATAGCTTGGTAACTATTGTTTCTCGACATTTTGTTGAACGAATCATGAGCCAAAATTATTTGTTAACTCATTGTATAAATGATGACCATTTGGGCAAAAAGTGTTTTGGTGTTGTGAAAATCATGCATAGTTCGCAATATTTACGTTTTGAAAATACAAATGTGGGAGTCGTTGACATTCGGTCAATTTTGAATTTGCCAAACATCTTGGAAAATTGAAAACCTTTTGGTTTTGGGGAAAGTACGTATTTTGAGTATTTTTGACAAATACATTTTAAGCATTTACGTTTTGACGTTTTGTGTTCCAAGTACGAAACTTTGAGGAAAATGCTTCATGATGAAGATTTTAGAAAGTTGTTGTATAAAACTATGGTGCGTGTAGTTTCTTGTGTTTTGAACATTGACGCGCGCCGTCGATGCAATTAAAGATTTGAAGTCGGTAGGAATCTTTTTGGGGTGTCTACCTTTTTATTAACACTTACTTCCTCATATGCTTTGGGAAACGCACTGTTGTGTGTAAGTTTTGGTCAGAAACGTTTTACTCAAATGTCGTTATAGGACCGAATGGGAAATTTTGAGAAAGTGATTTAAAGAATTCCATCTTTTGGAATTTGGTCGCGAACCATTTGATGCATGTTAGTTAGTTTCAAGAAATTGCTATTGGAGGTGTTACAAGCTTGCATGCCTACCCCCAATTTGATGTTTTATGTTGTTTTAGTCGATATTCTCAAATAATGGAAACGGATTGATGTTGTCTTTAAATTTAGAATTTATACAAGTCGTTTTGTGTTGTGACTGCGGTGTAAGTATAAATCATTTCCTTGTTTTGTACAATGAACTGACGCTCGCAAATTTTGGGTAGCAAACTTTGTTTCATGCCATATTATGGTTAACAAGGAAATTTTTGAGTCAAATGTCGTTTGGGTTCCTTTTGAAATACATGCACACCTTGTGTTGCACCCTGTTTAAAGTCGAGCAGTCACCTTACATGCATGTCATGAGTCAATCCATACTAGAATCATGGCGGTTCATTTTAAAGAATTTATCTATTACACTTTTGCGTTTTGTGGGTGAACTGAACTGCAAAGAAATAATTTTCCACATGATTTTCATGTGTGGGACGAGCGTGTCCATTTTGCGTAACTACCTAACTGATAGTAGTTTTCTACGCGTATAATTTATTTGATATGAGAATCTTTGTGTTGAAAATTTGTTAAAGACTTTGTTAATTAGCATATTTGTTAAATATTCGCTTGAAAACCTTGAACTCATTAGGACATTGAGAAGATTGAGTAACCCGAGTGAAAATAAGTGTGTAGAACCTCGACTGTGAAGAGTTGGGCGTTCAGGCACGTGATGTGACTGTAGGCCGAGTGATATCGGTAGCAAAGTCAATATGTTTATAATAATTGGAGGGTTAGAATTGCGTTAACGCATTTCGAGGTTGGTGTAGCCACTTTGTTGACAACCTTGGTGTTGTGGAAACACTCGATAATCGGAACTCATGTGTGTAGTCCTGTTAGAGTTCAAAGCTTGATGATATGACTAGGTGTCAACCTTTGTGGACTTGAGGTCGGAAGCCGTTAGTGTAATCAGGGGATTGTAGCCGATTTTAAAAGGATGATGGTAATGGTAGTAGTAACCTTAAGATACTCAATTGTGATGAGTGGTTTTAGTGGAATAACCTTCGCGTATGGTTAAAGGACTTGTTGGTTTTATGATTGTTTGGGATGGATTCTTGGAGTATATTAGAACTCGTTGGATGTGGATGGCCGTTAACGATAAAGACAATTTAAATTAGAAGATTCGGTTGGTCTCAGTATTAATTAGGCCTTGAATTGACTTAGAGTCTGAACCGTAATCAGGATGTATGGAACATCTAAGGTTGGGAGACAACCGAAGTCGTCTGACCAGGAATTATTCAAGTTGTCGGAGTGTTCTTCCGGACATAAGTACAGGGTACTTGAAGGGAATTGTTGGTAAGCAATTGTTTGAGGAATTGCCTTTATAGACGATGTGAGAAATTTAGATGCCAGTTGGGAATGGATGAATTATGGTCGACGGTCAGTCGGTTAACCTTGGGTTGCAAAGGATATAGATTTCGGGGACGAAATCATTATAAGGTTGGGAGGATTGTAACACACCGAATTTTCGTGTAAGCCACACTTGACCTCTTGGCGTGTTTATTTTGAGTATGTGTATACGTATGTATATATACATCTAATTGTATGTAAAGATATGTATGAGTAGATACTCTTGTTAAGCATGCAAACCCTAAGCTTCCCATGCATGAACTCTTTACCATATTCGAGTAACCGACCTACCGTGCCTAAGGATCACTTCACGTCGTAAACGGAACCCAAAATAGCAGCTGCAACCATGGCAGCGACTATGCCTGGCGACAATGCCCAGGGCATAGTCGCATGTCCATTGTCGCGATGGGAGGACAAAACTCGAAATCAAATAGAAAGTGGGGCAGAGGCAGCGACATTGCCCCGCGACAATGCCCAGGGCAAAGTCGTGGTGGCATAGTCGCGCAAGGGGGATCGGGTTCTGGTTGAAAAGCTGATTTTTAAGAGGGTTGCGGTCCATTTTTCTCTTCAGCAGCAAAACTCGACTTCTCTCATCCATTGGGGCGATTTTCTCCCAAAATCTCTCATTCCTCTCACTAAATACTCCTAGGGTTTTCACCTACCACTCCATTCACTCATCTTGATAATTAAGGCTAGAAGAAGAAGAATCTAAAGTGTAAGAGCTTGAAGGAGCCAAGTCTCCATTTCTAGGGTTTTCACCCAACATCTTTCCACCCCATTTGAAGATTAGGAGTTGTGGTTTGTTTTGGTGGTTCTAGAGATGCATTGGTTGGTGGATTCAAGTGTGGTTAAGGTAATTTCCTCTCCTCTTTGGTTATGAAGTTAGGGTTTTGTTTAAATGGGTATTGTTGGTGTAAATTCGGTAGATGATGATTTCTTATGGTTAGATAAGAATATTCATGGTTGAAAATCTATGGATTTAGGCTTTGGAAGTTTTGGCTTGAGGATGCAAACTTCATCAAAGGAGCTTACGTTTGGAGAGCTCTAGATTTAACTTAATCTAGCAAAGGTGAGTTCAAGTTACTTTGTGAAAACCTTGTACATGCCAAAATACTATTTTCTGAAATATTATGTGTTTTACTTGAAAAACTGTTAATGTTGAGCTATTTGACGGGTCTTACCTTATGAGGAATTATTTGTGGTAAATATGGTAAAACATTACCTTTGGATATTTGGAAAATATGACAAATAAATCCTATATGAAAATGGGTTACTGATTTATGTGAAAAGTGGAGTCTAATTACTATGAAAATGTATTTTGTGGATTGAGAAATACGAGTATGGTGCTTTATGTGAAATTATGAAAATGTAAAGGTTGAGTTCTTTTTTAGGGTTATCCCGATCCAAAGTTTTATTTCGGGTTTTCATAGAATTATGGTACTTGATTTGCCTAAACAAAGTTTAAATGCATTTATGCGATGATGACCGTTATGTATGGGTCTAGCAAGCTTGGAGTACTTTGCTAGGTTTGACTTGAGATAGTTTTGGGACATTTGTCCGGTTTAAATGGCTCGATGTGGAGTCTTATGTATGGGTTGCTTTTATTGCACTGTTTTGCATATTATTGCACGTTGTTGATATTTACATGCTTGGGTGAGTGAGTCATTCTGGTATAGGCATGTTGTTTAGACTGTATTGCATTTGGATCCATAGGCATGTTAGTCAGTCGTTGGTCGTGGTCGATTGGGTATCTTGAGGTTGGACCTCGATACCAATGTTTTACGACCTTAACATCCATGTAAGCACTAGGAGGATATAGTCTTGGGCACTTACCTTGGAGGTTTGAGTAGCGATCCACGCCTTCGGTATTTTACCTTGGAGGTAGTCCCGATGTGCCGGGCCTTTGGGCGTTACCTTGGAGGTAGACGTCAAGGTATATCCTCAATTACGGTGTAACTTGGGTTTCAACGTTGTATGGGTGGTATACTTATGTGTTACCTCCACCTTCAACGGATACGGGTCTCCCCCGTTATGATATTTGATCTTTATTACATTTCACTGTCGCGTGAGTATTGCTTCGTATTATGTTTTAATAAAGAATTATAATGAATGGATGGTTTCCATGTTTTACGGGTTGAGTATGTATGGACAACCGTATTTGAAGATTTTGCCTAAACTAGACTCATTCACGTATTTGAGTGAGTTGGTAATGTAATTCATTTTGGAAAACGTATTATATCTTTCGGGAACTTTTCCATGGGTACGTGTGAGTGGGAAAATGGATGATTTGCAATTAAAGTAAACTCTTTTGAAATCATGACTAAACTATTATTCTTTTGATTTATGTTTTTATTTAGTCATGATAAAATGCTTGAACTCACTAGGCGTAAGCCTAACCCTTTTTATCGGTCGGCATGTGCAACAGGCTCAGGTTGGGGTAGCTCTAGCTACATTGTGAAGTGGCGAGTGCCATTAGAGTGCACGAGAGGTGACTTGATTAGTGATGTATTCCGCATTGGTTTGGACTAGCAACTTATGTTGTATTAAGTACCACCCGATTAAGTTATTTTATTGTAGACTTATAATGTTTTAAATTCCGAGGTATTTTAAAGGAATGAATTGTAGAAGTGATTATATCTATTTTGGTGATTTTATTGAATTTTATTGTTAGTTGCTCGTTCCAAATTTGAGGGTGTTACAGTCAAGGATGTACACATAGTCTGGTTTATCTTTGTCCACAAAGCCTTCTGGTTGAGACACGTACACTTCCTCCTTCAGAACACCGTTCAAGAATGCAGTCTTCACGTCCATTTGATAGACAGTGAAGTTCTTGTAGGCGGCAAAAGATAGGAACATCCGAATTGCCTCTAAACGAGCAATCCGTGTGTACATCTCGTCGTAATCCATACCCTTCTTTTGCCTATACCCTTTTGCTACTAGTCTTGCTTTGTTTCTCACAATTATGCCGTCTTCATCTTTCTTGTTTTTCAGGACCCACTTAGTACTAATGACTGTTTTACCCTTGGGTCTTGGAACTAGTCTCCACACTTTCAGAGCTTCAAATTGATTCAGCTCTTCTTGCATCACAATTAACTAATCCGGATCTTCTAAGGCTTGTTGAACTGTTGATGGCTCAACTTGACTTAGAAAAAGCGCGTATAAAACTTCATTTGCGGTTGCAGATCCCATCGTTACTGGTTCAGACACCTCGCCAATCACTTGATCTATTGGGTGACTGCGTGTCCACTTCTTTGAGTGTGGATGGAGAGAAATAGCATCTTGATTGGGGTCTACTAGGGTAGGATCTTTATCAAAGTTTAACTCAATCGTCAATGTCGGTTCCGGATGTAAGGCTGGTTGATTGTCAGAAGAGACAACTGGAACTGCCGCGGGAACTGCTTCAGTTGATTTTTCAGGAATGTTAGCAGTATTCTGAACATTGACATTTGAAGTCGTACCCGATGAAGAAGCATCATTCGTAGATACTTGTTGGATTGCTTGCGTAGGTGTCATGTTTGTGTTCCTTGGAGAAGATACTGGAGTTGTTGCACCAGTATTGGATGATGTCGGTACCGATGAAGGCCTAACATTGTAGCTTGTACTGGAGGTGTAGCAACTTGATTCCTGTCATTATTACGTGAAGATGAGTTATTACTTCCAAAGAAATCATCATAAAAATGTTCAAACAAAATATACAGTTCATTAGGAGTAGAGTTAGATGTGGAAGCTTGATCTTTGCTTGACTTAGTCGTCATTGGACGGATTTGTCCAGACGCTAGTATGCCGGATATTACGGGTTCTGTACTGTTTTGCACAGAAGCCATTTCCTCAGTCTCATCGAATTTGACGTTAATGCTTTCCATCACAGTTCTAGAGGATTTGAAATAGACTCTGTACGCCTTTGAGGTTGACGACTATCCGATGAAAATGGCCTCTTTTCCCTTAGGACTAAATTTGTTCAAATTGTCCTTGTCATTCAGCACGATACACCTGTACCCAAAAACACGAAAGTAGTGTATTACAGGTTTTCTATGGTTGATAATTTCATATGGAGTTTTGCCAAACCATGCATGTATAATTGAACGATTTTGTGTATAGCATGTCGTTGACACAACTTCGGCCCACAGAAACAACGGTAGATCAGCATAGGACAACATTGTTCTGGCAGCTTCAACAAGAGTACGATTTCGTCTTTCAACAACCCCGTTCTGTTGAGGTGTTCTTGCTGCAGAGAATTGATGAGAAATTCCTAATGACTTAAAGAAGTCATCAAGAGTCTTATTTTTAAAGTCCGTCCTGTTGTCTGATCTGATTGTCTGGACCATTTGTTGAAGATTCATTTGAAGTTGTTTGATTAACGAGATAATCAACTCAGGTGTTTCATCTTTGGATCATAGAAATTTCACCCATGTGTATCTCGAATAATCATCGACGACAACCAACGCATATCTCTTGGCACTTATACTCTGGGTCTTCATTCGCCCACAGAGATCCATATGAAGAATCTCCAAAACTTTGTGTGTACTGGGCTCAGGTTTTGGCGGATGAGGAGCTCGTTTCATCTTCCCCTTCTCTGAGGCGGTATAGAAGTTGTCTTTCTCAAACTTTATGTAGATCCTAGATTGATCAAGTAACAATGAATATGAAACGATTAATCCTTTATTGATTGAATGCAGAGAGTTACAAGATTAGAATGATGAACAAACTCTCTCTCTAAACTCTGTTAAGCGCACGGCTAATCTCACCACTACTAACCTAAAGAGTGGAAAAACAACTTTATATACCAAGGGCTTTAAGCCTAAGCCCATGGACCACAAACACTAATCTAAGCCCATTTAGCATAAAAGGCTTTTACAAACAAATAAATAAAACAATTCTTTTCTTTATATTACTTTCTATTTTATAGGACTTTTAGTCCTAACAATCTCCCCCTAAAGTTATATAAAGAAAAAATACGAACTTGAACTCTTCCGATCTTGATCTTCTCTTCGTCTTTAATCTTTGAAGCACTTTAGTGTTGTTGGTCTTCATATCTTTCACGCTCCCCCTTGAAATATGTTGTTGGTCTTCTTAGTATCACGAGTTGAACCACGAGTTGAATTAGCTTTGAAAACTTCAGCACTTTGTTAAACGGATAGAAGAACCATGCACGTTGTAATATTTTCAGCACAAGTTATAACAGTTACTCCCCCTCAACTTTTGCTTACTCCCCCTCAACTTGATAGTCTGGGTCTTTGAACTTTTATAACGTTTTTCCCCCTCATGATGATGATCTTTGTCTTTGAATTTGTATCAGTTCTCCCCCTCATGATGATTAGGAGCATCCTGAGCATCATGTAGCTTCAAAGACAACACTGATGTGTAGCAAAAGTACCAGATAAAACGGTAAGTAACCAAAATAGGGTAATCATCTAACACAGAAACCCAATAGTAACTGTTATCACAACAATTAAAATAATTGTGTGGCCTATGTTCAGAGTTGGCATCGGGGTATCTCTGATAGGACTTCCAGTTATCATTGAAGTAAAATATTAAAAATTACCTCTCAAACTGTTCCGGCAATATCACGAAGATATGCAATGGGAATCACAAAGACTCGTGCATGTGTGAAAGAAATAAATTATATCGATTTGGCTCAAAAATTGATTTAACCTGGGACTCAAGTTAAAAATCAATTGACACAGTGAATAGAATATGAAGTTCGGAGACCGGAGATGATGTCTTCCTTTTTCAATATCTAAGACCTCCGAGTGAGGAATAGATAGATTATGTGCTAAATCTCCGTGCATTTATGAAACAAACATCTTTTGTGAGATGCTTGAGTGGCTAGGTGGGGTGACACGAGTTGTCGACACTGGGTCCATGTCTGTTTCAATATTCATCTCCAAAGAACGAGAATGAATAGATTGTGTGGTTACCCGGCTAACTGACTCGGTTTGGTAAGGACCAATATGTCTTTTAAGTCCTGTCACATCCTCACCATTTTTTTTTCACTCCAAACTCGTCTATACATCTAGACCCCTCACTATTATCTAAAAAGGATGTGTTTCTTGGGTAGGTCCTTCCGGTTCTGGATAGACCATAGAAACGATGTAATTCCTAACACTCTTTAAATGAACCAATAAAACATTAAGCACACATTGAAGTACGAGTTCTAAATTGGCATGTTTAGAAGTCAATCTTTTAAGAACGAGTCCTGATCTGAGTTGATCAGAAGTCATTATAAAATGTGAATGAAGATCAAAGAACAAGTTCAAGCGCGACTAGGATGACTCAGTAAGCACAGTGTTTGCAACAAATGAAACAATTGATCAGAAAGTTTAATTGTGAAGAACAAGTCACAATTAATTTACCAGAGAAGAACTGAATCATTAGTAAGTAAGGACGTACTATGAGAACAAAATTGGAATTCAAGCGGGTGTATTTCCATCGAAAAATCAACAAAATATGTGAGACATGGAAATAACTAAATCAAAGAAAATATAACACGTGGCAAACATGGAAGTTAAATCAGAGAATAACAAACACAAGTAAGTTATTCAGAATGCGTTACCACGGTTCTATGAATTCACTGAAAAGTTCATGTTTGTGTCAAATACCTGATGCTCCCCCTCAAATGTGGCATAACCTCGAATGCAGTCATGTGAAAAGGTTATTCTGGGTTGAATCACATGACATTCCTGCAAAAACAAATCAAGAAGATTTTGGTATCCATGCTTTGATGGATCCTTGATGGTTAGATGTCTTGACTTTAATATGGGGATTGGGGATGCTATAGGTACCATACCAGTTGTTCACATACCTTGGATGTACAAAGTCACTTTTTCCACAATAAGTGCAGCAGATCTTTGCTCGGTTTAGACTGATTAGCTTAGCTATAGGGTAAACATGAGCACGTGAGCCAGTCTTGGAAGTAAATGACTTTGTATCAACTACATGATAATTATGAGACTTGTTTCCATCACTGTCTTCTGTAGTTGATTTCTTTCTCCAAACCATTTTTACTTTTCTAAAAACATGATTATCTGAAGAATCATTAAGCTCACTGTCAGAGGAACTAGAGTAGTAAGATTGTCTTTTGTGAGAATTACCGGTATTTGAGCGTTTCTTTGACCGTCTTTTAGATTTAGATTTTTGAAGAAGTGGTCCTGTCACATCCTCACCATTTTTTTTTTCAAACTCGTCTATACATTTAGACCCCTCACTGTTATCTAAAAAGGATGGGTTTCTTGGGTAGGTCCTTCCGGTTCTGGATAGACCATAGAAACGATGTAATTCCCAACACTCTTTGAATGAACCAATAAAACATTAAGCACACATTGAAGTACGAGTTCTAAATTGGCATGTTTAGAAATCAATCTTTTAAGAACGAGTCCTGATCTGAGTTGATCAGAAGTCATTATAAAATGTGAATGAAGATCAAAGAACAAGTTCAAGCGCGACTAGGATGACTCAGTAAGCACAGTGTTTGCAACAAATGAAACAATTGATCAGAAAGTTTAAGTGTGAAGAACAAGTCACAATTAATTTACCAGAGAAGAACTGAATCATTAGTAAGTAAGGACGTACTATGAGAACAAAATTGGAATTCAAGCGGGTGTATTTCCATCGAAAAATCAACAAAATATGTGAGACATGGAAATAACTAAATCAAAGAAAATATAACACGTGGCAATTCTGGAATTTAAAAACGGAGAAAAACAAACTCAAGTAAGTTTTTCAGGATGAATTGCCACGGTTCTTTGAATTCACAAAAAATTCATGTATATGTCAAATACCTGATGCTCCCCCTCAAATGTGGCACAACCTTCGAACGCAGTCATGTGAAAATAAAATTCTGTATATTATCACACATGAAATCCCTGCAAAAACAGATCAAAAAGATTTTGGTATCCATGCTTTGATGGATCCTTGGTGGTTAGATGTCTTGACTTTAAAATGGGGATTTGGGATACTATAAGTACCATACCAGTTATTGACATACCTTGGATGTACAAAGTCACTCTTTCCACAATACGTGCAACAGACATTTACTCGGTTTAAACTGATCAGCTTAGCTATAGGGTAAACATGAGCACGTGAACCAGTCTTGGAAATAAAAGTCTTTGTATCAACTACAGGGGAATCATGAAACGTGTTTCCATTACATTCTTCTGTAGTTGATTTCTTTCTCCAAACCATTTTTACTTTTCTAAAAACATGATTATCTGAAGAATCATGAGGCTCACTGTCAGTAGAACTAGAGTAATAAGATTGTATTTTGTGAGACTTACCGGTTTTTGGGCATTTCTTTGACCGTCTTTTAGATTTTGAATTTGAAGAATTGGTCTTAGAAACATATTTGGAGTTGGAACATTCTCCCTTTTCAAAATTTACCGGTGAGGGCATTTTCTCCAAAAGTTGACTGTGACTTACAGGCTTTGGGGCATAATCAATTTTCGAAACATCTTCATCATGACAAACAGAGGAATTCATAAACTCAGAAAACTGTCATGTAGAACCAAATGGGTTTTTACCGTCATAGTCGGATGAGGAACAGTTAAAGGAATCATCCGCAAATGGATTAGTAAAGTCAGAGAAAAGATTCCTTTGAGCAGATTCGGTTTGAACCGCCTTACCTTTATTTAGAAAACATAAATCCTTGGCATTTGTGTCATCAGACACTCCTATAAAGGCGTTACACGAGGAACTATCCGAATAAATTGGAGCAGAGTCAAACGAGATTGTTTCAAGAGTGACAAGCGTCATTGGAGTATCCACTGGATGTACTTTAGCCATTCTCAACGTTAAAGCTTCTGTCGCCAATGCGGACAGTTGAGAATTCAACTTAGCAATCTCGGTTCGATATGTTGCTCTTTCTGATTCGGGTAATGTCTCAGGTTTGTTATTTTTGAGCTTCTCAATAGTGGCTAAGAGTACAGTTCTTTCGGTTTCATTAATGACCTTATCCTTTGCAATCGATTCTTCAAGTTTAAAAATTATGTTTTCCAAAATCAGAGGTGGAACATAACGTTTGAACTCTGATTTATCATTAGAATCTGCATCTGGCGTTGCCGGAACGGGAACCGGAGTTTCCACCGTTTTGGCAAGCGAACAGATGTCAAAGTAATCGTTGGAGAGATAAGGAGTTTTGCTCTTTAAATATGACGCATTAAGCGTTTCGTACACGAAAGGTATCTGTACATTTATGTTTTTCCTAGGCGGCTCATCTTCCTGTTAGGAATATTTCATATAGATTTGATGTGTCAAAACTTCAACTTACAAGGGTTCGAATTGTAATATGTTTATTTTATAGTTATCCTTGTAAATTCTAGTTTATCTAGGATTCCTAGTTTATCTAGGATTGGTATTTATCTAGTTTCTAGTTTATCTAGGTTTCTAGTATATAAAGAAACCTAGAGATATAGAATTAGACGTTCTTGAAACCCACGTTTAAACAAAAACGTGTAGATGTGTGTGCATGAGCCCCAAGGTTCTTAATCCTAATACTTGAGAAGAAGTATTCGTTTGTTGATAACTTAGGTCAACAAATTGGGGCGTGAGTATGTAATCAGTATGTTTAAATTAATGAACCTTGTTATCTATACAAATCTGTCGTTTAATTCCGCTGTTCATGTTGTGATTTGTATATGTTTATTCCATGATCTAGAACTAATCATTCTTGAGCTTAAAGATCCGGTTTAGGGTTTTTATAAATCCTATCAGGTGGTATCAGAGCACATGGTGCTCTCTGATCTGGAAGAAAAACAAGGTTTAATGGAAGATTTGAAGAGACGAAAGAAGACGAACGAAAGAAAGAAAAATCAGATTTTTCGCAGAAATTTTCTGGAAAATCACAGCCGGCCGTTTCGCCTATTCCCGGAGATTGAACCGTCGGATCGTCGCGATTTTTGGACAGCAGCTTCGGGACACATTGTTTAACATTATGTCTGGTTGGATTGGCCGTACGACGTCCAGAACGCTCTCAGAAATTCTCGAAATCCAGCAGTTTTTTTTTCTTGATAAAAAATTGTTCTTCACTCAGAATTCCTCAAAGCCATGAAATCAAAGCCGCGATGCAATGGAGAATACATGTCACACACCATGTTAGGATCATGCTCGACAAAAGGAGGATGATTTTTGTTTGTTTCAAGAAAATTCACACACACAAGGTATGAAGGTTTGATGAACGATAGAGGAAGAATGCTTAAATGACTACCCTTTGATCGTCATCAGTTGATTACAAAAAGGAAGATTAATTAGAGTTTGTTTGAAGAAGAAGTGAAAGTTAGAGTTTGTGTTCTTATCATATCTTTAAAGGTATCCTTCACCTGTTAAAGATAACCCGTGATATTATGAAGATTATTAACGTAATTGTTCGAAGAATGTGACTTCAATTTGACGAAATCTTAGAGAAGAAGATTGGTCGAAGGACAGGGATCCCCTCATTCATGAGAATGACGTTGTTGTTCACTTGGTTTCTACGGGATATAAGACTCAAGGTTTGGTTTTTTACTTCAACTTCAAATAGATAATGGTTGATTTTCTTTACAACGTAATTGATATAACCTCGAAGACACAATGATGGTTAGCATAAATTCAGGGGAAGAAGAAGTGTTGATCATTCAAGGGGAAGATTCAAGTTTGATAAGTTTTGGATTTGATTATGTCAAAAAGGGGAAGAGCTACTTGAAGATTCTGATGCTAAGTTTTGTCATCATCAAATAGGGGAAGATTGTTAGGAATATTTCATATAGATTTGATGTGTCAAAACTTCAACTTACAAGGGTTCGAATTGTAATATGTTTATTTTATAGTTATCCTTGTAAATTATAGTTTATCTAGGATTCCTAGTTTATCTAGGATTGGTATTTATCTAGTTTCTAGTTTATCTAGGTTTCTAGTATATAAAGAAACCTAGAGATATAGAATTAGACGTTCTTGAAACCCACGTTTAAACAAAAACGTGTAGATGTGTGTGCATGAGCCCCAAGGTTCTTAATCCTAATACTTGAGAAGAAGTATTCGTTTGTTGATAACTTAGGTCAACAAATTGGGGCGTGAGTATGTAATCAGTATGTTTAAATTAATGAACCTTGTTAGCTATACAAATCTGTCGTTTAATTCCGCTGTTCATGTTGTGATTTGTATATGTTTATTCCATGATCTAGAACTAATCATTCTTGAGCTTAAAGATCCGGTTTAGGGTTTTTATAAATCCTATCACTTCCGATTTTGGTTCAATATTTTCAGGCTTTTCCCCTACTTTGGGTAGAGGAATTCCTGTTTTTCTTTTAAGGTCTTCCTTTTCCTCATCCTCCTGTGACGGTTTAGTCCACTTGATCTTATACTCAGGGTATGTCTTATCTAGTCCCAAAAAGTTGAACTCATAAAGGGTGGGAACCTTAGATAAGATTTTCTTAAGGTAACACGGATTATCATATCCGAGTCCCCAAAGAGAGTTGTAGTATTTGAATTCCTTAGGTTTGTTCAAATGAATCGTTTGGTCTGATTGTCCTCGCTTGTAAAGTTTGGATTCAAGATCCTTAAGCTTGTTAGTCAACTTATCATTTTCTTTTTGAACGACTAAGCGAAGATTGACAATCTTATTATTCTCTTCCTGAGACTTACTGAGCTTTTCGGTGATTTCAGATAATTGAGTCTCTAGGGATTCGGCTCTTTTTGAAATGGCTGAGCATTCAGATTGATAGTTCTCTATCACACATTTATCCTCAGCCTTTTCAATAGCTAGCTTGCCTATGGAGTCATACTTGATTTTAGCTTCGGCTTCTAGCTTAGAGATTTTGGCTTCTAATTGGGAAACTTTCTCTTTGAGCTCAGGGTAGTTTGGATAAGACATTGTTACTTGAAAGAAATGATCGTGAGACAATTCAAGATATCGATCCATAATTTAAACAAAAAACTCAGATCCGGAATTCAAAGATTGTTCCAGAATTGAGAGTCTGTCCAGTTTATTGTGGTGTGATCGAACTCATAGTTGTAGATGTCTTTAGTAGGAAACATTCCTAGAGAATTTGTTCAGAATCACATTTTGAGTAACCCTGTAAAATTTCATTGTAAAATTCTGATTTTTGAGCGAGTTATGGTGATTTGAAGTTATGAAAGTTCAAAAATCACAAAACCCAAGTTGCAGCAGAGAGCAAGTTCTGGTATTGTATGATACCGGGACTTACAATGACTGGGACTGACAGAGATGGGATACCGGGACTTACAGATTTGGTACCGGGTCTTTCAATGATCGTAAAATACCGGGAGATAAGAGCACCGGGAGTTGAAGTACCGGGAGATGGCAGTACCGGAAGTTGAAGTACCGGGAGATAATAGTACCGGGAGTTATCACTACCGGGAGATGACTACACCGGGAGTTAACACTACCGGGAGATATCAACACCGGGAGTTATCACTACCGGGAGATGACTACACCGGGAGTTACTACTACCGGGAGATATTAGCACCGGGAGTTATTACTACCGGGAGATATCAGTATCGGGAATAGTCACTACCGGGAGTTATCAGCACCGGGAGTTATTACTACCGGGAGATATTAGCACCGGGACTTCAAAACCAAGTCAGAAACAAGAAGAACTTACCCGTTTCGATGAATTTCTGCAGTCTTGATGAGAGATAATCTGCAAGAACTTAGTACTAACAAGAAAACTAACCCAAAAACTCACAAAAACAATACCAAAAACGAATCAACTAGCACTTTTGACAAGAAAAATTAATAATTCTCACGAACAGGGAGCAAACACCAAACAGATCAAGAATTTTAAAAATCAGGGATTTTTACTCAACCAGACGATTTGAAAACACATGTATATCTTAGAAAACTTATAAGAAGAATTTATCTAGCCTCAAATTTAGGTTTTAACACCAAAATCGAAGCAATCAAATTCTTGAGATGAACACAGTGCGTGCGATGAATGATCAAGAAAAATAAAAAAAATATACCTTTGAATCGATAGCTTTGTCCCTCTGCTCTGATACCAAATGTGGATCCCAGATTAACAAGTAACAATGAATATGAAACGATTAATCCATTATTGATTGAATGCAGAGAGTTACAAGATTAGAATGATGAACAAACTCTCTCTCTAAACTCTGTTAAGCGCACGGCTAATCTCACCACTCCTAACCTAATTACCACTCAAATCACACATTAAATACCAAGGGCTTGACAGGCCCAAGCCCATTAGCCATAAAGCCCATTATCTTGAGAGGCTTTACAAACAAATAAATAACACTAATTATTTCTTTACATCACTTTCTATTTTATAGGACATTTAGTCCTAACAGTCGTTAGTCAATCCTTGCATAACCAATGACTTTGATGCTTTATCAGCATTATATTTCTTGAGTTCATCACCTGAAAAATCCTTGGGGTCAAGAAGTCTTCTGTTTGTTCCATCTGGATTTTGTGTATACACTGGTTTCTGTACCCCATTGATCAAGGAATTTTTAATAAAATCACCATTTTCTTGCCGCTCAACATAATCAAGAAACCTATCTTTCCAGATTTTAAAGTCTTTTGGAAACAAAACAAGTGGTTTGTCTTTTGAACCTATCACTAGCATATCTCTAACTGTCATGATGAATACTTGTTACTGATCGTTAAGGAACCTTCTGATCTGATTAGAAAAATTAGTACCCCCACTGTTTTTATCGGAAACTAATATTATCGCAAGTCACACTTTTGTCGCAACTCAAACCTTGCCGCAACCGCACACTTTATCGCAAAGGAAATTTTCTCGCAACACAAATTTTCTCGCAACACCACAATTTGTCGCAACACACTTTATCGCAAGGGAACCTTTGTCACAACAGAGAAGTTGCGATAACAAACAAAACTGATCGATATCGCAATAGTATAGATAAGATACTGTTCACTAACAATAGGTTAATAGAGTATAGATATTTAAATTATAGGTCATTAATTGATAAAAAAATCCAACTTTTTCCGATGACATGTTAAAAATAAATAAAATTTGAAAATGGAAAAGAGTAGTCAGAAAACCGTCGGTTACCATAACATTTTCTGAAAGGTTTCTAACGACCTATTAAAAATAAACAAGATATAGAAAATTAAAAGGAAATAGTTGGAAAACCGTTGGTAATTAATAAATATTTCTGATGTTTCCGACGACCTATTAAAAATAAATAAAATTTTAAAAATTGAAATAGACCGTCGGAAAACCTAACATTTTCTGACGGTTTTCCAAACAACCTACTAAAAATAAAAGAAAATTAGAAAATTAAAAGGGAACCGTCAGAAAACCGTCGCAAACTGATAACATTTTCGGAAGGCTTTCCAACGACCTACTAAAAATAAAAGAAATTTAGAAATTTAAAAAGGAACCGTCGAAAAACCGTCGGTAATTGATAAATTTTTCCGACCGCTTTCCGATGAGCTATTAACAATAAGTAAAAAAGTATAAATTGAAAGGGACTGTCGGAAAGCCGTCGGTAATTGATCAATGTTTCTGACAGTTTACCAACCACCTATTAAAAATAAATAAAAATTAAAAAATTTACTATCCCGTCGGTATACAATCGCTTAACTGTCAATATTCTAGTAGTACATGCGTAGGAATCGGACTTCACTACTTATAGATCAATGCCAACAACCGATTCTTGTCATAAGCAATATAAGAGCATCCCCAGTCATGAACCTCTTCAGAGGTTCATGACTCTGCCACATCAGTTTTCTCTCTCTGCCACATCAGTTTTCTTTTTCCTACTCATTTAATAAACCTTTCACTTCCAATCATGGACCGGTTCATGATTTATATAATAAAAAATATAATTACTGAAAGTAAAATTACATCAATTAAAATTACTGAAATTAAAATTACGTCAATTAAAATTACTGAAATTAAATTTCATCAATTAAAATTACTGAAATTAAAATTACATCAATTAATATCATATTTTGCTTTGATATCGGCACACAACATGTTATGGATGGATAATTGTTGCGATGTCATATAACTAGTATTCTTTGTAAGGACGAGAAAATCATCTCTTTTTCGCTTCTCTTGTTTTGCTTGGTTGTTGATCTTAAGGTTTTCATTTAGGTCTTTTAACTCCCCTCTAATGGCCTCCAATTTTGAATGTCGGATTGTGCTCAGATTCTTCAATTCTTCTTGAATGGCATGAACTCTGTCATGTGCATGTGATTTTTCTTTTCCTTTCCTCTTGGCCGTTTTTATTCCAATTGGTCGAACTTCTACTTCAACATCGTTGGTATTGATGCTTGCATAAGTATCCGTTGATGATGTGTAAGTACCTGATGCTGAGGTCTTCGATCTTTTTCCTAAAAGATTGATGGAGCTTCCACCTCTCCATTTTGGTTCATCCTTAACCATTCTCCACACATGCTCATATTTAAACTGTTGATTGTATTCGGAGTGGTAAACTTCACGAGCTTTTTCCATAATTTGATCATCGGACCACCCATTATTTCGCTCATTTTTTAATCGAATAAAACCTTGTTTAAGTCATTTACTTGAGGATTTATCCTATAGTAATGAGATTTCAAAACAGTTGCTTTTCTTTCGATGAAAGAAGCGCGATGAGTATTATAGTACTCCGCAATTCTTTTCCAAATTTTTTTGTTTTGTTGATTGGTACCAACCACGCTATCGGTGGAAATAATAAGCCAAACACTTATCATTAATTCATTTTCTTTGTGGCTCCATTTTCCTTTATTTAATGCTTCCAAATGATTCTTTTCGTCAATATTTTTATTTTCTAAACTTTCTTGGGTAGAAAATGGTGGGATTTCAGAAAAGTCATTCGGAGTGGGTTGTGACGAAAATGTAGGCATATATGGATATGGTGTGAATATAGAATATTGAGTGTTTGACGGAAATAAAATACGACCAACATTCGACGTACCGTGAGAAGAATCTTGAGTGTGTGCGTAAAACGGTGGAAATGGATATGGTAGAAAATTCGGTTGAACTTGTCGATTTGTTGTATTTGGTGAACTTGTATCATTGACGGGTGAGTTCAACAAAATTGTAAAATAGTTTGGATGGTTAGGATCCATATTGAAAGATAGTAAAAGATTGAAAGAGATGAAGATTGTAAGATGTAATTTCAATTGAAGTAGGTAAAAGAAATTTATAGGTAAAAATTGGTAATTAATTGGTGTAGTTGGAAGTTAGTAATTAAACTCTGTAATTAATTTATGTAGGTAGAAGTTGTATTAAATTTGAGTAGATAAAAAGTTAATAATTAATTAATTTATTTATTTAATTAATTTATTTTTCAAATGATTATTAAAATATTCTTTAATTAAATAAATTAAATTAACTATTTATTTAACTATATTGTTTGAGATATGGATGGACGTGGCACTCATGCATCTAACTAGATATGTTTAATTATTTATTTAACTATATTTATTTATTCAATGTATTAAATAGTGGAGAATAAATAGTTGTTGGTTTGGTGGGGATGCTCTCATGCACCGCTCCTTGCAGAAGGAGCGGTATACCAGCTAAGCCCTCTTCCAATGCAACGAATTCTTAAGAACCGGTAGAGCTGCTGACGTGGGGGTTTAAAAACCCCATCATTGGGGATGCTCTAAGATACGAGGATAGAGATGCATGCCTCTAATGTCGTCCAACACGACATCTTTGTATGTTGAGGTTGAGAAACGCATGGGGTAGGCGGTTTTGTTAAAAGGTAAGTTTACATTTTACCAATCTTGACATTTCCCTAACTTATTTAGGTTGTTTGTAGGTATTACTAAAGTTCGAGGGCTTAGGATGACATGTGTTGATTCTGAAGGGTCAAGAGGATTGCGCCTCACATTCCAGGAAAATAGAGGGGTAGCGGAGCAATTATGGGACAACTGAAGGGCTAATGTGCAACATTTTATTGGAGTATTTAAACTCTCGTTTAAACCTAATTCTCATAAGATTGATTCATTTTCTCATTTTACTTTCTTACGACTTTTCTCTCATTCTTCATTTAGGGTTTCTTATGTAAGAGTTCATCTTCAAATCTCTTGAAGATGACTCATATAGTTTAGATAATTGTTTCTCCTGTAATCATTTTGTATTTTGTTGAAATATACGTTGTTATAAGTTTCAATTTGGTATCAGAGCTTTGGCTCCGATTCCTTGCTCCTGTGATGTGCATCGCTTATGACAACGAGTGGTAATCTCTTCTTCTTGTTCTTTTTTTCTGGAATCAACTCTATGAGCTGTTGTTTTTTCAAAGAAGTTTTCTCTATGGTTTATACCATCACTATTTTCTTCAAAATGTTTTAGATCTCGTTTTTAACCTCTGTATCAAGGAATATGAAAAGTTTTTTTGCAAAATGTTTCAGATATGATCTTGTAGATCTATTCTTGTTGTATTTTTGCGTTCATTCTTGGTTTTGAAACGTTGTTTGCATGTGACTAAATTTGATCTCTGTAGATCTGGTGTATTTTCGTGCCTCTGTTCTTTGTGTTCCTTGTATCTTTCATTCTTCAAAATCATTGTTACAGATCGTGTTAGATCTGTTCTCTTCTTTAAAACCTGATCTCTAATAGGTATGTGCATTTGGTTTTCTTTTACCTCTCAGTTCGAGCTTCTTAAACTAGATCTTCCATAGATCTATGTTTGAGAGTTTTGTTTGTAACTGAATATTGTGGATCTCACATCTCCTAGGTTTGGTTCATTTTTTGCTTGTTGCTCTTCTTACTGTACTTAATACGTTTTTTTTTTCATTTGTTCACTAAGATCTACTTAGATCCGTTTCTTTGGTACTAAGTGGAGTGATTCTAGTGAAGTGAACAAAGATCTGAACATTCTATTGTTCATTTTGATCCAAGTGTTCATCAAAGAATCCATAGCTCCTCTCTTGTATATTGTAGTAGGATCTCAGTGGTTCATCTTGGTTTTTTTTGTGGAACATATTACTTGAAGTGATATGTAATTTGATGCATCAGATCTAGTCTTGTTTGACTTTATTTGGTTTGTACGTTTGTACGGGTTCATTGAAGATCTTTAAACTTCTGTATTGTGGTCCATGGTTCTATATTTTCCGTATTAAGTGGTTCTCTCCTTTTCTCTTAGTTCAGATATGGTTATAAATAGTTTTTTGGACTTGTTCTGTCCTTTGTTTGCTCAGTTCATTTTGTTGTATCTGAGTGATCTCCTTCTGTTTGGTAGATCTCTGTTGTTGTTACTGTGTTCAGGTTTGTCTGTGAACCTGTGTTGTTCTTGCTCATTCTGGATCTCTATTTGAGACTCCAGATTTGCTCTCTACCTTTCCGTTGTGCTTACCTCAACACGAACGTTTGTAAGTCTGTTCTCTTGATCATCTATCTTCCCACCTCACCATTGTAAGTCTTTTTTTTCTCTTCTGTGTGATTTTTTTGTTTAAGTATCTGAGTGGTGGACTTGACCTACCACCTCTAAGTGGCAAGGAATCATGTCCTTAATCTGCATGGATTTCTCCCGTGTGTGTTTTTCTCTTGGTTATTTCTCTTTGTTGTTCACTATGACGGGAGAAGCATCTCCCAAAGACCCATAACAGCAATCTTTGATTGCCAAACTAGACTTTGGCGATCCTCTTTACCTCCATCCAAGTGACACCACAGGAGCCTCTATTTTAAGTATGAAACTGAGTGGTACAGATAATTACACAGTTTAGTCATGTGCTATGATTCTTGCTCTTGAAACTAAGAATAAACTCGGTTTTGTTGATGGTTATGTGGTTCGTCCTATTGATAATGACGTTTTAGCTCGACAGTGGGATAGATGCAACTTTGTTGTGCTATATTGGATTCTTAATTCCATTTCTGAGGACTTGTGTTAGTCAAGTGTTTTAAAAAGTTGCTTCGAGGTGTGGGCTGAACTTAAGGAAACATATGACAAAATAGATGGTTCTGTCACGTCTAATCTTCATCAGAAAATTAATTCTCTTTCTCAAAACGGATCTTCTGTTTCTGACTATTACCATAAGTTGAATGCCCTATGGAAGCAGATTGACGCATTGGTCAAACTGCCTTCATGTACTTGTAATGCTGCCCATGATTTTTCAAAACACAATCAACTTTTAAAACTCATGCAGTTTCTTATTGGGCTAGATGATGCCTATGTTCAAATATGCAGTAATATTTTAATTACATACCATCTTCCTTCTGTGAAAACTGCTTTCTCTCTAGTGTCTAGAGAAGATTCACATCGAGGTGTGACTCGATCCTCTAACACCAAGAACCAAAACACTGCCTTTTTTGGAAAAACCAATGACAGTAGGAAGAAAACTGGAAAATATCCTCTCATCTGCAAGCATTGTGTTCTAAATGGGCATACGATAGAAAGATGTTATAAACTAATTGGCTTCCCAAAGGATTTTCAATTCACCAAGTCTAAAAATGGTCAATCGTTTAAGTCTCCGTCAAGCAATGTTTGTTCTACTGATCCTTCTAGTCGTGTTTAGAATGCTTCAATGTCTTTAACTGAGGGTCAAATAAACAAGTTACTTTCTCTTATTGATCAAAAGCAAAATGAAAGCATCTCTGTCAATATGGCAGGTATGTTCTTTGTTAATATGACTAACCTGTCTAAATGTTCATCTAATTCTTCTTGCTCTGGATGGATAATTGATTCTGGAGCAAACCAACACATGACTTGTTCTGTTTCTCATTTAGAATTTTTTTTAGATATTTCTGACTTAAACCTTAAAGTTACTCAGCCTAATGGTGATGAAGTAAAATAAATCAGATTGGGAACTTTAGACTCAATAATAGAGTTGTCTTATTTGATGTTCTTGTTGTGCCTGATTTCCATGTTAATCTTCTTTATGTGCACAAAATTGCTAGAAATTGCAAAATCTTTGTCGGTTTTGATGAATATAAGTGTTACCTTCTTCAGGGTTCTCTTCCCAAGAGAATTGTGGGGACTGGTAGTGAATAAGGAGGCTTATACTTCTTTGATAAGCTATCCAAAGGTGAGCCCTTGGCTTCACATAGTTCTAGTCATCCTTTTAATAAGTCCAATATGTCTATCTTTTGTTATGTGTCTCGTCAGTTATGGCATAGTAGGCTTGGTCATCCCGGTGATCAAGTCCTAAGGGTTCTAAAGGACACTCTAGGGTTAGGGAATGATCATGCTTATCTTCCTTGTGATATTTGTCATCAAGCCAAACAGACTAGAGACCAATTCAGTCTTAGTAGTCATACTTCCAAAGTGCTTGGAGAGTTAGTTCATTTAGACATATGGGGACCTTATCGTGTCCCAACTAAGGATGGTTACAGGTTTTTCTTAACTATTGTTGATGACTACCCTAGATCTGTTTGGGTGTATTTGCTGAAAAGCAAAGATGAAGTCTTTGACAACATTGTTGCTTTTTATAGTTTGTTGTTCACACAATTTGGCAAAAATATAAAAACCTTCAAAAGTGATAATGGTACTGAGTTCACTAATAATAAATTGGGTGAGTTTTTTAAGTCTAATGGCATTTTCATCAAACTACTTGTGTCTATACCCCCCCAACAGAATGGGGTGGTTGAGCGAAAACATAGACATTTGCTTAATGTTGCTAGATCTTTAATGTTTCAAGGTAATATTCCATTAAATATGTGGAATGAGTGCATTTTAACTGCTACATATTTTATTAATCGCACTCCTTCTTCTGTATTAAATGGAAAAAGTCCTTATGAACTAGTTTTTGGGTTTGCACCTGTTCTTGATCACCTTAGAAATTTTGGATGTTTATGTTTTGCTGTCAAACCAAATATTTCTGATAAATTCTCTACTCGTTCAGAAAAATGTATTCATCTTGGTTATTCTAATTCAAAAAAGGGTTATAGACTTTATAGTTTAGACTCTAAACAAATCATTGTGTCTAGAGATGTTAAATTTTATGAGACAATTTTTCCTTTCAAGATGAGTGCAAACCAACCAGATTGTGATTCTAGTAATATAAATTCTTTAAACTTTTTTTACTGTTAATCTTTAGACTAATGACTCTTCTTCTGAAATACCCAATGATGATATTAGGGTGAACTCTCAAAATGAAAATGTTCCTAGTACTTCTGATAATACCAGTAGTCGTGACTGTCTTGGTAGCCAAAACAGGGCGGTTGGGTTTGTTAACCCTGGTAGTACTAGTGTGGAAAATAATAATAACAGAGTTGCCGGATCAAATGATCCTGGTAGAACTGATGCAGCTGCCAGCGGTTCTCGGGCTGCTGATTTTCATCAATTAACTGTTCAAAATAATAATGATGAACATTTGAGGTTCCCTTCTGAGCGTGATATTTCTGTCCAAATTGTGTCTTCTGTTCATAAGTCTAATCGTCCTTCTAATCTTCCTCGTCGTTTTGATGATTATATTGTTCAAGGGAAGGTTAAGTATGGTCTTGAAAAAGTTGTCAATTACTCTTTTCTTAGTAAACCTAATTTCTGTTTTGTTTCAACTCTGAATAAATCTTAGAACCTGAAACTTTTTTTGAAGCCTGTAAGGATCAAAATTGGGTCAATGCCATGAATGATGAAATGTAGTCTTTGTATAGAAATGGGACTTGGACTTTAACTGATTTACCTCCTGGTCGAAAACCTATAGGATGTCGTTGGATTTATAAGATTAAATATAAATCCACGGGCGAAACTGAGAGGTATAAGGCACGTCTTGTAGCTAAAGGGTATAGTCAACGTGAACATCTTGATATGAAGAAACGTTTTCACCTGTTGTAAAGATGGTCACTATAAGATGTGTAATTGCTTTAGCTATTCAATATAAATGGCCTTTATATCAGTTAGATGTGAACAATGTTTTTTTGTATGGTGATTTAGAATAAGTGTACATGAATCTGCCTCCGGGATATTTTTCTTCAAATGACAAACGTGTGTGCAAACTTGTTAAGTCACTTTATGGGCTAAAACAAGCACCACGTCAGTGGTATGCAAAATTATCTTCTTGTTTGATTGACAATGGCTTTTCTCAAAGTACTAGTGATTACTCTTTATTTACTAAGACATCTGGTAATATTTTTATTGTGCTCCTCGTTTATGTTGATGATATTGTTATTACTGGAAATTGTGATTTAGAAATCAAAAGAGTTAAAGATCATTTACAATCCAATTTTAAGATTAAAGATCTTGGTTTCTTAAAATTGTTTTTAGGTATTGAAATTCTAGAAACTGATAAGGGAGTGTGCATGTCGCAAAGGAAATAATGTCTTGAACTGCTAAATGATTTTGGATATTTGGATTGTAAACCTATAAATACTCTTATGGATATGAATTTGATTGTGACGGACTCGTTTGGGCCTGGATCAAAGGATCCTCTTCTTAAGGATTTTTCTGGGTATCAAAAACTTATTGGTAGACTTATCTATCTCTTAGCTACTCGTCCAGATATTGCATTTGCAGCTCACTATCTAAGCCAGTTCATGCATTCTCCACGTGAGTCACATTTAAAACTAGCTCTTCGTGTTCTGAGGTATTTGAAAGCCTCTCCTGGTAAGGGTGTAAATTTTACTTCTTGTGATTCTTCTGATTTTAAACTTTCTGCCTTTGTTGATGCTGATTGGGGCAAATGTTTAACCACAAGAAGGTCTGTTACCGGATACTGTCTTTTCTTAGAAAATTGATGGTTTCATGGAGAAGCAAGAAACAGTCCACTGTTTCACACTCCTCTGCTGAATCCAAATACAGGGGCGATGGCCTCGGCTCTTTGTGAAATAATATGGGTGCTTAGTATACTTGTAGATTTAAAATTAGATAATTTGTTACCTGTGAATTTGAACAGTGATCATAAATCTGCTATCCAAATTGCTAACAAACCAGTATTTCATGAACGAACCAAACACATTGATATTGATGTACATCAAGTGAGGAATAAAGTTCAGACTGGAATGTTGAAAACTGTTAAAGTTCCATCTTTAGAAAATACAGCTGGCATTTTCAAATCTCTTGGTGTAAATCAACACAATTATCTCATCTCTAAATTAAATATGTTGGATTTGTTCCAATGTCAAGATTGAGGGAGGGTGTTAAAAGGTAAGTTTACATTTTACCAATCTTGATATTTCCCTAACTTATTTTGGTTGTTTGTAGGTATTACCAAAGTTCGAGGGCTTAAGATGACATATGTTGATTCTGAAGGGTCTAGAGGACTGCGCCTTACATTCCAGGAAAATAGAGGGGTAGCAGAGTAATTATGGGACAACTAAAGGGCTAATGTGCAACATTTGATTGTAGTTTTCAAACTCTCGTTTAAACCTAATTCTCATAAGATTGATTCATTTTCTCATTTTACTTTCTTACGGCTTTTCTGTCATTCTTCATTTAGGGTTTCTTATGTAAGAGTTCATCTTCAAATATCTTGAAGATGACTCATATAGTTTAGATAATTGTTTCTCCTGTAATCATTTTGTATTTTGTTGTAATATACGTTGTTATAAGTTTCAATTGGTTTCAAGTGGGCTGGGTCCGCTCCAATTGCGTTGCCATGGTCTATTTTTTTTGCCACGACGTTCATCTAGTTAACAGTATTTCCATATAGTACACACCTGTACCCTAATAAATTTTCCATACTTACAAAAATATGGATTCGTCAAAACGACCGCAATTGCTATCTCCCTAGGTTTTCCTTAAAGGCTTTGTCTCTCTCTATCCGCCTAGTCACTTCGACTAGAAGTTTGGAGAAAGTGGTTTTGGTCAGCACTTGTTCCATAAGACTGCTTTCTTTGAGTAGAAAGTTCTCCCATGACGGAAACAATCTTTCAGGGTTTCATCGATCTTTCAGCCTATGCAACACTATTTAACCTTTTCTGTTTTTCCCAGATAATTTGATCTTATTGTATGACCAACACACGGATTGGGCTTAGCCCACACGGATAGACAGTTGGACCAAATGGAGGGGCTGGTTGCTCGATTTTATTCAACTTCTGTTATTATGGTATGGTGTCAGCTCGATCTTTGTTTGTTTTGAACATAGATAGGCTTCCTTCAAAACTGCAATCAAACATCTTCCCAGGTGCTCTTCCTATACTGGCCATTTAACTTTTGAGTGCACGTGTGTGTCTAAAAATGCAACACTCGAATGATGTGTTAATGTGTTTATGTCTGTAAATGCAACACTTGAATGATGTTTTAATATGGTTATGTCGGAGGTGCTGCTTGGGTGTAATGAATGTGTGAATGTAGTGAACTTTTGGAGTACCATAATTTAATTATGGGGCTGGACAGATTGGTGTTTTCTATGGAGAAAAGATGCCCCAAAACTTATACCGTAGAGTTCATTGAAGATTTGGTCTAGATGCTTTATTCCTCACAACGAAGATCACGTACTCACAATAACGATTGTTTTTAGGGATTTCGTGCTGATAGATGTGGGCCCTGAAGAGTCTCACAAAGAGAGGGTACATTATTTGCATTGTCGTTTGGCTTGGCTTGGTTACTCAAGACAAGGGTTTTTGTTTAACCTTCGGTGTCTGAGTTGATATTATTGAAGTTAAGCTAGCCTTTGTTGTTGGTGTTCCAAACGGTCAGATTTGGTAGTTAACGGTTTGACAGTTATTTAACTGTCAAACTCTGGAATCGTTATGTCTGTTGGCTGGAAGGGGTACAACCCTTCATGCCTATTTATATTTGTAAATATTGTACTTTGTAAACTGACGATTCAATAATAAAGTAAAGTATTTGTGTTAAGTTTGATCCAACATTGTGGTATCAGAGCCACATTCGATGGCTTCAAGTTCGAATACCATCCTGCATCAACAACTTCCCAAGTTAAATGGGAAGAATTATCACCATTGGAGTATACAAATAAGAGTTTTGTTCGAATCACAAGAACTATGGGACATTATAGAACAAGGATATGATGAACCCATCGAAATTGATGAACTCACACAAGAGCAATATGATGAAATTAGAGATCTTAGAAAAAGGGACAAGAAAGCACTTTACACAATTTACCAGGCAGTAGATGAAGTTATATTTGATAGAATTTCCTCCTCGATCTCATCTAAAGACGCATGGGATATGCTCTACAAAACATATCGTGGGGATGATAAAGTCAGAATAGTGAGATTACAGACCTTGAGATGTGAATTCGACAATCTCAAGATGAAGGAATCTACGACAGTGGAAGACTTCTATAACCGTGTGATCTTAATTGTGAATCAGTTAAGATTAAATGGAGATGGAATAGATGATACAAGAGTGGTTGAAAAAATTCTTAGAAGTATGACAAGAAAATTTAAGTATGTCGTGGTAGCAATTGAGGATGTTTACATAGAACAACCTAAAGGTTTTGTAAGGGAAGGAGAGGAGCATAAAGTGTGTCATTTGAAAAAGGCTTTATATGGCCTGAAACAAGCCCCAAGGGCTTGGTACAGCAGGATTGAGAACTACTTTTTGGCACATGGCTTCATCAAATGTCCTCAAGAACACACCTTGTTTACTAAGAAGCATAAAGGTATGATTCTTATTGTTTGTATATATGTAGATGATTTAGTTTTCACTGGAAACTCACATGATTTGGTAGAAGAATTCAAAGAAAATATGAAGGGTGAGTTTGATATGACAGACATGGGATTACTCCATTATTTTTTGGGAATTGAAGTTAAGCAGGATAATAATGGGATCAGAATTCTTCAACAAAGGTATGCACGAAATCTACTTGATAAATTCAATATGGGGCAATCCAAATCCGCTATTACCCCTATGGAATTTGGTATCAAACTGTCTAAGGATAGCAGGGAAGAAAAGGTGGATCCTAGCCTATATAGAAGCTTGATTGGGAGCCTTATGTATTTAACTGCTACCAGGCCTGATCTGGCATTTTCTGTGAGCATATTGAGTAGATTTATGGAAACTCCCAAGGTAAGTCACTGGGAGGCAGGGAAGAGGATTTTAAGATATGTGAAAGGAACTTTAGATCATGGAATCATATATTCAAGAACTAGTAATTTCAAACTTACTAGATTCAGTGACAGTGACTATGGTGGTAATCCAGATGATGGGAGAAGCACATGTGGTTATGTTTTCAATTTGGGAACTGGTGTAATATCATGGCAATCTAAAAGGCAAAGTGTAGTGGCTTTATCCTCCGCTGAAGCAGAATATATGGCACTCTCCACTGCGGGTTGTCAAGCATTATGGTTAAGGGATATTCTGGATGAATTAGAGCACACTCAGCAAGGTCCTACTACTGTATTGTGTGACAATAAGTCAGCCATTGCTCTTTCCAAGAATCGTGTGTTTCATGGTAAGAGCAAACATATTAGAATCAAATTTCACTTCATTAGAGAATTGGTGTCAAACGGGGAAGTTGAGATTGAATTATGTGGAAGTAAAGATCAACTTGCAGACTGTTTTACAAAGGCTCTTCAGCATGGAAGCTTCAAGAGCATGAAAGAGAAATTGAAGGTTCTGCCCTGTCTAGCTTAAGGGGGTGTATTGAAGTTAAGCTAGCCTTTGTTGTTGGTGTTCCAAACGGTCAGATTTGGTAGTTAACGGTTTGACAGTTATTTAATTGTTATGTATGTTGGCTGGAAGGGGTACAACCCTTCATGCCTATTTATATTTGTAAATATTGTACTTTGTAAACTTACAATTCAATAATAAAGTAAAGTATTTGTGTTAAGTTTGATCCAACAGATATAGCTTTATAGAATCTTTGCTAGCATTACCTTGAAAGTTAAATCATTCATAGGTTATAACCATGCCATTGTTTGTCTACACGTAATCAAGTTAGTTTAATTTTGCTATGAGCTAGTACCATGAATGCCTTGTGTTATAATTTTTAGTATTTCTTGTGATTTCTTCATTTAATTTGTTCATGAAATTAATGTAATAATCTGCTTGAAATCTACGTAACTATCATCTTGTAGAATGGAAATGCCCAAGTTGATCATTATCGAGCATAGGTCGAGAAACGAGATGTTACTTCATTAGAATGGGTTTTTATATCTAATCGGCATGCTTTTGGATTTTATATCCAGATATACAAGTTATATTTCATATGTAGTTTTCTTTTCTGGATAGGGTAGGGTAAATATAACATGGTCTGTTTGCAATTTCAATAGTTTCTTATCATGACCTTTATGTGGAAGAGAGATTTTCTTTGGGTCAAGAAAAAGTGAATGTCGTTGTTGGAAATAAGCTAAACAGGTATTTTAATAAGGTGGTTACATGACAGTTAGTACAAAATGGCTGGAATGGCAGTTATGTAAAGCAACGGTTGATGGAAGGGTTGTGTTGTTTCATTAATAGTTGTGATGGTTCATTATCTTTATTTAAAACTCTGTTTGTATATATATTCTCTGTAAGTTGGTGACTTAATTAATAAGATTGTTTTATGTGTTATAAGTATATGTTCTTAGTTTTTACAACAAATTGGTATCAGAGCCTGCTTAGAACATGGCTACGAATTCCTTCAGCAACATACAGACACAAACTCAACTCCCAAAACTAAATGGAAGAAACTACATCCTGTGGAGTATTCAAATGAGAGTACTCTTTGAATCTCAGGATCTATGGAGCGTTATTGAAGAAGGAATCTTTGAACCAGAGGAACCTACGGTAGAACAAACAAATACCTTTAAGGAAAATAAAAGAAGGGATAAGAAGGCCCTATACTTGATTTACCAAGCGGTAGATGAACACATCTTTGAGAGAATTTCCAATTCAGAAACGTCCAAGGTGGCGTGGGAGATGCTGTACAAATCGTACAAAGGAGAGGAGAAAGTAAAATTAGTGCGACTTCAAACTCTGAGATGTGAGTTTGATAATCTGAAAATGAAAGAGACAGAAAGTGTAGAAGAATACTACAACAAAGTAATCATGCTACTCAACCAACTTAGAATAAATGGAGAAAGTATTGATGACAGAAGAGTAGTAGAGAAAATCTTGAGAAGCCTTACCATAAAATTTTAATACATAGTCGTGGCTATTGAGGAATCAAAGGACCTATCAGATTTTTCATTGGAAACATTGTTAGGGACTCTACAATCACATGAGTTAAGGATGAAACAATTTGACCCTCCAATAGCGGATCATGCTTTCCAGACACAGGCCTCTTGGGAAGGAAGCACAAGCACAAATCAGAGACAAAGGAACTTTGAATCAAATAAGGAAGAACAAACTCAGGGAAACTTCAAAGGAAAATCAAAAGGTAAACCTTTCTATCAAGTTAAATGTTTTTACTGTGATAAAATTGGACACACCATTAAGTTTTGTAGAAAGAGACTTGCAGAAGAAAATAAAGCATCAAGCTTTATACACAAAGAAGGTAGTAGAGAGGATGATTCTATGTTCATGATGTTAAGTGTTCAAAATAAACCTCAAAGTGACCTTTGGTATTTAGACAGTGGATGCAGCAATCACATGACAGGGTATAAAGACCTGTTCATTAATCTTAAAGAATCTGACAAAAAGGATGTAAGGACTGGAGATGATAAAATCCTTCCTGTTTTGGGATCTGGTGATGTAAGTATCAGCATAAACAACAAAGAAAAGAAAATCTCAAATGTTTTCTATGTTGCTGGATTAAAACATAATCTGCTAAGTGTTGGACAACTCATACTAAAAGGTTATTCACTTACATTCAAAGAGGGAATCTGTGAAATAAAGGATCAAAATAATACCTTGATTGGAAGAATAGTAATGACCTCAAACAAAATGTTTCCCATAAAGTTTGAGGACACCAGATTCTTCTCTCTTAGTATGAGTCCTAAAGATGTCTCTATGTTATGGCACAACAGATTTGGACATATCTCTCTAAACTCTCTGCAACATATGTTCAAAAGTGATATGGTAAAAGGCCTCCCTGCAGTCAACAGTTTAGACCAAATATGTGAGGGATATGCATTAGGGAAACACAACAGAGAATCATTTTCAAATAGCAATACTTGGAGGGCTTCAAAGCCTTTGGAAATCATTCATTCTGACATCTGTAGACCTATGAGAACCTTGTCTATAGGTGGGAGTAAGTATTTTTTGACATTTATAGATGACTACACTAGAAAGATATGGATATATTTTCTTAAGGAGAAATCTGAAACGTACAACCATTTTTTAGTATTTAAAGCAATGGTAGAAAAGCAAAGTGAATATAAGATCAAGTGCTTAAGGTCTGACAGAGGATGGGAGTATCTACTGCAAGAACTGGAAGAATTTCTAAAATCAAATGGTATACACCATCAACTTACTGCTAGTTACTCTCCTCAACAACAGAATGGAATAGCAGAAAGAAAAAATAGGACAATAATGAAAATGGCAATATGCATGCTGAAAAGTAAGTCCTTACCTGACATTTTTTGGGCTGAAGCCGTAGCCTGTGCTGCATACATCTTAAATAGGACCTTGACAAAAAGTGTGGAAGATAAGACCCCACAGGAAGCATAGAGTACGTGGTTTCAAGCCTAGTGTAAACCACCTAAGAACCTTTGGATGTGTTGCCTATGCACATATACCTAAGCAAAAAAGGAGCAAGTTAGATGAGAAATCTGAAAAGGCTATCTTTGTAGGATATAGCTATAACACTAAAGCCTACAAACTCTATGATCCCTATACAAAAAAGGTTATTGTTAGTAGGGATGTTCTATTTGATGAAACAAAAGCTTGGAAAGGTCTGTCAAGCAAAGAAGATGGTACCTGTGTTATGACTGAAGAAGATCAAGAGAAAACTGTTTGTCATAAACAAGTTAGTGAATCTGAGCCTTTTTCTCCAAATGAGACTGTAAGCAACAGTCCAGAATCTGAACTAACTCCTGTTGAAACAGATTCAGAAAATACTTCCTCTTCATCAAACTTACAAGGCAGAAAAACAAGAAGTCTAAGAGATCTGTATGAAAATACTCAAACTCTTAATATTGATGACCTTGCTGATTTTGCTTTGTTTTCAGATGCAGATCCAATGAATTATGAAGAAGCATGCTTAGATGAAAAGTGGAGGGAAGCAATGGACAAGGAGATGAATTCTATATTAAAGAACAATACTTGGGAGCTTGTGGATCTTCCTAAAGGTCAGAAATCCATAGGGGTTAGATGGATCTACAAAACTAAATTTAATGAAAAAGGGGAAGTGGACAAACATAAAGCAAGGCTGGTAGTGAAGGGGTACAAGCAATAGTTTGGAATCAATTATCAGGAAGTATTTGCTCCTGTTATCAGACTAGAAACCATAAGGTTGGTATTAGCATTAGCAGCACAGAATAACTGGAAGGTACATCAGATGGATGTAAATTCAGCCTTCCTAAATGGCTATCTAGATGAAGATGTGTATATAGATCAGCCCTGTGGTTACAAGAGGAAAGTTCAAGAAGAAAAGGTGTGTCATTTGAAGAAGGCCTTGTATGGGTTAAAGCATGCTCCAAGGGCCTGGTACAGCAGAATAGAAGGCCACTTTCTCAAATGTGGATTCAAGAAATGCAACTATGAACATACTTTGTTCATCAAGAAAGAAAATGACAGACTGTTATTGGTATGTGTGTATGTGGATGACTTTGTGAAGTGTGTATGTGGATGACTTAGTCTTCACAGGTAACTCTACAGAACTGATAACTGAATTTAAAGAAAGTATGAAGTCTGAATTTGAGATGACAGACCTTGGACTTCTGCACTATTTCCTAGGGATTGAGGCTAAGCAAGATAACTACATGATAACAATTTCTCAAAAGAAATATGCTATGGAACTGTTGGTAAAGTTTAACATGGGTGATTCATTTTCTGCTGCAACTCCCATGGAGGTTGGACTGAAATTGACCAAAAATGTCCATGGAGAAAGTATAGATTCAACACTTTACAGAAGCTTGGTGGGTTGTCTTATGTATCTTACTGCTACAAGACCAGATATAATGTTTGTTGTGAGTTTAATAAGCAGATTCATGGAGGAACCTAAGAGAAGTCATTGGGAAGCAGCCAAAAGAAAAGAATACTGAGGTATGTCAAAGGAACTATCAATCATGGTTTAAAGTTTACTCATATACAAAATCCAAAATTGGTTGGTTACAGTGATAGTGACTTTGGAGGTAGTGTAGTAGACAACAAATGTACCACCGGATACATTTTTAATCTGGGGTCAGGGGCTATATCATGGCAGTCTAAGAAACAAAAGGTGGTTGGGTTCGAACCCCGCGGTGAGCATGAGGCTATATCCAGACTTTGGGCCGGGTCCTTCGGGGCCGGTTGGGTGGTCCATAGGGCCCTTATACGTGACCGGTCGGGTCAATCCATAGGGTCGGCCGGGTCGACGGGGATTAGTCGGGTGGCACCCTTAAGTGGGAGCCCGGATACCCCGGGAACGTGTGTGTGTTAACTTGCCGTTCAAAAAAAAAGGTGGTTGCTTTATCTTCTACTGAAGCAGAGTATATGGCACTATCTTCAACAGGTTGTCATGCCCTATGGCTTAGAGGAATATTGGAAGAGATTGGATTATCTATAACAGAACCTACTCAAATCATGTGTGACAACAAATCTTCTATAGCTCTTACAAGGAATCCTGTGTATTATGGAAAAAGTAAGCACATCAGGATAAAATTCCATTTTATCAGAGAACTGATACAAAATCAGGAAGTTGAAATCCTGTTTTGTGGAACTAAGGATCAGGTAGCAGATGTGTTTACGAAATCTTTACAAAGGGG